>OY776681.1:65745369-66945369 GCA_963675555.1 Leptura quadrifasciata
ATTTTCTAGGAATCTTCAGTTCAAATTTCGTGGAAATCGGTTCACCGCCTCTCACGGTATATAAATATACTGAGAAAACGTCAAAAATTGAATTAGGCTAACTTGGCCAAAATTAAACCGAATTTGATGAAATTTTAGATGAAACTCACCAATGACCAAAAAATACTCTGCCAAATTTTATCAAGAAAGATCCAACAGTTTCGCCGCAATTCTATTTTTGGTCCAAATTCCACAATATTTTCAAAACTTTCCCCCATTTGCCCAAATGGTCGAACGAATTTTTTTTAGCAAAATGAAGGTATTCTTATGTACTTTCATCTGATGTAACTAAAAAATAACTTTTTTTAATTGAGATTTGTTATCATTTTACATGCGCGCGGTGATTTCCCGTTATCTTCGGTATTATACGTATGCGCGTACAAGTAATTATTCATTATTAAAATTTCAATATTAATAATAAAAAGTAATTGTGAGCAGGTTTTAAATATTTAGATAAAAAAAACTCTCAAAGGTAAGATATAAGTAATTTTTTTTTTCAAAAATTGACTTGATTTTTATTAAACTTTTTACATATATATTGATTATTATTTTATTTTATTCATGTTTTCTTTTTCTAACTGTAGTTGCACTAGATGTGCTACTATAAGAAGTATCTACTTCCGAGTCGGTAATTGGAGATTGGAATATTTCTTCACCCCCGTCATCGCTAAAATCGCATACATCAGAGATATTCTCTGCAGTGCAAACATCTTCTTCATAATTATTATCTTTTTCGAATTCTTCAATATCATAAATATCTAATTTCTAATTGCTCAGGCTCTTCATCAACCACAGCTTTGTCGACAATATTATCTGCATTTTGACAAAAAGTATTCCTTCCATTGTGGCATAAATTACTGCAAGTGACGCCAATAGCTTTGCATGAGCAACGTTTAGTTTTACAACCGACCTTACAATCACAAGCAATTATATTGAGTAGTAATATTAGGAAAAGGAGCTTTATCAGCCCTTATCGGCATCTGTTGTTTGCTGCCATCCAAAATCCTGTCAATTTTGGTACTTCACAGAATATCTCAGATGCATACGACCTTAGCGATGACGAGTGTAAAGAAATATTCCAAACTCCAGTTACCGATTCGAAAGTAGACACTTCTTTCAGTGGCACATCTAGTACAACTACTAGAAAAAAAAACATGAATAAAATAAAATAATAATCAATATATGTAAAAAGTTTAATGAAAATCAAGTGAATTTAAAAACAAAATTATATCTTACGTTCGAGAGTTTTTTTTATCTAAATATTTCGCGCATACGTATAATACCGAAAATTACGGAAAATCGCCGTGCGCATGTATAAACCAAAAATGACAAAAAACCGGCTAAATTAAAAAAAAACTATTTTTTAGTTACATCACATGAGAGTCCATAAGAATGCCTTCATTTTGGTAAAATTCTTTCGATCATTTGGGTAAATTGGGAAAAGTTTTGAAAATTTTGTGAAATTTGGACTAAAAATGTAATTGCGGGAAAAACTGTTTGATATTTTTTGCTAAAATTTGGCACGTTATTTCTTGCTCTTTCGTCTAAAATTTCATCAAATTCGGTTTAATTTTGGCCGTAATTCAATTTTTGACGTTTTTTCAGTGTACTTATATACATATTGCGGGAGGCGGTAAAAACAATTTTCACGAAATTTGAACTGAAGGTTCCTTGATCATCGACAATAAATGAGCACCATTCTCGTTTCTTAAGTAGCATTTTAAACGGTCCGAAATAAATTAAAACTGAAAAACCACCCTTAAAAATTACCAATTTACTCGCAGTGGAAAACAGTTTCTTAGTTTCACCAAAACGAACTTATTTGCATTGCTCCATGTAAAATTGTCTCTATCATCTTATTTTAGGCTGTTTTTACTCCATTAATATTTGAATAAGCTTCTCCTCCATTAATAGACACCCTATGTCTAAAGACATATAAATCAGCAGCTCATATCACTATCATGACCATCCGATTTATCGCTATGTTCAAGTCTATACGAAATCTGACTATTGTCAGATTGAGACCGAATATTACCGATGCACTAAAGGTAGGTAGATATTTTTGTTCTATATAATGTTGTCTTCCGCAAAGCATTTTCAACCTGTTCCGATATAAAAATTGGTGAGAATTAGGTCAGAAATTCCAACAACTACAAGTCGGTCTCCAACGTCGAGACAATTCATATTTTGTTGACCAAATTGATGCATTATTTGAAATAATGGACAAATCTAACACATTTAGGTTAGACATGGCTATTCATTTTAAATGCAAAAATAATTTTTTTTTAATATTGTTCCATTTACTAATTGTTTAACAAATTTTGAAGTTAGTAATATTATTGGCTACAAGTTCAATGATTACCGTTGATTTGCATTGTGTTAAATTTTCACCCAATAATGTATTGTAAAAATTAAAATAGATTTTGGAAGAGGCTATTTGATTTTTTGACAAATCTGAATTTAAATTATTTAGAATAATGGCTTTTCACACATTAAACAACTTAATGCCTAGAGAGCATTCTACTATCAACACTAAATTGAAATATATTTACCATAATTGCTTTTCCTAAGTCTGTATTTTCTCCCACTTTCATTAACAGAGGATCAAATCCTCCTTTTATAGCTGCTCTCCAAGTATAATATGACGTATCATTTTTCAAAAATCTGATAGTATCAAGAACTGAAGAATATTGCGATATATCAGCTAAGACAAAATTGAAAAGATCGTCTATTATCTGGGCTCTGTTAACGTCAACAATACCACCGAAGTCTTCTGTTCGCAGAGCGGCTTTGATTTTCGCCCATAAAATATTATCGTAGTTAACTCTGTAGTAGCCTACAAAAAAAATACTAGTAAAACATTGACCCTTGTGCATGTAAATAGTGTAGAGTGCTCGCCGGTTGCTTAAAAATTGATTTAGTGAGCCCCAAAATGCTAAAAGCTGGTATATGGCAAAATCGAAAGCTAGCACCGTAAAAACTTAAATTCGATTTTAGCCAAGAATTGAAGACATAAGTGCATAAACGTGTTATGTCACATTTTTAAAGTGCTGAGTAAATTAACAAAATGTTTTTTGAATTGGAACTTTTTTATTTTGTTTTTGATTCAAGTGAGTAATACTTCATAAAATAGGTAATTTAAAATGATTTTTTTTGTTTACGCTAACATTAGAGCAAAACACCAAACTCTTATGGAACCAGTTTTTTATGTACATAACACCTTTATCCACTAACTTTAAACTCAAACTGATATATTTCATCATGGATAAAGAGGTCAGTAGCTTTAAACTCAAATATAAAATTTCAAAATTTCATTTCAATTTAACAAAATTTTTTTTTAGACATAATCTACTTGGTATTTTTGGTACTTGCGGATATTATTTCTCGATATTGCTCTGGAAAGAAAATGATTTGGCGTTCTGAGTACTATTTCAATGCGCAAGTTTCTGTCGGAATAAAGAAAGCTGTGTGCAACCACCGAAATATATGACCTACTTTAAAAAAAATATTTGGCATTAAGCATTGATAAAGGCAAATAATTTAAAACTTTTTATTTTGTCCTCTAATATGAAACAGAGCAAATTATTAAATAGCCAATTTCATGCTGCTCTTCTTTGAGTAACGTAGCAAACAACTAGCTATTTCATTATTGCCTCTATTGGCAATGTCTTCTGACCCTGACTTGTGGTCTAACTGTTTGACGCAATAGATGCCAACGTTTACAGTCATATTTGTCTAAAATAAAAAGTCAGCAATGCTACGGTCTGTTGTAAATCCGTGACATAAAATGAATGAAGAACAATTTCTCATGTTTTCTTTATTTTTTTTTATAGATTTAACACCGACGCCTGGTAGACGAGCTACCCCTAACCAGAAATTTTGCCAAACCTCTTCCCTTAAGAAGAGCAGGGATCTTTTACATGCCTAACATTTAATAGACAAGGGTCCGACGACTTTACATCTCGTCCGAAGGATGGTATATCCCCTATACAACCCTCGCCTAAGGTTGTATAGCTTCCGCGCATACACTGATATACAAGCCGCTGGAAGATGTGTGAGGTGAGGACGCGATCTTCATTGTGAACACGAACGGACTTCCTATTTTCGAAAAATAAAAAGTTATCGGCAGAGCTTGGAGCTTGGTAGAAACTCTGGGAGCCTTTCGTGCCCTTATTTTTGATTTGGTAGAGTCTCAGGGTTCATTTCTGGTAGAGATGTTTAGGGTCAATTGCTACACCCTGTATATTGTCTTTTGCACTGTTTTTTAACACTTATCAAAAGTCTGTTTTATTTAGCACTGATTTGTCTTTTTGTAATTCTGGCAGTGTCAACGGCTACACCCTGTGTATGGTTTTCCTGAAATTAAAACACTTTGTTTAAACGGAACGAACAAAAATTTTTAGATTTTACTTGAACAGAGTTTAAAAATCAGGATTATTTTATTTAACAAGTTTCCTTTTGGAAATAGAAACTAATCGACAACTGAAATTCTGTCTTTAAAACTTCTGTAAAGTTTATTTAAGAAAAGGTCTTTTTGAAAATCTGAAAAAATTCACTTTAAAAAATAGAGCCGCGAAGGCGAATGAAAAAATAAGGGGGCCACTTAAGGCGAAGTATTTTCTTAAAACTAAATGGGGCCACTTATGGCGAGTACCTAAACTAACTCTTTTTAACCAGGTTTCGACCTGGGAAGCTAGATCTGAACAGTTAGCCATGAAAAGTGTGGAGGGACAGGGAATAAGACAGCCTAACTAGACGACGGCGACGGGTATCTATAACTTTTAAATAGTAACCGGACCGATGCACTAGCAAAATCAGCTTATTACACTAAAATCACTTTTTCCACTAAACCACTTCGCGAGTACTTAACACAGAAGTCACCGTCAAAACTAAAACTGAACTTGCCTTGGGACTGCTATGCTCGGGTATTTATATGTTTAGAAAGGTTGCATTTTTCGCGCCCCATTGAGTCTCGCGTCTCGTTTTAAAACGTCTGTAAAAGCTGGAAATCCCGTGGGGAATCACGGAGTTCCGATGTTTACTTAGTTTAAACGATATGAGAATGTTCCCGATAAAGGCGAGGTGGCTGCAAATAACATATGAGAATGTTCCTAATAGGCACGGGTCGAGTTTGAGCGGAGATATCGGTTGCAGGGAAAATCGAGATATTGTATGTAGTATTACTAGGGATGATCAAACCGTGATGAAATTTAAAATAGCAATCGGTTTGCAAGAAATCGATGAGATTATATAGAACGTTAAGACTCGAGGTACGGAAAGTGGTTTAATGTTTACGGGGTTGTCAAAAAGTAATAAAATTTGAAATGCGAACTAGTTGCAAGATTTTTATGGCATGAATTAGCACGTTAAGTTTTAAGGTAGGGGACGTAGTTTGAAGTACACAAGGGGTTGTCAAAAAGTAATAAAATTCGAAATGCGAAGAAGTTGATGAAATGATTCAGAATATTAAGATTGGATGTACGGAACGTAGTTTGCAGTATACGAGGGGTTGTCAAAAATTAACAAAATTTTTGAATGTGAAATGGATGAAAGTTAACGAAATGAAGTAAAACATTGAAGGATAGTAATTTTGGTCTTGTCGATGAATATATGGGGGCTGTATTTTTAAGAGGCGTTTTTTGTAATGAATCATTTGTAAAATTACTAGTACGAATGTTTAATGTTAGGTATCGGTGAATTTACGTTACTTTAGAATTATCGAGTGTTTGTGAATTTTTGTGACCTTGAATGTAGTTTTTTGGTGTAAATTGTGTCTGGTTGACTTTTTTATATGGTTTGCCATGGTGCATGAATCGATATGATTTTTTGATTAATTTTAAATTTTTTGTTTTTGTTTTTTGACTTGTAGGGGAGATACCCTACAACAGTTGTGAACACGAACTCGACCTCTGTTCGGTGAAATAAAAAATCTGGTGCGGTGGGGGTTTAGAGCTGAGACCCCAGAGGCGTTCGTGCACTTATTTTTCGATGTGTAAAGTCTCAGGGTTTGATTTCTGAAAGTGCTTGATCGGGTCGAATGCTACACCATGTATATTGATTTTTGCACTATGGTTTATCACTTTGTTTAAATTAGCACTGTTTTGATTTTTATAGCTATTGTAGGATCAACGGCTACACCCTGTATATTATTATTCTTGAAAAAATAACACGGTAGTTTAACGGAAATACAAAATTATTTATTAAAGATTATTGAACAGAGTTGAGAAGAATTTATTTTATTTTACAAGTTTCTTTTGAAATTGAAACTAATCGACAACAGAAATTCTGTCTTAAGTTACTTTTAAAATATATTTGAAAAATGTTAAAAAATAATTAAAATTGGAAAAAATTCAGTCTGACGATTGAGCCTAGTAGGCGAAGGAAAAATTGAAAAGGTGGAGGCCACTTAATGCGAAGTATTTTGTTAAAAATAAAAGGGGGCCACTTAAGGCGAAGTATTTGTTATAATTAAAATAAAAGGGGACCACTTAAGACGAAGTATAAATATTTAAAAAGGAAGGGGCCACTTAAGGCGATTACTTAAAACTAACTCTTTATAACCAGGTTTCGGCCTGAGAAGCTAGAATTGAACAGCTCGTCACGAAAAGATTGCAGGGACTGAGAATAAGAAAGCCTAGCTAGGCGGGAGTATCTACAACATAAGTTAAATAGTAACCGGACCCAGCGTCAACAACTATTACACAAAAATTCACTTTTGAAACTTATATTTTCCACAAGAACACTACGCGAATATTTAACACTGAAGTCACTGTCAAAACTGAACTTAACTTCGGCTTGTTGCACGCCGGTATTTATACTGTTTTGAGAAAGTTTCGTTTGTCGCGCCCCATCGAGTCTCGCATTCCGCTATAAAGATCTGGAAAGGCTTGGAATCTCTCCGTGCGGGCGAGGATGAGTCATCGATTACGACATGTTGCGCAATACTAGAAATTTAAAGATTTTGAAGATGAAAGTTATATGGAAAAATCGGCAATGAAAATAGGAATTTATTAAAATTAGAATGAAAGTCGGATCTATTTTGGTTTAGAAGTTATTAGAGTTTTTATTAGTAAAATCTGGCGCGACCCCGTAAGGTATTAACGGAGGTCCGATGTTTAAAAGTTGAAACGATATGAAAATGTTCCCGATAAGTGCGTAGTGTCTGAAGATAATATATTACAATGTTCCTAATGGGTACGAGTCGAGTTGAACCGAGATATTGTATGCTTGTATGCTATTATACAAGGAGTGATCAAAAATGGTGAAATTTAAAATAGCAATCGAGTTGCGGAAATTTGATGAGATGAAGTTTGAACTTGAACTCGAGGCAGGGAACATGATTTGAAATATACAGGGGGTGATCGAAAAGTAATAAGATTAAAATTTGAAATGGATGCAAGAATTGAATGAATTGAAGTTGAATGGCGCGTTTGAAGGTAAGTTGAAGATTCTGAAAATAAAATTGTTCATAGAAAATTTACGGATTTAAGCAAGACGTTGAAAATTTGGATTTAGATAGTGATTTTGGTTAGGTTAATGAATATATGGGGGCTATATTTTTAAGGGACGTTTTTTATGAAATCTCTTTTATAAAATTGTTGGAATGAATGTTGGGAATGTGTTCTCAGTGATTTTACGTTATCTGTGAATTATGGAATGTGCGTGAATTTTTTTCTGATTTTGGTGACCTTTGATGTGGTTTTTTGGGGTAAACTAGGTCTGGTTGACTTTTTATCATGGTTTGCCATGATACCTGAACTAATATGAATTTTCTGTTAATTTTGCATTTTTTTGATTTCTGTTTTTGACTTATAGAGAGAATACCCTATAACAGTTGGAACGGTCACCCATCTAACTACTAACCGCGCCTGACGTTGCTTTACATCGCATATCGAAGTATGTACATATTAAAGACGCACCTACGCTCGCCCCCATGTTTTTTTATGCTCTGACGAATTTTTTCAGCGTCGCATATAATGGCACTTCGAGTGATGAAAAGGCAAATTGAACTCTGTATGACAAATATGTCTATAGAAAGACACCTTAACCATGCATTTGTCATTCTTTTTTTTTTTTTCTTTACACTGCTCTATATAAATCCGGTGGAATATATTTACCTTAAGCAAAAGAGACGACTATTCTTTACTACGATTTTTGTTTCTAGAATAGTGTGATTGTTCTGCAGGAAACTGATTAATGTGACACATCATGTTATGTAACAAAAATGTAACATAACACAGCTTTACTCAGTAAAAGATATTGGTGGTATGGACAAATATACAAAAGCTTTAAAATATTACAAATTTGGAACTGACTGTTTATTGACATTGTACCTTTATCCGCTTATGCATTCAATTGTATTGTGCAAAAGGGAACTATTCTAAATTGTAGAGTTCATTGACATGAATAGGTAGCTAGCCGATATCATGTTTTATATTCTGATAAACTCAAATATGTGTATAATAAATAAAGTATTTTTTAATATAATTTCATATTAAGTAGATTTATATTTTTAAACGCTAATATCTCCATTTGAGTTGCAGCCAAAATTAATTCATTTTGCTATTTTCTTTTCATCCTTATTGATTTTCTCAATTACGAAGCCTTATATCAAAATGTATTTCTCCTGCTAAGTTGTTGTGTAATCCTTTCTGACTTAAGATCTTGATTTTTAATATTAATAATAAGCAAAATAAGTTGAATACTTTTCGCGATTGGCACCAAGTGAAACATTATTAATAAATCTATACCGGGTGTAACAGGATCATGGTTCCTTTCTTCTTTAGTTTTGAAGACAATTGATTGAAATTTAGGATATACCACATACATAATAAGCGGCACTTTTTGAAATACAATTGAATTTTTTCACTTCCGGTTTCGCCGGAAGTGAAACTAATTTTCAATTTTTAAATGGAACACCCTGTATATTATTGCATTTTTGAATTCTGCATAATTTTCTGAATCCAACGATGCCAAATAAGTGACATTTCAAACATCAATTTTTTATATAATATAATTTTTAGTTGCCCATTTAAGTGTGCCATGACAGTTCCGTTTATTGCTACGAAAATCGAAATCCCGTTAAAACACTAAATTACGTGATTTATGAGCAAATAAAATTCACCAAAATTGATTTTGGGGCAAAACTCAATTTTTTCAAATGGAACCATATCGGTATCGTGGTACCATTTATTAGTACTATTAATAAGGAGTTTATTCATATATTATATTAAAATGTGCGATAAATGCAAATAGAAATACAGCTAAAAGAAAATAAGAAAATACAGTTTTATTCTAATTACATTGTTACACATATGGTGGTTTTGGAATACAAAAAATTAACACAAAACATTACAACAGTTGTTCAAAATGCTGTCCATTAACGTCAATGCACTTCTGAACTCGCATAGCTGTTTCTTGAAATACGTTCGCCAATTGCTGGGCCGTTATGCTATCAATTACTCGTCTTATAAATATTTTTTAAATGATCCCAGACAAAGAGATCAAGGGGCGTTAAATCAGGTGACCTTGGAGGGCACTTCACAGGACCATTCGTCGAAATTACGTTTTCTCCGAATCTCCGTTGAAGGTAATCAATTACTATCGTTGAATTATAGGGAGGAGCGCTATCTTGTTGGAAATACATTCCCTGTCCTAAATCTAAAGATCTCATGTAAAATGTCCTCAATCTCATTTTCCAGGAATCTCAAGTATCTGGCACCAGTCAGAGGTCCTTCAAATATTATTGGAACAATGATTCTACTACCGATTATTCCAAGCCAAACATTGAAACCGAACCGCACTTGAAAGTTACCCTCCCGTAATAAATTTTGATTTTCTTGTAAACAATATTTTTTATTTTGTCGGTTAAATAATCCCAAATTTGTAAACCTAGACTCGTCCGAAAATAAAATAAATCCCAAAAAATCTTTATTTGGCTGCACGTTATTATGCAAAATCTAATTGCAATATTTCATCATAGGTTCGCAATCACTTTTGTACAAATGCTGGGCAATTGGTATTTAAAGATTTATAGTGGTATTTGTACAAAATTCGGCTTACTGTTTGGCGACTGATGTCCAATTTAAACCCAACTTGCCTTAAGTAAACAGTCTTGTCAGCTTCTATTCGAGCCAAAATAATAATTTCCGTTCCTTCGTCAATAATGAAGTTTTCTTCGGGATCATTGTTGGGCTCTCTTCGGAATTGGTTTTCAACACGTTTAAAATAATTTTTCGCTGGACATTGTCTATCAGGATATCGTTGGGCATAAAGGTCGGTAGCCGCAACTGCATTTATTTTACATTCCCCATAAATAATTAACATGTTGACTTTTTCATCTTTTGTATAAATTTGCGGCATTTTGAACACAATTAACAAGAATTTTTAACAATTTTTAAAGACACAATAAAAACACAGTTAAACCACCAAATGTTTGACAAGCTAAATATTTCATTGTTTTCAAGGCCACCTTAGTCACTTTAATTAGAACAAAATTGTATTTTCTTATTTTCTTTTAGCTGTAATTTTGTTTGTATTTATCGCACATTTTAAACGACATATGAATAAATTCCTTATTAATAGTACTAATAAATGGTACCACGGTACCGATTTGGTTGCATTTGAAAAAATTAAGTTTTGCGCCAAAAACTATTTTGGTGAATTTTATTTGCTAATAAATCACGTAATTTAGTGCTTTTAACGCGATTTTCATTTTTGTAGCATTACACGGGTCATTTATAATAAATCGGGACCGTCATGGCACACTTAAAAGGAAAACTGAAAATTATATTATAAAAGAAATTGATGTTTGAACTATCACTTATTTGGCATACTTGGATTCAGAAAATTATGCAGAATTCAAAAATGCAATAATATACAGAGTGTTCCAATTAAAAATCGAGTTAGTGTCACTGTTAAAGAACACGCCAAAACCGTCGATAAATTTTTCGAAACTAGAACAGAATCCGAAATATTACGCATGAAAAGCGTGCTCCACGTAAAAACGCCGTGGATGGGGTTTTTATATATTAAATAAGATTTTCGCTCTACGGAGCGTTTTTTATGCAAAAATATCAAAAACTCACCAATGAATGCAATTTTAGAAAGTATACTAAATGTCGCTGCATAGGGACGTAATGTCGCCCCGACCACAAAATTTTAGAAAGTATCATGAAAACAGAAAACTTTGTAAATTTCGAAAATAAAAACCCTTTTACGAATTCACGTTGTGTAGCACTGCAACTCATGCGTTATGTTAAATATAAGGACAAGTTCTCTAGTCTCTAGTCAATGTTTTTCGAGAGTTTTAGCGAAAATAGCCCTTAGCGTCGAGGGTGACTTTTCACTTTTTAACAGTCAATTTTGGCTGAAAAACTAAGTGTTTTCCGCGTATTTGCCCTAAACCGGTTCCTCAGTGATTCGGTGTCAGAAAAGTATCTTTACCATGTACTCAGATGTGCATGGGACCACCTTGCCTGAACGTATGAATCTATAATTGCCACAATATAATTCAAAGTCGTTGCGATTCAAGCAATTTTAAGCTCCGTGGAGCGTCCTAAATTACTGTTGAACTGAAATATATGTAAATAGACAGGCAAGCAAAAGCCCACCGAAATTATAAACATTGGACTTTTTACTGAATTTTTTTGTGTAAAATCGTTAGCTATAAACCGCATATTGGATGGTAGTTGGTTACATTGTAAGTCATTTCGTTCCTCACCATGTATTGTACACGGCCCAGACTACAGTTGTCATACATTTTCTTGAACGTTTTAAAAAACATAATTTTTAAGAGATTTAATATATATATTTTGAACTTTATATCGTCTTTTTCTTGTGTTTCAAAATTCCTTTTCAGGTTAAATTTAAGAAAGTGTTCGTTTTACTGTGTTAGATTTATAGTGTTACGACGTCCAATTGATACTGTCGTGAGCAGAAAAAAATAGGACAACTTTTTTTTCTAATGTAAATCTGTCTCTATAATATGTAAAGAGCAGCCGAAATAAAAGAGATATCACTTTTAATTTATTTTTTATTTTAATGCTATAGTTAATGCTATAGTAAATGATGGATGGTTAATGAGACAAATTGCACTGCGTTATAACATTAAACTAACTCGGAGCGAGCGTGGGTGCGTCTTTACTATGTACATATTTCGATATACGATGTAAAGCAACGTAAGGCGTGGTTAGTAGTTGTATGGGTGACCGTTCCAACTGTTGTAGGGTATGTCCCCTACAAGTCAAAATACAAAAACAAAAAATTCAAAAAATAATCAAAAAATTCAATAATCTCATGCCACTTGGCAAACTAGATAAAAAAAGTCCATCAGACACCGTTAGCACCAAAAAACCACAGTTCAATTCAAAAAAGTCTGAGAAATTAAGCCGATCACCGATAATTCACAATTAACCTAAATTCAACCAAATCTAAAGCCAAACATTCATTTACACTCATCCGTAACCAATTCATCATGAAAAACGTCACTTAAAAATACAGCCCCCGTATATTCATCAAATTAGTCAAATTCCCCATTCAAATCCAAATTCTCATAATTTTAATTCAACACGTTTCAATTTTATAAGCAATTTCCCTTTTTAAAATAATCGAACTTCTTGACCACCCCTCGTATACATAACCCCATTAAAATTAACCGTCGAGTCCATTTCCCCACGTTCTTAAAACAATTTCGTAAATTTTATATTCTTACTTTCCGATCAACCCCTGTATACATCAAAACACGTTCAGTGCCTCGAGTCTCAAAAGTCCCCCATATCTTTTCACCGAATTTTCCCATCAAATTGCTATTATACTCTTTCCCCATTTTTCGATTACCCCTGTATAATAGCAGACACCCATACTATATCTCCATTCAGCTCGATTCATACCCGTATTGTACCTTGTTAATATCTTATATTTTTATCTAACGCACCAACTGGAAACTTATTAACGGAGTTACAGATTGTTAACCGCGAACCTTTGTAATACATTACGGGGTCGAGCCATATTTTGCCCATAAAACTTCTCATAACTTCCAAATAAAAATAGATTCAGCTTTCGTTCAAATTTTAGTAAATTCCCCTTCACATCGTCGATCTGCCCATATAAAAATTATTTCAAAATTCCAAAATTTTCAAGTATTGCACAACATGATGCAATCGATGACTCATCCTTGCCCGCACTGAGCGATTCCAAGCCTTTCCAGCTCTCCGCGAGACTACACGGGGCGAGAAAAACGAAACTTTTTCAATTCAGTATAAATACCGGTACATCGAAAGCCGAAGACAAGTTCAGTTTTGGCAGTGAATCAAGTGTAAAGTTCGCGTAGTGTTTTAGTGGAAATTAAGTTTCAAAGTTAGCTTTGTGTAATAGCTGTTGACGCTGGGTCCGGTTCCTATTTAATTTTATGTTGTAGATACCCGCTCGGCTAGGTTTTCTTACTCCCTATTCCTCGCAATTTTATCGTGACGAGCTGTTCCATTCTAGCTTCCCAGGCCGAAACCTGGTTAAAAAGAGCTAGTTTTTAAGTATCGCCTTTAGTGCCCCTAATTTTAAGTACTTAAATTTCGATTCCCGTCCAAAGTGACACACCAATTTTTACCGACCAGGCTACGTTGAAAGGACATTCTTCCGGATATTTTCTCAGATTTATTAACTTTTAAAAAATATATCTTTATCTGATAACTACAGACAGAATTTACGTGTCGAATAGTTTCTACGTTTTTAAAAGAAACTTGTAAAATAAAATAACCTATTCAAACTTTGTTCATTATCCCTTCAATAAATATTTTGTATTCTTTTTTAATTCATCGTCTCATTATTTTTCTTAAATAAAAAACCTACTACAACTAGGGTGTAACCGTTGACCCTTCAATAGCTATTTAATAATAAATTAAGTGCAAAATTAAATAAAGTGATAGCAGCCAGTGCCAACTACAACATACAGGGTGTAGCATTCAACCCGCAACAGCACTTACTAAACCAACCCTGAGACTCAACTCGAAAATAAGTGCACGGAAGCCTCTGGGGTCTCAGCTCTCAACCCCCCACTACCATATTTTTTATTTTTATTTTTCAAAGAACAGAGGTCTTTTCCGTGTTCACAACGAAGACCGCGTCCTCGCCTCACACAAAAATTTACATCATTCGCTAAAAATTCAAGCGCAAATCCTACTCGAGCTTCTTTATGTTCAGTTTTTAGTAAGTATTTCTACGCTGCTGCATGACAACGTAGCTCCGATTCTCTTACTCGCCGGCGATCAGTACTACTCGATCTAGGAAAATTCGTATTCAGCAGACTGAATAACTGAGTAAAATGGATTTTCTACTAAAGCATTTACCAACTGCAAATCTTCTTGTTGAGTTGCTATACTTCGTCGCCCTGATTCAGGATTTCTACTAATCGTACCGTTTATTCTCCACTTTCTTAAAATGTTACACACCGAATTTTTGTCAATATTATAAGGCAGTGCAATTTGTCTCATTGACCATCCATCTTCTGCTTTAGCAATAACTCCAGATTTAACTAAATCGCTTATATTTGCTCACGACCGTACCATCAGTGAAGCAGTTAAGCAAAAACGAAACAGTAAGTGTAGATCTTTTGAATTAATCTGTCTGAAATCAGTCGCTTCTAACCTTTCAGGTGAATATTATAATATTCACTTTAGGAAGGGTAATAAAAGTCCTTCAGGCGTGTAAAGGACACTTCCGGCGAAACCGGAAGTGAAAAACGAATTGTATGTCAAAAAGTGCCGCTTATTAAGTATGTAGTATATCCTAAATTTCAATCAATTATCTAAAAGACCAAAGGAGAAAAGGGGAGTATACCATAGTCTTGTTACACACGGTATTGGTGGTCGAAAACTGTTTTCCGATATTTCTGCGGCTGATAATAGATCCAAAAATAATAGTAGTCTTTTATATAAACTTATTTCCAAAAACGAATTATAAGGGAGATATACCTCTTGGGGGATAATACATTTCAGTTTTTCTGTAATATCTACCGACTCCCTTAAAATATCAAATTCATATTTTAAACTTAGTCACAGGCCATTCGGGCACTAGATTACATGGTATTAGTCGAACCCTCTCTTCTATTTAAGTGTCAGTTTTAGGGGGGACTGTCAGTGCTTTCCTCATTACTCTTTAATTTTTTTATAACTTCTCGGATGTAAATATTGCACTCGACGCGTTGTACAGTAAATTGAATGAAATGTTGGATGCCCATGTCCCCCTTTATAAAAAGGTAAACAAAAAATATCCCAAGTGGTAACCGTTGGAGATAATTTCTAATATAAAAAGAAAGTACAAACATTACAAAAAATATAAAGAAACAAAGGATAATTTTTATTTGGAACAATTTAGACATTTAAATCTGTAATTATAAATCAAATCAAAGCCGCATACGATATCTATCTGTCTGACTTTCAATCGTCTCTAATTGTAGATAAGCAAAACTTTTGATCATACATACAGTAATGTTATGATATGAATTGAATAGATTATTTAGATATATTTTAAACATACCCATTTGTTGATTATTCAGGATTAACCAGTCACATTCTGGTGGAATGGGAACTTGAATATCCGAGTCAGGAGTGAGCCAGAAATCTGGAGTGGTTGGTTGAAATTTTGATACGTGAAATGACCCCGTGTAGCTTATAGGAATGTACCATTTAGTGCCATCATTCAATTGGTTGTATAGAAATCTTGACTGAAAGAAAGGCACATATTTTATTTTATTCTAAACATTACAATGAAAATTACTATGCATAAAATATCCCGAAATACAAAATCAATCTCCCTGTTCTACCTATAACTCAAAGGGTACTTGAGATAAAAAGTGTTAAATGTCACCGATAAACACACTTTTATTAGCTCTACGTGTATCAACTTTGTATGCATGCAAATTTTGAAATTCAAATTTGAACCACTTCAATTCAAAAGAACTTTATTAAAATTAAGAATATTACAAACAGTTGCCTCCCAGAACCTGCTCCAGAACCGATCGTGCAACTACCGCGTTGACGCGTTGGAGGATTGCAGGATCGAGCGGGACGGGCCTAGATCAGCGGAAATTACAAACTGGAAAAACCTAAATCTAAACTTCTTTTTTATAAAATAAAATTAGGTACTAAAATTTAACATGCTCAAAACAAGATTAACTAAAACAAACACACAACAACTTGAACGAAGTGCCTTCCGCGAGATATTCAAATGCGGGACTGCGCAGAGCTGGCCTAAACTTTGAGTTTAAAAATTTTGATATGAAATGGTTTTGGTTAGTAAATTAATGATACGAAATGAATTTAGAGATAAAAAATTTTCAAGAAGGAAACGAAGAAAAAACAGACGCAAGAAACACAAACAGAAAGGAAGAGGGGGACAGAAAAGGATTAAAGATGAGCGAAAGGTATGAAATACTAGGGAAAGATGAATAGGGTTAGATAGAGGTAGTTGTTGAAACTTGGCTATAGTGGTTGCCGGAAAATAGGCAACGTCTGGGACGGCAAGGGGTGTTTAATCCGAAATGAGGCATTATGCTGTCTGATTTGCGTTATGTGTCTTGTTAGCAGACTATCGGCCAGCTTGAACGAGTAGAAGTTTTGAGAGATATGCTGGATGTAGTCCGCTATTGGGGTTATGTCGTTGCAGCGTTCGTAGAGATCTCTGAAAGAGGTGAAGCTTAAAAAATTCGATATGAGGCGCATAAATTTGTGTTCCAATTCTTAAAGATTTTTCATTGTCGTGGCGGGTATGCTGCACCACACCGACGTCGCGTATGTGATGGACGGCCTGACCACCATCGTGTACAAGAGTTACAGATTCCTGGATAAGGAGTAGACCATCCATATTGCCTCATTAATATGTGTGTTAAGCGTCAATCTTTGGTCGAGTCTCACCCCCAAGTACTTCACGCATATTTTGGTTGGAATTTTGTTTCCTTTCATTGAAATTTAAATAATTATTATATTCTCCGTGAAGCGACGCGTGAAGACTATAGCGTCCGACTTCTTAGCTTCACCAGAATCTTCCACCGGCCGCAATACTTCGTGATACGAGCCATGTGCGCCTTCAGCAGTATATTCGCCGCTTGCGCGTTGTGTGAATGTGCCTACATGGCTGTGTCATCGACGTACTTGGCCAGCTTCGTATTAGAGAACTCTGAGAAGTCGGGGACGTACAAGTTGTACAATTTCTTTGACACGCACGATCCTTGCGGGACTCCCTCTCGAATGTCCAGCCATGTTGAGAGTTTATTATTCACTCGATCTTGTAGGGTTCTACCCGTCAGAAACGAGTGAATAAGTTTCGTGATGTGGGTCGGAAAGTTATAAGTTGTGTCCACTTAACCGATTGAGTTGAAATTTCTTATACGCGTGTAGTTTCGGTGACAATAAACTAATTTAAAATAACGGTTTAAAAAACGTAAGAACAAATCTTGCAACTTAAATTTTGTACACTTCCACTTAACCGATTCACCTGAAATCTCGTACGAGTATGTAGTTTCGATGACAGTACAATAACAAATAGTTTACAAAAATTTAAAAAAGCAGTGAACTAAAAAGTATTAAATAATTAAAATAATGTATAACTACTTAAATGTAAGAAGCGTGAGGTGCGTTAATAAAATAATCTAGGTATACTTCTGTGCAATGAAATCATATACACCTATTTTTCGCTATATTAAATCATTCTTCATTTATTAATTTGTCAGTGTCAGCGTCATATTTTCGCAATACCAAAATTAGCTGAACATTAAATAAATTGAATAAAATTACTATTATGAGTGTGAAGAAAAGGTGGGATGATGAAGGTAGCGTAAGGAGAAAAGACGGTTCATGCCGATCGAGAACAAATTTCGTTCAAGATGAAGCGCTCTTTGGCTACTTGAGAGAAAATCCATTTCAAACAGCTATAGACACTGTGTTCATGGCAAATTTTTCGAGATCAACAGCTAGCCGAAGGATAGGAAAATCGGAATTAAAAAATTGTATAAGTGCCAAGAAGACCATTAACAGAAGAACAGAAGCAAGTCCATGTTCTGTTTTGTTCAAATTATGTCTATTGCCCGTTAGAGTTTTGGAACAATTCGTGTTTACCGATGAAAAAGTTTTTCAGTCTTGACTGGTGGTCGAGAGGTGAGCGCACTTGCCTCTCATCTAAAAGTTCCGGGTTCGATCCCCGGCCGTGGCAGTGGAAAATACTATGAGAGGGATTTTTTCACTATACACGGATATTGGGTGCATGTCCCTTGTCTCTAAATGTGTAGCCCCCTCCCACACAAGGCTCTCCTAGGGCCTTCCGGGATAAAGGGGGTCGTAATTACCTGTGGTGTTATTATTATTATTATTATTATTAAAAATGATGGACATATTCGGGTATACCGTCCCACAAATACCAGATTTCACGTACATTACGTGTCTCCGCGGAACAGGTCCGGGCGATTTTCTGTTTGGGCATGGATAAGCGTGCATGACCCTGGTATAGCGTGGCATATTATGGATAATCGTAAATTTAATCGACAGGTTTATAGGGATATTTTGAAAAATGTTACGCTTCCTTCTGTGAAGCAATTATCTTCAAACAACATCTTCATTTATCAACAAGAAAACTGCCCCAGTCATACTGCCAGGAAAATAACTCAATGGATTGGGAACAATAGTATTGAATTCTTACTATGACCTTCGCACAGTCTCGACATAAACCCAGTTGAGAACGTCTGGGGTTCGCTAATAAAAAAAATGAAAACTATTGTCGTAGACTAATTATTGCTTCTATACCAACAAGATTTAATCACGTCTTGGAAGGAAAAGGTGCCATGACAAAATATTAGGTTACATTATTTACACAATAAAAAAATACAATCGCAGTTATGTGCAGTCGTTTCTGTGAATTTTTTACCGCCCATTAAAAATTGTTATAAATTGAAATCATTTCCATCGAGTGGTGTAAAAAAGTAGAAAGTACAGAAATATGTATGTTTTTCTTCTGGATTAACATTATTCAAATACCTTACTTATGATGTTTCACAATCAATGTAAGTTTTTTATAACCTATATGATAATAAAAAAACCTAAATTCCAAAAAGACTGATTCACACCACTCAATATTAATAAAAACTGGATTACTTTATTTTTCAAGTGTACGGTATTTCATTGCACAGAAGTGTACAGTACACATCATTGAGTTTTGCAGAAAATATTGATGTCATTATGTAAACGCCAACTGTCACATTATTTTCAAGTTGGAGTTTGTTAATAGGCAAGTTCTGATTAAAGAATCATTTTTCAAAAATTTTAAATTTTTGCCAATTTTTGGTAAAGGTTAGAAAACTAATAGAAATTCAGGAGATTATTATTGTTTCCAAATACATAGATTGTTTAGAATGGAAAATTGATGCAAAAATAGTTTATTAATTTCTTTTCAAAGTAGGAAGGAGGAGGGTCCAAAAATATGTAATGGTTTAATCAAAAGTAAATTTAAAATAAAAAAATTGAAAGTGAAAAATACTAACAAAAAGGTTGGTCGCAAATTTTTCGCCAAAGCTTCAGAGAGGGCCCAAGAAATTTTTCATCGAATCAGAAAAATCTTAAATAATAAAATTCAGGACGGAAAATCGTATCAAAAAGCATTTTTCACATTCTAATTACTGTTGCAGAGGCGGCTCCAAGTTGGACCTAAAAACAAGTTTTCGTCGAATCAAAAATTTTCAGCGTGAAAAATTACACCGAAAATGCTTCTCGCTCGTCAGAGCACCAGGGGCGTCTTAGAGGAGGGCTTGAAAACAATTTTTTCATCACAATAAAAACTGCTTTAAGTAAAAATTGTTCAGAATGGGAAATTGAATTAAAAATATATTTTTGGATTTTCTTGTCACAGGAACAGGGATGATACCAGAGACGGCTCCAAGGAGGCTTCCAATTTTTTACAAGTCCCTTTCCCCGCAAAGAATTTACGAAATTTTAAAAAATATTTGAAACAAAACTTTTTAATAAAAATATTGAATTCTACCGAAACGCCCATTCCAAATTTTTCGTCAGACTAAACATTGCTAAGAAAAATTACGTTTAGCTTAATTTTATGTTGTACCTGAATGGTTTAGAAAGTTAAAAATATATTCAGAATATGGAATAGTGAGAAAGTACTCTCGACGTGCATCTATCCGAGATCAATTTTATCTGTTGGATTTCAATAAATGTATTATTATTATTATTAAGATTATTACTATTATTATCAGGAGGTATTTCGTGCAACACAATTTTTTTCGTAACCGAGGAAATATATCCTATGAACAAATGTATACATAAAGGATGTTACAGAACCAACGGCGATACGTTAAAATTGATATTTAGTGGAAAAGTTATTCGAGCATTTCGACAGAGCTATTAAAAATATATCAGCTGATTGGATTAATTATTTCATGCAACAGAAAATCATGAAAATCGGAACGAAAAATTTTAAAAATCCTGGAAGTGAATCAGAAATGCTTTACACAAAATAGTTCCAAGCCCTCATTGTATTCACTTTACACAGTTTTCGTTTGGTTACCCCATCGTCGCAGTCTCCTTCTGTGCCATAGGACCACACCACTCGCCTTCCGCAACCGAGCTGGTCAGTTGCATACCTGCTCCAGCTAAAACTTCAAATGCAGCTTCGTTTTCAGTCGATTAAGACTTTAAAAAATGATGGAGCGTTCAAGTGGGACAAAATCATCCAGAGGTAAAATACCCTCCCGATCGGATCTCCGGGGGAGGGTGCCCACAGGGACACCTCATCGAATGTCGAGAAAACACCGACAAGTTAAATCCAACAAAACTAATTCTTTCATCTACGGCGCTTGGAATGTTCGTACTTTGAACGACAGCACTCGCACCGATCGGCCTGAAAGAAGAACTGCTCTAATAGACAGAGCACTTCACCGACTCAATGTTGACGTTGCAGCTCTCAGCGAAACTCGATTTTTGGAGGAAGGCTCTCTCACAAAAAAGTACTACACCTTCTATTGGAAAGGTCTTCCCACCAATTCAAGAAGACAACATGGAGTAGGATTTGCCGTTCGGAATCAACTTGTATCCAACTTAACACAAGTACCACAAGGCCTATCCGAGCGTCTAATGCTGCTACGCTATGAGCTATCAGATGGCAACGCGGTAAATCTAATAAGCGCCTACGCTCCCACTCTGGATGCAAGTCACGAAACCAAGGAAAGCTTCTATCAACAGCTGGAAGAAACCCTCTGTAGAATACCTAAAACGGAACGACTCGTTATTCTTGGCGATTTTAACGCTAGAGTAGGGAGAGATGCAGACACCTGGCCAGGCATCATAGGCAAGAACGGTTTGGGCAACATGAACGCTAACGGTCAACTACTCCTAACTAAATGCGCCGAACATGATCTAATTATAACAAACACTATTTTCCGACAAAAGGATAAATTTAAAGGCATCTGGCGTCACCCCAGATCAGGTCACTGGCATCTACTGGACTATGTTATCGTACGTAGGAAGCATCTCAAGGACGTCCAAATTACAAAGGCGCGCATTGATAGCGAATGTTGGACCGATCATCGGCCTGTTGTCTCTAAAATGAAAATTGTTATGAAACCCAAACACCGAAGAACTCAAGTAAAACGTAGACTCCGTCTCTGTATTAGTAAATTGCGTGACCAACAAACCGTCGAACAGCTAAAGCAAAAAGTTCAAGAGAATTTGAGTGCACTAGAAGAAACCAATTCTGTAGATGTCGTTGCTACCTGGACACAAATTAAAGACAGTTTAAAAAGTGCGAGTGAGGAAATTCTTGGCACTGCAGCAAGTAAAAAACAGGAGGACTGGTTCAATGATAATGAAGCTTTTATACAAGAACTTCTTGACCGCAAACATATTGCCTTCCAAAACGCTATCAACAACCCCAACGACTCATCAAAAGCAGAAGCTTTTACCCAATCTAAGTATGAAACGCAACGCGAAATCAGAAGAATAAAGAACGAGTGGTGGGCAAGCAAGGCCAGAGAAATTCAAAGGTACGCCGATTCACACGACTACAGGAATTTCTTTCAAGGAGTAAAAGCAGCGTACGGCCCCAGTCGGAAAAACATATGCCCTATTAAAGATTTAAATGGAAATCTCCTCAAAGAAGACCAGGAAATAAGAGCCCGATGGAAAGAACACTACTCTAACATTCTTAACCAGCAAAGTCAAGCCGATCACGATATTATAAATCTTATCCCTCAATATGACACCTTCGAAGACTTAGATAAACCACTAACAACGGAAGAGATCTTAACCGCCATTGGGCAGCTAAAAAATAACAAATCTCCCGGCGCCGACTCACTCCCAGCTGAGATCTTTAAAGCTGTGTCGTCAGAGCTCATACCCTACCTCAAAAAACTGTTTGATGTCGTGTGGGAAAGTGGTCAAGCTCCGCAGGAGTTTCGTGATACACTTTTAATAAACCTCTTCAAAAACAAAGGGAGCGCTGCGGACTGTGGAAATTACAGGGGTATAGCTCTCCTGGCTGTTGGAGGGAAGATACTCACTAAAGCGATGGCAAATAGGCTAACACCTGTTATGGAAAAGTTACTTCCTGAAACACAGAGTGGCTTTAGACCAAACCGAGGCACATCGGATTTAATCTTCACACTTAAACAGCTTCAAGAAAAAGCACTCGAACATCAAGGAGAAATTCACATGGCCTTCATTGATTTAACCAAGGCGTTTGACTCGCTGGACAGGGAAGTGCTCTGGAAAATTATGTTCCGCTTAGGTATCCCTAGAAAATTTGTGGAAGTATGTCGCAGTCTACATACAAACAACAACGCCCAGGTTATGTATAATAATGAGGTAACCGAACCTTTCCAAACCCTCACTGGAGTTAGGCAGGGATGTGTCCTGGCACCCCTACTCTTTAATTTGTTTACCACTGCTCTAACAATTATTGTTGACAACAAACTGACAGTCAGAGGAATAGGTCTCAGATACCGTTTTGATGGCGGTCTCTTTAACATAGGGCGCTTTAGAGCTTTCACGAAGACACGCACACGATTCATTTGTGATCTCCAGTATGCGGATGACTGTGCACTTTTAGCCTCTACGCCGGAAGAGCTTCAAGAACTTTTAGATGTGTATGCCCAGAGCGATGATTCCTTTGGACTTAAAATCAACATTGGAAAGACTAAGATTATGTCAACTCCTCATCAAGTGCACCAAATAGACATTACACTTAACGGAGATTCTCTTGAAGTGGTGGATCAGTTCAATTACTTAGGCAACGTTGTTAATGACAAAGCAAACATGGACAGCGAGATTCGCAATAGAATTAACGCTGCATCTAGAGCACTCTGGGGACTTAGAGAGAGAGTATTTGACAACCACGACCTTGCTTTGTCAACGAAAATGGCTGTCTACAGAGCAGTTGTCATTCCAACATTGCAATATGGATGTGAAAGCTGGGTCACTTACCGTCGTCATGTGAAAGAATTAGAACGTTTTCAGCAAAGACACCTCAGAGGTATGATGAAAATCCGTTGGTTCCATCACATATCAAACGTGGAAGTACTCAGGAGAGCAAACAGCCTTCCAATTGAGGTGCTTATTTCAAGGGCACGCCTAAGATGGGCAGGTCACGTTCATCGTATGCATGACAACCGCCTTCCTAAATGTACACTTTATGGTGAATTGCTAAGCGGTAGAAGAAGGCGTGGCGGTCAGCGAAAGAGGTTCAAAGACGCTCTCCATGAAAATCTAAAATCCTGCGGTATTGCAGACGAGCAATGGGAACAACTTGCAGCGGACAGAACCGAATGGCGAGGGGTTGTGGCCAGCTATCAAGGAAATGTTGCTGCAAGAAGGCCGAATCCAAGACCTAACCAGGTCTATGTTTGTCCTGACTGCGGTCGACATGTGCTCTCTCGAATCACACAATCTATCGACTGCAACGTTTTTATACTCGGACTCGAGTAACGGCTAATATAATAAATATTTAAGTTAAAAATAGCGCCATCTCTAACAATAAGTATTGTTTGAAATTATCGATTTTGGATTTCTTATAATATTAATCCAGCTCTTTATGATGTTAGTTCCATAGAAATATTGTAGATTTTGAACAATAACAATAGCTTCGGTAAAATTTATAACTATGACGTTCTTACCTGAGACACTGTAAGATATTCTCCATTCAAGCTGGCAGTAACAAGGGGATAGCCCGCTTCTCTAATCCAATTTCGCATGACAGTGCTTAAATTTGCAGGCATTTTTGAGATTGAATCCACAATGGTTTTGTTCAATTCAGTCCAAAGATCTTCACTCTCTACGTGTTCGAATTGACTAAGCAAAGAAGAACATGATTAACAAAATTTACTGTAAAGTTAACAATAGAATATTATTTTAATCAAAATCGAGTGGCAAACTGCAGGAGAAATCTGGTGTACATGTTACAGGATCATCAGAAAATCAAGAGGAAATCAGGGTAAATGGAGTAGTAGCAGCTGACGTCTCAACTTCAGATCCGTAGGCGTCAAAAATTATTATTGCATTCAAGGTTATTTAATTACCCCAAGTTTTAAAAAGTTTTGGAGTTTTTTTGACAGCTTCTTTCGCGTTAAATTAATTATAAGTGTTTCCTTCTACATCACGTTTGGTGATTAGTTCAACTGACGTTTATTTATTATTTTATTTGTTATATATATATATATATATATATATATATATATATATATATATATATACATATATATATATATATATATATATGTTGTTTTTTAGGTTTTCGCGGGTGTTAAATGAAGTGTTGTTGTACTTCTGGGAGCTCTCCCGCGTCGATGGTCGACTCCTCCAGTAGTCACGGTTGTCTAAATGACGTTTCGGCAGAAGCTCATCTGCTATCTTCAGGTCCTCATTGAAAGCTGCCTACTGCTGCTCCTTCTTGCTTGAACTGAGTTCATATATATATATATATATATATATATATATATATATAATATTTCAGTCGCAAACTCCTCTATCAAATTCTTATTTTACCATAAGGAATGTAACCAGACTGCAACCAACAGCTACTCTCCGGGCTATGTGCCCCGCCGAGCTCTGAATTACAAGTTACAAGTCTGGCGCGTTAAGTGTAATAACCGCATATTACCAACAAAACGGTAATGCTTCGATTGCAACAAACACCAGCTGAAAGACTGATCCTACTTAAAGGAGCTCTTGTGCCAGTCGTCCCATACCACTTGCAGACTGCAGTTTTGAGCTTTTGGCTCTCGTCAGTGCAAGGTAGGCATGTGACGAACGACACGAGGATCACGAGCAGGCGCCATCTAGCGGTCCAGTGTCTGTTGCAGTCGAAAAAAAATGTCCTAACTGGGCTTAGCATAGATCAAGTGTGCTTCTGGAGGACAGAGATATTAAAACATAATATTTCAGTCGAAAGTGATATTGCAATGAATATTGCAATTGGATTTTGTACAATAACGTGTAGCCAAACAATGATTTTTTGGGACTTATTTTATTTTCGGATGAGTCTAGGTTTACAAATTTGGGATTGTTTCACCAACAAAGGGGCGAGCGTAGGTGCGTCTTTACTATGTACATACTTCGGTATGCGATGTAAAGCAACGACAGGCGCAGTTAGTACTTGGATGGTGACCATTCCAACGGAAACTGCGTTCTCGCCTCACACATCTTCCAGCGGCTTGTATATCAGTGTATGCGCGGAAGCTATACAACCTTAGGCGAGGGTTGTATAGGAGATATACCATCCTTCGGAGGGGATGTAAAGCTGTCGGTCCCTTGTCTATTAAATGTTAGGCAAGTAAAAGATCCCTACTCTTCTTAAGGGAAGAGGTTCGGCAAAATTCCTGGTTGGGGGTAGCTCGTCTACAGGCGTCGGTGTTAGGCCTCAGTAGCGGAAATAGGCCGACGTTAAATAAATGTATAAAAAAAAAATTAACAACAAAATAAAAAAATATTGGTTACAAAAAAATCAAAATTTATTACGGGAGGGTAATATTCAAGTGCGATTCGGTTTCAATGTTTGGCTTGGAATAATCGGTAGTAGAATCATTGGTCCAATAATATTTGAAGGACCTCTGACTGGTGCCAGATACTTGAGATTCCTGGAAAATGAGATTGAGGACATTTTAGATGAGTTACCTTTAAATTTAGGACAGGGAATATATTTCCAACAAGATGGCGCTCTTCCCCATAATTCAACGATAGTAATTGATTACCTTCAACGGAGATTCAGAGAAAACGTAATTTCGTCGAATGGTCCTGTGAGGTGGCCTCCAAGGTCATCTGATTTAACGCCCCTTGATTTCTTTGTTTGGGGTCATTTAAAAAATATTTATAAGACGAGTAATTGATAGCATAACGGCCCAGCAATTGGCGACCGTTCTTCGAGAAACACCTATGCGAGTTCAGAAGTGCATTGATAAGTTTGGTAAATTTTATTTGCTCATAAATCATGTAATTTAATGTTTTTAACGGGATTTCGATTTTTGTAGCATTTAGAATAAATCGGAACCGTGATGGCACACTTAAATGGAAAACTAAAAATTATATTATAAAAAAAAGATATTTGAAATGTCAATTATTTGGCATTCTTGAATTCAGAAAATTATGCAGAATTCAAAAATGCAATAATATACAAGGTGTTCCATTTAATAATCGATAATTAGTGTCACTTCCGGCGAAACCGGAAGTGAAAAAAATCAATTGTATGTCAAAAACTGTCACTTATTATTTATGTAGTATATCCTTAATTTTAATCAATTATCTTCAAAACTAAAGGAGAAAAGGGATACCCCCTTTCCCGTTACACCAAGTATTTTCGAAATGGTAAGTTAATTTTGTTAAAATTTGATATATATACTTTTGTCATCAAATTATATTTGTAAGTTAGAGTATACCTATAAATGGTGTTTATAACTAATAACTAACTATAAATATAGTTTAAAGGTGGGATATTGAACTGCGTCCTTAAATGATATCCCAAAAGTTATTAAAAGTGTGGTGATGGATTATTCTGTGATCAACGTTGAAGTTAAAACATATAATGTCTGAGCTCAGCTTATCTGTAAGTGCATAGAATCAGTGACTGCCAAAAAAAATAGCGAGAGATATCTTCTTGTTGGTAAAGTAAGTATAGATTTATATGAAACTTAAAGTCTATTATCAAGGTACTGTTACGTGTTTATGTTAAAGAACACGCCAAAACCTTCGATAAACTTTTCGAACCTGTAATAAAATCCGACTTTTCGCAACATTTCGCATGAAAAGCGTGTTTCACGTAAAAATGCCGTTGGAAGAGGTTTTTATATTTTAAATCATATTTTCGCTCTACGGAGCGGAGCGTGTTTTATGCCAAAATCTTGAAAACTCATCAAGAAGTGTAATTTTAAAAAGTGTAGTAAATGTCGCTGCACGGGGACGTAATGTCGTCCCGACCACCAAAATTTAGAAAGTGTAACTAAAATCGAATTTCGGAAATTTCAAAATTAAAAACCCTTTTACGAACCCACGTTGTGCAGCACTGCAACTCATGCGTTGTGTTAAATATGAGGATAAGTTAATCCAGTCTCTAGTCAAAGTATTTCGAAAGTTTTAGCTAAAATCGCCTTTAGCGACAAGAGTGCCCTATCATTTTCTAGCAGTCGATTTTGACGGGAAAATGATGGGTTTTAAGTGTATTTGCTCTAAACCGGTTCCTCAGTGATTCGGTGTCAGCAAAATATAGTTACCATGTACTCAGAACGTGTATGGGACCGACTTGCCTGAACGTATGAATATATAATTGCTACAATATAATTCAAATTCGTTGCGATTCAAGCATTTTTAAGCTCCAGGAGCGAACCAAATTATTATTGAATTGATGATATGTAAACAGACAGGCAAGCCAAAGCCCACCAAAAATGTATAAATATTGAACTTTTCTTGGATTTTGTGTAATCGTTAGCTATAAACCGCACATTGGATGGTACATTATAAGTCGTTCTGTTCCTCACCATGCGTTGTATATGGGCCAGACTATAGTCTGTCAATACATTTTTCTTGAACGTTTTTGTAAAACATGATTTTTTAAAGAGATTTGATATACATTTTTTGAACTTTATATTGTCTTTCTCTTGAGTTTTCAAAATTCCTTTTCATGTTTAAATTTAAGAAAGTGTTAGTATTTACTGTGTTAGATTTATAGTGTTACGACGTCCAATTGGTGCCATCAGTGAAACAGTTAAGCATAAACGAACAGTAAGTATAGATTTTATATTATTCTCCGTCTGAAACAGTCGTTTTGAACTCTTTTTGTGAACGTTTAATATTCATTTTTAGAAAATATATTAGAAGTCCTTCAGACGCGAAAAGATGTATCGTTCACATTTACACCATTTAGTAAATACTCTGAACGTAGGTTCAATAATTGCAACAAGGACTGTCACTTACCACTGATTTATTAGTCACTAAATTACTTAAAATAATTAGTCTTAATAACACACTAGTTACGCAAAATAAAATTTTATTGAAAAATTGAAAAAGTCCTTTTCCTTGTACTGCCGAAAATATGTTTCGACGATGTTTTTACGTGTCGCACGCGGTTCATGCAAAATATTTCCTAGTCGGATTTCGTTATAGCTTCGCAAAATTTCTTCGATGAAATTTTTTTGCTGATTTCAAGTTTAGATATATTTTGGTGGGTTCTTTAACATACTCACATCGCAGCTGTATCATTTGCATTAGAGTATGGTAGAGTACATGAGGAAAATACTGAACATATCGATATACTTACACCGGCCCTTGAACACGTACACGCATCTTCGAATGGGAAAAATAATTGTTTGGAAAATTCAGCTTGAGACTCCTGAGGCCGTTCGTGCACTTTATTTTTTAATTTTGAGAAGTTCGGGAGAGTTACCTTAAAACTGTTGGACAGGGTCAACTGCTACACCCTGTATATGTCTAAACTGATTGATTCAATTTTTGTTTAATAGAATTTATTATTTTAATTTTTTAGTAATTTTGAAAGTCACTGGCAAGGCAGAAAGTAACACCCTGTGTAGCAAATTTGATAAAATAACGACACTTTGTTTTAAAACAAATTTACAATATTTAAGTACTTTGAACATAGTTTAGAATTTTATTTAACGTAATTTATTTTTAAACTATTATTAAACTTTTCGACAGTTAAATTTCGACTTGGGAAGTTTTATTTTAATTATTTAATTTTTTATTTAAGCGTTTTAGCTTCTGAAAAAATTCAGTTGAGAGTTTAATGCGCGAGGGCAGGTTAAAATTGTTTAGAAAAATCTTTTGCTAGGATTCTGGCCTAAGAAGCTCTTTCAGGGTTCCTATTATAAAAATTCCCTGACAATAAGTGGAACTAGACAGTCGGTAACTACTACTCTCTTTATTTCGCTGAACCGAAAGAATACTAGTATATTTCCTAAAGCAAACAGTACACGAACCTTTATAATATTAATTTAAAAAATTCACACAAATTATGCACTGGTACTTGTAGAAGAAACTTATAGAATGATTTAAATACGCGAGAAAACCACTGGAAAACTACTTACTTTGGGCTTGTGAAGGTCAATTTTTTTATGTGCTAGAACTGTTGCGTTTTTCGTGCCCCGTGAGTCAAGCACAAACATTTTTACCCTCTTTTTAGAGCTGCAAATGGTACTGTCTAGTTTGGATCGACACTATTGCGCAATATCGCACAACATTGCCCAATAGTTTTGCAAAAAGTTGAAATTCGGAAATAAAAATTATATAGAAAAATCAGTAATGAAAAGGGGAAATTTCGGGTTTAGAAGTTATTAAGGTTTCATTGTCTGGAAACTAAATGCCTTGAAATGACCCCGTAAAGTTGTCACGAAGGTCCGGCGTTTTACGGTTGCAAGTATATGAGAATGTTTCCGATAGGTGCGAGGTGAATGGAAC
Organism: Leptura quadrifasciata; assembly: GCA_963675555.1. NCBI lineage: Eukaryota > Metazoa > Arthropoda > Insecta > Coleoptera > Cerambycidae > Leptura > Leptura quadrifasciata. The sequence goes on from OY776681.1 coordinate 65,775,348, forward strand.
GGAAATAAATTTTGATGTCGGTTGCAAAGGGAATCCCTATATTGTATGTGGTTTTATGAAGGGCAATCAATAAAATAATGAAAATTGAAATAGAAAAAGGGTTGCAGACTTTAAGATAGTTTTTTGAACAGGTTCGAGTCCTAAAATGGTGAATTTGAATGTTTGGCGAAATTTGGCGGTGAATGTGAGTTATTTGGGAATTATCGAATGGACGTGAATTTTTTTCAAAATAATTTTCAAAAAACTGTATTTCTTTATTACTTAATTTAAGTATTATCATTACTTTTTTATAGTTGTTTTGACATTGTGCACATAAAGTTTGATTTATTTGTGAACTTTTGAAACTTTATATATATATTATATATATATTTATATATATATTTATATATATATATATATATATATATATATTTTATTTATATATATAGTACCGATATAGGAAAGGTACTATAACACCCTCCGTAGTATTAATTAAAAAACAGGGCCAGGCTTAGAGTATACAGTGCGTTTTAGGCATTGTACAAATATTTTACTAAAACCTATACATTTGCAAATTATGCTGTCATGATATTTATGAAGTTAGTGACTTTATAACACATACAAATATATATGTCTCTAGAGACGGTGGTTCAGGCAGCCACATTATTACGTTACTGCTAGTACTCCATTGCAGGAAATAGATATGAATTAACAGGAAATCGTCAATATAAACCCACATTTTGTGCACAAACTAGTGAAAAAAATTAGTTCTTTAAAATAGGGTTTTTAAATTTTACTTACTGTTTCTCGATAAAATTTTGAATTCCTTCCTTGAAACTATTCTCTGACATAATAGAACAGATCATCCTAATTATGCTACTTCCTAAAAATTGAGAAAATATTATTAAAAGAGGTGCAGAGATTTATTAAGGAGAACAGCCCCAAGCATCACAAAAATTTAATTTTCAATATTTATAATCATTTTTGAGTACCATTTATTTTGATCCCCCCATATGTGCATTGAATTTATCATTGATAATTACATGTAAAAAAGCACAACCAAGGAACTATGGCTAGCAGCACATTATTTTTAGACTTTTTCATTTTAATAAAATATTCGGGGTCTAAGTATCAAAGTACCAAAAAGTTAGGACGCTAAAAAGATTTTTTTTTTGTTTCGGCACTCCACAATACACTTTGAACAAGGCATCACCGTTGTGAATGTCGCTACTTTGTTTTTATTCATAGGATTTTTACAAAGGAGGGACAGAAAATTGGAATCACTTCCTTAACACTAACTCAATCAAATATTTGTACTGTTTGGAGCTATTTTAAATATAATATTAAATAGAATTTCTGCTAAACATATATTTCTCTGAATGTTGTTATAGACATTTTACCTTTATTGTATGATACTGAAGTATATGATGTATCCGGGTAACTCTCAATGCTAAGAGGCAATGATTTACCCATAGCATCATCGAGAAGTGCTCGATGAAGTTGATCCGAAATAAATCTTTTCTTGAGTTCATAATGGGGATAAACCTTGAAACAAGTGAAACATTAATAAAATAGTGATTTTTAAGTACTTTCCTCAAACGTCAAAGCGCTTGAACATTACACTAAAATACTTTAATCGACACTCGTTTGGCCAAGCAAGTTGGCAATATCTGGAGTGGACTAAGACTAAACTAAACATAAAATATATCTTATATTTATACCGATGTATTTGGACGAATCGTAACGTTATTTCTACCTTATCTATTACGGCCTGACGAAGCATGACTCCCTAACAAGACTTCATATACCGGGTGTTAGAAAAGTATGGAACGGTGGAAAATCTCGAACAGTTTGCATCAAATCGAAAAATAAAAAACTATCTACTGCTACAAAAATGACCTCCTCACCCACCCAAATGGCAACTTTAAAAATTCAAATGGAAACCCCTAATTTTTATTACGGAATCGGATACTACGGCAAAAAATACGTAAATTTTATTCCGGACATTTTTTCGATTCTTGCATGGTGTCGCTGTAATCGCAAAAAATGAAAAGAAATGATTACCGTTTCAAGAGTAGCGTCTTGTGCCCATAAAAAAACGTCCAATTCAAAAACTGAAAAACAAGTATTTGTTATTTTTACGAAATTTATCCAATGACATTGGATTCGATTCTCCCACCCCTAACCCAGTGGGAGGGGCGGGGGGCAACTTTGAAATTTGTAATGAAAATCCCTATTTTTTTATAGCGGATTCGGATTCTACGGCCAAAAATACGTGAATTTTATATCGGGCATTTTTTCGATTCCGCAAGGTGTCGCTGCAATCGCAAAAAATTGACTGGAAACATGAAAGTTTTGAAAGCATACTTAAAAAAATACGAAAAGTAAAATTACTAATCTCAGACTGAATGATTTCCCGAGCTGTTTTGAGAACACTGATTTTGCATGGTCGTGCGGAAATTATAACAACTATTAACATTCTGTAAATTTATTAGCAGCTAGTAATTTTCAATTTACACTTTTTACAGCGCAATAAAAAACTCGATATTTAAAAAACTAACAGTGGTTTTACCTCTTAATTCAGCCACTTCAGACAAGTTCTTGATCCCAGCCAGTGAAGGCAAGGAGGTAACTCAGCCATTTCAGGCAAGGTGAGGATTTCGGCCAGTTGAGGCAATTAGTTTACAGCTTAACTGCTACACTAGCAGGTTTTAATTTCAAGATTATAGCAGGTGTTCAAAATGGTGGCCGTTGACTTCTTGGCATTGTCCGAGACGAACGTAAAAATTTTCAATAGCGCTTCTTATCATTTGAGGTGGTATTTCTGCAAAAATGTTTATTATGCGTGGCCTCAGCTCTTTCAAATCACGAGGTTTAGTAAAATAAACCTGACCCTTCACGTAGCCCGAAACAAAATAATCAAGTGGCGCGAGGTCGGGAGATCTTGCTAGCCATTCAATAGTTCCTCTTCGACCTATCCATCGATTTTCGAAAGTACCATTCAAATAGTTCCTAACGATATCCCGATAATGTGGAGGAGCCCCATCTTGATGGAACCAAACATTATCGAACTCATCACCAGTAATTTCTTGTATTGCGGGAACTATTTGATTTGTCAACATTTCCAGGTATTTTTCTCCATTCAAATTTCCATCTATGAAAAACGGTCATATGATTCGATCCCTGAAAACTCCTGCCCAAACATTTAATTTTTGTGGATACTGCGTGTGTGTTTCAAGCATCAAGTGAGGGTTTTCGTCACTCCAATATCTGAAATTATGGCGATTAACTTTTCCACTGAGTTCGAAAGTTGCTTCATCTGAGAAGACAAGTAGAGATGACAAAAAATTTGGGCCTTGGTTACTCCTTTCCATCATTAATTCACTAAATTCAAGTCGCCGATCAAAATCATCTTCATTTAACTCTTGGTGAAGGTGAATTTTGTAAGGATGAAATTTCAAAAGTTTAAAATTCTTATGAACTGAAAATGCACTCATATCAAGATGTTGACTGGTTTTTCTGATTGATAACCTTCGATTTTCAACAAATGCCTGGGCCACTTCCATTTGTCGAGCTTTCGATGTTTCAGATTTTGGTCTTCCAGATTTTGGACGATTTTTATTTTTCCTTGTGTCTAAGAATCGTTTGATAGTACGGGACACAGTAGATTTCGAAATTTCCTCTTGATCTACACGGAAAATTTCGTTGAATAAAATCACAACTTCATCATAGGACCTTTCTTTATCGCCCCACCCTCGCTTCATTAAAAGAGAAACTCTATCTTCCTCTGTTAAAGTAGCCATTACGCAGAAAAGAACGCGAGAACTAATAGAAAATGAAATAACTTTTTCCGTACAAAAGTGCGCTCCTGCCTCTATAAAAGTTGGAAGGACCTGGACGTTCTCGTAGAAATTTCAGAAAACATATACTGTTATTAAGAACACTTTAAAAAAACATTCATAAAAACCAAGATATCACAGATATTGTTTTTTAAACTGAATGTTTTTTTGTCAACGCTAGAGTTTGTAAATATTGACAAACTTATGGACGCTTAAGGTTTATTTCAATTTTGTGCGATTGCAACGACACCTTGCGAGAAGTGAAAAAAATGCCAAAGTTTCTCCCCGCCCCGCCCACTGGATTAGGGGTGGGAGAGTCGAATCCAATGTCATTGGATAGATTTCGTGAAAATAACAAATATGTGTTTTTCAGTTTTTGAATTGGACGTTTTTTTTGTGGGCACAAGACGCTACTCTTGAAACAGTAATGTTTTCTTTTCATTTTTTGCGATTACAGCGACACCGTGCAAGAATCGAAAAAAATGTCCGGAATAAAATTTACGTATTTTTTGCCACAGAATCCGACTCCGCAATAATAAATAGGGGTTTCCATTTGAAATTATAAAGTTGTCCCACGCCCCACCCACAGGGTGGTGGATGGGGAGGTCATTTTGGTATCAGTAGATAGTATTTTGAAAATTTTTTGTCACGTATTTTTTTATTTTTTGATTTGATGCAAACTGTTCGAGATTTTCCATCGTTCCCATAGTTTTCTAACACCCGGTATAGAGTGCGTATGTAATTTAGACTGTTTTGGTGTTTATGGGAAATAATTCAATATTAGTGTCATGGAGAGACTCCAACTTATCCACAGGTTAACTAAATGGTAATAAAAAAATAAGTTATTAGTTATTATCTTAAACCATTCAGTGCGTCGTTTGGCTGTAATGGACTGATAACCCGTATACCTGCCAACGATTCCAACAGACTCCAATTAGACTGGTGCCAAATGTTTAGGGTTTGAAACTGGTTTTCTTCTATTTTCGGCGAAACGTAATCTCGTAGAGGAAAAAATCCTGCACAAAATTTGTAGGTAATAAAAAAATCTAAAACTTTCATATAAGGTACTTTTCAACATAACCTCTCATTTTTCGAGAACACGGCGGAAAACCAGTTTTTCGGTTTTTTATTTCTTTCTCGTAAAAATAATTCAATAGAATAATTATAAATATTCAAAAGAATAGTTACAATACGCACTTGGTTTATGGTTTCATTAGTTTTTTCTCAGATTTCTCTGACAATAAACCAAGTGCGTATTGTAACTATTCTTTTGAATATTTATAATTATTCTGTTGAATATGTTTCATCAAGAACCTACCTTTTTATACCTGTGTGTTATTATACCCTTCTATCCGTGGTCTAGTTTTGTGTGTGCTGAAGAAAATGTTCTGAAGGGCCCCTGGACGAGAAGTTTGTGACCCTTGTTATATCCTTTGTTTAGCTGATTATTACATCATGTTTTTTTTTCTTCTGGTATGTGGGTAGGTTGGAGTAGGTTTTTCTTTTTTATGTTCCAGTGCTTGCAATAATTTAAATAAGTACGTGGCTGGCTGAATGGCTTCGGCCTTAATGCCAAAAAAAAAGAACCTACCGCAGACTCCATCCAATTAATTAAAAATAATTCAATTTACATGAAACTATGTGAAAGTATACAATTTTTTTGCATCGAATAAGCTTGATCTTTTTGGAATCTGTGAAATAAGTAATTTCCGAGATATTTACATTTTTCGTGGAAAAAGAACAGAATCTTCCACGGAAAACTTTATTGGTGCTTTTTTTATTGAAATATTCTATATGGGCTCATTTTAACCGTTGAAATGTCTACTTTAAAATGGTCTATATATGTTGATAATTTATTTTTTATGAATCCGCTTAAAATTGAGAAAACCAAAAAAATGACTTCGAGTTTTTCAATATTTTTTGTTATGTTAAACTGTTTTCATTATTAATGTAAATAATGGATTAAATTTCATTGAAAGAATTTAGTTCACTGTAACGTTGCTAAAGTTGAATGAATTTAATTGAAGAAAGTGGCGGAAACCATCCTGAAACTTTTAAATAAATAACAAATTAATAAAAAATCATTTAAGTTATAGATTATTGAGCAACAGAACGTTATCAAGCCTAGCTCGTATTTTTTTAAATATGCAGACAAGACAATTATTGCAAAAATGGATCTCAACTTATAGATGGTATTTACGGTAAAAAAAATGGATATGTTATTAAATCAATTAAGATTTGAAGATTACCAACTGGCATCTAGCACACCTACTTTTAAATTGGAAAAACTTCCCCCAACTGAAGGAGTAGCTACACAACACTCTATAGAGTTTATTACCAATTGCAAACTTGGACTGCAACGAACATCTAGGTAGACTCGTGCCCAAATTTATTCCAGACAGTTCAGACTTAATTCCCGAAAAATTATTAAAGGGTATTAGCTGCAGCTATGAAAGTGGAACAAATATTTGAAGACTTAAGTGATTCGGAAGAGTTTTCTATGAAGAGCCAACAAAGAGTCTCGATATTGAAATTGAAGAGCTCGAAGACGTCGATAATTTTGGAGATCCTTCGGAATTTGAAAGTTTTATTGATGAAGATGAAGAACAACCACAGTGCAAAAGATCTAAAATTCATTAGAATTTTATGATTTTTCATGAAGGATCCCGCACTAAACCTAAGAAAAAGTCAGTCCCAGTCGAAATTGATGAAAATTTGGTATGATGTAGCTTATGATGTCCTCATCAAAAGTCTTAAAGAAGCGAGATACAAGGGGTCAAACATGAGGAAAACGGATTCATCGGATTATTGATTTCACGTAGCATATGGCGATGATATTATCATACATACTTAAGAGGGATAAGGATCAGCTGACCGAACCTAGTGAAGCCACCAATACTCCCCGCGCGTCGGAGATATCCCCTAGTTACATTTACGTTATCACAGAAATACGTAACCAGAGTACTTTGCTTTCAGATTTCAGTCAGAGAATGTGATGCAACTAACATCGAATGTCGTATACGTACCTTTACTTTATTCCGTCAAAATATAGCCGGCAACATTGCCTTCTCCAATATATTATCACAGTAGAGAATTCTCTACTGTGATATTATTGTCAATATTTTTATTCGTTTTAGTTTACGATGATTTTTTAATTATAAACAAACTAATCATTTAAATGAAAAATTTTGTGTTAAAATTTTTATCATATTTTTCAGGCGAAATGAAATGAATGTTATCATTAGGTTATTTTTCAGCTGGTAGGACCACAGAGATATCTCTGTGTAGGACAAACAAAACATAACCTATCCTGTAAGGTGTTTCGAGTCATATTTGCAATATTTTTCTACCACAGGTATCCTTCGGCCTTTTTTTAAATTTGTAAGTATTATTAAAGATGTAGTGCTTTGTTTTAGAGTTATTATTTTTATAACATATCTCTGGTGTTGTTGGGACTCATTCGTTTTTCGGACCATTTTTAAAACGGGAAATATTTTTATATTGTTTAACGAAAAAGTATAGTGATTCATTTAATAAAATATTACCAATGTAGCACTAAAAAAGAAATTTCGCAAAAGTAACGTACCTAGAAGATGTAGATTACTTTGATCATCGAATATTGTTTGTCCAATGGTTCTTTGCGTGTGTATCAAATTCGCTACTAATGTAAAATAAAGCATTATAAACTAATTTAAAATGTTTTTTAGACGAGGACAAACGATGAACACAACAGGAGATCTGTTAAGAATGTATTACGTTTGCCTCAAAAACATTTTAAATTATTTTATAGTCCTTCATTAAGTATATTTTACATAAGTTGACTATAAATTTCTAATTCTACTGATTGTTGTTATACAATGCACGATGTTGCACATTCTTGTTGCCCGAGGATGTGAAGCAAAATTTTGTTCACGAAACCAGTAGCAAAGTAAAGAATTTTTCTTAGTAAAGTCTTGGTTTTCTTTCATAATGATTTTTTATTTTTTAATAGCCAACAATAATATTTTCTTCTTTATTTTCTATGCAAATTTAAAGAACATATAAAAACACAAGTTTTGGAATTAAACTAACTAAAGAGGAGTTTTTAAGCAAACAAAATACAGATGAATAATCATTTATTGAATTAAACCTTATCACTTTATTAGTAAGGGCTTCATGTAGAAACGGGGTTGTCAGTCGTGAAGTGGGCCCTTAATCGCACCCCATTCTATTTTTTTGAGGAAAGCGAAGTTTCAAAGCAAAAACCTTACAAAATAAGTGAATAATAAATAAATACATAAACTTAACAAAAACAATTAGCTCTAAATAATAGAACAAAAATAAATATGATTTTCCCAAAATAAAATAAATAAAATGAAAATATTTCATCTATACACTTCCATAATTAAATAAAATCAACATTATTTTAAATGAAAATATTTCCAATATAAATAAATAAATAATACTCGTGTTCTATCGTTAGGGTGCTGCGGATATATTATTTCTGGTAGGTAACAAACAGTGAAATAAAACGTTTTTAATAACTGCAACATCCAACATCTTTTCTTCCCACAAAACTTCATCTCGTTCAATCTGAAAGAAAATTTATTTTATTTGAAATTATTATTAGAGGCTGATCAATTGTTTTTCTAAAAAGATCCTATACTGAGCAAAGAAGAGAGAATTATTATATGAAAAGAATTAGAAGGAGGAATACACAGGATGCACATTACAAATTACAGATTAAAAATAAAATACCTCTTCTACTAACAATCCGTAACGGCTGCAAACGCAAAGTCGAGTGCCCTATCACAAAAATTTATAAAAAGTACAATTAATGAAAATAAATTTTTTTTACATTACACCAAGTTATACACTTGTTAGGAACATCAATATAAACCACAGAGCACATGTAAACTAAACAACTCTTGAATAAACTGAAACACGACGGGCACTCAGAGCTGGACAATAAAATAATTTAAAATTTTTCCCTCCATCTTTCCCAGCTAAGAGCTGTGCTGTCTTTATCTTTCGAGCGCTAGCTTTCCAGACACAAATAGATTTTATCAATTTACAAATTTAGTCATAAACAGTGTTGTCAAATTGTTTTAGTTAAAAATCAGGCCGCAGATGCCGCCACATCCCAGAGAACAAATTCCAAAACATCGGGGCATAGATTTGCGCTTTTAATATTGAGTATTTTAGAATGTTGTATTTAGAAAAAGTTTTGGTATTCAACCAAAGAATTTCGCAAACTTCGTATTTTTCTCGGTAAATTACAATATGATTTTTTTTTCTTTATCAACGGTTTTATAACAATTTCACTGACTTTGCGAAATGCAAAACATTATTATAGACAGATCTCCATTCATAATTTTTAAATTAATGCCTTCTAAGGAGCGTAATTCTACACCCAGTATTTTGGCAATATGGCGGACCTCCTTAGCCCTCTAAAATATGACAAATATTATAATTATATAGTAAGAAACCTTCGTGATGTGCGCAGTTTGAAGTTTGTGTACAAGGTGTGCCATTTTACTTGAGGCAGCCATACATCTTGAAAACGATCCAGTTTGTAACAAAATGTATTAAATAGTTGTTTGGAACCAAATGGTGATATTATTTCTTTTGCTTTGACCAAGTTCTTGTTTACCACTTGGTTCCAAACAACTGTTATTTAAAATGTTTTGTTATAGAATGCATCGTTTTCGAGATATATGGCTGCCTCAAGTTAAATGACGCACCTTGTACATAAACTATGAAAACTGTGAACATCACGAAGGTTTCTTACTGTATAACTATAATATTTGTGATATTGTATGGTAAAATAGCATCACCACAAGCTCCGTGAAATCAATAATCCAATGTACCCGTTTTCCTCATGTTTGACCCCCTGTAACTCCAAAACTGTCCATTTTTCTATCTCGCTTCTTTAAAACTTGATCAGGACATCATAAGCTACGTTATATCAAATTTTTATACAATTTGACTGGGACCCATTTTCCCTTAGGTTTATTGCAGGGTCCTTTTTTATTTTTATAAAAATTGACAAAACAATATTTTCTGAAGACGATGCGAGTCAAAATTTGTAAAAAAATGACAAGAAATTGTTTGTTTTATTTAATAATTAATTATTCAAATATACCTAAAACAAATCGACAGATTCAACTTTAGTAATATTACATTGAAATTTAATGCATTATTTACATAAATAATTTAAAAAATTTAAAATAAAAAAAAATATTGAAAAATTCGTGATTCGAAAAGTAATTTTTTGATTTTTCTCAATTTTAAGCAGTTTCATGAAAAACAAACCGTCAACATATAGACTATTTTAAACTAGATATTTCAGCGGTCAAAATGGGCTTGGATAGAATATTTAAATAAAAAAAAACACCAATATAGTTTTCCGTGAAAAATTTTTTTTTTTTTTTTTTGAAAAATATAAATATCTCGAAAACTGCTTGTTTCCCAGATTCCAAAAAATCATGCTTACTCAATGCAAAAAAGGTATACTTTCACATAATTTCATTCACAATTGAATTATTTTTACGAGAGAAAAAATAAAAGACCAAACATCGGTTTTCCGCCGTTTTCTCAGAAAATTTAACGTTATGTTGAAAAATGCCTGATTTGAAAGTTTTACATTTCTTTATTATCTACAACTTTTGTGACGAACATTTTCCACTAGGTCACGTTCGCCGAAAATCGCAAAAAAACACTTTCAACCCCGAAACAGCACCCCCATTTTACAATTTCCCGTGTTTAATTTTTGTTTTATCTCTTAGTTATAACATTAACTAAAATTTCCGGCTAGTCCTTGACTGTTAATAATTTTTTTTTTAAGATTATTCGCACCAGCCTAAATATAAAAACAATATTGGGTGTCTCTTTACTGAACCCATCAATCTAAATTTTCTAGAGAAGCGCCCCATATAGAGAATTATAAGTGTGGACAAAGAAAATCAAATATGCCAACGGTATAAAGTAAGAAATTATCGCGCCAATATCCTTTGCTGTGACGACAGCCTGAGATGACAGAGATCGAGGATGACTATTACTATTTACTGCTATAATAATATATCATCTTCTAGTCATTATGGTTCTAGAGAGGGATACAGTACTCAAGATGCAGTTCTCAATTCTGGAAAAGTGGGATAACCCTTTGTTGGTATTCTCAGATGCATCCAAATCTCCCTTAGGTACCGGCTGTGCATGCTACATTCCTTCCACCAACAATATAATAAAAGTCAAATTGCCTCCGCACGTTTCCATTTTTACAGCAGAAGCAATAGCTATATACGAATCGCTTGAATTTATTTATAATTACAATGCAGATACCTCCATAGTATTATCTGACTCTTTATCTGTTCTAACCTCATTAGGAAATAGTGTCTCGTTCAATATTAAAACCAATCCGTATATACTGAAAATAAAGAAATTATTACGTACTATAGTAGAAATGGGAAAAGAAGTTCATTTTGTATGGGTGAAAGCACACATTGGCATAAAAAATAACGAGATTGTTGACCTTTTAGCCAAGGAAAGTATCGACTCAGGTATTCCCTCAGAAACAAATATATGTCTGTCTGACTCTTTTAACATTTTAAAATCCAAGTTGCGAGATAGGTGGTTGAAGATATGGCGAGAGTACTGCAACTTCAACCGCACCAGATATACGCTTATTCACCCTGATCTTCCATCAAAGTTTTGGCATGAAAATTATGTTTGCCCTAGAAAATACGTGACAACCATAATACGTCTCAAATTTGGACACGCTTGTTTTCCAGCACATCTGTTTAAAATAAACGTTCTGCCCTCAGAGAATTGTGACATTTGTGGAGTTAAATGTGACCTGGATCATATTTTCTTCCAGTGCTCCAAATACAAAACGTCTTCTGACAGATTATATACAAACCTTATTAAGCACAAAAGTCAATCGCCTTTTAATATACTTTCTCTTCTCAGTCAATTTGATAAGCCAGTTTTTGATTGCATCATCTGCTTTTTGGAAGAAACGAAAATTTTGTTATAAATTTTGTGTGAATGTATGAATAGTTTAGCTTCGTTTCCTCTGTTGTTTTTCCTTTGTAACACCCTTTAATTTATAGTGGTCCTCTAAAAGTGTTTGTCATTAAAAATGTCCTGACAGACCCCAGGGCGAGAAGCGTGTGTCCCTGTTTTCTATTCCTTTTTTGTGATCTTCAAATATTGTTATTTTCTCTGTCGTTGTAGGTTAGTTTGTAATGAATGTAATGAATGATTTTCAGCAGCGCAATATTTATTAAGTTTTCGAGCAATTTTTAATTTAAGTAGCGGTTGGCTGCATGGCTAATGGCCGAATGCAAAAAAAAAAAAAAAAAAAAAAAAAAGGCAGTTATATCTTTATATGCATTCTTACTTTAAATATATTCATTGAAAAGAAAAGTGTAAATGTTTATTATTGCTACTAAATAAAATGGGCGTAAGATATATGAGATATAAAATAAGAGGAGTGCCTAATCCTTGGATTATATCCTACCTAGCCATCGCACGCAGGGAGGTCATACTAAAAGTCGATAGCAAAACATATCTATCCAATGACAAGTTGGTGTCAACTGGAGTTGCACAAGATAGCACTTCACGACTTTTTTTTCTCATTTTTATTAATGATTTTCGAAGTATTGTTACTTGTTTACACCCTTCAGTAAACAGGCTCAATAAATTGCAACAACAATCTTTACAAACTATTAATTTATTAGTCGCTTAAATTACAATAATTAATCCTTAAAAATAACACAACTAATTATAACTTTAACATAAATTCACTACTTTTTTGATTTGGTTTTGGTTTTAATTTTTGGGGTCGCTAGTTACGAATTCGACGTAAAAATTGGAAAATTCAAAATGGCTGCCCTAAAATGGTGAATTTTAAGAATTAATTCCTGATTTGTGTCGTATCTATTGATTTTACTGAAAAATATGTAGAGTAAAAAAGTGTTTAAAATACAATTTTGCATAACAATGCACCGTTTTGGTAACCACATTATTTAACCCTTTCGCTTCTCCCCCGTGGAAAACCTCCTACGCCTGACCCTTCCTTTTGTAAAGATTGCGATAAAAACTTTTTAATTTTTTTTTACTATAGTTTGATTATATTGGGCTAATAAAGTTGAAATAACCAAAAAAACTAACCCTAATCGTTTCAACCCTTTACTGAGGGTTAACATAGAGTGACCTCCCATAAAATACGATTTGTCCTACATTTCTACCACAAACTTTCCAATTATGTTACCTCCTTTCCCTTATTATATATTTTGTGAAAAAATTGAGGCAACATATGCGGACGACTAGCTGGTTTAAGCCGGAGCAAAGAGTCATAGATCCGAAGTATTCTTAAGAGTTGTAAAACTTACCCTTTTTCGAATGTACAGTATAAATGATAGATTTTTGTTTATTTCGATAAAATAAGACAAAAGGAAATTGATGTTATATGGGCACCATCTATAGTAAAAAGCAGTAGAGTTGTCTCCTTTTCTCGAATAACCAGTCTCCTATAGACCAGATTGAAATTGTTGGTAAGAGAAATAAAATATAGCGTAGTAGTAGTAATTATTGGGGGAGGCCTAGTGCCTGGCAAGTAGGCCACAAATGGGCCCTTTTTACCTACCCCCTGACGTCCCCTCAACCATTCACTTCCACTCGGCCTCCTACTCCCTCTTGAAACCTTCCTGATCTTCCAATGAAGGTCAGGACATGTTTCCATTCGAGAGAGTCCATTTCCTCTTTTGGGAGCGTTGTGGCGCCGAAGAGTTCATACCTCAGGCGCCCGAACGCTTCACATTGTCCCAAGAAGTGAAACGATGTTTCTTCATCACTTCCGCATCTTGGGCAAGTGGAATCTGCCTCAACCCCTATCAGCGATAGGTGTCTTCTGAGCCTGCAGTGACCAGTTAGGACTCCGGCCAGTTGGTTCAGGGTCCTCCGGCTTCTACCTAGCAACCAGGCCGCCCTTGACTTGTTCGGCCCCGTTACGAAGTCTCGAGCCTGTCTGCAGCCGCTGCTCAGCCTCCAATGTTCCCTCAATGTTGCTTGTGCCCACTCGTTAAGGGCCGTAGCGACATGTTTCCTTGTAATTCCCAACATGGGCTCCGGGCCTAGACAGGGCTCCCTGGCCCCGAGCCTAGCCAATTCATCGGCTCTCTCGTTTCCTGGGACCCCAGTATGTCCCGGAACCCATATCAGGCTCACTTCCTTGTGCCTGGCAAGTTCCTCTAGAGCATCTCCGCACTCCTGGACGAGGGGGGACCTCGTCCTAGGAGAGCAGACCGCCCGAAGTGCTGCCTGGCTGTCTGAACAGATACAGATATTTTGTTCCGTACCGTTCCTCGTTTCTTCATTATGTGCCACTTTTAGGATGGCATATACCTCTGCCTGAAAGACAGTAGTATACGATCCTAGAGCAAAGCTCTCCTGTACTTCCCTGCCTTCCAGGAATATTCCTGCCCCCGATGACTGCCTCTGTCCATCTACTAGAAGGGAACCATCTGTGTAGCACACCAGGGAGTTCGGGGGGAAGTTAATCTTTCCTTTTGCCCACTCTTCCCTACTAGGTAGGGTTAGAGTGTACTTTCTCTCTAATCTCAAGCGGTCGGTTGCTTCCCTCACCTTAAGGGCGGAGATCGGAATCTCCGCCTCCGCCAATCTGGCGATGGCTGCATGACCCTCTGTCCTTCCACTACACCGCCAGCTGCCTGAGTCTCGCATTCTTAGATGGGCCGCCATGGCTTCCTTCTTAATCCAGGCTGGAAGCGTTGGCAGCCCTAGCATTACTTCCAAGGCAGCTGTAGGTGTCGTCCTCATTGCGCCTGTAATCCCAAGACAGGCAAGTCTTTGAACGTTTGCCAGTCTTCGAGACGTGGTGATGCGGTTCACACTCGGCCACCAGACCACCGACCCATATTGGAGTCTAGGTCTGATTACCGCCGTGTAGACCCAGTGCAGGATCCGTGGACTAAATCCCCAGTTCCTGCCCACCACCTGGCGCAACTGCCAGAAGGTTGCCGTCGACTTCTCTACGATTCTGTCGACCTGTGCTCCCCATGACAGTTTTTTATCCAGGATCACCCCTAAGTACTTGACCTCTTGCGATAGTGCTAGGGGTCTTTCGTACATTATTGGTGCCCTGAAATTCTCTATTTTCCTCCTTTTGGTGAAGAGGATCAGTTCAGTCTTGGATGGATTGACTGAAAGATTCGTCTCACCACACCATCTTTCAATAATTCTGCAGGCTACCTGCATTCTGTCGCAGACGACGCTTAGGAACCGGCCAGTTACAAGAACTAGCCCGTCGTCTGCATATGCCTGCGCATAGAAGCCCTCTGACGTCAGCCTCTCCAGGAGACCATCCATTATTAGGCACCATAGATGAGGCGAAAGGCAGCTGCCTTGAGGGCAGCCTCCCTTCACCCCGATGTCCACCAGGCAGTCCCCTAGGACTGCGCTGACTCTTCTTTCTTCCAGCGCAGACTGCACCCATCTGACCAGTATAGGGGTTGTACCCCTGGCCTGTAGGGCCTTACAGATAGTCCTCGTACTTGCCTTATCAAAGGCTCCTTCTATATCAAAAAATACTACTAGGGCTACTTCCTTGTAGTGGAGGGCCCTTTCTACCTTATGCACAACGGCATGCAGGGCTGTCTCTGTGGACCTCCCTTGCCTATATGCGTGCTGATTCTGATGAATTGTGTATCTGGTTAACACCCCTTCCATCAGGTGTCTGTCCACTATCCTTTCCAATGTTTTCAAGAGGAAGGATGTGAGACTGATTGCCCTAAAAGATTTTACGGCCGTGTAGTCCTTCTTTCCCACCTTGGGGATGAAGGTCACTTTGGCGTGTCTCCAGGCCAGTGGAACGTATCCCAATGCCAGGCTGGCCCTAAATACTCTCCTCATATGGGGTAGGAATATTCCCAGGCCTTTCTGGAGCAAAGCTGGGAAGATTCCGTCTGGTCCTGCTGCCTTATAGGGATCGAACTCGTTCACCGCCCAGGAAACCGCGCCGTCCGTTATCATTCCCTCTGCGAGTTGCCAATCCGCTTGTGGGACCTGCTCCTCTAGGGCTATGACCGCGGCGGCGCTATCTCCGGGGAAATGAACGTCCAAGAGTAGTCTTAGTGACTCCTCACTGGAGGTGGTCCATGTCCCGTCCTGCTTTTTTAAGGACCCTATGGTCTCCTTTTTTCCACAGCTGAGTATTTTCATCAATCTGGCGGACTCCGGTAGAGAGTCTACCTCCCCACAGTATGTCCGCCAGCTTGCCCTCTTGCTGAGTCTTAATTCCTTTTTGAATTTCCTTCTAGCCTCTTTAAAATCGTCCCATGTGGTCCCCTCCCCCTCTTTGACAGCTCGATTGTGAGTGCGTCGGGCCGCCCGTCTCAGGTCTTCAAGTGACCTACTCCACCAACGAGCTCTCCGCACCCCCGCCGCCTTGAGGGGGCAGGATTCCTCATATGCCTTAATTATACGATTTTCGAGACTATATACCTCATTGTCTAATTGCTCTGGGGAAGTTATGTGGCCCTCATAGTCGAGTTCCGAACTCTCTAAAGCAGAGATGTATTTTCCCCAATCTGTCGCCCTCGGGTTTCGTCGAGGGGTGGCCTCTTTCCTATCGTATTCCATCTCAAATCTGATCATTCTATGATCAGACATTGAGATGTCATTGGTAACCCTCCAGTTCTTAACGTCCTCAATCAGAGATTGGGAGGCCAGCGTTATGTCAATAACCTCCTGGCGGATGCGATTGACAAACGTCGGTTCGCTCTCTCTGTTAACCACCTGTAGGTCTGTGGACGCCAAGTACTCTAACAGAGTCTCGCCCCGAACGTTAACGTTTGAGCTGCCCCACACTATGTGGTGGGCATTGGCGTCGCAACCGATTATTAACGGAAGACCTAAATTTCCTGCGTAGAAAATTACATTTTCTAATTCCTCAGTAGGTGGCAATCGCGCATTATCGTATGGAAGATATATGCTGCTTATGACTACCTTACGACTAATATTACTTACCTTGTATTCGAGGAGAGCTGCTGTGGCATCCCTGGTTCTCAGTTGAGGCAGTGGCACAACTTGAAGGTCCTTGGATGCCAGGATGCATGTCCTTGGTGGCTCCTCGTCTCCCTCTTTTCCAACTACCATTTGGTAGCCAGAACTTCCTAGGCCCCTTACTCGATTCCTGAAAACATATGGTTCCTGAATTAGTATTATACCCCCGGTCTTACCTGTCAGAATGCTGACTAGCTCTCCAGTAGCATCCCGACTGTGCTGGAGGTTGATTTGGCTTACCCATAATAGTAGCTCCGTGGGGCGTCTGGATACGGGTGATTAGGCCTGTTATTCTTTCTCCTCCTCGGCCGGCCTCGGCCCCTCGACTGCGGCAGGAGTCCGGCGAGTCACTCCGCTCCAAACCGGTACCCTACGTACTGTAAGGGTAACCAGCTCGAAGTAGAGCACCCACTCGGCCTCCTCCAGCCGTCGTATGGTTTCGTTGCTGACCAGGAAGATGAGATGCCATCCTCCAGGTTTTCCCGTCGTTTTCAGGTGTTTCCACCTGTCCACGTTTAGGGAGCGGTTTTGACGCGCCAGCATGTCTCTTATTCTGGAGAGGTCTACTTCTTGGCTTCTCAGCCAAAAGCCGACCTGCTCTGGCCAGGGGGCATCAACCGCCCGCATTACACGGAAGGTGACACCATCTCCGGCCAGTGGTCTCCAGTTTTCAAGCAGCCAGCGCTTCGAGGTTTCATCCTGCGTCGTTATCAGGAACCAGCCTGGATCCACCAGGCCCGAGTTCCTGAAGCGAAGCTCCGGGCCGTAGGGTTCCCCTTCGGGGCCCGTCATAGCCTGGAGCATCTCCGACACAAGGTGATTCCTCGTCCGCTCCCCTTCCTCCTGTGTCATAGTCCCGTCCTCTCGGCTGGAAACTATGACCACCTGGCTTTCCCTTCTCGCGGCAGAGCTGTAGCTAGACAGTTGGGGTCCAGCCCCCGAATCCGACACTTTGGCAGCGCCCGTGCTTCCCCTTAGTAATGGGGACACGTTCGCTGCTTTGCCTGTCCGTCTCGGAGAGCTGGCACTCCCTCTGACCCGCTTCCTCTGTCGCTCGGGTGGGGTTGGCTCCTCTTTTCTTCGTCTTTTTGGGCCCTTGTTCGGGGGTGGGGCGCCTGAGGGTCTTTGTGGACCCTTTGGCACCTCAACGCCCCTGACCGAAGCAGGTGCAGAGGGGAGTATGAAGGATTGCCTTTTGGCCTCCCTTCTCTCCGAGCTCTTTGCCTGCCTCGCTCTAGGGCCCCTCATTTTGAGGGGTTGGTCACCTCCGGAAGCCTGTTCGTCCGCCTGCCCCGGCTCCTGTCGCTCCTTATTGGAGCTCCCAGAGCTTGGACCAGGCTGACTCCCAGACTCACCTGGGGTTTCTGTCAGCTCTAAGGCAACAGGTTCGGCCCGATGACTCTGGACCTTTCGATCCGAGTCGCCCTGCATCACCTGCTCCCCCCGAGCCGACACTTCCGCCCTCTTCTTCCTTCTGGCGATCCTCCTCTTTTCTCGCCTTTTTTCTCTTTTGAGAGCCTCTCTTTGTCTAATGTGGACCTTTCCAAGTCCTCATCAGACGCGCTGCTAGGGGATCTCAAGAGTTCCTCCTCTACTGCGATGGGTACTATTTCCATCTCTTCCTCCTTTGAGCTAGGGAGCTCTGGTTGTGTTGTGGTTGTTGGTACGTTTACCTTATCATCTTTTGTTTCTTGTTTTTCCATTTTTGTTAGTTGAGGGACGTGTGTTTAAATGTGGGTGTGTGTGTATGTGCGTATGTGTGTGTGTGTGTACGTGTAATTGGGTAAGTGCCTGGACTGTCGGAGCCTTCAATCCTCATTCTCCTCCCGGCAGTGCTCCGTGGCTTGACTTTTCCCGGCAGAAAAGGTTGGCAGCCGCTAGTGAAGCCCCCCGAACCAAACAGCAGGGCCCTATCCAGGCGCCACCTGGCACTACTGTATGGCCCGAGATTATACACCGTTTGAAAGAGCAGCCCCCTACACTGGCTAGGTAAGGGTGGGCTCCTATACTATCCGGCGGCACTGGGTGTACCACCCCCAGCTTCTTTCACTGCTACCTCTCCAAACACGATCCCAATCCGGGGTCCTGCCTCAAAGTTCGGCCTAGATAAGTACAGAGGGTGTCGGACTCTCGTCCAGGCGCATGTTTTGTATTTTATGTTGGTGAATGTACGTGTATGTGTGTAAGTGTGTGTGCTTGGATCTTTCTTAGTCTCGCTTCTCTCTTTGACCTGTCCGGCAAGGGTGACCCTACTGGTAGCTGAGCTACCGCCGGCATAGCTCTCGGATCATCGAAGCACTCAAGCCCCCTCACCGCGACAAGGTGAAGATCCAGCGAGGGGGCGTAAATATAGCGTAAAATGAATGCTAATCGTAGTTTGTGCAATAAGAGTGGATATGATAGCCATATCGCACGAGAAAGAAGTATGAGCACGACGCCGTAGGCGGAATGCCTCAATCTTTCGAGTGCGATATGGATAATCCACTCGAGTTGTACAGTATGCTTTTTCTACGACCGGATTAAGAAAAAACTACAAACCAAACCAGTCCCGCCTCGGCCCGACTTTGCGATACACCACCGCGTTAACGCGGTGGTCGCAGGGTCGTTCCCGATGGGCTCTGGGGAGGTACATTTACTGTATATTAATATTAATAAAGTTGCATTGAATTGAATTGAATTGGTTCAATCCCCACATATAGCTACTTTTTTTGTCATAATATATCTCTAAAATTTTGTCTGTATATAATAATTTCAATAAAATTTTAGGTGGTATACCGTTTATCGATTCTTCACTGGAACCAATCATTTTAAATTATTTTCTAGCTCAAACTGCGCGAATACACACTGACAATTACTTTGACAGCTTACGCACTAACTTGAATTTTTTAAAACGAATAGTTGCCTATGTACTTAATACACGAACTGTGATTGGTCGATTTCATATCCATCCTAGAACGTATATGAAATATATCCGTTCAGTTAACTGGAATGGCCCACTTATCCATTCTACAGACTGTACGGAAAACAGCAAATTTACATAAGGGAGTAGAAAAAATATATTATATGAATAATAAATAAATTTTATAATGTGAAGGATGAAATATGAAATTTTAAGTTATCTAATAATATCGGCAAACAGAAGAATACTTAATACTAAAAATTAATAAACAAATTATACCAATCTCCTAGATTCCTGGACTGAGTATCATTGACGGTTAAGAGCTCTAGAATGGCAATTCAGGCCCTAATTGTCTCTTGGAATATGGAATCTAAGGGTTTTCTTGACAATTCAGTTTAGGTTTCTCAAAGGAAATTAAGTTTGAAGATTGTAAAAATATTGTCTAAATATATGGCTTTGAAAAACTAATGATCGCAAATGTAAATGCGAATTTACTTAACAAATAACGTAAATGCAAAAGGACTGGTTATAGATTTCAATCTATAGAATTAATATACCTTCGACGTTGAATATAAATTTATAATTAATATAATTTCTTGAGAAGGTCACATTTTAGTTTGAAGAATCTCAATCTTGAATTTGAAGAAGCTGAATTTTTAAATATAAAGAAGCTCAATTTTTAAATATAAAGCTGCATTTTCAATATAAAGCAGAAAGCATAAAGAGCTTAAAGTATAAAGCATAAAAGCTTAAAGATATCTTTTCTCTAATGCAAAATCGTATTCTAAACACATTTTTCATTAAATTAAAAAAAAAACGGCGCAAATCGCATTTTTATATGAATCTTTAAAAAGATAAAAGCGATTCAAGACGATAAAATGGAAGGGTTAATTGATGGTAGTTGCAAAATTTGTATTCTGATATAAACTAGTATTCTAATAATTTCTTTTCCACTCATGTATGGGGTAAAAATACTAATGGAGATATTCGCGTTTTGAAAATGTAATATTTTGACTACCATGACTACCTACGCGCACAGTACGAAAGGACTAATATTTTCGAAATTACGTATTCTTATGCAAAAATGTTTTCTAAACATTTAACCCTTCCACAAAATTGACCAAAAATGAAATAAAACGCTGAAAATTCCCTGACATGTTCAACGACAATACGGAAATTACATATAAACTCTATGGACCTAAAAAATGATTTTCACCCCTTTGGTAGCCAGAAATTTTTTTTTTCAAAATGAATTTGTGCGCTATTCCGCCCTTTAAACACGATTAATACTAACACGAATAATGGATATACACCCTTAAAAAATAGTTTAATTTTTTAAGGGTGTATATCCCTTATTACTGATAATTTGCTAAAAATAGACACCATTAGTAATGTATTTCCAAAATATAATAAGGAATTTTAAAAAAGCTTTTAACGTAATTTTCGCAAAAAAATAGGGTCAAGCGTAGGAGGCTTTCCACGGGGGAGAAGCGAAAGGGTTAAATAATGTGGTTACCAAAATGGTGCAGTCTTATGCACAATGGCATTCTAAACACTTTTTTACTCTACATATTTTTCAGTAAAATTAATAGATACGACGTAAATCAGGAATTATTTATTAAAGTTCGCCATTTAGATGCGCCATTTTGAATTTTAAAATTTTTCACTTCGAATTATTAGTAATCAGCAACCACAAAAACCAATATTATATTAATTTTAGCCGATTTAGTTGAAAACTTTGCGATTTATTGAGTTGGGGTTGTAAAATGGTGGCTGCATTCCCCCCGGAGTGAGTGCACTAATTTTCAAAGATATACATTTCATATGTTGCCGAAACTTAATATAATGCAAAAGGTTTCAAGTCTTTACATTGAAGTAGTAACGATTAAGTAGTAAATGCATTCATTTCCTCTACTATACTTGTAATTTTAAATTTTAATAATTACATACAACAATAGTTCAACACTAAATATATATAAAAGGATATAATTGTCATTTTAATCCACAAATTAAATATAGCTTGCATTGTTTGTTTTATTATTTGTATTTCGTATCCATTTTTCATTATTGCTAGAAAACATTATGTATTTTTCTTTACGTTGTATTTGTTTTGACAGAGTTTAACTATTAAGCATTCAACTACTGGGAAATCGTACCCCAGTTTACTAATAGCTTCTAGTTTATACGAAGTACTTATAGCTTTAACTGGCATGTTTGGCTCTGTAAAGAATAAGCGATCATTAGTTTTGTACATTATAAATAAGGAAGTTTCCTACCTGTACACTGTACATGCCTAATACTGAATTAGGTTTGTGTTGGTTGTACAATAGGGCATAAGTATGTCGTCTAGTTCTTGCAGTTTCTTTGTTATGCCCAGAGTACCTGGAACATTGAAAAATGTTAGCAACTATAACATAACCACAACATCGTAGCACTGTAAATGTCGGGATAATTAAGATATTATTTCAAGTACTTACCGTAGTATTCAGTAGTATTCAATTATTATGGTTTATTCTTTGTAATGTTCAATTTCTAGTGGAGGTTAAGTTTTTGTTGTCAGGCTAGCTGTCACTTCCTTTCTAAGTGTATTCAATTAGTTATTGGTCGTACGTCACTACACCTTGGATTCAGTTCTATTCTGATCAGTAAATTTGATATTTAAATTAGATTTGTTTCTATAAATTCACTTCTAGTATTTTCAAAATGTAATTTTTAACTTTTCCTTTTTCATATTAAACGAGTAGTATTTGAATAGGTCATTGTAGGTTGAATAGTTTTTTAGTTGTCATTATTTCTTTTAACCGAACAGACCCTAATATCGTTCAGGCTAAGAATCAAACATACATTTTATCGGTCAGTGCTAGCAGCGCTGATTGACATTTTGCATTCATTGGTAACTTCTCTCTCTTTCGTCGTTCGCTGTTTGAGCATTATACAGTGTGACCCATTTCAAATGGAAAGATAAATTAAGTGAATAGTTTTAATAAATATTGTCATTTAAACAAACTTAATCATATTGGACTTAAAAACATAAGTATGAACAATTAAAAGTAATAATAATTAGATACCTATTAAATAAAAAAAAATAACACATTGTATAGCATTACACTAAAACTTCTTAAATTTTTGTAGCGTCTACAAGGCCGCCATTTATTTCGATGCATTTGTCGAATCGTTTTTTAATATTATTTACGACATTCTGTAATTGTTGCCGGGTAACTTCTGCACAAGCTTGTCTTATTCTTGCACACAAATCTTCTCTATTACTCGGGCGTGACCTGTAAACTTTAGATTTTATTAAACCCCATGAACGAAGTCCATCGGTGTTAAGTCCGAGGATCGGGGTGGCCATTCAATTAACGGGCTACCACGACCTATCCATCGATTAGGAAAGTTAGCATTCAGCCATCTGGTAACCACTCTGGCATTATGGACAGGGCTTCCATCTAATTGAAAATGTAGATTTACTCTTTATTGTATTGGAAGTTCATGTAGTATATTCCAAAATTCATTTGTTAGGAACTGTAAAAACTGCATGCTATTCATATTACCTTCAAAAAAGAAAGGACCAGTGATTGTTTCATTGAGCAACCCATACCAAACATTAACTTTTTAGGAATATTGTCTTTTACAATTAATGACAAACTGTGGGTTTTCTATAGCCTAAAACCAAAGGAAAACTCCATCCGTCTGTTATCATCACCAGGTTCCAACGTGTGTAAAAATTTGGGTTTGAATGGTTTTACCAAATTCTTCTTAAGGCATCGGCGAATATTTTCTCTAGGTAAATTCAAATCTAAGCTAGCTATTCTTACACTGGCGTTTGGATTGTTGTTAAAATAATTTAAAACTGTCTGCTCGTACCTGGTTCTACCTTGTATATTATCTGTTCTTATAATACGCCGTGTCACACTCATTAAAAATTTTGTTTATTTTATAAACAATACTTTTAGTAATGTTGGGCCTATTCGGATGATTGTTGTTGAATATCTCGCATACCTCTTTCAAAGTTCTGTCATTATCTCCTCTAAGGTGCACAAGTTCAATTTTCTTCCTGTACATTTAGATTATCCATAATTAACTACAAACTAATAAACTAATACTTGATAATAACTATCGATTAATTTTATAATTCAATAACAATGAATATGAGAATATGCGACTTTTAAAGATTTGACATTTGACTATAAAATTTGTTTCCATGGCACACTATTATTATCTGCCATTACTCAATAAAAATGTAATATTTATTAAAACTATTCACTTAATTTATCTTTCTTTTGTTTATTTTTCATGGGCTACTTCGATTTTTAGAAAAAATCAAGTAAAAGTTACTATGAGCCTACATTGATTTTGTCATAAATCTGTCATTTTTCAATATTTTTTCATGGAACTTGGGATTTACCCATTTGAGAGGTTACTGAATCCAGTGGTGTAGTTAAAATTTCAATAAAAAAATCGCTAATCAAATTTGTCCATTTTCGACATTGAAAATAAATCATAGAAAGCCCTGAAAATTGAAATGTATCTCTAAATTTTTGTCATAAAGTGGAGTTTTTGATGGAATATCTTTTACAAAAAGTCCCGTCAAAATCAGATAATAGACACATTTTTTACAGGGGTGTTTCCATTAAAAATGGGTCGCACAACTGCCTACATTAAGTTTGTCATAGCTCTGTCATTTTTCAATATTTTTTCATGAAACTTGAGATTTACCCATTTGAGAGGTTACTGAATGAGGTGTAGTTAAAATTTCAATAAAAAATCGCTAATCAAATTTGTCTATTTTCGACATTGAAAATAAATCATAGAAGGCTTTGAAAATTGAAATTTATCTCTAAATTTTTGTAATAAAGTGAAGCTTTCGATGGTTTATCATTTAAAAAAAAAGCGTCAACATAGGATTATAAATACATTTTTTACAGAGAGGTTTCCATTTGAAATGGGTCACACTGTAGATGTACCTCCATTTTTTTATACGTGGTGCTGGCAGAAGAATAATTTGAATCCAAATTAATCTTGATAATGGTGTATCATCACCATACAATTTGTAGTTTTTGGGATTGGTTTTTTGCAGTAGATAGGATATTTTAAATATCATCAGTTTTTGGGTAGATTGTGTGACTCATATTCGGAATTTGGAATTGCTCTATAGATGGAAAGCTTAAGTTAACATGTGGCTTATGTCGATTAGATATTAATGGTTATTGTAACTTTCAGGCGGTCTATATTGGGTCT
The DNA here is from genome assembly GCA_963675555.1 of Leptura quadrifasciata. Lineage (NCBI taxonomy): Eukaryota > Metazoa > Arthropoda > Insecta > Coleoptera > Cerambycidae > Leptura > Leptura quadrifasciata. The sequence goes on from OY776681.1 coordinate 65,800,368, forward strand.
ACATTGGGTCTATGCTGGGTTATGCTGGCTTTTGGTTGGTTTTCGTTTCGAAATCGAAACTGTTATACCTATGCTGGATTACGTTATGCTGTTGCCACGTGGAGAGAAAGAGAAAGATGTATTATAGCCAGCGAGATTTTGTATAGATGGAGTTAGAAGTTCAAGTTAAATATTTTATTTGGTTAACCTACGAGCTGCAGGGATTCTGGTGTATTTCTTATGGATTCACACTGAGTCACAAGAATATTACCTTACTACTCTTTGGGATGATAAGATAAGTCGTTCATGTTTCAATTTTAATTTCACTTATAAGATTCATTTTTTAAAATCATTTCTTGTTAAATGTTTTATAGATGATACACCTTAAGTTGGTTTATAAAGATTGGTAACTATAAGTAATTATTTTTAATATTGTAACCTAAGCTTTGTTTTAACTATATTGTGTAACCACAGATTTTATTAACCTAGACTATAGGTCTGGTTATGTTGTAAATATGGGCATTAATTAAGAACCTTATGTAAACTACGTGCAATTGCATCTGGTGAAGTAATATTACCTGTTTTATTTCATTTATCAATGGAGAATTCTGTTTTACTCTAAATCAAACATCCATTATTGTACATTTGTATAATTTTTTCTATACAGTTAACGTTACCTCCTAAAAGTTAGTTTTGAACATTTATGTTCATACTACTTATATATATATTTGCATAAAAGTAAATATTTTTATTGTTTTGAGAACTCTATTCTACTGAATAAAATTTTAACTCTATAACGATTTAATTTATTATTTCTGATATAATTTGAACCACTTGGTAATTTATCTATTGAACAGTAACTCTTAATAACTTGTTATTATTTTTTTTAACCTAGGTCCAATTGATAGGCCCAGTTCATTGGTTGAACTCGGGAATTCAAAACCTGAAAGTATATAGGAGGGTTATTAGTCGAAGTGGTAAGGTGATTAGAGTGTTATCGGGACCTGACTTTTCTTTGCAGAAAATTAAAAGCTTTTATTGGTTTTAACGTACTGAAAATCTATGTTATGCAGTTGTCTTGTGGGGAAATTCCTCACATGCAATAAAAGCTTTTCGGCAACAAAAGAAAATCGTAAGAATTCTTGTAAATATCAACTTTAGAGAACACTGTCAACCTATATTTATTAAAGAAGGCATTATGCCTCTTCCTTCACTCTACATATATTACAGCTTGATCAAAATTCATGAGAGCGTCTACAATTTCTCTACCCACTCTGATTAACACCAACACAATACTCGTTCTGCAGGCCTTTTTATGAATCCACGTTACCGTTTAGCAGTTAGTAAAAAAACTCCCTCAATTTAAACCTTTACAATCATTTGCCTACACAAATCAAGCAGTTAAATCTAGTTGGTTTTAAGTCAAAAATTAAAAAATTTATCCTAAAATACTGCTTTTATTCCGTTGATGAATATCTACGAACTCCATACATACAGTGACCCTATAAGCATGAATGTTGTATGCATTTACTTGCAGAATATTTGCTATTTTATTTCATCTTCTCTTATTTGTTTTGTTTTTATTCACTACTTGTATGTTTGTTACCATTATTTGTCTATTTGTCATACACATAAAAATATTGTGATATACTTAATGTTAAGACATTATTTTAATTTGATTGTTTCTGTTAATTGCCGACTGGTAACTAGCCAGATCCATGTATTCTGTTGACTTGTTATAAATATTGTAAAAAATGTGAATGTAGTCAAATAAAGTTTATCTATCTATCTACCTATCTATCTATCTATATATCTATCTTTGAAGTTACCTTTAACAATTGAACTAAAACCGTAACAATTAGCATCCCAACGGTAGCAATTTGGCTCCCAACGTGTAGCATTGCATATGCTACATTTTTCATAGTAATCAATTTAAAAAGTAAACTGGTGCATAGTGAGTTAGGCCACCCAGTATGTGGATAAATGTATTACTGGTTGCAGTGAAAAATCTCCTGAAAAGGAATTTATTAGACAAATATAAATATTTTTTTTATTCTTTCTTTCCTGCAAAAACATGCTTCACATGCAGTTAAATATATAAGTAAATAATAATGAAAATAATGCGGCACCGTTTCAGACAATTAACACTCCAATGTGTAATGGGGTAGTGAAGCGCAAGTTATAGCCTCTCCTACTCAATTGTTAACCTCACCTTCGCGATGAGTTCAATTTGAACTTGGTGCACCCTGTTTTCACTAACGAGGCTCTAACGACCGAGTAAGGGCGGAATAACCCTTACCTTTTGCCGTGAGCGCATCCACCTTCTCACGAAGAGTGCGGTAAAAATAACCCACCGCACACAAAGGTTGCTTTTGGAATCGTTTGGTTACCCCATCGTCGCAGTCTCCTTCTGTGCCATGGGACCACACCACTCGCCTTCCGCAACCGAGCTGGTCAGCTGCGTACCTGCTCCAGCTAAAACTTCAAATGCAGCGTCGTTTTCAGTCGATTAAGGCTTTAAAAAAAATTATGGAGCGTTCAAGTGGGACAAAATCATCCGGAGGTAAAATACCCTCCCGATCGGATCTCCGGGGGAGGGTGCCCACAGGGACACCTCATCGAATGTCGAAAAAACACCGACAAGTTACATCCAAGAAAACTAATTCTTTCATCTACGGCGCTTGGAATGTTCGTACTTTGAACGACAGCACTCGCGCCGATCGGCCTGAAAAAAGAACTGCTCTAATAGATAGAGAACTTCACCGACTCAATGTTGACGTTGCAGCTCTCAGCGAAACTCGATTTTTGGAGGAAGGCTCTCTCACAGAAAAGTACTACACCTTCTATTGGAAAGGTCTTCCCACCAATTCAAGAAGACAACATGGAGTAGGATTTGCCGTTCGGAATCAACTTGTATCCTACTTAACACAAGTACCACAAGGCCTATCCGAGCGTCTAATGCTGCTACGCTATGAGCTATCAGATGGCAACGCGGTAAATCTAATAAGCGCCTACGCTCCCACTCTGGATGCAAGTCACGAAACCAAGGAAAGCTTCTATCAACAGCTGGAAGAAACCCTCTGTAGAATACCTAAAACGGAACGACTCGTTATTCTTGGCGATTTTAACGCTAGAGTAGGGAGAGATGCAGACACCTGGCCAGGCATCATAGGCAAGAACGGTTTGGGCAACATGAACGCTAACGGTCAACTACTCCTAACTAAATGTGCCGAACATGATCTAGTTATAACAAACACCATTTTCCGACAAAAGGATAAATTTAAAGGCACCTGGCGTCACCCCAGATCAGGTCACTGGCATCTACTGGACTATGTTATCGTACGTAGGAAGCATCTCAAGGACGTCCAAATTACAAAGGCGCGCATTGATAGCGAATGTTGGACCGATCATCGTCCTGTTGTCTCTAAAATGAAAATTGTTATGAGACCCAAACACCGAAGAACTCAAGTAAAACGTAGACTCCGTCTCTGCATTAGTAAATTGCGTGACCAACAAACCGTCGAACAGCTCCAGCAAAAAGTTCAAGAGAATTTGAGTGCACTAGAAGAAACCAATTCTGTAGATGTCGCTGCTACCTGGACACAAATTAAAGACAGTTTAAAAAGTGCGAGTGAGGAAATTCTTGGCACTGCAGCAAGTAAAAAACAGGAGGACTGGTTCAATGATAATGAAGCTTTTATACAAGAACTTCTTGACCGCAAACATACTGCCTTCCAAAACGCTATCAACCACCCCAGCGACTCATCAAAAGCAGAAGCTTTTACCCAATCTAAGTATGAAACGCAACGCGAAATCAGAAGAATAAAGAACGAGTGGTGGGCAAGCAAGGCCAGAGAAATTCAAAGGTACGCCGATTCACACGACTACAGGAATTTCTTTCAAGGAGTAAAAGCAGTGTACGGCCCCAGTCGGAAAAATATGTGCCCTATTAAAGATTTAAATGGAAATCTCCTCAAAGAAGACCAGGAAATAAGAGCCCGATGGAAGGAACACTACTCCAACATTCTTAATCAGCAAAGTCAAGCCGATCACGATATTATAAATATTATCCCTCAATATGACACCTTCGAAGAGTTAGATAAACCACTAACAACGGAAGAGATCTTAACCGCCATTGGGCAGCTAAAAAATAACAAATCTCCCGGCGCCGACTCACTCCCAGCTGAGATCTTTAAAGCTGTGTCGTCAGAGCTCATACCCTACCTCAAAAAACTATTTGATGTCGTGTGGAAAAGTGGTCAAGCTCCGCAGGAGTTTCGTGATACGCTTTTAATCAACCTCTTCAAAAACAAAGGGAGCGCTGCGGACTGTGGAAATTACAGGGGTATAGCTCTCCTGGCTGTTGGAGGGAAGATACTCACTAAAGCGATGGCAAATAGGCTAACACCTGTTATGGAAAAGTTACTTCCTGAAACACAGAGTGGCTTTAGACCAAACCGAGGCACATCGGATTTAATCTTCACACTTAAACAGCTTCAAGAAAAAGCTCTCGAACATCAAGGAGAAATTCACATGGCCTTCATTGATTTAACAAAGGCGTTTGACTCGGTGGATAGGGAAGTGCTCTGGAAAATTATGTTCCGCTTAAGTATCCCTAGAAAATTTGTGGAAGTATGTCGCAGTCTACATACAAACAACAACGCCCAGGTTATGTATAATAATGAGGCAACTGAACCTTTCCAAACCCTCACTGGAGTTAGGCAGGGATGTGTCCTGGCACCCCTACTCTTTAATTTGTTTACCACTGCTCTAACAATTATTGTTGACAACAAACTGACAGTCAGAGGAATAGGTCTCAGATACCGTTTTGATGGGCGCTTTAGAGCTTTCACGAAGACACGCACACGATTCATTTGTGATCTCCAGTATGCGGATGACTATGCACTTTTAGCCTCTATGCCGGAAGAGCTTCTAGAACTTTTAGTTGTGTATGCCCAGAGCTATGATCCCTTGGGGCTTAAAATCAACATTGGAAAGACTAAGATTATGTCAACTCCTCATCAAGTGAACCAAATAGACATTACACTTAACGGAAATTCTCTTGAAGTGGTGGAACAGTTCAATTACTTAGGCAACGTTGTTAATGACAAAGCAAACATGGACAGCGAGATTCGCAACAGAATTAACGCTGCATCTAGAGCACTCTGGGGACTTAGAGAGAGAGTACTTGACAACCACGACCTTGCTTTGTCAACGAAAATGGCTGTCTACAGAGCAGTTGTCATTCCAACACTGCTATATGGATGTGAAAGCTGGGTCACTTACCGTCGTCATGTGAAAGAATTAGAACGTTTTCAGCAAAGACACCTCAGAAGTATGATGAAAATCCGTTGGTTCCATCACATATCAAACGTGGAAGTACTCAGGAGAGCAAACAGCCTTCCAATTGAGGTGCTTATTTCAAGAGCACGCCTAAGATGGGCAGGTCACGTTCATCGTATGCATGATAACCGCCTTCCTAAATGTACACTTTATGGTGAATTGCTAAGCGGTAGAAGAAGGCGTGGCGGTCAAAGAAAGAGGTTCAAAGACGCTCTCCATGAAAATCTAAAATCCTGCGGTATTGCAGACGAGCAATGGGAACAACTTGCAGCGGACAGAACCGAATGGCGAGGGGTTGTGGCCAACTATCAAGGAAATGTTGCTGCAAGAAGGCCGAATCCAAGACCTAACCAGGTCTATGTTTGTCCTGACTGCGGTCGACATGTGCTCTCCCGAATTGGCCTCTATAGCCATAGTCGTGTGTACCGTAGATGAATGGGAATTACAATAGACTACACTTTTTACTTGTTTTTTATTGTACACAATTTATCGACTGTAACATTTTTATACTCGGATTCGAGTAACGGCTAATAATAATAATAAAAATTCGGGAGAATGGATTACTTTACAATCTTTTTTAGACATAATGTAAGGGGTTTTGAAATTTTGGCAAAGTCTTTGATACATTTCCGATAGTAACCTGCTAGTCCTAAAAATGATTTGATTTATTTTGGTATTTTGGGAATTGGAAAATCTCTAACGGCTTTTATCTTACCCGGGTTTTGTTCCGAAATATAGTAAACACACGACGTCTTCCCTTCCTGGCGGGTTTAACAGCCTGTTTCTTATGAACTTGTTTTATTTATTTCTTCAGAAGCACATAGTAGCACACTCTCTATTTTAAGGTTATATTTTAGATATTTTAAATTCCTCTTCTTCTTCTTCTTATCGTTCGATTTTGCCAAGAGCACAAGTCTGTGATTTGAGTTGGTAATTAAGACCTGCGTGTAGGGATCGTTAGTTTTTTTTAAATTCGCAAGACCGCGTTAGAAAGCTAAGCCATCTTAGCAGTCCTTTTAAGCGTGATCCATTGAAGGAGCCGGTAGTGCTTAGGCTTGGGGCAGTAGAATAACTAGTAAATTTGGTCAAGCCATAATTTTTATTCACGCCATAAGCTTAGGCTTATAATCGATACTGAGCCCCCACAGGTCACTTGGGGTAAGTCTTGCGAATTCGTTTGAATTTCATTTTGTAAGGTGTATTTTTTTTATATCTTAGGGTTGCCAGTATCCCTCATATGAGGCAATTTTCTTTGGTGTGATATCATTATTGGTATATCATCTTTCCGATGTAACGGCCACACACAGATGGTATTATTTTAAGAAGCAAGAGGTCAATAAGCGAAGGAATCCGAGTCGTCGATTTTTTTTTTTTGGACCACGTAGGCAGTGGAGACAATTTGAGAGTGGAGGCGGCGTGTTGTAGAGGGGTCCCTGCAGTCATACCTGATTCTGGAACAAAGTTACACCAGGGCCTTCTGTTGGGTGGTATTATTTATAACATTTTGTTTGATTTAAATTTCTACTTTTCATATATTTTTTTTACTTGTAAGAAATGGTACCATTTTAATTAAATTTTAACATTTTTCAAATATTCATACATTTTCACATAAATATTTTTACATAAAATTTTCTTAAATAATACTTGTTAAACCTTGTCATAATTTAATATTTTTTTTTATCAATCATTCAAATTTCAACTTAACTAAATTATTTTGCTATTGCTAAATAAATTATTCAACTGTCCCATTGTCAAATGTTAAAGTCAACTTATTATTAACATGTGTGTTTTCTTTCTTCTACTCATTTAGCTGGATATATATTATTGGTGAGCTTATTACATAACTTAGGTACTCAGTATTGTTTTCCTTAGCTTTCACAATACTCATGGTTCATATAGTAAGTTAAGGTGGCGCCCTGAACATCTATTTTTTGTTTATATATATATTCACTATTTTATATTTTTTTTTTGTAAGTTAACAAATGAGTAAATATCGAACCACGACCTCGCTTTCCCATAACCCAGAGCTGCCGTTCGCATAATTGAAACACTTCCTGGTTTTAAGCAAATCATTATCAAATTGTGGCATTCTCTGCTGGGGCAACTTCGGCCGAATTAGTGATTTATTCGTTATGCAAAAAAATTATTAGGATTATGTTGTTCAAATATTCTACCCATTCATGTAGGGATTTGTTTGTTTTGCTTTGACTACTAACACTGCCGGCTGTATCCATATTATCAGTACGTTTATCAAGCCTAATGTTAATCAATTTAGACAATTTCTCGATGCAAATATCCAATGCATTTTAAGCTACACAAATAACCCACTAAAATGTATAATCATCTCCCGAATCATTTGAAAGAAATATCTGCTTTAAAACTGTTTAAATTAAAATTAAAAGAAATACTGTTTAATAATTTGTTATTTCACAATCATTAATTTACGTATATATTATGTTATCAATATATATTTTTTCTTTAGTTAGCATTAATTCATATTATTAGGAAGCAATATTAGTTCGATGTAAAACCAACTAAAAAAATAATGTCAAATTATATTGCTAAATTATAGTCCGGAGGGTAAGAGAATCCATCTTATATTTTACGCTCAAGTGAAATTTGGTACACTTTTTTCGCTAGACCCTACCCTTAAATATAAGAAATGTTGCCCATGTGGGGGTTCTGTTATTGCCTACCTTCAGGGGCAAATCCGCATTTTCGCTTGTTTTGGAGCTAAGAAGTGTCGTGGAGGGCTGAAATTTGGTACATATGCTGCATTTTCAATGTTTAATGCCACATGCAAGTGTCCCAGGGCCCATGGCTCCTTTTTTTCAAAATGGGGGCGGGGAAATGCACAAAATAACATTATTTTCGGAAAAAGTTTACTCTATCTCATTTATTCGAGTGAGGTCTCGTTTCATATATTTTTGGGGTCACTGTCTTCGAAAAATCATGTTTCTAATATGTGAGGTCGAAAATAATGACGGAAATAATGAATTGGGCATTAATCCGAAAATATGATTTAGTGTGTATACAAAACAAAACATCTAAAAAAATTTTTTTGGCGTTAGCTACCCCCTCTACCACCCCCATTGCCATCTCCACCCTATTATTAAAGGGGCAAAAAAATGTATAATGTGATTTAGTGTGTATGCAAGAACGAAATGTCTAAAAAAAATGTTTGGCGTCCAATTGTATATGTCGGTACGTTAACACGTCCCGTACGTGGCTCTGAAACAAAATTAAATTTTATAGCGGAAATAAGGAATAATAATTATTAGAATTGGTGTCAGATACAAGGTGTAAAAGTGGCAGTTTGTTACATTTAAAGATTTTGGAAAACAAAAGTGATTTTCATTTATAAAGTGAAATATATCAACACAAACTGTAAGTACGATAATTAGAGATTATCATATCTAAAACCTTCCATGCGCTGTTCTATTATCTGATATTGGTTGGCATACGTTGAATAGACACAAAACAGTTAGTAACCTTGTCACAGTGGATGATATACTAGAGGACTTACAGGAGTAAATAAAATATGCCTAATACTGCAAATTCGACAGATCTGACGAACGAAGAATTGTTCTACAAGCTATGTACAAGAATAGAAGCGTTAGAAACGAAATTTGAGCAATTATCTGCAGGTTTAGTGGCTAAGGTGGAAAATTCTTTACAAATTACCGAGGGGCTAATAGAAGAAAATAAATTTAAAAAAAATAAAGTTGAATATCTGGAGAATAAAGCAAGAAAAAATAATGTAATTATATATGGTTTGAAAATTGAAGAAAACCTTCAAGAAAATACCTTATGCCAACTTGAAAATCTGTTAAGTATCAAAATAAACCAATGCGATTTAAACAATATTTATAGAATAGGGCAGCAAGAAGTTATTACTGAAAGGCCGATATTAGTAGAATTTACGAGCTTTTTAAAAAAACACGAGGTACTAAAAAATTGTCATAAGTTAAAAGGGAAAAGGATACATATAAACAATGACATGTCAAAAAAATAAGTTACTACGAAAATATTTGAATAGGGCTAAAGAAGAAAAAACATCAGCTTACATTAAAAATAATAATTTGTATATGCAAGGAAACAAGATATCATATGAAGACTTAATTAAAATAGAGAATAAAGAAGTGGAAAAACAAGGAGAAGTCAGCAAAGAGAAAACAAGAAAGGAAAAAAAGAAAACCGATAAAAACCAGGAGAATATAGAGCCGACCAGTAGCATAATTTCTAGCCTCCGTAACAGAAAATAAGAAATAATTGTTATATTACATTTTCATTTTATTTTATTATACTCAATTGCAGGTACTTTATTAATTAGAATAATTTTTCTAGTAGTCTACTTTCATTATATATCTAGTTGAAAAAAATATATGAATTTTAGATATATTTCTTTTATATATATATAATAAAATGGACCCTTATATCAGAGAATTTAAAGATAATACTATTGAATGAATGATATTACACAATACAGGCAAGTAAGTTTTAATGAAAAAAATTCTTTCAAAATTTATCATAACAATATTCGAAGCATCTGTAAAAATTTTGATGAGACTAGTGTGTTTTTGGATCAATTTGATGCAGAATTCGATTTATTAATTTTCACAGAGACATATAAAATCCATGATTGTAACTTATATAAAAAATGCAGCTACGATTAATTATACAATGACGGAAATGTGAATAAGAACGATGGTGTTGTGATTTTTATTAAAAAATGTTTTGATTACAGCCATAAAACAATTTCATTTGGCAACATAAATATGTTATATATAAATATTCAAGTAAACCAACAAAAAAAAATTAATGTACTAGCAATTTACCGCCCACCGTCTACATGTCCTTATTTTTTTAATGATCAGCTAAAGCATTTTTTAATGAAAATAAAAACAATACAACCTTCAACAACATAAATATATTAATTGGTGACATTAACATAAATTTACAATCAGAAATAGATTATGCACAGGAGTACTATAACATCTTAAGTGAGGAGGGATTCATTTCTTATATAAATAAAACTGCCCGTGAAGAAGGTGATCAGCGGTCTTGTATAGATCATATATTTATAAAAAGCAAGGACAACTCAAATACATTTTTACCAATAATCTATGACTACAAGATCACTGACCATTATCCTATCATTTTACAAATCAACTTAGAGATGAATAAAACAGAAATGAATAAACCCAGGGTAAGAAAAATTATAGACTATAAAAAATTACGTTTAAACCTTTCAAATAAAAACTGGGGAGATTTCTATCTAAAACAAAATATCGATGACTTAGCAAATGAGTTAATAAACAACATAAAAACCAGTATAACTGATAGCACTAACACGGTAAATGTAAAAAAATCGGACACAAAAAAAAATGAATGGATTACTAAAGGCCTATTAATTTCGATAAATAAAAAATATGATTTATATAAAAACATGAAAAATAATCCAGGCAATATGCAAATTAAAACCGAATTCAAATACTATCGCAACAAACTGAACCAAATAATCAAAAAGTCTAAAATTAATTATTATAAAAGTGAAATAGAAAAAAATAGCGATTCTGCGAAAAATCTTTGGAAATGCATTAAAAATATTTGTAATGAAACGTGTAAAAATAATGACAATATAAAGAACATAAAAACCGAAAACAACACAATAATTACCAACACTAAAGAAATTGCAAATGCATTCATTAACCATTACTCTAATGTAGGGAAAAAGCTAGCGCAAAAAATTTAAATAAATCAAAATAATGAATTTAAAAACACTACTAAAAGAAATAGTAATACAATATATCTCAGACCTACAAATATAAATGAAATACGAAAAACCATAATGGAACTAAAATCAGGCAAGGCACCAGGCCTAGACGAGATAACATCTGAAATATTAAAAGAGATTAGCGATATAATAGCGGAACCTCTAACGCATTTAATAAACATCATCATTGAAAAAGGCGTTTGCCCAGCAGCATTTAAAATAGGTATAATAAAACCGTTGTACAAAAGTGGCAAAAAAACGGATGTCATAAACTACAGGCCAATATCGTTAATTTCTAGTTTGGCAAAAATTTTTGAAAAAATAATAAAAAATCGATTCGTAGATTTCTTAACTAAGTATAAATTATTGTCCAATATGCAATTTGGCTTTAAAAATGGGGTTTCTACTCAAGATGCGATTGCCTACCTTATAAAAAATCTCTACCAATCCCTTGATGATAACCAACCTGTCTTATGTGTGTTTGTCGATCTGGCCAAAGCATTTGACACGGTGAGCCATGATTTATTACTTAATAAATTGGAACATATAGGTTTCCGTGGCAATGCTCTCAGACTAATGGAAAGTTATCTAAAAAATAGACAGCAATATGTTAAGGTAGATGACAATTTGAGCGAATCAAAACCATTTGAATATGGAGTTCCCCAGGGGACGGTGTTGGGGCCGATACTCTTTAACACATATATTAACGACCTATTAAACAAACGATCTAAAGGGCAGATACTTAGCTTTGCTGACGATACAGTTATTATTTACGAAGGAAAAAATTGGAATGATTTAAAAAATACGGTACAAACAGATTTTAATAATATAAAAAAGTGGTTTGATACGAACTTATTAACAATTAATTATGACAAGACAAAGTATCTCCCCTTTACTTCGTATCGGAATAAATTACCAAATTTAGGTCCACTACATTTAAATAATGATATAGAAATAATAGAGGCGGAAAATATCAAGTATTTGGGTATAATTATCGACAAACACCTGAGATGGGATCAACAAATAAATTACCTTGTGCAAAAGCTAAGATGTTTACTGCCCAAATTTAAAGAACTGAAACAATACCTACAAAATACTCACTTAAATTTGTTGTATTACTCTCTAGTGCAGTCTCAATTAAGTTATGGAATAATAGGGTGGGGTGGTGTTTCGCAGTCATTTAAAAAAATTAAATGTGATCCAAAAATGGATCCTAAAGATCATATATGGAAAGGATATCACCTATCCGACAGAAGATCTATTTAAGGAAAGTAAAAAAATGGACATTAGACAACTTTTTGCTTATAATATTTTAATTTACACCTTTAAAAACAAGCACCACATTTTATATAAAGAACATAAATACGACACAAGGACCAAGGAAATAATTACAATTAAGGACAAAATTAACAAAGCCATTGCACAGCGCAGCTATAAATACTTATCGTCTTACATGTACGACATTGTACCAAAAGAAATAAAAGATATTAAAGCGCTACATATTTATAAAAATAAAATAAAATTATGGATTCTGGAAACCCCTCGAGGAATAATACATCAAATTGTTTATATGAAAAACACATAGTTTCAAAAAACAAAAAAAAACCATACAAATGACCGAAATTATTAAATTATTATACTTATCGGCTATCCTACAACACAAAAACCAATTAAAACACCTGCCTGTAAAAAAAAAAAAACTTTTGTTTTCATTTTTAGTTTATAATAAATTGTAAAATGAATGTAAAAAAAATGCACTAGTTATTTTTTACCTATTAGTAAAATAGAATATTCCTTATTTATGTAAGTAAATTGGGATACCCTCATAACAAGTACCAGAAGTACTTTAACTGAGGTAAACTTAGTTTATTTGCTTATATTTTATTATTTACTTATCACATTAAAAATGCTGTCTGAAAACTGTTTAAATTTGTAATTTGTCTATGTATGTAGTTTATTTAAGTAAATAAATTATTATTATTATTATTATTATTATTATTAACTACCCACTCTACCACCCCCACTGCCACCATCACCCTATTATTAATGGGGGTAAAAAAAATTAAAATGTGATTTAGTGTACATACAAGAACAAAACGTCTAAAAAAAAATTTTGGCGTTAGCTGATAAAATATTACATTGAGATTTAGTGTGCATAGGACTTGGATACAAGATCTGGATGTGGAAGTAGTGATTCTGTTAAAGAAGACGCCAAAACCCTTGATGAACTTTTTGAAACTGTATCAAAATCCGACGAAAAAGCGTGCTTCACGTAAAAATGCCGTTGGAAGAGGTTTTTATACATTCAATCACATTTTCGCTCTACGGAGTATTATTTATGCAAATATATCAGAAACTTATCAAGGAGTGTAATTTTTGAAAGTATACTAAATGTCTAGCAGTCGATTTTGACTGGAAAATGATGGGTTTTAAGCGTATTTGCTCTAAACCGGTTCCTTAGTGATTCGGTGTCAGAAAAGTATAGTTACCATGTACTCAGAACGTGCGTGGGACCGCCTTGCCTGAACGTATGAATCTATAATGGCAGAATATAATTCAAAGTCGTTGCGATTCAAGCATTTTTAAGCTCCGAGGAGCAGCCAAAATTGATATTGAACTGAAAATACGTCAACAGACAGGCAAGCAAAAGCCCACCAAAAATTTATAAATATTGGACTTTTTACTGAATCTTTTTGTGTAATCGTTAGCTAAAATCTAAACATTGGATGGTAGTTGGTACATTATGAGTCGTTCTGTTCCTCACTATGTATTGTACATGGGCCAGTCTATAGTTTGTCAATACATTTTTCTTGAACGTTTTGTGAAAACATAATTTTTTAAAAGATTTAATATATATCTTTGAACTTAATATTGTCATTTTCTTGTGTTTCAAAATTCCTTTTCAGGTTAAAATTTAAGAAAGTGTTAGTATTTACTGTTAGATTTAGTGTTACGACGTCCAATTGGTACCATCAGTGAAGCAGTTAAGCAAAAACGAAACAGTGAGAATATATTTTGTATTATTCTCTATCTGAAACAGTCGATTTGAACCCTTCTTTGTGAACGTTTAATATCCACTTTGGAAAATATAATAAAAGTCCTTCAGAAGTGTAAAGATGGATCGTTCATAATTCCTTTGGCAGCGATTTCTTAGTTACATTTCTACCGGATATGTTGGTCAAGACGCCACAGTATTGCGGGTTTGCCTATGTGTGCCTTACGGGGAAAGTATACGGACAGACCCGCAACAGAGCAGCGTCGAGAGCGAAATACTTCATTTGGTTGTTTTATCGGACGAAGGTGCGGCTCGCTTTACCCGGTCTAGGTAATTGACACGGCACCTGTTGTGGTACATTGCCTTTAGTGTGTGTGCCATTGAGTCGCTGCCCCCGCAAAGCCTCGCTAGTATTTGCGCGTCCCTGAGTTTTTTGGCCTTTCGTAAATTTTCGTACTGCAATGCACTATGGATAATTTGCTCTACATCTAGGTGTGGGTACCAGGCAAGCCACAGAATAAGCAACAGTCGGAGTAGAAGGACTCTTTTCTAGCGCGAGTCTTGACATGCGAAAAAGTTGTTGGGTCACTAGTTTCTGTGCTTGGCCTTTTCTTTGCCGGTTCAGCAGCCGTAGACCTGTTGGTTTTATGCTATTTTGCTCATCTAGCTACAAAGTATTCCTTAAGACCAGCACCCTTATCCAGAGCCGAAACATTTACCCCAGTGGCACTCGCCCAAACATCTCAAATTAATCTAAATTTTCAGCCAATTTCGAATACCCAACATGCTTGTCAGCTTTGACACTCCTTTCAGGATACGTCAATTCCTTTTGTGTCTTTTTCTGGTATATCATGTACAGTTCCCAATTAATCTCCTTCGAATTATCATCCTCCACGAAACTTAACGTCACACAGTTTAATTTTTTCAACATTCTCAAAAGACACCTTTAAGAAATGCAAGGTTAACAATTATAGTTTCGTTCATCTAATCAGTTTTACTAATATACGGTTATAACTGATGTTGCCAAACAAAACTTACCGAAAAGTCGCATCGCATCGACCGCACGTACTCAAAACATGATTTTTCGAAACCAGTGATCTCGAAAACTTATGAAACGAAACCTCACTCGAAAAATGCAGTAAGATTTTTATTTTATGCATTTCGTCCGCTGCCATTTTGAAAAAAAATGGCCGTGAGCCCTGCGACACTTCCCAAATCCCGCATGTGTACTAAATTTCAGCCTCTTACGGCCTCTCACCTCCAAAACAAACGAACATGTTGATTTTAGAAGGTAGGCAACCATTCTATAACAGGACCCATGCTGGAGCCAGGACCGTGGCAACATTTCTTATATCGAAGAGTAGGGTCTAACGTGTTTCAACGCTTCAGCATAAAATGTAAGGTGGGATCCATTCGTGCAGGTTACCGTCCGGACTATTATCAATTAATTATCACATAATTGTTTCAGCTTTAAAATACGATTCAGTCTATTCTAGATAAAAAATTTGATTGACATCTCCATTTACCACAGCAGTCACAGGCAGCGAAACCCATGTATTCACACTCTCCCATCGATTCCCATCATACGAGTATGAACAAACGCCATTTCCCTTTGTAGTATAAAAATATGAAAATATTGGCATGTGAAAATACAACATTAATTATCAAATAAGGTTATAATTACCTGATCTACAATATAATATGAAATATATTCAGCAAAACCTTCACCCACGAATTGTTCCGAATTTAATGAATATGAAATTAAGATCCCAAACCACTGATGAAATAATTCGTGTGCCATTGTAATAATGATGTCTTCCTTATCTTTACTAGAAGATTCTCTATCATCCCAAAGCAATACATGTTCACTGAAACAATTAATTTAAATAATACAAAATTCGACGATTAAAATTACTTGTACCTGTGTTGTTGGATACCCAATTCCGCCCCGGCATCAAAAGTAGGAATACCGTATTCAGCTACTATATCCAGTTTTCCAATAATCCGGCTAAATTTGAAGTTGGTGAAATGATTAAGACTTGACAGAAGCGAAGGTATTATACGGAGCGCTAGATCTCTTTTTGGTGCAGTTTCATCTCTTGAGCAGACTTTCACTGATAACTGGTGGACGTGCGCATCCGTACAAGTCAAATCGGAAACAATCACAGCTAATAAACCCGGAGGCACTCGTGGAGTTCGATGAAACTGTACTGTAGTCAATCTGCAAATAAAAGCATATATTTCCTCAGTTTATTCAATACTGTTGTATTACAACTAAAAAATGAAGAAAAAACACTCAGCAATGGTTTTGCTACCGGTGTAGCCATCAAAATATAAAGTATTTGCCGAAAAGCAAAACCTTGGTCATTTTCAGCGACAGAGTATATAATTATATTTACGATCTACAGGTTATATCTGATGTTATAGTTGATAATCATCATGCGGCGTCGAAACTAAATTATCGATGATCAAAAGCAAAATGTCTTCAAATAATGTTGATTATTGATTTTTGGTAAAGGAGGTATTGTCAGTGAAAAACGAAGTAGGCGCAATAACGCCCTTACATTATTTTACAACCCCCAATGCAAAAGTGGAATAAAATTACTTCAGCCAACAGACGAAATATAAAAAACCTTTTTTCTAAAGCTACAGAAGCTACTGCCTGTTTTCAACTACAGAAGAATACTGTCATCTACAACCTTCATAGGGTGGGGGTCAATACGACGTAGGACTAAAATCGCTTCAGGAAAAAAATGACCGAAACCGTTTTGCAACGTACTACGGCTGATTAAACACGCTTACTAAGAACCATTTTTGTTGCCATTACCGCTTCTAGTAAAACCAGTACCGATTCCATCGCTGGCAAAATTTGGATATCCTGTCAAAATCCCGGTATGATAAGTCAACGATCAAAAGTGCCTCCAATTCCAAATAATTCATCGACATTCGACTTACTTAATTAATTCAATGCCTTTTCTACAAACTTCCAGTCGACGTTGAATCAGATAGTAATCAAACAATAATCGCGTTGATGCGGTGACGTATTGCAAGATCGAGAACGACAATTAACAATAACTTAAACCTAACTTCTTTTAAAAAAAAAATAAAAATGGGTAATAAAATTGTAACATGCTTGAAAAAGAAAAGCTTAACTAAAATGAACGAAACACAACTTTAATTTTGATTCTCACCACAGCACCACAACTCGAACAAGGTGCCTTCCGTGAGATATTCCAATGAGGGGACGCGCAGGGCTGGCCTAAACTTTGAATTTAAAAGCTTTGGTTTAAAATGGTTTTGATTCTGTTTCAAGGTTAATGATGGAAACTGAATTTATAAACAAAAATTTACAAAAAGAAATTAAGAAAATACAAACGCAACAAAAATACATAAACAGAAAGAAGAGGGGGACATGAAAGGATTAAGGATGAGTGAAAGGTATGAAATATTAGCGAAAGGTGGATAATATAAGAGAAGGTATTGTTGTTGAAGCTTAACGTCGAGACACTAATAATCAAAATAAGAAACAAGTTTCTGAAAATGGATTAAAAACTTTATTGGACACAAATACAGTAAATGTCGCAAGAAACTGAAGAATAGAAGTGAACAATTTAGCGTCTATTACTATTATTTATAAGTTTTGTTATCTACTATGCTGAGTCCTATAAAAAGGTGCTACATATGTGTTTTTTATATGACGCCAGCATTATTTGTAATTATAACCCCTCCGGCCTTAGAGTAAAATTATCCTGAAACGGTTAATTTTCCGGTATTTCTAAATTATTATTTGTTCTTCGGTCGAAGGAGTTTCACAATTTCTTTTTAATATAATTTTAAGCATTTTTACAATAATGAAATAATATGATTAAGCAAAAGCATAATATAATATAATTGTCCATATATCGATTTTTGATATATTTTCTAAATATTTTTACATAAGCGATATGTAATAATATGATTATTAAAAGTTTCACACAAATGGTATATAATAATATAATTGACAAGAAAATATATAATGTTTTACAACTAATAGGAATGTCATTTGTTCCTATAAATTCTTGTGTTTGTTTCGCTAATAAATGTTGAGTTATACTTTCCTTTTAGTTATAATTTTGTCATATTTAGGGTAAATAGGGTTAACGCCTTTTACATAAATATTCGTGGATATTTATGAGTATATGTTCATTACTAATTAGTACATAATTTTTCTTGTTCTTGAAACCACGAATTTTGTTTTTAGTAATAATAACTGGTACATATCCATTGCTTTTATAAGTAGGGTACACAATTCAGAATTGAAAATTTCTTTTTCTATTAGAGGAATTTCTATCTTATATTTATAAATTTTTCGTATTTCAATATATTATCAATTTCTGGTTAAAAAGGTAGCTGTGAATTTATTGAATTTTCTTGGTTTCATTTATCTCTCCTAATAATTCTTTTGAATTTATTATTGAGTTATACAAAGTACTTAATTTAGCAAGGTTAATGCAATTTCGATTTTTCAAAGTTGTCATAAATATTTTGATATAAAATCTTGTTTGAGTTAGCAAAGGATAGGTTAAAAAATATTAATAGTTATTTGATCAGTTACAGCAGTTTTGATTTTAGTTTACAAAATTTGGAATTATGTATTGTGGTGAAAATGGAAATTAATTGTTTACTTTCGAAACATATATAATTAGTTCTCGATGGATCTGAGTGATCTATAAGAAATTCTGTTACTAAGTTTTGTGAATGTAAAGGAATTTTGACATTTTTTATGACGTGTCCATCTAGGGTTTGAGCGGTAACTTCTAGTTTCGTGTGAGGCTTTCGTTGCACTATAATTTGCATGAATTTATTATTAATGATTTCGTCTAAGATGGGGATACCGTAATTGTCTGTTTCGTTGAACTGTTATATCAGGATCATCATCGTCTATTTGATATTTTTGGTATTCGACTGTATGTATTGTTGGGTATTCGGATTATAATGGAATATTTTGTAGAATATTAGTTTTTGGATTTTTTGTTGTTGTGAGGATGTTTTGTTGGTACGATTTGAGGTGTTAACTAGGTCAGGATGAGTTGTTGGGTTCTCTGCGAGTTCTCTTAAATATTGGGTAATTTCTAGGTCTATATCTCCAGGTTAATTTTTGATCGATTCTGTTTCTAGGGAATGTAATTTAATTCGAGATAGTGCTTTTACGTTTAAGTTTAGTTTGCCTTTTTTGTAAATGATTTAGTAATTAAATTCTTCAAGTTTAAGACGCCAGCTTACTAATTTTGAATTGGGTTTTTTAAGGTTAAATAACCAAACTAATGGTTTGTCATCGGTATAAATATATAATTCGAAACATTTCACAAGCGTAGTCTATACTTAAAAGTTGTTTTTCTCTATCAGGGTAATTAAATTCGTCGGGGGTGTAATGGGGTAGTGAAGCGCAAGTTATAGCCTCTCCTACTCAATTGTTAACCTCACCTTCGCGATGAGTTCAATTTGAACTTGGTGCACCCTGTTTTCACTAACGAGGCTCTAACGTCCGAGTAAGGGCGGAATAACCCTTACCTTTTGCCGTGAGCACATCCACCTTCTCACGAAGAGTGCGGTAAAAATAACCCACCGCACACAAAGGTTGCTTTTGGAATCGTTTGGTTACCCCATCGTCGCAGTCTCCTTCTGTGCCATGGGACCACACCACTCGCCTTCCGCAACCGAGCTGGTCAATTGTGTACCTGCTCCAGCTAAAACTTCAAATGCAGCTTCGTTTTCAGTCGATTAAGGCTTTAAAAAAATGATGGAGCGTTCAAGTGGGACAAAATCATCCGGAGGTAAAATACCCTCCCGATCGGATCTCCGGGGGAGGGTGCCCACAGGGACACCTCATCGAATGTCGAAAAAACACCGACAAGTTAAATCCAACAAAACTAATTCTTTCATCTACGGCGCCTGGAATGTTCGTACTTTGAACGACAGCACTCGCACCGATCGGCCTGAAAGAAGAACTGCTCTAATAGATAGAGAACTTCGCCGACTCAATGTTGACGTTGCAGCTCTCAGCGAAACTCGATTTTTGGAGGAAGGCTCTCTCACAGAAAAGTACTACACCTTCTATTGGAAAGGTCTTCCCACCAATTCAAGAAGACAACATGGAGTAGGATTTGCCGTTCGGAATCAACTTGTATCCAACTTAACACAAGTACCACAAGGCCTATCCGAGCGTCTAATGCTGCTACGCTATGAGCTATCAGATGGCAACACGGTAAATCTAATAAGCGCCTACGCGCTCCCACTCTGGATGCAAGTCACGAAACCAAGGAAAGCTTCTATCAACAGCTGGAAGAAACCCTCTGTAGAATACCTAAAACGGAACGACTCGTTATTCTTGGCGATTTTAACGCTAGAGTAGGGAGAGATGCAGACACCTGGCCAGGCATCATAGGCAAGAACGGTTTGGGCAACATGAACGCTAACGATCAACTACTCCTAACTAAATGCGCCGAACATGATCTAGTTATAACAAACACCATTTTCCAACAAAAGAATAAATTTAAAGGCACCTGGCGTCACCCCAGATCAGGTCACTGGCATCTACTGGACTATGTTATCGTACGTAGGAAGCATCTCAAGGACGTCCAAATTACAAAGGCGCGCATTGATAGCGAATGTTGGACCGATCATCGTCCTGTTGTCTCTAAAATGAAAATTGTTATGAGACCCAAACACCGAAGAACTCAAGTAAAACGTAGACTCCGTCTCTGTATTAGTAAATTGCGTGACCAACAAACCGTCGAACAGCTAAAGCGCTAAAAGTTCAAGAGAATTTGAGTGCACTAGAAGAAACCAATTCTGTAGATGTCGCTGCTACCTGGACACAAATTAAAGACAGTTTAAAAAGTGCGAGTGAGAATTCTTGGCACTGCAGCAAGTAAAAAACAGGAGGACTGGTTCAATGATAATGAAGCTTTTATACAAGAACTTCTTGACCGCAAACATACTGCCTTCCAAAACGCTATCAACCACCCCAACGACTCATCAAAAGCAGAAGCTTTTACCCAATCTAAGTATGAAACGCAACGCGAAATCAGAAGAACAAAGAACGAGTGGTGGGCAAGCAAGGCCAGAGAAATTCAAAGGTACGCCGATTCACACGACTACAGGAATTTCTTTCAAGGAGTAAAAGCAGTGTACGGCCCCAGTCAGAAAAATATGTGCCCTATTAAAGATTTAAATGGAAATCTCCTCAAAGAAGACCAGGAAATAAGAGCCCGATGGAAAGAACACTACTCTAACTTTCTTAACCAGCAAAGTCAAGCCGATCACGATATTATAAATCTTATCCCTCAATATGACACCTTCGAAGACTTAGATAAACCACTAACAACGGAAGAGATCTTAACCGCCATTGGGCAGCTAAAAAATAACAAATCTCCCGGCGCCGACTCACTCCCAGCTGAGATCTTTAAAGCTGTGTCGTCAGAGCTCATACCCTACCTCAAAAAACTGTTTGATGTCGTGTGGGAAAGTAGTCAAGCTCCGCAAGAGTTTCGTGATACACTTTTAATCAACCTCTTCAAAAACAAAGGGAGCGCTGCAGACTGTGGAAATTACAGGGGTATAGCTCTCCTGACTGTTGGAGGGAAGATACTCACTAAAGCGATGGCAAATAGGCTAACACCTGTTATGGAAAAGTTACTTCCTGAAACACAGAGTGGCTTTAGACCAAACCGAGGCACATCGGATTTAATCTTCACACTTAAACAGCTTCAAGAAAAAGCACTCGAACATCAAGGAGAAATTCATATGGCCTTCATTGATTTAACCAAGGCGTTTGACTCGGTGGACAGGGAAGTGCTCTGGAAAATTATATTCCGCTTAGGTATCCCTAGAAAATTTGTGGAAGTATGTCGCAGTCTACATACAAACAACAACGCCCAGGTTATGTATAATAATGAGGCAACCGAACCTTTCCAAACCCTCACTGGAGTTAGGCAGGGATGTGTCCTGGCACCCCTACTCTTTAATTTGTTTACCACTGCTCTAACAATTATTGTTGACAACAAACTGACAGTCAGAGGAATAGGTCTCAGATACCGTTTTGATGGCGGTCTCTTTAACATAGGGCGCTTTAGAGCTTTCACGAAGACACGCACACGATTCATTTGTGATCTCCAGTATGCGGATGACTGTGCACTTTTAGCCTCTACGCCGGAAGAGCTTCAAGAACTTTTAGATGTGTATGCCCAGAGCTATGATTCCTTGGGACTTAAAATCAACATTGGAAAGACTAAGATTATGTCAACTCCTCATCAAGTGAACCAAATAGACATTACACTTAACGGAGATTCTCTTGAAGTGGTGGATCAGTTCAATTACTTAGGCAACGTTGTTAATGACAAAGCAAACATGGACAGCGGGATTCGCAATAGAATTAACGCTGCATCTAGAGCACTCTGGGGACTTAGAGAGAGAGTATTTGACAACCACGACCTTGCTTTGTCAACGAAAATGGCTGTCTACAGAGCAGTTATCATTCCAACACTGCTATATGGATGTGAAAGCTGGGTCACTTACCGTCGTCATGTGAAAGAATTAGAACATTTTCAGCAAAGACACCTCAGAAGTATGATGAAAATCCGTTGGTTCCATCACATATCAAACGTGGAAGTACTCAGGAGAGCAAACAGCCTTCCAATTGAGGTGCTTATTTCAAGAGCGCGCCTAAGATGGGCAGGTCACGTTCATCGTATGCATGATAACCGCCTTCCTAAATGTACACTTTATGGTGAATTGCTAAGCGGTAGAAGAAGGCGTGGCGGTCAACGAAAGAGGTTCAAAGACGCTCTCCATGAAAATCTAAAATCCTGCGGTATTGCAGACGAGCAATGGGAACAACTTGCAGCGGACAGAACCGAATGGCGAGGGGTTGTGGCCAGCTATCAAGGAAATGTTGCTGCAAGAAGGCCGAATCCAAGACCTAACCAGGTCTATGTTTGTCCTGACTGCGGTCGACATATGCTCTCCCGAATTGGCCTCTATAGCCATAGTCGTGTGCATCGTAGATGAATGGGAATTACAATAGACTACACCTTTTACTTGTTTTTTTATTGTACACAATCTATCGACTGTAACATTTTTATACTCGGACTCGAGTAACGGCTAATAATAATAATAATAATTACATTCGTGTTTGTTGAGAGTTCGAGAAATATAGGAAATTGTTTTATCGTTTGGTGGGGTTCCTTGGGATAAAACTGAACCAATTGCATGGTCTGATGAATTGCAAGTTATAACAAATGGTTTGTAAAGCCTGGGTATTGTAAAATTGGTGCATTAATTAATAAGTTTTTAAGATGATTGATGAATTTATAAATTCGGGTGAATGGATTACTTTACAATGCTGGTCCTAAAAATGATTTGATTTATTTTGGTGTTTTGGGAATTAGAAAATCTCTAACGGCTTTTATCTTATCCAGGTTTGGTTCGATACCTTTAGGGGTAATTACATGTCCTAAATAGTGTACATTTTGTTTTAAGAATTCTGATTTGACAAATTGAATTTTAAAAACTTTTCGTAAGCGTTGGAATATTTTTCTCAGTCTGTCAAAATGTTCCTGAAGGGATGTAGAAGAAATAATTATATCGTCTAAGTAAACTGAACTAATATTGTATTGATATCCTCTCAAGATATTATTCATAACTCTCTGAAATGTCGTACTGACCCTTACACTATGATGGTTGTAGACGACAGTAAACGGGATGGTATCAAGAAATCCGGTCGGGTTTCGCAGCTAATTTTCCCTCTCTCCCATGCGAAAGCGAAACGAGGCCGGGGTTCATATAGAGCAAGATGTTGCTTTCTGCGCCATCTGGATATTTCTTTTCTTTTGTAAAAAAAACATAATCATTTAACATTCGTAATCACATGCGAAACTTTAAATTTTAGTAACTGTACTGTATTTGATGCGTCAAACATTTCAGAAAACCATTTGATGAACAGTAAGTGCTGCCGTGCTAAGTAGTTACCTTTTTTTCTTTTCTTTTTAATAGCTGTGTATGTTTATGTGAACATACATGGTTGTTGTTTTTTCTTTTAGAATGTAGAGTTGTTAATTTCTTAATATAGATAATTCTGTAATTTAATTTATTAGTTAATTAATATGCTATAACACTATTTCCCGCGTATTTTACATTTTATATCTTACATCGATGGTAGAGCAGTTTTACAACTGAGTCACATCTATTAATAAGTGTATAGCGTTTTATTTAATATTTGTTGAATAGAAAACTACAATTATTTTTTTTACAAAAAGCTAGTCGCCCTACTCTGTGGCTCCGACCCTCATAGAGGTGGGGGCATTCTACCGGCTAAGATCTCTACCGAATCTGAACATGCCGGTATGATCTTTGGTTCTGAAAGCAGCGTCTGTCTCATTCCACCGAGGATTCCTATAATCAGTACCGCTTTTTTAACAGAATAATCTGGATAAAGCCTGCGGAGTTTGAAGAGCAAATCTCGATATTTTGTCCGTTTTTCCTCCTCTTTCAAGACAATGTTGCTCTCAGCTGGGGTTGAGAATTCCACGACATACATTGCCTCGAGTTGGTGATCGAGGAGTACTATGTCAGGCTTGTTGACTTGTATTTGCCTGACGGTGGGAAACGAGTAGTTCCAATAAATTAGACACTTCTTATTCCCCACAACGGACTCAACATCCCTCGGAGCATAAGGCAGCACTGGTGTTTCCTCTATCCCATACGAGTGGCTTAGAATAAAGCACTCGTAATGCTGCGTTGTGTCTGTGAATATAGAATGGAATATAGGCCGAGATTGCGCATGTCGAACAGGCCGACAGTAAGTGCATTACAGTCTCCGGCGCCCTGCGGCAGGCGCTGGAGCTGATATCAGGGACCTCCATATTCATGACATGATTTCAATAGACAAGGGTGTTAAATACTCCATCCTGGCAAGCCATTATGAATTCCTCGGTCTCGGACTTCAGCCTGGCTGACCTTGAAAAAGCGAAGGTCAACCTTTCAGATAAGCTGAGGTCTTCTCTATTTTTATAGAAGACTCCGTGCAATGGCTTATCCTTTGGAGCTGCAGAAGAATGCTCTGTTCTGCAGCTCTAATGTGGGCTTTTAGTCGAACGGGTTCTAACTCTATGACATAATCGGGGTTTATCCACTCGACATCGAAGGTGAGATCAAGTTCATCGGCTACTCTCCGTGCTGTCTTAAAGAGACAAGCTCCTACCTCTGCATTTTCATGATCTCTGATCATGCAGAGGAGGGGATTAGAATTCCTGACGGCCTTACATGCTCTATCCAGAACCATCCTGCTATGGAGACTCTCCAAGCTCAAGAGTCCACGGCCTCCCCGATGTCGTGGGAGATATAACCGTGGAACGGACGATTTATGATGTAAGCTCCTATAGAGATGCATCTTCTTGCGGGTTACTACATCGAGTTGACGCAGCTCTTCTCTAGTCCATTTCACTACTCCGAAAGTGTAGGTAAGGATCGGAACGGCTAGCATATTTGTAGCAGACACCTTGTTCTTTCTCGACAGTTCTGAAGACCAGATCTGTCGGAGTAGGTGCTGATACTTGCCGCGGAGAGTGTTTTGTTTTTCACTACACTCACTTCTTGGGTGGAGAGTTGCTCGACACCCAAGTAAGTGTACGACTCTCCGGTATCTAGATGGTGTAAAATGCTTCAGTCCACGAGCTTCGCGTCCTCTCCGTAGTCACCGCATCGTTCTCTCTTGAGATGGATAAGTGCGCATTTGTCCAACCCGAACTGCATACCGACAGCCTTCGTGTACTCCTGTACCACCCTGGGGGATTGTTGGAGATCCTTTTCTGATGAGGCATAAAGTTTAAGTTCATCGATATAAAATAGATGGGTGACCTTATGCTTCCTCTCGCTGGAGGTACCGCAGTTGTAGCCACGGATTTTCCGGAGCGAGACGGATAATGGCGGTAGTGAGATGCAAAATAGAAGAGGGCTGATGGAATCTCCCTAAAACACTCCCCTTCCGAATGTTACCGACTCTGTTTGGACTCTATCGTTACCCAATGTTATGGTAAAGCGAGTCTTCCAGAGCGGCATCAGTTCTTCAGTACATTTCACAAGTGAACAATGACCTCATTCGATGTCATGTCAAATGCTTTGCAGTAGTCGATCCAGGCCATAGAGGGGTTCCGCTTATACTGCATGGAGTCCTGTGTGACACGACACATCTGTCGATCAACAGGTTCTCCTTGCAGCCAGCGACACTTCTCTTCGACCCTCGTTGCTCATATATCCTTTCGTAAACCGATTCAACTGCGTGGAGCACATGCATGTACAAAATGAGTGTAAACACCTTGTAATATGCGTTTAGACAGGTTATGGGTCTGTAGTTCTTTGGGTTGGACAAATCTCCGTTATTGGGGATCAGCACTGTCCACCCCTCAACAACCCAAGAAGGAAATTGCTGCTTCCCATTCAGCCAGGAATTAATTTAAAAACCAATACTTTATTTGATTATTTTTTTATATTGATAGTATAAATCATGAATTTTAACTTGCGCACCTGCAGATTGCTGTAGAACTGCCATATAGCTGAGAAAAAAACGTTCAAAAAATGTCAAAAAGTTATTAACAAATTGATTGTGAAAAGACTATTCGATCATATGGCTCCCGATTTAGCGTACCTTTTCTATGCTACAAGAGCCTTCTTTTCCTGTAGTAACAAGTATACGAAACATGTTTTTCTATCGTTTATGAACAATTGAAAAAACAGCCATTTTAGCATGTTTTTTGCAATGACTCATAAACAAATTACCGGTTTTGATGAACTTGGCCTCATTTTATAGATATTTTCAAGGCGCACAAATTTTAATAAACACTTTTTTTCTAAAATCAACAGTTTTTTCTAAAACTCGAAAGAACCATTTTCTCATACTTTAATTGTTTAATAAAAAAATTTGCCACGCAAAAAAAATTCAAGCCTAAGAAACACTACACTCCTACTATCATTCTGAACATCCTGGATTTGGCTTATCGCAGAAACACTCTGTCAGAATCACACCATTTCCATACTAAATCGACTGCAGTATTGAAAAACTTTATAAGTAACAGATACGTCGTCGTCAGAATAAACGAAATATACTCTGATAAAAAATTTCAGCGAAAGTACCACAGGCGGCAATCCTCTCCCTCCTCCTGCACAACCCTGTCATTTCTGATATGCCGACATACACCAACAGGGCATTACTGTTTTAACTAAATTGTGGATTTTTTCGCTAAGACAATACTTTATATATAGATGAGAAAGTAAATGTAAACAGTACTAACTAAAGATAATTTGTTATATACTCTTTTCTATTATTTGGGTTTTCTACCACATGTATTATTATCCTATTCAAAAACAAATCACTGAATCTACAAAAATAATAGAATTATCGAAAAAAGCCTGTGCGCCCGTGACGTTTACGTCAAAGGAATAGTCATAGGTTATGTTTTGCAAATGATATAAATCGGAATAAACAGGGAAATAATGTATTTTGCTGATGTTTCGGAAAGTAGTCTCTTTCCGTTTTCAAAGCTTTTTTTGGAAGAACTCTTATTTTGCTGTGTATGTGAAATACACAGCTTTAGGATTCTGTTTATGTTATTTCCATAGATACTTACTACTTACACAGAACACAGAACTGATGATATTTTCTTTTAGATAATGTTGAGTTTGTTAAGTTTTTCTTTTAACTTTGGTAGCCAGGTTGTACAAATATCTACAGAACAATTCGATACGCACTTATCTTCATTTAATAAGATTATTGCTGATTCTTTAATTTTTCTTTTTTTGGTATTTGCTTCTTTTGTTAAAATTTTTGCCGAGTCCCAGTTTATTCTATGTCCGTTTTCCCATGCATGTTCATAAATCTTTGATTTCTGAATTTCATTCTTTCTAATGTAATTCTTGTGCTCATCCAACCTCACACTGAAAGGTCTGGATGACTCACCCACATAACATTTATCACATTCGCACGGGATATTGTAAATACAGTTTTTTTAATTCTGGTCCCTGTTTATCGGTTTTTTTTTTTGTTAAAATAGATCTTAAAGTGCTACCCGTTTGAGATATCGTCCTAACATCAAATTTGTCACCTATACGGCGTAGCTTTTCCGATAGTCCGTATACATAAGTAATTTTTGATGTATAATGACGTTCAGGTTATTGTTGTACCTGATTGTCTCTATTTTCAACATTTATGAGGATATTGATTTTGTACTAGAACCTCTTTGATAAATTTTTTCTCTACAATGCCACAAATAACTTTCAGACAATAATTCGTTATATAATTAGGGTGGATTGCCCCACATCAATTGGAACGGATTATCTGAGAAAGGATTAAGACGAACATTATATCTAATAAATCGTTTAACTACCTGAAACTATTACTATGGTGATATTCATAAATTTAATAGAATTACTAGTAAATGAGTTTACTAGCTTTGTCAGTAAACGTAGAACTTGCATATTATTATTAATATCTGAGAAACTAAGATCATTATATTGTTTACAGGGTGTATCTTTCTGTGTTTATTGAAGAAAAGTAACAAAAGATTGAGGTAATTAGAAAGATCTATTATTGTCCTCGAGGTATGTAGTATTAAATTTACAAATACTTGCAATCCCAATGATAGCACAATTATTAAAATAACGTTTTTTAAAACGACAAAAACCCGTTGAATAACCGTTTTAGTTTACCGTTTATTTGATGGGTAAATATCCCTCGAAACCACGTTTTTTTTAACTTAACTTATACCGTAACGTTGATATTAGCGCTATTACCGATAAGATGTGCAAATGGAACACGAGTTAAATAATCACGTTTCTTTAAGTCTGTTCACGTTTCTTTGGGGCGAGCGTAGGTGCGTCTTTCATATGTACATACTTCCATATGCGATATAAAGCAACGTCAGGCGCGGTTAGTAGTTGGATGGGTGACCGTTCCAACGAAGACCTTGTCCTCGCCTCACACATCTTCCAGCGGCTTGTATATCAGTGTATACAACCTTAGGCGAGGGTTGTATAGGGGATATACAATTCTTCGGAGGGGATGAAAAACCGTCCGTCCCTTTTCTATTAAATGATAGGCAAGTAAAAGATCCCTACTCTTCTTAACGGAAGAGGTTCGGCAAAATTCCTGGTTGTGGGTAGCTCGTTTACAGGCGTCGGTATTAGGCCTCAGTAGCGGAAATAGGCCGACGTTAAATAAATGTGTAAAAAAAAATTGCGTTTCTTTATCATCGCAACACCATTGCAATTTAACCTTGGTATTAGCATTATAGCTGAAATGATCTATAATTGGAAAGCGACTTAAATAACCACATCGTATTTAATATGACTTGACGTTTAACTTATTTTTTCACTATAAGAACTTAACAACTTGACGTCAACATAAACGTAATAAATGGTAAGATTGATAACTGAAATGCTCCTTAAATAATTACGTTTTCTTAATGTTTTACTTTTATCTTAAAATGAGGCATCATAGCAACGTAACTTGAACGTTCCGGTGTTTCACTAAGCCCCGTTCTTTTTAACGCTTTTTTTAAATCGTAATTTTTACATAAAACAAATGTAGGAAGGAAATGAAAGAAATTTAAGCCTTTTGGTACGTAAAATTTGATAAAGTCATAAAAATTTTAATTCCTCAACTCAAATTTCTTGGATATTTTTAATGGAACACCCTGTATTTATCCTTAGAATATTCTACTAACATCTCTAGATTTTGCAGTTCCCAATCTCATGCGCCTAAACTTAATAGTTATATTCTGGATGTTAGCCTTTTTTATTTAATGCTGATCGCACGGAATTTTTTTTAACAACTTATTTTCTAAACCACGTTTCGTCATTTTTTGTTGAATATATCCAGCTATATTTATCATATCGAAAAAATAAAAATACTGGCTTCCTCGTAATTAAATTTCTGAAAAAAATTAGAAAGTAAATGCTAATTTCTTGAACTTGTTATATTCGTTATATTTAGTAAAAAACATTGAAAGTTAGAATATTTGTTTAAAAACCTTATAACAAATTACAAAGTTGTAAATTCGACTCTTGATCCTATAATAATAACAGTCTTTATTGCCCAACAGATTACAGGAATCCAATTACAGGACAAATAGTTTATAACTAAATTGTAAACAAATAATAATAAGTAGGATAAGGTTATAACATAGTTGTACATTTGGAAATTATGCAAGTGAAAAATTCTGAAAATTGTGTTTGTGTTCCACGTACCTGTTTTAAATTTATGAACGTATCATAAAACATACTTAGTTTATTTAAATTGCTACATATAATATGCATGGGTGAACGGAGCAGTAAGTTGGTTCTAGCCATTTTATTGTCCAGAAGTTTAAAATCAAAGTTTAAACCGATTAAAACACGCCTCAATTGTAGTGATGGCATATCAAAAGTGTCAAGCAGTAACTGATTATCGTAACCTCTTTCGGGATAAGAACCATAAACTTGGAATGCATAAATTTTAAGAATTTTCTTTGTACATTTTCTATCGGAGATTTTTGGTTATTATAGACTGGATACCAAGTAAACGAAGCCTATTCTAATTTAGATCTTACAAATGTAATAAAGAACTTTTAGTGCTTGCATATTATGAAAATTCCGACAGTTTCTAATAATAAAGCCCAACGTGCATAGTGAGGATGATATAGATTGACTAAATGTGATCACTAAATGTGAGTTTGGTGTCAAAAGGCCATTTATGACTTCACATCGCTTTAAATCTATTGAGTTTCTTTTATATGTAAATTCGATTGGTTGTTTTTTAGAGTACACATTTAGAGTTCTACATTTCTGAATATTTAACTGTAAACTATCTTTTCTATTTTCTATTTGAGACAATCTTTAATATCGTTTACAGTACAATGCATTTTCAAGTTGCAGTGAATGACATTTGTAAAGTCGTTGATAAATAATAAAAATAACTCAAGACGTAAAATAAAACTGTTTTGAATTAAAACCATTATATGACACAAACTGAGATCTTTCGTTAAGGTATGATGTAAATAGTATTAAAAGAGTATCGCTAAATCCACTGGCTTTTAGTTTGCTAATAATAATTCCATGGTCTATTCGGTCAAAAGCCTTAGAGAAATCTGTGTATATTACCTTGATCATTAATTGCCTCACATACGTATTGAGAAAATGTTTCCAGGTTTGTAACTGTGAACCGGTTTTCCATAAAACCATGCTGAAGGGATGAAATTGCATTTCTAAGAGAAGGATAAATTTTATTATAAAGATAGATTTGTAAAACCTTTGCAAAATTACATAAAACGGAGATTGGTCTGTAATTAGCTAATGAAGATGAATCACCAGATTTGAGCACAGGACAGCGTCGCACTAGTTTCCAAGCTTGGGGAAAAGTACCAGCTTTAAGAGCTATGTTAAATAATATGAGTAAAAGCTGAACGAAAATATATTTACAATCTTTAACTAAAAAACTTGGAACTTGGTCGTGCCCTGATGTGATTTTATTTTTTAATTTTCCAATGGTATTCAAAACATCATTTTCAGTAAATTCACTGACGTTCAAAATTGGTAAATTATTAATTTCTAGATTAGAAAAATCAGAATTGGTAGAATGTGAATAAACACTACAAAAGTAATTACTAAAACCATCCACTATCAATTGATTGGATGGATTGGATGTAAGACCAGAAAAATTTAGGATCGGTTGTCAATTTCTCTTCAACACAAACTAAGTATGATCTAAACGCAACATTAATTTCCAATTTTACTAATGACCTCAATCTTTTAAAATTTTCTAGGTAGACTGCAGCTTTTGTTGTTTTAAATTTTTCATGGTAGTAATTTTTTAAATTAATATTATTAATAATCTCTAGGGTATATCATGATGGGTATTTACGTTTGTTATTTTTATAAATGAGTACATGGTTATCAAATATTGATGTTAATTTTTCATAAAAAACTGTACAAGCTAGGTTAAAATCATTAAATGACTGTAAAAAAGACCAGTATATTTAACAGTAAATAGGTCTTTTTCTGGTCTTGGATACTAGGTTTTCATTTATATCTTTCGATGACAATGAAAGTAAAATCATATTATTAAATAAAAACCCAATTTGTTGTAATATATTTTTAAATAGTTACAAACAAATTAACAACAATTTAGTAGCAACTTTTTCAGAATTATGCTCTTAAAGTGCTATTCAGTTATAGTTTTGATTTTCATTTGCATCAAAACACGAAAAAGTATTGTTAATTTCTCATTCAAAAATTTAAATGAAAATCTAGTATCCAAGACCAGAAAAAACCTAGCTACTCTCAAATCTATTTACAGGATCAAATGTTGCATTTACAATGTCAAATTTTATCAACAACAATTTGTTATAAAGTTTTTAATAAACAAATGTTTTAAATCTAAATTTTCTTTTACTAAAGATAATGAATATTGGCTTGAAACAATTTAAGATATAACAAATGCAAGTAATTAACTATTTTCTTCACTTTCTGCTTTATCCTCAAGTTTACAAAGAGAAACAATTTTTAGGTTTATTAGAAATTTAATTGCGAAGGTGCCCTTATTTTTATTTTTACGATATGACAAATATAGCGGGATATATTCGACAGAAAAAGAAAAAAGTGGTTTCAAAAACAAATTGTTTAAGAAAAATGTTCCGTGAGATCAGCATTGGATAAAATGCATAAGGGCTAACATCACATAACTAATAAGTTTAGGTACAGGAGATTAGGAGCAACAAATATCTAGAAATGTTAGTAGAATGTTTCAAAGTTCAATACAGGGCGATCCATTAAAAATATCCAAGTAATTTGAGTCTGAAATTCACTATTGTAGTACTTTCTGGTTCAACAGGGATTGAAATTTTTATAATTTTACCCGCCAAAAGGTTTAAAATGTCGTAATAGATTTTTCCTGCATTAAGTTGTTTTATGTGAAAATTACGATGCAAAAAAGTGTTAAAAAATATGCTTAGTGAGACACTGAAACGTTAAATTCACATTGCTATGGTGCATAATTTTAGTATAAAAGTAAAACATTAAGAAAACATAATTATTTAAAGTATATTTCGGTGATCAGTCTTACCATTTATTACGTTAATTAACTTCTGATAATTCGAGAAGTTGATTTTTAAAAACAAACGAAACTTTTGAATTTAATCAAAGTTGATATATTTATATTTTCTACAAAAAATGATGATTACAAAGCAACGTGCAAGCAAAGATTAATATAGTCGAGGCAAGAATTCAAGCGATGCACGTCACAGATCGATTCTATAAATAAAACAATACTACTAAGAATCCTGGAGCCCCATTAAACTGAATTAAGAATTACTCTTTTTAACGTAATTAATGATTAAAAATTATGTTAGTATTAACATTTCTTTAATGAGATCACTCGTGACGTGCATCGCTTGAATTCTTGCCTCGACCTTATAATATGTGTAAGCGTGCTTTTTATAAGCTTTTCTAATCTTAACTGACCACGCATTTTCTAAGAATATGATGCGTTTATGTTGACGTCAAATTGTTATGTTCTTCAAATGCAAAAAGAAGTTAAAAGTCAAATCATGTTAAATACAATGTGGTTATTTAAGTTGTTTTCCAATAATTATAAATCATATCAGTAATAATGTTAAAATCGAGGATATTTTGTGATGTTATCACGAGGATAAATATAAATTAAAAGACATTTTAAAAGACGTGGTTATTTAACTTGTATTCCACTTGTAAATCTTATTAATAGTAACGAAAATATCGACGTTAAATTATTTTATCATGATGAAACAAAAACCTTAAAAGTCACGTTAGAAATAACATAACCTCGCGGGACGTTTATCGTGAAATAAACGGCTAACTAAATTGGTTATTCAACCGGTGATTGCTGTTTTAAAACTGGGGTACAACGTGGTCATTTGAGTAATTTTCCAATTATAAATTATACCAGCAATAATGTTAATACCAAGGTTAAATTGCAATGTTATTGTGATGATAAAAAAACGTGAACAGACGTAAAAACGTGATTATTTATTTTCAGTTCCCACTTATACATCTTATCAATAATAACGCTAATATCGACGTTAAATCATAATATTATTATGAAACAAAAACGTTAAAAACAACGTGGTTTCGAGGTATATTTGCACGTAAAATTAACGGCAAACTAAAATGGTTATTCAACAGGTGGATATTGTTTTAAAAAACGTTATTTTAACGATTGTGCTCTCATTGGGATTGCAAGTATGTGTGATTTTACTACTAGATGCGTAGAACACAATAGATCTTTCATATTACATGAATTTTTCGTTACTTTGCTTCAATAATAATATTACAAAGGAGATACCCTG
The DNA here is from genome assembly GCA_963675555.1 of Leptura quadrifasciata. Lineage (NCBI taxonomy): Eukaryota > Metazoa > Arthropoda > Insecta > Coleoptera > Cerambycidae > Leptura > Leptura quadrifasciata. The sequence continues at coordinate 65,834,851 of OY776681.1, forward strand.
TAAACAATATAATGATCATAGTTAAAGTCATTTACTAGCAATTCTATAAAATTTATTAATATAACCATAATAATAGCTTCAGGTCATTGAACAATTTATTAGATATAATATAAGCATCCCTTTGTGCCGCTGCTCAATAAAATTACTTTCTCAGAAAGTCCATTCCAATTTATGTGCGGCAATCTCCCCCAATTATATAACATTACCTTATCTTTAATTACTACTATTTATTTCTACTTTCCCATCTATAGATAAAGAATGTATTTTCTTCGCGAACAAATCCAAAATAAGGGGCGAGCGTGGGTGCGTCTTTACTATGTACATACTTCGATATGCGATGTAAAGCAACGTTAGGCGTGGTTAGTAGTTGGATTGGTGACCGTTCCAACGAAGACCACGTCCTCGCCTCACCCATCTTCCAGCGGCTTGTATATCAGTGTATGCGCGGAAGCTATACAACCTTAGGCGAGGGTTGTATAGGAGATATACCATCCTTCGGAGGGGATGTAAAGCCGTCGGTCCCTTGTCTATTAAATGTTAGGCAAGTAAAAGATCCCTACTCTTCTTAAGGGAAGAGGTTCGGCAAAATTCCTGGTTGGGGGTAGCTCGTCTACAGGCGTCGGTGTTAGGCCTCAGTAGCGGAAATAGGCCGACGTTAAATAAATGTATAAAAAAAAAAAAAAAAAATCCAAAATAGATAAAGCAGTAATGTCTTGTTGAGGTATGTCGGTATATCAGAAAGGAAGGAGTTGTACAGGAGGGGAAGGATTGCCCCCTGTGGGACCTCCTCTGACATTTTTTTTATCATCTATCTCCTTTATTTTGACGACGACGTATCTGCTACTTATAAAGGTTTTTATTAGGGCGACTATGTAGGGGAGGAGCTTATATACTGTGTGTCCGGCCGGAAGATTACACGATACTAAACGAATTTTTGTGAAATTACGTGCGTATAGTAAATAGTGTATGATCTATCCAACTAAAATGGGCGAGCGTAGGTGCGTCTTTACTATGTACATACTTCGGTATGCGATGTAAAGCAACGACAGGCGCAGTTAGTACTTGGATGATTGACCATTCCAACGGAAACCGCGTCCTCGCCTCACACATCTTCCAGCGGCTTGTATATCAGTGCATGCGCGGAAGCTATACAACCTTAGGCGAGGGTTGCATAGGAGATATACCATCCTTCGGAGGGGATGTAAAGCCGTCGGTCCCTTGTCTATTAAATGGTAGGCAAGTAAAAGATCCCTACTCTTCTTAAGGGAAGAGGTTCGGCAAAATTCCTGGTTGGGGGTAGCTTGTCTACAGGCGTCGGTGTTAGGCCTCAGTAGCGGAAATAGGCCGACGTTCAATAATATATATATATATATATATATATATATATATATATATATATATATATATATATATATCCAACTAAAATATTTTGACAGTTCTGTCACTTTGGCTTATACCGGAAGTAGATGTTAACGTTATTATTTTAAATGGAACACCCATATTTTTATTTGCGGAATTGATAGTTTAAACATTTTAAGGTCACTTTATATAACAAACCTTATACCTAAAATTTATAGTTTTGGAGATATTAAAATTTTTATCGAAAATTGACAGCCCCAGACCCCTAAAGAAATAATTCTTCCTGTGAATAACCCACCAAAGAAATTAAATATTTTTACGTGGAAGTAATCAGTACAGCCGTAAGTTATTTCAAAAACATTTTAATATTATACAGGATGAGTATAATAGTGGCCATAACTTTAAATTCAGAAACGTCAAATATCTTCAATTTTTTCAATGGAAACTCCCATATTTTTTATTTTATCAAATTCAAAATATGGACAGTTTATATTTCTTCCATATACCTAACTATATAAACTATAACAGTGTTTAAGATATTTACGAAAGTTCGCAGAATCCTATTATTTCGTAATAACTCTTTATCTAACTCTATAGTTTGTTACCTATAATAGGTAACAAACTACAGGGTGTCTCACCGGGAACTGAATCGATCGATATACAGAAAAGTACGCATCAGAAAATATTGAAAATTTAGATAATTACTAATGTCGGTGTGGCCAATCCAACTAAAATAATTACAAGCAGCTGGTACTTCCGCTTATATCCTATACCTAAACCTAGCCGTTTCAGAGATATTTGACATTTTATAGAAAATTTGACAGATGCAACGGTTTGCAAGAACCGTTATAACTTTCTTCGTGTAAAAGATCCTCATTTGCTTCTTGTCACGTAAAAAGAACACAAGGAGAGCTACGTTCTACAACTGAAATAAATTCAATAATATCATACCAAGTGTTCTGTTTTTCGCGTTACATTTTCTCAACTTCAAATCTCGAAAACGTGTTTAGGTCAAATGGAACACCCTGTATTTTTTTACGTCAAGATGTGTAAAATTGAATTCACTTTTTTCTGATATTAGCATTGTGGGGGTTAAAGTTACAACTTTTTAAATTTGTTTATTATTTACGGAGAATGTAATAAATTAATATCAAGAACTTGCAGCACATTTGCCACTCGATATCCACAAAAACGCAAAATAACACTAACACTGTAAAATGCGTATTAATCGAATTGAAGATATGGCATGAACTAAAATAGCAGAGATAAGATCAATTTAAAATAAGATTTCATTTTAATTTAATAATTGCTCAAAATTCCGCCCTCGAACCTCGACACATTTTTCGCACCTTCGGATTATTTCCTCATGGGTAGCTCTTCTAATTGAATCCTGTGATATGTTTTGAAATGCATTTCTTACTCTTTGCATACAATCTTCAATAGTTGTTAATGGGCTCTTATAAACTTTATTTTTAATAGTTCCCCAAATGAAATAATCCAGAACTGATAAATCGGGCGAACGAGGAGGCAATAAGAAAGGTCCATTATTGGCAATCCATTGATCATAAAAAAAATTTGTAAATAATTATTAATTAAATACGCGTTATGTGGGGGAGCACCGTAGTGCTGATAAAAAATGTTTCTATGTTCGGCGAGAGGTAAATTTTCTAAATAGTTATTATTCAAATTTTGTAAGATATGCAGATATCTTTCACCTAAAAAAAAACAAAAATTTATCTATGCATATTAGCAGAAGAGAAAATTTACGGTGTCAATTTTCCTGATAAAATTGTAATGCCACCACTCTATCGTTTCTTATGGCACAGTAAAAATTGAACTGCCAACTTTCCTGAAAGTTTCGCTCCCTGAACATATAAGAATTTGAGTCACTCCAATAATACGAGTTGTGTCTATTAAAAAAGTCCATTTTTAGTAAATTTTGCTTCATCTGTCCATATAATATTTCCCAAATAAGAATCGTGACCCTCAGACCTTATTAGAATGAACTCACAAAAATTCTGTCTTCTTAGGAAATCTGTTTCTTTTAATCCTTCAACCATATGGAATGAAAACGGGTGAGACTTATGTTTTAATAAGATTCTGTGAATTGAATCCTTACATAGTCCCGATTCCAGAGCAGCTTGTCTTAATGACATCCTTGGAAATGCATGAAAATATCCCAGAATGACTATTTCAAAGTTTTCGTCATCAACAATAGGCTTTCTTCTTTGCATTTTTGCCTTAATAGAGCCATGATTTTTAAAATTTTCCAGTATGCGTTTTACAGTGTTTGGTGACGGTTTCCGTTTTTCTGGATATCGAGTAGCAAATATGCTGCAAGTTCTTGATATTACTTTATCACATTCTCCATAAATAATAAACAAATTTAAAAAGTCTTCGTGGGTGTAATTTAAACGTGCTGACATTTTTTGACATAAGATAATGACTGATTGTTTCTAATCATGGCTATTTTGATGAAATAATTACAACAATTCATGAATTTCTAATAAAATCGCAAATATTTCAAAAAGTTGTAACTTTAACCCCCACAATGCTAATATCAGAAAAAAGGGAATTCAATGTTACACAACTTGACGTAAAAAAATACAGGGTGTTCCATTTGACCTAAACAAGTTTTCGCGGTTTGCAGTTGACAAAATGTAACGCAAAAAACGGAACACTTGGTAAGATATTATTTAATTTATTGCAAAGCGTAGTTCTCCTTGTGTTCTTTTTATGTGACAAGAAGCAAATGAGGATCTTTTACACGAAGAAAGTTATAACGGTTCTTGCAAACCGTTGCGCCTGTCAAATTTTCTATAAAATGTCAAATATCTCTGAAACGGCTCGGTTTAGGTATAGGATAGGTTACATATTTTCGATTCAGAATTTTATGCTCTTTTTGAAAACCCTAAAATATATAGGGTGTTCAATTTGAATTAAGCAAGTTGGTATCGACTTCCGGTATAAGCGGAAGTGCCAGCTGCTTGTAATTATTTTAGTTGGATTGGCCACACCGACATTAGTAATAATCTAAATTTTCAACATTTTTTGATGCGTACTTTTCTCTATATCGATCGATTCACTTCCCGGTAAGACACCCTCTATACAGAGTAATTTCAACTTCACGAGAATATCACACAATATAATAATTGAGTGAAAAAAAACGGGAAGTCTTATCTCACTAAATTCTTTTAATTTTGTAAAGAGGACACGTTTCGTGAATCGTGATTTTCATCACATCATTAGGCTTCAAGAATTTGTATAAAATATAAACAAAGCATTGTCATTGAATAAAAAAATGTGTCCACAAAAAACTTGTCAAATAAAATGAAATTCAAATTATAATTCCTATTTTTTTTCTTCCTTGTGGATTATTAAATGACAAATATCTCTAAAATATTTAAAAACATGAGTACAGCAAGCCAAGGATAACAACAAATTTATAGAAATTCTTGTGGCCTGATGATGTGAAGAAAATTGTAGTTCACGAAACCGGTCGCCTTTACAAAATTAAAACAATTCAGTGAGATAAGACTTATTGTTCTCTCACTTGGGGGTCTACTCTATGGAATTACTATAATAATTATCTAATATTTAAAAAAGGGTGAGTACATATTCGAAAGTAAAAAACGTTAAAATTGTTATTGGCTAACTTATTCGCTAAATAAAGTGGTTATCATTAGTTTGTTCATAGTTAAAACGATTAAAATTGGAAAATAATACATTTTCGTTAATAAAATGTTTTCCATTTCCGCCATTATCGAAAAATATATACCAGAATCCAATATCAGAGACCAAAAAATCTCTTTACTATCAAATCCGCTTGTAGAATTAAGCAAAATTAGCCATACTTTTACTTTTAATCTTTTGCAATTCCACCATTTATCAGTATCAACTTTTACTAATCAAGTTTTATCACAAGTTTAATTATGAAGAAGCCACAAAAAAGAAAGATGGATCAAAAATAAATTGTTTAAAAAATAGGTTAGTATTGGATAGTATTTTCCACAATTTTCAACTATTCTTTCCGTTAATAAAATCATCTTGCATAAGAATTGGAGTTTAGATGTGATAATAAAGTTTCTGGGAAAGTACGAGGCAAATTATTATCTCTGGGATGTGTCTTCCAAGGATTATAAAAATAAAGAATTTCAAGAAATTGTTTATAGGAACGTTCGAAGGCAATGATTCTATGTGCAAATTTTTTCTAACTTTCTCCAAATTGGCAGTCATCTTTTGAGAAGGGAAACTAGCAGCATTTTCTTTGAACTCCTTGGAATAGAAGTCAGGGGCGTATTTAGAAATGTTGCAGTCAGGTGCGTATTTAAAAATATGTAATTTAATTTTGTAAAAGTACTTTTCAACTTCTGCAAGGAAACTCGCAAAACCATTCTTCATTTGCTCAAAAGTTGTCTTTGATTATAAATTAATAGTCATGGTAGAAAATGAACTTCGTTTCATAGCACGTTGAACTGAAAGATTTAATAAAAATGTTTGTGTATGTTCATTTAGACCATTTTTAATTACGATAACTTCCGTCAGACTCATTTTTTTTTCAAATTTGGTATATATATAAAATACCATACTAGAATGTACTCCCTACTGAAATTCCATCTCCATCGACAGGGAATCGAATCTTTGAACCGGCAAGTTTTATATAAAAATATGTCTGTTTATTCCTGTTCTCCAATTGGGTATGTTACCTATCGAACAGTGTATGCAATAAATAAGTAAACTTTCTTTTCTTATAACTTTACACCAAATAATAATAATAATAATAATAACAATCTTTGTTTAACACAGGCAGCTATTGGAGAGGTGTAACGTACATGTGTAGTACAGTACATTTACCTGCAATTAACAATACTAAAATTTATACAACATACCTATAATAAGCCTAATGAGTAAAATAGAACCAAGTTATTTATACATGAATTTATATAAATATTTTTTAAACAGAAAGACATTCTTAGCTTGCTTTATAAATTCTGGTAATTGGTTAAAATCGGCCGTTCCCTTGTCGTATATGGAGGATCTTGTTTTCAATAAATTTGAGTAATTAATATTTATATGATTTCTTTGTCGTGTATTGTAGTTATGAATATCCTTACGATGTTGTATATTTGCTGAAAAATATGCTGGTAGTAAGTTATTGTGAAGTTTGTATAAGAGTACTAATGTCCTGTATTTTATATGTCTTTTACTGAAAACCATTTAAGTGTTATAAATAGTTTTCCTTGTATTTGAAGTTAAATGTTTACTAACACGATAGGCGAATTCCAGTTTTTTTGACATCTTTTTACATGTGTAGTTTATATGGTCGTTAAATATTAGTTTGTTATCTATGATTATCCCTAAAATATCTCATAGTTTTTACCTTTTCAAGATTCTCTCCGTTGCACACATATATTATCAATGTTTTGATTTAAATATTTATTGGAACCTATTATCATATATTTGGATTTTTTGGCGTTTCCCATTAATCCGTTCGTTGTAAACCATTCATTAATTAATTCCAGTGTCATGTTAATTTTTTTGATAACTTGCTTCATATTAGTTCCAGATAAATGTATTATAATAAAATCTGCAAAGAGATTTATCTTGCACTCCTCTGAGTTGATTAGAAGTAAATCATTAATAAATAGCGTGAAAATCAGAGGCCCTAGTACACTACCTTGTGAAACTCCATTATTATTAAAAAGTTTTTCAAATTTAATTTTATTTATTTTTGTTTGTTGACTCCTTCCATATAGATACGACTTAAACCATTCGTACGCTGTGTCAATAATCCCAAAATATTTGCGGAGTTTTTTAATAAATGCTCTCTATTGACAACTTCGAATGCTCTTTTTAAATCGAGGAAGACGGTTATCACAGCTTCACCTTTATCTATATAATATTTGAAATCACTGATTATTTTTTGTAAAGCCGTTTCACAAGAATGATTTTCTCTAAATCCCGATTGGTTTTCATGTAATAATCTATTATTGCTTATAAATTCAGTGAGTTGGTCATGAACTACTACTTCTAAATTTTTTTTCAATGAAGGTAATGTATTTATGGGTCTATGCTCTTCCACTAATTTTGTACATGGAACTTTTGCTACAGGAGTTATTAATGATGTTTTCAATATGTCTGGAAATGTTTCGTTGTTTAGCGATGTATTAATAATATGTAATAGTGGACAGCCAATGACATCAAACGTATTTTTCACTAATTTAAATCAATTTCATCATCAGAAAATTTATTTTGCTGTTTAAAAACAATTTTATGTAATTTAGTGAGATTTATAATATTAAATTCATTAAAATATATATCTGGCTGCTATGCTCTGTTCTCAAATAAAGCATATCTATTAAGGTAATAACTATTATTTTTTAACCTATCTATAATTAGATCAACACTAGAAATAAAATATATATTAAGTTCTTTTTCTAAATGCTCATTTTTTTCAACTCCTCCTATTATAAGAGAGGATATATTATGATTGTCTTTTGGTTTTATTATATTTTTCAGCGTCCGCCACATTAATTTTGGATTATGCTTTAAATTTATTTTATTTTCATAGTAATTTTGTTTTTCCTTTCTTAACACTTTTACAACCTCATTACGATTATTAGTATAGGTTCGCCAGTTTTCACCATTTCTATTTATTTTCAATGATTCATTCGCTAGATCTCTTTTTTATTGTTTTTTTAATAGTATCATTAAACCATTCATTATATTTCATTGCTCGTTTTTTGATAATCGTACACTTGTTATCCAGTGCAGTTTTTACGTAATTCATGAATGATTCAAATACTTTATTTATTTATTTATTTGGTAATGCACTCAACAGGCAAGCCCTATTACAGGGTGATATGGTACATTTGATATTTACATTAACCTAGAACTGACTTAATACTAGCTTAATATTAAAAGCAATGGTTTAAAACAATGAGTTTAATATGGTTTTTAGTTTTTTTATACTGATGTCAAATATATCACAGTTGGCTTGGATCATATTATAGTTACTACATATTCTGTGGAGAGGGGAATTGATTTCATAATTTGTACCTGCCAGCTCTAAGTGGAAAGTTCTATAAGTTCTAGTAGGATAGTAGGGGACACTTAAACTTATCATGAACAGGAAACTACTACCGTCTACATTGCCATGTAACAATTTATGTAAGTATACAATATGCCCGTATTTTCGTCGATTCTCCAGTGTTTTGAGATTATATCTTGCCCTTAATATATCTTTATCTATATCGAAATCATACACACCAGTCTCTTTACAATTTAAAAACTTAAAAACTTTATTTTGTATTGTTTCTACGCTATTTTTGTGTATTTGATAAACTGGATTCCAGACAATTGAGCAACATTCCAACTGAGATCTTACATACGAAATATATAATCGCCTAATAGCTCCTGCATTGTTAAACATCTTCGTATTGTGTACTATGAATCCATACATTTTATTGGCCTTATTTATCATGGCGTAAATATGGTTACTAAATGTGAGCTGGGTGTCAAATGTTAAGCCTAGGTCCCTCATGGTTTCAACCCTAGCCAAATCTGTATCATTTATTTTGTAATTAAATATAATTGGAGTTTTTTTTCTAGTATAGGTCATAATGAAGCATTTATTAATGTTAAGATACAATTTATTTTGAAGTGTCCATTGATATAAATTATTAATATCATTTTGGAGCAGGAAGAAGTCCATATTACTTTCAACTTTAATGTAAATCTTTAAATCATCTGCAAATAATAGATATTTGGAGGTTTTAATTATTTCAGTAAGACTATTTATGAACATGAGAAATAACAGTGGTCCAAGATTGGAACCCTGAGGAACTCCGGACAAGGCAAGAAACTGTTTCGATGTATAACCACTTACAGACACATACTGTTTTCTATTATATTAATATGATATGAGGAGTTCTATAAGATTCTCATGGAATCCAAATTCATTTTTAAGTTTACAGAGTAGGAAATTATGCGACACCGAGTCAAACGCCTTTTGAAAGTCGGTATAAACAACATCCACCTGATTTCCTTCATGTATTTCTTGGGATATGTACTGTGTGATATTAATCAGGTTACTAGCAGTTGACCTCTGTCTCATAAAGCCATGCTGGTGAATGGATATGCTATTGGAGACTGATCTGTAGATATCGTTATAGATAATCGATTCATAAAGTTTTGCTGGGACTGATAGTATAGCAATAGGCCTATAATTCTTAATGTCGGTTTTATCATCTTTCTTGTGTACTGGGCAAAGACGAACTTCTTTCCAGATTTCAGGAAATACTTTGGTTTTTAAACTTGGATTAAATAGGTAGTGAAGCGGGTATACAAGAAAGTCGATACAACCTTTAACGCTGTAAGAGGGTAACCTGTCGGGTCCAACTGCTTTGTTTGACTTTAGTCTTTTTACAGCATCACGTATCTCATTTTGTGTAATACAGTTTACAACTACTTCATCCATGTGCGAATTTAGTTTTATGTGTGAGTCATCTCCATGGAAATCTACATTGTATACACTTTTAAAGTGACTTGGAATGCATCTGCAATTGCCTCCCCGCTTTTAAATTCTAGGTTATCTAGGTGCATAGTATTTGGGAAGGAGACTGTCCCTTTTTTGTCCTTCATAAATTGCCAGAATGCCCTTGAATCATCGGTAATATCCTCTTGTATTTTATTTATGTACTGTTTGTATGCTTGATCAATATCCTTTTTTAGTTTTGCTCTTAGATTACTATATTCATTTTTAAGTCGTTTGATTGAGAGAAGTTATATTTTTTACGAATTCTGTCCTTTTTTCCTAGATCTTTTATGATTTGGTTGTTAAACCAAACTGGATATTTCTTGGAAGTTTTTGTTTTTGGGATACATTTATCAAATATATTGTATATAATGGAATAGAAATATTCTACAGCTTCATTTACATCAGAAGACCTTCCAACATCAGTCCAATCCGTGTCTCTAAATAGTTTAAATAATAGATTGAAATTCGCCTTTTTATAATTATAGGTAGATTTTAATGGAGACGACAATTGCATTAATTTATTGATTACTAAAGAGATGTCTATATGTAAAGTTGGATGATGTGCATCCTCATCTATTAAATAAAATGGGCTACGTTGGACTGTACAATTTTGATTCGATATCACCAGATCTAATATACGGTCTAAATAATTTGTTATTCTGTTATACTGCTTACAGTCAAAAAAGTTTTGAAAATTTATAAGTTCTCTAACATACTGATCATTTAATGTATTGCTCTTATAATACTGATTCAGTTTGGAGATATTAAAATCTCCTATGATTAGGAAATTATTGTTATAGAGAAATGGTAAAATGGTAAGAAATTATAAAAGTTACTTACAGTGTTGATGTTACAGGCCGGATCGATATATACTAAGATTGCTCATAGTGCATTAGACTCAGATGTATTTACTTTTACACAAACCGTATCAATAAATCGATCGCTAAAATCTATATGTATTTGCTTTGTACTATATACGTTTTTGACAGCAAGAATTACTCCCCCACCCTTGGTTTTTCCACTAGTTTCACGACATCTATCCTTTCTGAACACCAAGAAATCACTGGGAAATACTTCACTTTCATATACACCTTCGGTCAGCCAACTTTCTGTTATTTCTATGATGTCATATTCATCTATGGTAGCACTAATATTGTTTAATAATGTGGAAGTCTTTGTATTAAATTATTGACAGGTTGCTCCTAGACGCCTCTTCAGGTGCCCCAAGAGAATTTCGACTTTCACTTAGGTTTCTGGTATTTTGTACCTGTGATTGCTATTCCTTCGAAAAGATAGACAACTTGTGATGTTCTAATTTTTTTATATAGACTGTACATTTTGTTTTATCCCATGCGAAATGATTGCTCTCCTATAACTCTGCATTTACACAATTTACACATTTAGGCAAAGATGTGCTAGGGCATTCTTTCACTGGATGTTCCAAGGAACATTTTGGGCACACACTTTTGCTATTACTGCACGACTTCGCGACATGATTTAGTCCACTGCATTTGTAGCACATTTTGATATCGGCGGCATCATAAATAGCACAGACGTTATAGTTCACAAATAGATTACCTTACTGAGTCATAATTTTACAGAATGTTTCTGCATCCACTTCTAAGATAGCTTGGAAAATATTTCTTTTGTTTTTTGTTGCCCATATTTTTATCACATTGCAGACACTTTTCTCCATCCAGACATCATTTTGAGATTTTACAAATTTTACCAGTTGCTCATCTTTATATTGCTCTATCATACCTACAATTTTTATCTTAGGATTTGTATTTTTTACTTCTCTCACTTCATAATTTCCAGACAATTTATCATTTGCTATCTCTCTAAATTTACTTGCACCTTCCTCACTATTACAGCCAATTATTATACCACCATTTCTTGTGTGTTTTATTTTAGACATTGGTATATTTAAGTCGGCAGGATTTAATTTTTCCATGATGTCGGACTATGTTTGGGTGTTTGTTTGCTCTATATTTTTGGTTTTATAACTACCATAGATTGTTTATTTACAATTTGTGAGTAAAGTGGTTTGGTATCCGGTATATTTGTTGACGCTGCAATTTTTGAGAGTGTATCGTTTGCTATTTGGACTATTTCAATTTTAGCATTGTTAAATAGTGTCTCCATATCTTTTAAAACATTGTTCAGCTTACTTTCAATATTATTTTTCATAACTTTTTCATACTCATTTTTTACTTTCTCACATTCATCGCAGTACCAATGCAGTCCAGGTGTCTTGATATACTTTATTATTTCTGGTGGAATTCCCAATATTTGTACAGCCATATAACCAGTTAGCGTCGATTAAGTTTAATGAAATTTTATTATAGTCTAACTTTCTAAATTTTATGTCCAGGTCAGAAACCTGATTATTGCAATTTAAGTTCATACCTATAATTTCATGGTCGGAGATTTTGGATGCAATTTGCATATTTATCTGGATTTCATAGCAATTTGTAAATAATAAATCAATTATAAACGAACTTTTGTCAGTTATTCTTTTAGGTTGTGAAATAAATTGTTTTAAGCCAAAATGTCTTGATATATTATGTAGTCTTTTACTATATGTGTCATCAATGATATCCCATCTAATATTAAAATCTCCTATAAAAATATATAATTGACTGAAATCCAATGTTTCTATTAAATTTTAAAAGAAATCACAAGACTGTAAATGAGTGCAGAATGCGAATGAACAATGTTTCCTGAAAATTTTTTATTTGTAAGTACCAATAGTTAGTTTCAAAAATAATATTTTCAATTGGACTACTCTTTATAGTGTTAACTATATAAATGATTACACATCCAGTATGTCGACTCAGGGAATTGCATCGGTAAATATTGTAATTCTCAATATATATTTCGCAATCTAAAATGTCATCCGTTATTCTAATTTCACTTAAACAGAGTACAATGGGTTTAATTCTATAACTAACTTTTAGTTTTAGTCTGACATTGGTTATATTAGTTTTATTGTTACTAAAGTCTTTTAAGTACACAAAAATACGAAGATGTGAAACTGTATAATCAGTCTGTTACGTTCAAATGAACTTTAGGTGACATACCAACATTATTTTAAAATATTATCGAAGTATTTTTAATGAGACTATTATGAAGCAAGTGAAAATCTCAGTTTCTGTTGAGCTCTACTCATTACAAACACCTATATATTTTAATGAGAATAATACATAAGCATATAAACCTTCAAATTAATTTATCTTTTGTAACTTGTGCCATAATCGAGAAAAATATGAAACAAATAAGTATTTGGTAATTAATTTAATCGTTTATTTTCTCCAGCTATAACTAACTCGATGTGTTCATTATAATTTCTTAAATGATTTAAAAATTTATAAAATAATATCTTTTATCCATACAATATTAAAAAAGTACAAAACAGTATTATACTTTGTAACCATAACTAAAATTATGTTTCGTACAGGTTTCTGGGAGACAGCCATCTTAGTCCCTTCAAATTAGGAAAAATTAAAGAAAACTTTCCCACAGTTGTGAGACCTGTCAAAAGTTAAGTATTTGGACTGTCCTAAATATGATTTTCACGCCCGCAGTTCCAAAAAGGGTGGTTTTTGAGAAATATATACAATACATATATATGAATTTTAGAGTTTTTTCGCCATTACCTCTATGTTCAGGAACAAAACCCAAAAAAAGCGCAAGAGTATATGTATATTTTTTCATGCCCTCTAACGGCAACACTATGCGGAGTTCGAAAAAAAAGTACAAAACAGGTAGGAAATTTTATGTTCTACAACTTTGCTCTCTAGATATTTTTCACCAAAATGCATAGTTATTCCTGAAAATGGAGAAAAAGATGAAAAAACGCTAATATTCATATATACGTATATATTTCTTTTAAAAAACCACCCTTTTTTAGAACTGCGGGGGTGAAAATCATGTTTAGACAACCCAAATAATTAACTTTTTACAGGTCTCATAACTATGGGAAAATTTTCTATAAAACAGCGATTTTTTGACTAATTTGAAAAGAGACCATCTCCCAATGCAAAAAACAACTTAATTTAAACAAAATACTTTTAGACAAGTCACGGAAAACAAATAAACACAATTAAATGAAAAATAAATAAGCTGCATCTATAATACCCGATGTTGTCAGATGAGTACTTTTCTAATAATAATTTTATACAATAATGCCAATAACTATGCAGAAATTGTTGTACATTTGGCAACTCTGTAATCTATTCCAATGCCCTGGCGAATTCGCATGCGCACTTAGAAATGCGCACATCTTTCCTTCCCCTTTAAGATTCCATTCTGATTTATGGTTATTCTGTGGCGAAACTACGCATGCATGTATAGACCCACCTTAATCCAAAAGCCGGTGGTTCTATTGGCTCGTCGTTATTCCATACTACGCCTCTCAGTGTTCACTTCTGGGGCAAACGAGTGTCAATATAAAACAGTTCCTGGGCTATCGGTAGGCACAACGTCTTTTATCTCGGTGTGGTGTAGATTATTACCAGTGAACTTCTTGTTTCTAACATTTGGATTAAATTTTTAATTACTCCAGTGTTGGATCCTGTCAACAAGAATCCTTGCTAAAATCATCAGGATCAAAGGTAAATTATCATATTTTTTACTTGGTGCGTTCTTCTAAAAATGTCAGTATATATGTATTTTAATAGTTCACTTACAAGAATTATTCATTAAAACAGTAAAGTATCAACTTGTTGAGGTAGCGCATCGCAGTGCTAAATGTTTCCCTTGTTTATTCTCTAAAAAATAACCGTTCAGTCAAGAACTAACTACAGAAAATTATATTATTCTGAAAATTGGAACTTAATTCGATTATTAAAAATTCAAGTGTCTCCAGGACATAGGTTATTCAATTTTCTACTTCAAAATCTCACCAAGCTTCCCCCTATACAAGGAGCGTTACATAATATTAGTGAAAAATTACTGTGGTCAGCTTACGCCCCGCTCTCATGTAAACAAACTAGACGCATTGTGAAAGAACTTTTCAAAATCTACAAGTAAAAAAATAACATCAATTTTGGTCAATTAGAGGGTCAGGAAAAGCTACTTTTGTGTTTGTGGCAATTGTGACAATACTAGCTACAATATCGATTTCAATGAGAAAATATTATGAAGCTTTCTTTACATGTAATTGGAAAAAATATTTCTACGTAAATACTAATAGCACAGCGAGTTAGAAATTAAAGAAACATTTTTAAAAACAAGCTTTTATTTAAATGACCTAAAAAGAAGAAATTTTATTTTGAAGTAAGTCACACCCATCATTTTGTTAAATTATATAATTTTTATGATATAAAGCTGATCGCGAGATTTTCCTGCGTAAAGGAGACTGCCCAAATTTGTATGGAGGAAAGGCAATCAATTTTTTCATTTGTCCATTCAGGAAATACGATAATTTTTACATGAATCTTCTTTGTTTTAATTACTTGTGCCAAGACATATTCTCGCGACAAGCTTTTATCATAGAAAAATTATATAATGTAGCAATATGATGCGTTTGATTTACTTCAAAGTTAATTTTTTTCTTTTTAGAGCATTTGAATACAAGCTTGTTTTTAAAAAAAATTTTTAATGTTAATTTACTTATTAACTTTTTAGTTTTCGCTGGACATGTTTCTAAGCCTGTTCATTTCATTTTATGCATCATTGTTGCACGGTCGCTTGCCTGTTAATTTATTACAGTCTAGTTCTTCAGGTTGTAAGCCAATGCCAATAACGCCCATCTCGCCATATTACACAAGTCATGGTATGAAGCTAATCAAGGTGCATTATCCAAGTTATGCCAGACTTTAGAAAGGGCTATCATAATTGAATGCGTATAGAAAATTTCGTGTCTGTGTTGTTGACTGTTGAGTAGTTTCCTCGTTGGGAGCCAACCCTGAGTGCAACAGCCATGTCATGGTGGCACTTAGAACGGGCTATCACAATTGAATGCGTATACATTTCAGTGCTCTTAACCGTTGAGGAGGTCGAGGGGGTTGAAAATAAAATGTAATCCGCCATCTTGGAATGGCGGCCATATTGAATTTAGTGTGATATCACTCACTTTATAGTTTTCTACTCTTAAAGCCCTTTCATTTCATACCCATATTGATTTGATTCCTATATTAAGGAGGTTGACAAAAAAATGTAATCTGCCATATTGTGGCCGCAGCCATTGTAAAATGACGTCACTCATTTTTACTATTTCCTACTCTTCAAGCTCTTTCATTTGATATCCATATTAACAGGGTGACAAAATATACATCATCCGCTAACAAACTAACTAACAAATATTGCAAGTTAAATAAAAGCTTGTAAAAATAGATGCACCGCGCACCTAATTAAGTGCAATTCAAGTCAAACTTATTATACTTTCTTATGCTAGAGTTACCCTCAACATATCTTTTTTCCATAAAGTAGACCCCAGGTGATTGGTCATACCGAATAAAAAAGCAAAAAAGTATTATCTCACTAAATTCTTTAATTTCGTAATGGCAACCGATTTCATGAACTATAACTTACTTTGTGGCCTGATGATGTGAAGGAAGTTCACGAAACTGGTGGCCATTATGAAACTAAAGAATTTATTGAGATCAAATTTTGTTTGTTTTTTACTCAATATCCTTTTCGTAGAATCGTGACGCTTTCTATTTTAGATTCCGCAATTGCAACCTGCGATGTGAGTAAAACCCCATCCTTTCCATTTTCATTGTGCTATAACACACTCTTTCAATTACCGTTTTTACGTAGTAATACGTAAAAATTCAAAATTGTATGTTGGAAATTCATGAATCACCACTTTACGTCACCGCCATGAGGCGATGCTGGGGTCGGCAAAACGAGGCAGTAACGAGCCGCATTGATAGTTGTGGTCTCAAAAAGTAATAAATAGCATCGATGACATTTTCTTGAGTTGTACTCAGTTCTGTACGAGACTTACCGTTTTTTTCTGCAATTGCACCCAAGAAAAGCCAACGACTTCTACTTCATAACGGTTATCTGAGGAAATCGATATTTTAATTGGTACTGTTACAATCACTGAAAGATAGTTGAAGCTTTTGCTCGGTCTCTAATTGTCCAAAACTGACAAGTTTTCTTTATATTGTAGATTTTGGAAAGTTCTTTCACTTAAGTACATTGCATTTTGTTTAGATAAAAATGTGGCGAAATAATGGCGGATCAAAGAAAGGGCATTCCTAAAAATTGTAAAAATGTACTTTTTAAAAACAATGATTTTCTTAAATTTATTACCTTAAAGTACGATAAAGAGACTACGATTTAAAAAAAAAAGAATAACTGCTGCACAGTGCTTCCTTGCTATTTGATGAAGAAATCAAAACTATAATTGGTATCCTTATTATTGTTATTTTCCGAAATTTCAATAAAATTGGTTCATTTCCTGAAGAGTTATAGATAAAATCAAAAATTTAGGTTTATGCGTTTTTAAGGTTATGTCCCTGAAATTTAAACTTAAAATCCATTCATGGTTTTAGATAATTTTGTTAAAAAGATATCTTTTTTGATTTAGGTCAATCCATCCAACAGAAGCCGAGATATTTCAAAAATGATGGTAGAATTAAGCCATATTGTCAAAAAAACGTGCGCGGGAGGACGCGTGGAATATTTCTAAATTTTAAAGACAAGTAAAAAAAAAATAGTATGACTTAAAAATTTTCCTTATTTATTATAAAAATCTGGTAAATCTCTGGTATCTGGAACTACGTTCTATATTATCGAGTGATAAAACATGGCAATATAGGTATCGTTTAACTTTATTGTTGAATCTGCAAAGCATTTAAGGTTATATTCTAATTATTGTTGAATGCTCATCTGCTTCGTTCTAAATGGGGTATAGGGAACATGAAAAAAAATTGTTGAATTCACCGGCAAAAGAAAAAATTAATAAACCTTGTAATGAAGGATAAACAATTCTCTTCAGTAAATTTACTTGCATTCAAAGATGAGCAATATAAATGAAAAGAAATAACAAATGTACTAAATTCGATTCGAGATTATATCGCAATAATATTAGTAATAATTTCTACTAAGTGATTTATCAATTATTTGCTGAAATATACAGTTTTTAACAAATTGTTTATCATTTAACTGAATGAACCGGTATCTATCTTCCTATTATACAGTAAGATCCATAAGTAATGGATAAATTAATTATCTACGTAATTAGCAGTGTATGAGTAAAATTCTGAAACATACAGGTCAATTTTTAATTCTAAAATGACATTTTTTTGACCATAATTTTATACCTCCCCTTTCAACCCACTTGGGGTGACAGCTACCCCATTAAAAATTTTTAATGGAACGAGGGTGAGTGTGACAGCTCATTTGAAAATGTTTTTAATTCTCTATCCAGCAATATAAGATTTGTTGTATTTCTTTAATTTTTTTATCGAAAAATATTACATTTTTAATGTTACTAAGTAAACAAAAGAAAACGAAAGTTTAAATCAAATGTTCAAACTGGGAATCCGTAGCTTCTTGACAATAACGGAGGCGTTGCTGAAATTCTTCTAAAACATTTTGCATCGTTTCCGGGGTGATTTGATGAATTTATTGCCTTATTCTGTCCAAAAAATACTCAAGCGGAGTCAAATCGGGAGAACGGGTAGGTCACTCAATTTCATCACATCTATCGATCTACCTATTGGGAAAAACTTGATTAAGATAGGCCCTTACTTCCAATGCAAAATGTGGTGTAGCTCCGTCCTGCCGATACCAAATATTTTTATCAATTTCATTAGGGTCGTCATGATCTGGTAAAGTTCTTAACTTTACAAGAAATTCAAGTAATGCGCGCCACTTAATGTGCTATAAAACAAATATGGTTCGATAATTTGAGAATTTATAATTCCAGCCCAAACATTCACCTTCTCATGATGTGAATTTTCTGTACTCCAATATCTACAGTTCGGATTATTGACTGTTCCATTTAAGACAAATGTTGCTTCATCAGAAAAAATAATGTTCTTATACATAACGGATCATCTTGATCTCTATTTGTAATGATTTCGCATAATTCCAATCGACGATCAGGGCCATCGTCGTTAAGTTCTTGGACCAAATGAATTTTATATGGGTGGTATTTTTCATTCTTTAGAAGATGCAACATGGACGTTTTACTGATATCATTATCGGTACTATTCCGTTTATTTGAGAAGAAGCTAACGTATTTCTTTTGCCAAAAAGAATCCTATCACTGTTATCAATCATTTTCGACCCATTAGCTTATTACCTGTTTTGTCGAAGGTATCAGAAAAGATAGTGTACGAACAGATAAATCATTATTTGAATAATAACTTTATTTTACTTACTTCGCAGTTTGGTTTTCGTGTTCGTCATAGCACGACAACAGCTTTATTAAAAGTTTCTGATGACATATTTACTGCCTGTGATAATAATCAGAAAATGTGATTGATATTACTAGACTATATCAAGACATTTGACACTCTTGATCACGCTACCCTGTGCGCTAAACTGAAATATGATGGTTTTGGTGAAACAGTAATCTCTTTATTTTACAATTGTCGTCGTCAAAAAGTGATATTACATGATAATATCTCTAACACACTTAGTATTTCAAGGAAGGTGCCACAGAGTAGTGTTTTGGGACCTCTGTTGTTTTCTATTTACACAGCTGATATTAACAAATGTCTGCAGTTTTGCACGTCACATCAGTATGCCGACGATACACAGTTATACTAATCTTTCTCTATATTTGATTTAGGTATGGCTGTATTAAACATAAATTCTGATCTAGATAAGATATCTAAGTATTCGGTTGATCATGGTTTGGTTTTAAATGAAGTCAAAACTGAATTATTAGTGTTTGGTAAACACAGGGCCAAAATAACTAATAATCCCAATTTCAAAATAGTTTTAAATAATCAACTCCTAAGTCCAGTCAATGCTTGTAAGAATCTTGGTGTTTGGTTTGACACAGATTTGAGATTTGTAATATATGTTAGTACTCTAACACAAAAATCAATTAGCAAACTTAAACTTTTGTATATTCATAAGGAAATTCTCAGTACAGAGGTAATGCTGAGATTAACTGATTCACTAATATTATCGTCTATATGTCTTACTGTGATACTGTATACTGGCCAGCTATTTTAAATCGAGATAAGGAATCTCTTTAAATCTTTAAATATTTTGTTTTTTATGTATACTTAATGGAAAAATAAAGACATGTTATTATTATCTAAAGAAACGGGTTTTAGTATCTATGGTGTCAAATAGGAATTAAAAAAATATTTAATTGGACCAAATTATTTTGGCTTTACTAAAATAAACTTTATTTCAAAAAAAATCTTTGTATAGGTACTTAAAAAAAATTTTCTTTGCAGAAACAGGAAAAGTCATTGGGAAGAGATGTCCGAAGCGTATCTGGGCAAAGAAAACATGGAGCCGTTTAGTCAAACTAAAACCGATGAAATGTCTATGTATGAGAGCAATAGCCCTTTTCCATATACAGAGAATTCTGAGGACTATTCTCACAGCATAATTGGCCCACCTTTAGAAGACCATGACGCAAAATCGCAAAATTACGGATTTGGGGCTAACCGCAGCGGAGATGACGGAAAAGCTTTATCCCTCGCATGGCGCAATAAATCCACGATGTCGTTTAGATCCATGTGCTCCATAGAGGAAGAGAGCTTAGATTTATTTGACGTGGAATCACTACAAAAGTCCCAGATTCCACATGGTCTTAACCAGTTAATAAGCAATCCCTTGGCGCCTAGCGTTGGGTACCAAGCAAGATGTTCATCGGAAGATACCACAATGAAGTCAATCTTCTTTCGGTCTCTTTCTTTGCAACACGCAAACGTAAGTCCACACAATAGTAGTGTACACGCAAATCTATTTAAGGGTAGCGAGCAAAAAATTCGTTCATACAGACGGCCATCTTCCGAGGCAGAAATCGGTATTGTTGCGAAATCCATAATATTCGAGGAGGAGGAGGAATCTTCGGTATCGCCAGTCAAGCCAAAATTGCATCAGTGTTTTTCTGCCACCGAGGAGAGTATTATGTGTGCTGTACAACAGTCATCTACCGAACATGATTTGATCGGAGATTTCAGTAAAAAATGTAGTCTGCCGCTGACCCGAGGCCGCCATCAAGATTTAAAGGCAATAACACCGGCCACTCTGGCCCAGTTAATGAAAGGTGACTTCACCGATAGCGTTTCATCCTTCAAAATCATCGATTGTCGTTATCCTTACGAATTCGAAGGAGGACATATTGATGGAGCGATTAATATTTACACAAACGAGCAATGTATGGATCTGTTGCAAGACAAAGAAGGGCCACTTCAAACTTCACAGGAAAGGCACATTCTAATATTTCACTGTGAATTCTCCAGCAAACGTGGACCTGGCTTGTAAGTTTTACATTACCAAAACAAGTTAAAAAATCTTGATTTAATTACTTTTTTTTTGTTGCAGATATCGTTACTTACGCAAGGAGGACCGTCAGAAGAACGTAACTAACTACCCTTTCCTTCACTACCCGGAGATATACCTTCTGGAAGGGGGTTACAAGAACTTCTTCGAAAAATTTCCAGCCATGTGTACTCCGATGGCATACAAAGAAATGCTGCATCCGGAGCACGAGCAGGATTTGAAGTACTTTAGGCAAAAGTCTAAGACTTGGAACTGCGATTCACACCAGCAGCGCCAGCGATCTCGATTTGGAAGAAGAAGATTAAAATAATTATGGTGCAAATGAGTCACCAAATTCCTAATTGATATTTTAACAGTTGACTTTCACTAGCTGTAACTAGTCACGTTAATTTCTTTATGTGCAATAAATAAAATAAAAATGTGATACTGCCCTCTATATCAGCCAATTTTCGGCACGAACTGATTAGTTTGCAAATGTATTTGTTTCATTTAACCGTAAGTTTGTTTAAATTAGTATATTTATACTTCACCATATTTTGATGTCTTCGCATTTAGGATCCAAGGAAGAATTTTATGTGATTAAATTTGTCTCTATTTGATCGATCCAAGAATTCCTTGAATTGAAAATGATAATAATATATGTTACGTGTGTACAATATTTTTTAACTTGTAAATAAATCTCATTTCTATACATATATATCTTGCTTCTCATTTGACATTCCAACACAAAATAAATTAGAATGTGTATCTGTATTGGATCAAACATAACCATCTTTGTGCCAGCTATCCCAAGAATCTTAATAATTCAACAATAGCCAAACAAATATATATATATATATATATATATACAGGGTGATTCACGTAGGCCGTTCGTTAGAAGTCTATCAAGTTGAATTACAAACTTGAAACCTTGGAATGAAGCCATAGTCGATCATGCCCGTCCTACCTAAAATATGTTCAGTCCTCCAGCTATACAGCATTGCTATTGGTTAATTGGTCATAAACTCGGGTGCGTTTGTTTACTTCGTATGAATCTGAAATGCGCATATGCTTTAGTAAAAGTCATGAAATAAGTTAAAGCAATGCACATTTGCATGCATATTTTAACATTAACCCAATGAAATAGTAGAGAACGATGTAAATATACCAATTACACTAAAGATAATACGCAGCATGCTTGCTATTTTTGTTCTTTATTTTTCACCAATGAAGGGCAATGCGCATAAATCATCAATATGGAGGAAGACTGACATCATATTCCAAAAATTCAAAGAATTTTCTTCATCGTCCGTATTTAACCCTAAATGGTATCATTGGTTCACTTATCGTATGGATCACTCACTTACTCACATCCGATTCTAGATTTACATAAGGTTTTAGCTCACATTCGTAGCCATTGTTTATCCATTTGTCTTGCATCACTAATTCTAATGTTGGTCTTTTCTCAGGTTCCAGTTTAAGAATTTTCGTTGTTGTCGCTGATTTCTTCTACAGTCGCTCCTCGATTACTCAAAATATCACTACACCAAAATAACAAGGTGTTATAAAGTTGTAATTTTTTACGGCTCAATGGAAAACAATTTAATAGTACTATGTTATAGCCAAGATACTAACAATCATTTATCAGAAAAAATTGCTTCGAAAACTTATTTAATAACGAAGATATGGCTTGAGAAGTAATAAAAAATGCGTATTTCCGATTTCTCGATTTTGGGGTAAAATTAACTTTTAGGGGGTGTTCGCAATTCCGAATTTCAATGCGACCTGAAAATTGGAATGCGGCAGATGGTTTTCTACGGGAAACCATTTTCAGTTTTTTTAGGTCCTCAACTGGTATAGACTCTTTTTACATGCACTGCTCAGACGGCTCGGTTCTCCACTATTGACAGTTCTTGCGTCATTTGATTATAATTACCTATTTTGAAGTACTATTTGTTTTCATGTAATTGAAACGTCTTCAGGCTGTTAAAAAAAATATTTTGAAACGGACGGGAAATGGCGCCATTAAATGTAGTATTTTCCTTCCTTTTCAGCGATATATCACATGCCATATTTATTCATTGGTATTACGTTAGTAATTATAAAAACATTCTTTTAAAACCAATAATTTTTTTATAACAAGCATTATACTTGCCGTGGAGAAGTATGATTAAATAAAACGATACAATAATTCAATAAGTTATTCAAATCTTTGCTATAATAAAACATTAACACTATTAAGAAGAATAAAGTAAATTCAGGTAACAAAAACAAAATAATAATCAAGAAAGCAACATGGAGCAATTATGGAAAGAGTATTCGCAGTTATGCCAATGTATAGAGGTCGTCACTCCTTGCCCAGAAAATAAAAAAATGTCTTTACCAATTAATTTAAGTATAATATCCATTTGTTCGTATTTCATGATTTCACTATTATTTCAATTATTTTAAAATAGTTGGCTATGAACAAACTTGACAATTTAATTTTTTGATAGATAGCCGAGTGTCTGGTCGATAGCCGGGTGGGTTAAGGCGTGAGGTGGCAATCGCGATTAATCACACGGACATCGCACCACCGGGTTCGAATCCTGGCTCCGGCACTGTGGAGGAAATGGTTGTATGTCCGCGTTTTTTCAATGTGTAACCCCCTTCCGCACAAGCCCTGGCTTCTGGAATTGGGGGTTGTCTAATTTCTGTGGTGTTTATTTATTATTATTATCATCTCGGTTAATACTTAAATTCTCACTCAATCACAATCGTTTAAGAATTTAGAATTTTCAAAAATGATTTTCACACATTGATCATTATATTATGTTCGTTACATATTGCCAATGCAATTTTAACTCTGGATTAGCTCAAGTAGAATATAGAAACAGATTTCCACAAGCACTAGAGCTGAATAATACTATGTTCAGAAAATTAGCTACGAAACTGAAAAATAATGGTTCATTTTTAAAGAATAAGACAAGTTTGAACAGTGTTACTGATAATGTAAATAAGGTAAACCGAGTTATTAATTCAGAAAATTTGGAAACATCATTAAGAGAAATTCAAATTGCTTGTCAAATAAATAAAACAAGTGCTAGAAAAATTTTAAAGAAAAATGGTTACCAGTGTTAAAAAGTTTACAATTTACCAGCGGGGGACAAACCAAGGAGCATGACTTTTTGTAGGTGGCTATTGGAAAAGAAGCGTGCCGATCCATTAACATGTAGTAAAATACTTTGGTCCGACGAGGCAAATTTTTCCAATAATGAATTTTTTAATCGCAATATTAATTACAAATGGACTTCTGAAATTACACACTAGCATAGACCGACTGGGTTTCAAAATCGTTTTTCAATAAATGTGTGGATAAGTATTTTAGGCACCAATTTAATAAGTCCTTGTTTTTATGATAGTCACCTCAGCGGTCAAAGGTACCTACTTTTTGAGAAATGAATTTAATGAATTCTTAGATGGCCTACCTTTAGAGACACAACTTTCAATTTTTCAACAAGATGGAGCTCCTCCCCACAATTCCCAGAGTTGCGTAGATTATTTAGACGAAATTTTGCCTCAACATTGGATAGGTACCAATGGATTTATTCGATGCCCCCCTCGTTCTCCAGATATAACTCCTATGGATTTTTTTCTATAGGAGTATTATTCTTTTTATTATTAATTTGTTTTTGTAACCTGAATTTACTTTATTCTTCTTAATTGTGTTAATGTTATATTATAGCAAAGATTTGAATAACTTATTGAATTATTTTATCGTTTTATTTAATCATACTTCTCCACGGCAAGTATAATGCTTGTTAAAAAAAAATTATCGATTTTAAACAAAATTTTTATAATTACTAACGTAGTGCCAATGAATAAATATGGCATGTGATATATCGTTGAAAAGGGAGGAAAATGCTCTATTTAATGGCGCTATTTCCCGCCCGTTTCAAAATAATTTTTTTAAGACGCTGAAGAGTAATCTCAAAATACAGCGGTTTTGATAAAAATTAGATAAAGTCTCGTGGAAACACTCTGTTTCGCAACTCGTATCTCTTCAAATAACGGAGATATTTGGCCTAGACGTTTTCCGCATTTTCTATATTTTCCGCCGTAACTCTTAAGGTAGGCCATGGATTTCAAATGGCTTTAAACCATTTTGTAGGTTATATATATCGGCACAATTTTCGTAAAAACAATTTTTTTTTGTACGACCGATATTAAGTGAGATATTCTCGAGCGCCCTGATAAAACGGACAGCATGTATAGTACATCCGTGTACTGCAAGAAATTGAACTTTAAAAAATCCTAAAAATCACTTTTCATTTCAAATAGTCAAGCTATCAAAAAAAGTAATGTTCAATTTTATTTTTGTAAAAAACCACATTTCTCTAAAACAAATTCTGAAAAAATTCATAATTGTTCGATAATTCTTAGGTAATCATAATTCATCGGTGAATTTACGAAAATTTTTCAAACATAAATTTTATAGCCCCGACATTATAAAATAGTAACCTAAAAAATACCGCCCCTATATAGTCATAGATTACCTTCAATCTACTCTCCAAATATCCGGTCAGAATATTTCTAATTACCTTCATAAATGTTTTACTTCCTCTTCGCCCCCTATATATAAAATACGCAACCTTATTTTATTGAGCCATATTTTCTCTTCGCCCCCCGTATACGACATTCTCTGCCTTTCTCAATTCTTAATTAATTTTTCTCATCAGTACGTTCATCGCCCCCGTATACAACATTGGCAGCCTTTTTAATTCTTAGTTAATTTCTCATCGCTCCCGTATACGGCATTTGCTGCCTTCTTAGTTAATTTTTATTATCCTTATTTCTCATCTTCCTCATATACAGTATCCGCAGTATTTCTAAATTTTTAGCAGATTTGGATAACACTTATTTTCTCATCGCCCTCCGTGTACAATATCTGTAACCTTTCTCTAACTCTTAAAACATAGTTTCCGCTCGCTTAATTTAGCCTGCCGGCACCGGCATGCAAATGGTATTGGTATGGTATTTAATAGTACGTGCGTGGCTTACACACTGCAATACGGCGTAATACGAAATATTCTCAATTTATCGATAAAATAACCTTCAATAACTTTTTAATCCAAATCGATGCGAACATAAATCTTATATAAAATAATTCGTCTTTTCATGCCTAACACGTTCATATGGGGTTCCTTGCAAAATTTCAACTTTTTTACAGTATTGCACAATATTACGCAACGATGAGTCATCCTCGCTCGCACGGAGCGATTCCAAACTTTTCCAGCCCTAAAACGGGGGTAAAAACTTTCATGCGAGACTCGCGGTGTACGAAAAACGCAACAATTCCTAAGCATATAAAAGTCCCCACGAGGCAAGCGAATGCAAGTTCAGTTCCGGAAGTAATTCAAGTGTTGTGAAGTATCGCGAGTGAAATAGTTTCCTTTTAAACTACATAGTGTTTAAAATTGTAAATAGTGGTCATACTAGAATCTCCGGAGATTTCTGAAATAACTTTTTTCGGTTTTCGACGGCTATTAGCTTCCTATTTCTCGCGCTTTATTTTATTTCCTGAAAAGCTTTTCAATTTCAATAATTAAATCTATTCTGCCCTCGCGCATCAAACTAATTCGCACCTAGTACTCTAGCTTTAAGAAAAATTTAACTATTAAATCTACTCTGCCCTCGCGCATTAAACCAAGTGAATTTTTTCAGACTTTTTAAACAAAACCTGCCTCCGCGCAATAATTATAAGTGATTTCTAAACTAAACTTCGAACTCAAATAAATTTTCCAAAAGTCACAATTCTTATTGTCGAAGAGTTGCCATTTTAGAAACAGCAACGAAAATGGAAATAAATTTGTTAAAAAATAATCCGTCGTAGTTTTTTCATTAATCTAAATCAAAATAGTTATTCGCGTTAAAACCAAGTGCTACTCAATAAGTGACTATATACAATCCCTGACAAGAAGTATCTATAAAAAATGAAGAAATCAACAAATTTTCAAACAGTGATTCAGAAACCATTTTCTGACATTCAAAAGAAGTTTTATATCCGAAAGTCATATGCGGGGTGTTGCAAATTCACCTGACAAAAAACTCAAAATGATTTTAGAGTTTCCAATTGAACTTCAACGTATCTAAAGCTCCAAATCTTTAATATACAGGGTGTTGGTTTCCACCCGACACATTTTAATAATACAGTTATTAATCAAAACCATTAAAATTAGAATCAGTGCAAGAAATTACCGAAATTAAATATACAGGACGTAGCTTTTGGGCCTGTCCAACATCTTCAAGCGTAACCCCCCACCTTCTCAAATCTACAAATAAAGTGCATCGACAGCCTCAAGGGTCTTAAGCTAAGCTATTTAAACTAAATCTATTATTTTTCCCATCGAGAGAGGCGTGTTGGTGTTCAATTGCGATTTCTAAACACTCTGCAACCGGAAGTACGGCGTAACATTTGCTGGCAGCAAGACGGTCGCCCAGCTCATTCCTCAGTTTTGCTACGGCAGGGGTTGACAGATCACCACAGAGACAGATGGTTAGGAAGATGATCTTATTAATGTTTCTGCAAGATCTCCATACCTTACACAATTTATGCAGATGACCTGCTGCACGATCGAAAAATACTAAAAGCACGAATACAAAACGCAGTAAATGAAATGAATACACCCAGAAACATTCGTAAGGTCTATGGAGAATTTATTAAAAAGATGGAAAAATGTGTTGAGGTTATAGGAAGCTGTGTAGAATTTTTTTTTCACAATTGTTGAAGTTAATATTAGATTGTGTTATGTTATGTTTGAACAAAAATGTAAGTTGACATAAATATAAAAGTCAAAATTTAGAGTTCAGAATACGTATTTGGAATTTATTTTGGATTATAAACAACTGTGTTTTATAAACATTTCATCCAAAATAATAAATAAAGACACTTCAATCTTGACACATTTTAATGTTTTATCTCTCGGCAACTTCATCCGGGGACACACTATATATGTTGTTGGAATATTTAAATTTATATCTTTTTTAATTTTTCAGTATTTAACAGTAAACAGTTTAGTAAATACAGATGAAAGTTTACCGCAGTGTTATTAATATTTAATTATATTTGCTAAATAAAATATTTATCGGACCTCGTCTTCTCGCTCATCTTGAGGGGGTTTTATGTTTTTAACAGTATTGACACAGATAAATTCGTACCGCAGCTCATTCAATGATACTTTTCGGTCTATGCATGCACTATGAAGATTATGCAAAATTTTAAAATTTTCAACAGTCTAAAAAACTCATTAAAAACGTAAATGCATATTTCATTGAAAATTGCATTTAGAACAACTTATCTATTTGGAAAAAGCTTACTTTTCATAAAAGATGGGTGAGCATGTCATAGCACTTATTTCGATACTTCTAACAAATACATTTTCAATTTTTTCCCAAGGTAACCCATGTATATCGATGCCCAACCACTGATATCCAAATAAAAATAACAATCATGAATTTATATACACCTACACGACTACACTGCAAATTGAAAGAAATTGTTCGAAATCCTTAAATTAGATTAGTTATATCAAAATTCAATAAAAGTTAAACAAAAAAAATTTCAATTATTCAATCAGCGTTAAACAATTATAAATTAGAAGAAAATTCAATATCTCACGTTTCACATTTAATTATATAAAATAAATGAAAAAATTATAATAGTTTTTGCAAATTCGTGAAGTAACACGTCACAAACGGTTTGTGGAACCAAAGAGTTCAATGGCCGAAAATGAGACATTCGGGTGTTCATTTTGTCACACCCCTCAACCATATAAATGTCCACCCAACCAATCCTTCGGTAGTCAGTTCCGACCAGTGCCTAGCATTCAGTCAGTGTTGATCCTCCTTTGAAATAGAAACGTCTCCGGTACGTTCCTATCATCGACATAAGTATACGCCGCGTCATAA
The DNA here is from genome assembly GCA_963675555.1 of Leptura quadrifasciata. Classification (NCBI taxonomy): domain Eukaryota; kingdom Metazoa; phylum Arthropoda; class Insecta; order Coleoptera; family Cerambycidae; genus Leptura; species Leptura quadrifasciata. The sequence goes on from OY776681.1 coordinate 65,864,111, forward strand.
CCACGTTATATAAGCTTCACAAAAGAGGGTAAGTCACATTTCTTTTACTGCACAGTAATTTGTTTCAAGACGAAGTGTTCGCTCTTGCGTCAAGTAAATTATCATCGGTCAGTATTTGTGTCGTTTAGTTTTCTGTTTATGTAATAACATAATGTAGTATGTTTCGTTTAATAGGCAAACATTCAGGTACTTAGCTTTACGAATACCGGTTTATATTGCTTATACTTAGTATAGTTAACCTAACTTAATTCATACGAAATGTCTATTTAATCAATTAGCTTCTATTCGATTTTGTTTCCAAGTAGTTCTTAACAATAATTTCAATTAAAGAACTTGCAGTTAATTTGTATCCAGCATATTCCGATATATCATTGGCGATATGTATTTATTTGATAGTTTCATGTAGTTTATACTTTGTTTTAAATTATGTGTCCGTGAATGTTGAAACTACGTTGTAGTGTGGTGGTCAGCATTAATCACTTGTTAGTTCTTTGTAGTTTAACATGATAAATGTATAGGAAATACGATTCAACAATTCAGTTACTACTTTGAATGAAAAATAAATCTCATCGGTAAATTTTCCTTGAATACCTTCGAGACGTTCCTAACTAACATTCCAATTCTGTTAATATATCATTGATAAAAATCAAAAATAAAGGTGAGCCTAGGTGAGATCCCGAAGGACATTACGGCATTATAATTTTCTATTTTAACTATAAAAAAGCATTCTGTCACTCAAGAACCTATCAAGTCAGTGAAGAGAGGATCTAGTTAGGTAAAATTGCATTCCAATTTGTATTTGGAAAATAGTAGTTTATAAGACCATAATCTGCAACTCTGAATTGATATCCAGTAGTTATCAGGAATTAAATTTTTGAAATATAGTATAGATAATTCTCAGATTATTCTTGACCTATTGCTTAAATTTGCTGATTATTAAATTTCCTAAGCCTATTTAGTAACTTACCCTATTCATATTACCTGATTTAAATAACCTGAATTATGTAATTTACGCAATATAGTTTAGCTTAATTGCCTTATCATGCGCTTCTTGAATTTTAATTACGAAGGTAAGCATTTAAGCACGTGTATTCTAATAAGATGACATTCTTTACAAATCGTCATGTAACGTTCGTTAATAACTGCTCCGCTAATCAATTTTTAAACTTGTTAATAATATCTGTGATTTCAAAATAATGATATTCCGTATTCAGGTTACACCCAAAGAAAATACACACAATTATAATAACGATAGAAACTGCCAGATTTTCCTGTTAGTTGTCAGGGATATACAAATGCCTACATGTGTTGTGCACAATAATTATTTATTCTCTTTATTCTTGTTCCAGCAACTTCGAAAATGAGTATATACGAGGAATTATCCACACTCATCAACATTTATGAAAACAGCATCCCTCAGGGCAGGTATACAAAGGCTGATTTCTCCTACCACATTGTAAAGCAGTCCTTGCACAACATATGGGCTAAAATTCACGTTCTTGAGAAGAGCGAAGAACGAACGGCGTCTATAAAGAAAATACACGAATACTTAGCAAATTTAGAAAAACGTGTGAATGAAAACGAACAAAGGAAATACTTGACTTACTACCATATTCGGAGGACTGGATTGTGTAATAAAACCTGAAGAGAGTGTTAATAAGATTATAATATTAATAAGAAAGATTGACTTATCAAAGTTTCGAATAATGTATCTATATAGTACTATTCAAATTTAGATGCAGTAATTGCAGTGCTTTTATAATTTATTATGTAATATATAAATACAGTGTTATTAAGTTTTTTATTAACTGCAAACATAAGCGCGATGGTATTAACTACTAGATACCTACTAAAATAAAAAGTCTTCTAAATATAGCGAAATAAGTTAGAAATGGAAATATGCCTAAAAAAGTAGACTATCAACTAAAACTGAATAGAGAAAAGTGTTGCATTAACCACAAAGACCGTAACAATCTTTCTTATGTCCTAGATTTAAATTGCGGTAAACATAATCTAAAAATCTCAGTAAAGTGATAGACGTGGAAAACTGTGTTGATTAGGGGAAATAATGTTTTTTGTTTCTAGAAGGTTAACTATATCACACTAAAAATTATTTTTTTCAAACATATTTGAAGATGCTGATAATAAAGAGAGAAAAGTGAATAATAATAAGGCTAGAAGCCAACGACTAGACAGAATATTTGTTTTAAATTCCTGATATAAATTTTAAAAATTGACTATGTTGTAGACAAGCGGTCATTTATCTATACATTTATTTGACGTCGGCCTATTTCCGCTACTGAGGCCTAACACCGACGCCTGTAGACGAGCTACTCCCAACCAGGAATTTTGCCGAATCTCTTATCTTAAGAAGAGTAGGGATCTTTTACTTGCCTAACATTTAATAGACAAAGGACCGACGGCTTTACGTCCCCTCCGAAGGATGGTGTATCCCCTATACAACCCTCGCCTAAATTTCTAGAGCTTCCGCACATACACTGATATAGAAGCCGCTGAAAGATGTGTGAGGTGAGGATGCGGTCTTCGTTCTGAACACAATCAGTACCTCTGTGATTGAAAAAATAATATTTTTTCGGCTGGAGAGCTTTAGCTGAGACCCTGGAGGCTTGCTGTGCACTTTATTTTGCAAGATTCATGCAAGTCGTTAGGATCTAATGCTACACCCTGTATGTTCTTTTGCACTGAATTTAATTCATATTTTAGCAGGCAGGGTCAAGAATTAAACGATTATTTTCTTGAAATAACAACACTATATTTAAAACGAGAACTGAACAAGTATTTATTTAATCGAAAAAACACAGTGGATTATTTAGGTGGTTGAAACTAAAATTATTTACACTATTACATTTATTAGATAACGTATCGACACTTGAAATTTCGCCTGTCAGGCCTGGATTCGTATTTGATTAAAAGTAAGTGGAATAATCTGAGAAAATTCCCTTGGAAATGGGGCCGCGAAGGTGATTTAAATTGGAGCACTGGGGCTGAATATTAATAACTAAATTTTACTAGGGTTTGCCCAGGAAGATGGCACGGGCACTAGTTTGAATTCTCGAGTTATACAGGAGTACACACTTGGTATTATGCGCTTCGACACCGTCTGGATCCCAGGTCTACTCTACAAAATGCATGACTACCACCTTCCGACTTATATCATTAAACTTATTGACTCGTTCCTGACAGGTAGATCCCTGCAAGTCCGAGTGAATAATAAACTATCAACACGGCGGGATATTCGGGCGGGAGTCCCGCAAGGATCGTACCTATCACCAAAGTTGTACAATATTTACGTCTCCGATTTTCCGGAGTTCCCGAATACTAAGCTGGCCAAGTACGCTGATGACACAGCCATGTATGCGCATTCGCACAACGCACAAGCGGCTAATATGCTGCTGAAGGCGCACATGGCTCGTGCTACGGCTTATTACGGTCAGTGGAAGATTCGGATAAACGTCGAAAAGTCAGAGGCGATAGTTTTCACGCGCCGGTTCACTGAGAACAAAATTGTGACGCCAATTTCGATCAGGGGACACCAAATTCCAACCAAACGGTGCGTGAAGTATTTGGGGGTAAGACTGGACCAAAGACTTACGTTTAACACGTACATAAATGAGACAATACGGACGGTCTACTCTTTGTCCAGGAGTCTGTATCCGCTCATGGTCAGGGGTAGCAGACTTAACAGACAAATAAAAAATTATTGTACACAATGGTGATCAGGCCGGCAATCACATACGCGGCGCCGGTGTGGTGCAGCATACCGGTCACGACAATGAACAAACTAAAAGTGTTAGAACACAAATTTATGCGCCTTATTTCGAATTCCGACAGGTACACCTCCTTCAGAGATCTCTATGCACGCTGCCACGACATAACGCCAATAGCGGATTACATCCAGAATATATCTCAAAAATTCTACACCTTCAAACTGGGTGATAACTCGCTGACCCAAAATATAACACAAATTAGACAGCATAATGCCCCATTTCGAATAAAACACACTTTACCTTACCAGACGCTGCCCATCTTCCGGCAACCTCTATAGCCAAACCTTCACCAACTATAACTTCTTCTTCCCCTACCTATCTGTACTGATATTTCATAACTGTTCAATCTTTCCTATTACTCTTGGTTTATGTTTGTGCATTTTTGTTTTATTTGTTCTTGTTTGTTATATAAATTTATCTCTAGTACATCGTAAAATCAAAATTAAATTTAGACCAGAAATTATAGGATACAAAAGATACAGCAGTAACAACGTCTGCTCGCCATTGGAAATCTTGCAACGGGATCCGTCATTATTGACTTGGGTACCCGCACCAGTAGCACAAAATTAAATAAGTGATATAACATCAAATTTTATTGTTAACTGTTTTCAGCTACTTAGTAGTGTAGAATTATTTTATTACTCATTTTAAATTTTATTTGTAAATAGGAGAATGAGTGTGTTGATTGTGTCTTGAATGCATCACTAAATGTATTCAAGATACAATCAACAAGGTTATAAATTGAACCAGCACTGCTCCGCTGCACCCTGTTACCACCAACGTGACAAACAATATGCGTTGGTCACAGGGTCAAATGCGAGGTAGATATCTGGTTAAATATTTGTGTACTAATATGAATAAAGTTGTTTTGATTGATTGATTGATTGAAGAGGTAACACGGGCACTGGAATTGCTTATCACTAAATACGCCGAAAATACAACTTGCCGGGGACTTGGCTCGCTCCCTTATTTATACTGATGCCGGGACACGACGTTCGCTGAGAGCTGGAGAAGCTGGAAAGGGCACCAGACCATCATATGGGGTTCAAAAGATAAAATATTTTGCAATACTTCTGAAATTTTGGAATTTTGGGTTGAAAATTATATCACTAAAACGGTGAAGAAAAATGGAACGTTTTGTTATGAAAATATCAGTGAAGTAGCGTTGTGAGTCGTACTTTAATCCATATTTGATATTATATTAAGTCGTATTGAGGGTATGTAATTGTCTGCATTGAGCAGAGCGGGATCCAATTTTAGGGTAATATGAAATGAAGATAGCGGCGAGTTGCCAGCAACTCGTGCGGAATATGTAAACTGGATTTATTTTGGGACGAATGTTTTATGGGCTGGCTGCAAAGGTAAATGAAGGGTGGTTTGATATATTAATAACAATTTGAGTTGAGAGTTGAAGCGAAGAGAAATGGACTTCTAGAAAATTTTGAAAAGTGAAACGAAATATTTTGAATAGATGTTTGGGGAGTAAATTGAAAGTGATTCGAGTTATTGAGGGGGTATTTTTAGGACGGTCTTTTGTAAAGTTTTGAGTGTATTTTGACGAGATTTGATATTGAGATGATTTTGTCGATATATTTAGATTATTTGAGAATTATCGATGTGGCATGAGTTTTCTCAGAATTATTTAGTGAATGTGGTGGTTTTTGAGTTCTGCAAGTGTCCTAATGACTTTTTTAATGTGGCTTGCGAAGTTGACCTTGACAATTGAATTATTTTATGAATTTTAGTAAATTTTTCGTTGGCCATCTTGTCTAAATCGGGAATATATGATAATAGTTCGAATGGATCCAACTACTAATCGCGCCTGAGATTGCTTTATATCGCATATCAAAGTATGTACATAATAAAGACGCACCTACGCTCACCCCCGACAAGCGGTTTATTAAATTTTTTAAAATACAAAACCTTTAAAAAAATTTCTGATCTTTTTTAACTTCAGATGTACAAGTATTAGGTTGCGAATGCCATTACTAGCGTTTTATATAATTTAATTAAACAGTTCATATCAGTTAACTGTTTAGCTTCTCGGAAAATATGAACCCTAACGATTTAAGATAAGAACGAGTTGCCCTATCAATATACAACTGGTATGACAACTTTGAGTAATATATTCCACCAAGGTCCTATACAGGTGATAATGTGTTGAGCCTGACCCCGTCCATAACAAAAGCGACATCAAATGAATTGTTATTATGTGTACATGAAATTGTCAAACTTTTTTTACATTAATCTCCAATTTACTTAGTAATCTCAAATTATGTACTGCATTTATGTCATTTTGTAATAAACTAACGCCTTCTTCATATTTTATTATTCTGGCCAATTTAATAAAATCGGTATTTATAAAATTATATTATGCTTCACTGTCTGTTGCCAAATTGTTAAAAATAGAATAATTGACTGACCTTCCAGTGTTGGGTAATAAGCATTCTCCAATAAAAGCAGTTCATGAACTCTTAAGATTACGCAATTGTGGTATTCATTGAATGTTAATACAAAAATGCATGTTGTTATTTTCATTGATTATATTAAAATTGTTGAGGTAAACTGATGAAGCATAAATAATTCTTGTTTTTTTATTCTCAACATTTTTATGAATTTCTGGAAGATTAAAATCACAGAAAACAAATGCATATTACATGTCGAATTATATTTTATGCAATTATAGAGTTGAATATGATGTTCACTATTTCAATTACGTGCTTATTAATAGTACAAAAAAAAGTTCACAAAATGCTCATATACCTACTTACAATTATTTGTCATTATCTCAGAGCGCATTTATGTGAATATTATTTATGTAAAAATATTACTTTTTGATTAAATCTATTATTTTATATATTTATAATATAATATTAATATTGGCGCAGTTATTTTATATTATGTTCTCTCTATATTATGCAAATACTACGAAACATGCAAATAACACAAGAATGTTTAAGGGTTTATCTCTGGTCGAGTACAAGCTGCTCAAAAACCTCCAAAAGAAAGGTAACTAGTCGAAATGCGCCGTGGTCGTTCCCATCCTCAAGCCAAAAAAGAATTCGAACTTCAACAGCAGCTACAGGCCCATCTCGTTGCTGTCGGCGAACCCCAAGTTGGTGGAGAAACCCGTCCTGATCAGGCTAGATGCTGTTCAGGAGGGGCTCCACATCAACGATGAATCCCAGTTTGGCTTCAGGAGAGGCAAGAGCACTATGAAACAAGTCGTTGGGATAGTTAACGGCGTCAAAGTACAACACAACCTCGGGAAGAGCACCGTGGTGCTTCTCAATACTGAAGAGGCATTCGACACCGTCTTGATCCCGGGGTTATTCTACAAATTACACCACTACAACTTTCCGACCTACTTCCTTAAGCTCATTCATTCGTTCTTAACAGGCAGATCCCTGCATGTTCGAGTGAATAACAAACTGTCAGCACGGGGGGACATTCGCGCGAGAGTCCCACAAGAATCGTGTCTGCCACCAAAGTTGTACAACCTGTACGTCTCCCACTTTCCAGAGTTTCCGAATATGAAGTTGGTCAAATACGCCGATGACATAGCTATGTACACGCATTCACATAACGCACAAGTAGCGAATATGGTGCTGAAGGCGTACATGGTTCATGCGACGGCTTATTACGTCCAGTATAACATTCGGGTGAACACTGAAAAGTCCCAGGCGGTAGCCTTCACGCGTCGTTTCACAGACAATAAAATCATAACATCCATTTCGATCAGGGAAAACAAAATTCCAACTAAGAATGGGTGAAGTATTAGAGGGACTAACGGTCAACACCCACGTTAATTAGACAATTCGGAGGGTCTATTTCCTGTCCAGAAGTCTGTATCCACTCATGGTCAGGGTTAGCAGACTTAACAGACAAAACAAAAAACTGTTGTACACAATGGTGCTCAGACCATCCATCACATACGCGGCACCGGTGTGGTGTGGTGCAGCATACAGGGCACAACAATGAAAGAACTTAAAGTGCTAGAACACAAATTTGCGCGCCTCATATCACATTCTGGAAGGTACATCTCTCTCGAAGACCTATACGCACGTTACACAACATAAACCCGATAGCGCATTACGTCGAGCAGACCCCTCAAAACTTCCACTCCTACCAGACGGTTATCTCCTGCAACTCCTGGAGCCAAACTTCCCCGACTATAACGTCCACTTATCTTAACCACTTTTACTGATATTGCATACCTTTTATATCTTTAAATCTTTCTTGTCCCCGTCTTCTCTTCTGTTTTTATTCTTTTTTTGGTGTTTGTTTTCATGATTTCCTTTTGTACATTTTTGTCTTTAAATTCGTAAACCTTATGGTATCAAAATTTTTAAAGCCAAAGTTTAGGCCAGCCTTGCGCAGCCCGGCATTCATACATCTCGCATAAGACTCCTCGTTTGGATTGAGGTGTCTGCGTCAGCTGCAAAATTTTTAAAAGTGTTTGTGCCCCAGTTTTTTAAATAATGTTTTAGTTGTATTAAGTCTTTTTGTAATTAGACACGTAAAACTTTTATTACCTTCTTTTATATGCTTTTGCAGACGATGTCTAGGTTAAGTTTTATCAACTTTTATTTAACAGAAACCTATTCTACAATCCGCCACCGCGCAGTGGTTGCACGATCAGTCCCGGGATGAGTTCTGGGTAGGTACTGTTGTATTTTTAATTTGTAATATAGTGTTGTTGAATTGAATTGCTTTATCTCAGTATTACGTAAAAATATTATTATTGAATAAAATATTTTTTCTTCAAATGTCAAAAAAGCATGACTTTTATGACATTAATATCACAAAAATATTTACTGGTATATAAATGAGTAAATATATATTATTATGTTATTCATTTCCATAAATAAAGTCTATGTTATAATAAATTGTAAATCTATTAAAATAAACAGACTAAGATGGCTGGTCCATCTAGAAAGGAAGAGCGACAGTGACCCACCAAAACAAATACTCCATCAAACATCAGATGGAGATAGGAAGAGAGGAAGGCCCAGAACCAGATTTAAGGACCAGGTCGAAGAAAATTTAAGGGCACTAAGAGTCAGAAATTGGAGAGCCAAGGCTCGTAATAGGGAAGAATGGAAGCTGCTACTCGAACAGGCCAAGACCCACCCTGGGTTGTAGAGCCAAGGATGATGATGATGTTATAATAAACAACGTTCTTCCTAGAGTCAATGGTATAGCTGATAGAAGAGGTCTTAATACAAAATTATAAGAGTTTTTTGGCAACAAGGATGAGCAACTGCAATTTTTGCGTCCAGTTGTTCAAGGCTATAGAAATCGACACCTTGACTGCAGAATGAACACAACTTTAGAAATAGTGAACTATTATAATATTACTTAAATTACAAACGCAAAGTAAATGCGGAGTTTGAAACATTTTTCTTAAATAATAAAATTGATAATTACAAACGTGTTGTATAAAATTTTTAAAAAGTCACCTTCACCTTAATCTATACACTGAAAAAAATCTAAACTATATTATTTAAAACTATTATTCTTAAAGTAAAACGTTGTTGTACTCACATATCCGCAAAATTATACTATTTTCATCAAATAAAATGTTATTCTTAAAAGTCATAACCTTAGTTTGCTTCTTTTATTGATAATTAATAATTATTGACTTTAAAATAGTGCCTCTACCTCGGCCAATAGAAAGTTTCAAACAATATTCAATACTAAGATTTCATTATTGTGATCTGTTACATTTAACACTTGTAAGAAGAGTTTAATTTCATTTAGAACTGTGTAATATAACTCATGAATTACTCGAATCAATAAATATTTAATTTTGATTTGAATCTTTCTAGATTTAAAAGTTCACGCTGAATTACTAATTTCAATTTCCAACATGCAAATTTATTTTATATTTTTAAAATAAAGAAAATATATTTAGCAATTTAAAAAAACTGTAAATAAAATTTTATGGTTTTCAATTTTTATTTTATTCAAAGGGCAGACAATGAACCATAGAAGATTATACAATCAGTTTAATATACTGCTAATATTTTTTCCTCATTTTAAACATAAAAGTGGCATTACATTTTGATAATTGTCAATTTTAAGCAGGTATAGAGTCTTAGGAGAGTTTAGAGTTACTGCAAATATTCTCTAAATATGAATATTTGACATAAGAAAAGATATGACAAAATACAAAATGTACAAAAACAAAAAATGTTTTCGTTAAGTAACCGTGATTTTCTATTATATATGAAATACACAAAACGTTCAATGTATAGGCTTTTAAAAGAAACTAAATATATTAGATGTTAAATAATTTATTTAATAAAAATAAATATTAACAGAATGCAACAAGGTTGCCATCTAGATGACAAAGAAGAAAATTAAAAATATATATATTTTCTCAGCAAGATTACTATCTGAGTAATACTGAAAAACCAGTTATATGCACATCCACACCCCCTTACGAAGAGAGATCTAATCCCTAGTTGCAAAGCAAAAGGAGGCCTGTTAATTAGCTACTAGTAAAACGGTGCCATCTCTGAGTCAACTGGCGAATTATCATTACCACGGATGGATTAGAATATGGTAGAAAAATCCGGAATGACAGATTAGAAGGATTGAAAACTGTCTGAAACGGTCGGGAGGAAAATGGACGAATCAAGAATAAGCGCCAAAGATTTATAAGAAGCGGATCCAACGCACGGAGTCAGTGAAGTATTAGGTGAGCATGTGATCAGATAAGTTACGAACAGTAACAAATTGGGAATTAAAGTAGTGGATCTATAAGTAGATCAGAGTTATAATCAGTGTGTTATTATAAGGAGTAATTATTGTGATTTAGTGATTAATAAATCAGTGATGGTCTTTGGTTGCAAGTTATTGAACCTACGTTCAGAGTGTTTACTGGAGAGTATAAATATCAAGGAACCTACCAAAACATCTAGACCCATCATATTTGAAATCAGCAAAAAATCTCATAGAAGAAATATATAACGACACTTCCAAGCAAGACCAAATGGTTTAATAAACATTTTGATTTCGTTTATACGACTGGTATATATAATGTTTATCGCAACCTATATTCAATGTCCCCACAACAAACGTATATATTTGTGTTATCATATATTAAATATAGACGTTTTAAAAAAACGTATATATATGGTACATCATATTCTAAATATATACGTCTTAAGAAAACATTATATTGTTGTCACATCATATACGAGATATATACTTTTATGTGCAACCTCAAATAAACGTATTTCATATACGTCGATAATACGTATGATGTAAAGGTTTTCCTCACGGTTATGAAAAACCTTTTCTCCAGTTGCTGGTATACGTGTAATAAACCATTATTATCCACTGTAATTCATACATACATAGGGTATCCCTGTACGGAATATCTAATACTTACAAACTTTTTTATTTTAAATTTTTTGAGAAAGTTATTTTTTATAGTGTTGCTTCAGCTTATCAAACTTTTTTGGCAATGCCAAAATTTAGGTAATATATTACAAATTAAAAATATAGAAACCTCAAAGCCTCATAAAGCTGGTGAATTATATAGTTAAAAGGAAATTAGATGTAATAGTAAATTATAATTGTTTTTATTTATTTATTTTTTTGAAAATCTGAACTTTTTCTGAAGAATTTAGTTTTTCTCAAAAAATTTAGAATAAAAAGATAGAAAATATCGAGAGATTTTTTAAGGGGAATCCACCCTTGTATCTTTGTTAATGCATATACGTTATAAGTTCTTTAGACCTGTTTTTGTATTGTTTTATAAACCAAGAGCTTATTTAATAAATGATTAAATAGTTTCCATCACTTTATTTTTACCAAAATTACCTTAACTTTCAAAATTTAAATGGGAAATTCTGTTATACAGTATTATAGACTAATCGATTTCAAATAACTTCGCAAGTCAAATCATGTGTTAAATCAGAAATCATTTGCTACTTATGATAAAATTATATTGCTGCATAACAATAATAAAATGACACTGAGGAACAAATAAATTTCTAAATGACTTATTTTGTAAAATATATTAATTTTTCTTTAATTATAACAGGGAAATTAAAGTTTTTTTTGACTTGCGATACATTTCCCTTTGCAAAATTATTTAGAATTGATCGGTCTACAATACTATAAAAAAGATAGAAGGTACCCGTTTTTAAATTCGAAAGTTAATATTATAATGATCTCCAATTTTTTTAAGGTAAATATTTTAAACCTCCTACCTATATGTAATTACTCAAGGAAAAATAATTCAATTGTATATATGTATGCAGATAGTAACTTTTTAAAAATATTTATTATTTAGTACTAGTTTTTTTATATTATACTAAGCTTTACCTATTCTGCGGGATTGGCTAAATACGTAAAACTATTTTATCATTTACCATTTTACCCTTGGGGACATAGAATGTTTGACAACGATAACAAAACACAACATTGTTCATTACTCTTTATTAAAATCCAAAAATAGTGTATATTTATTATTATTATTGTAACTATAGCTATAGCTTTTGGCAAGCTTCAACCAATCTTGAATCGTCCCTCTAATTTTATTGTCACTGGTCTCACCCACGCCTTCAACGCTAACCAGGCAGAGTTTTATACCTTCTGTGATAAAAAAAAATGTAGTTACTATGAAATCGCTCAGATAAACAATAATTCATACCAATCACAAGTTGGTTCATTCTTGTAACTTTAACGCACTACAACGTGATAACTCAAGGATAAGGGCGGCTCATCAACATAACACTTGTTGAATTTCAATCAAATAATATATACGCAAAAACAAACAAGTAAATATTCTTTGTTTCGATCACAAGGCCACACTACTAAGGTTGACTACCACCACACGAAACAGCAATTAACACGACGATCCGCGGTTGCTCGCCAGTTTTACTGTTGAGACAATGAGAGAGATGCATATATTCATGAGAAATGCTTATGTATTCTGCAACAAAGGCAACAATGCTAACATGGTTGCTGGCGACTGTGCAATCGATGCAAATTGATATACATTTAAAAACCATATATTATAAACTGCAATATTACTGAACAGTTTTCCACATATAACATAGTGACGCTGTTTTTAACCTTGTTAAAAACTAACGTAATTAGAATAGCACATAGTAAAGCCAGAATTAATAAACTTACCTTGAAATAGAGAAATTGATAATTCCAATTCCCAATGTTGTAATAGCTCATCCAAATTCATTCGACAGGACACATTAACTTATATTTCCTAGTCCACTGTTTCCCTTTTTCATGCGTAACTTTATAAATTATCATTTAACATGAGTACATATTTACGCAATAGATATGTTATATCTAGTTGTTTAACAAAAGCAGGTCTCTAGCTTCTTTGCACCCCACCCCTGCGAGATTCACTAGTTTCAACATCTAGTCAATCTCAGTTTTACGGTGTACTCAAAAGGCAACAAAAACTTTACGATCTCATTATTATCGCCGTTAGACCATGCGGCATGGTACCATCAAACAAGCCAACGCACATTAAAAACTTATAAAAGTAAGCGAGTCGCCTCTTCTGTGGAGCCGAGTCATGGACGAGCTACTAAAGTTACTGGACAGGGACAGACATAAAATCCTCGGCTATGCAGCTAAGGGTAAATTTAACAACACAGTAAAGGAGCATATGCAGCGGGCTTTAAATGTAGTAACAAAATGGACAGATGAGGAGGGACTAAATATTAGTCCTTCCAGTTCGACAGTAAGGAAAAGGACAGAAGGAAAAAAAGGGGATTGGGCCACTAATTCTCACAGGTGAACAGATGCAACTGTCGGGAGAGGTAAAATATCTAGGAGTAAGACTAGATTATAGACTTACCTGGAACCAACGGCTTCAAAGAACCAAAAAGAAAGCGGAAACAAAGCTTATGTTGGCTACACGCACCAGGGGAAAACACGGGGGTTAAAATCAAGCATGATGATGTACAGTATGGTGGCCAGACCCATGATCACATATGCATCTTTGGTATGGTGGACAAAGATACTACAGCGCACCGCTGTTGTTGAACTAAGCAATGTACAAAGACTTGCTTGTTTAGAGATAACGGGGGGCCATATGAAAACAACACCAGCAGTAGGAATGGAGCTCCTACTGGACCTCCCACCTCTTCACTATATGATAATGGAGGAGGCAAGGATGGGATATTTCCGACTGCAAAAAGAGCCAAACAGCATTTATCCAGGATAGGGGCATAACCAAATCAGGAACCGAGTGGAAGCTAGCGTATCTGATATGAGAACAGACTACATGATTCTTAAGCACACTTTCAATAGAAACTTCGAAGTAAAAATTATGGATCCAAATGAATGGAAAGAGGATAAATAAAGCAATAGGCATGGGGATTACCTGGTTCGCAGGCAGGTCAAGGGCAGAACGAGGCACTGGAGTTGGCATTGATAGTGATATGAGAAACTCACAGTTTAACATACGATTTGGACAATATACCTCGGTTTTTCAGATATATTTGCGATATTGTTTTGTGCAAGAGAAAATAATCTAAGGGCCTCTAGAAATAGGCAGATTGGTATATTAACATATAGTCAAGCGTCTCTAAGGGCACTATCAAACCCAAAAGTGATATCTAAATTGGTATGGGAACGCCGAGAAGTACTAAGAGCCCTGGCAAACCACAACAAGATAACTCTATTGTGGGTTCCAGGACACTCTGGTATCGAAACAAGGAAAAAACTGACGAGCTAGCAAAAAAAGGATCATCCGTTCCATATATTGGCCCAGAACCAGCCACTATTAGGGCCCAAATAAGGGAATGGGTCAAAAAGCAACAAAAAGAATACTAGGAGAAAATAACCGGACACAAACATGAGAAAACTTCTTAAAGAACCATCTCAAAAGAAGACTGAAGAACTGTTATTACTAATCAGTAATCAGCTTATATCCTCACTGAATGTGAGGCTATGGAACACGAGAGATAGGTCCTATATGGATAACCAATATTATGTCCAGAAGAATATGACACTCAACCAATTCAGGGCGTGTACAAATTGGTACAAGGGACTAGAATATTGGAATGAGTGTCATAAGGAAATTGGGAGATTAGCACAATAAACCCAAGAGGCTACAGTCTTACCGGAAACATATTTAGATGGCTCCCACACAAAAAAAGCGAGTCAATTTGCGAACGAAATAGTACAGAGCCGTACTTCAACTCGCATATATTGGAATGAACATATTAATGATACTAGACCGTAACGCGTTGTTAAAATTGAACGACTGAGTTGCTGATCTAAATATTTGAATATTCTTTCCTATTATTTGGGTTTTCTACCACATGTACTATTATCCTCTTCAAAACAAATCACCGAATCTACAAAATAATAGAATTATTGGAAAAAAGGCCTCTGCGTCCGTGACGTTTACGCCAAAGGAAAAGTCAGAGGTTATGTTTTGCAAATAATATAAATCGGAATAAACACAAAAATAATATATTTTGCTGACGTTTCGGAAAGTAATCTCTTTCCGTTTTCAAAGCTATTTTTTGAAGAACTCTTATTTTGCTGTGTATGTCAAATACACAGCTTTAAGATTCTGTTTATGTTATTTCCATAGATACTTACTACTTACACAGAACATAGAACTAATGATATTTTTTTAGATAATGTTGAGTTTGTTAAGTTCTTCTTTTAACATTGGTAGCCAGGTTGTACAAATATCTACAGAACAATTCGATACGCACTTATCTTCATTTAATAAGATTATTGCTGATTCTTTAATTTTTCTTTTTTTGGTATCTGTTTCTTTTGTTAAAATTTTTGCCGAGTCCCAGTTTATTCTATGTCCGTTTTCCCAAGCATGTTCACAAATCTTTGATTTCTGAATTTCATTCTTTCTAATGTAATTCTTGTGCTCATCCAACCTCACACTGAAAGGTCTGGATGACTCACCCACATAACATTTATCACATTCGCACGGGATATTGTAAATACAGTTTTTTGAATTCTGCTCCCTGTTTATCGGTTTTGTTTTTGTTAAAATAGATCTTAAAGTGTTCCCCGTTTGAAATATCGTCCTAACATCAAATTTGTCACCTATACGGCGTAGCTTTTCCGATAGTCCGTATACATAAGGAATTATTGCTGTATAATGACGTTCAGGTTTTTGTCGTACCTGATTGTCCCTATTTTCAACATTTATGAAAACTCTATCAACAAAGGCTTCAGGATATTGATTTTGTACTAGAACCTCTTTGATAAATTTTTTCTCGTTATTTAATATTTCATCATTAGATGAAATTATTTTGGCCCTATCGTATAAACATTTTACAACACCCCTTTTAACATTTATTGACTGATTTGAGTTAAAATTTAGATATCTATTAGTATGTGTTGGTTTTCTATAAACGCTTGTTTCAATTGTATTATTTATCCTTCTAATTAAAACATCTAAAAACGGTAGTTCATTCCTACTTTCTACTTCTAATGTGAATTTAATAGACGGTTCCTTACTATTTATATTTTCTAAAAAACTATCTAGTAAATCAACACCATGAGGCCAAATTGCAAAGATGTCGTCAACATATCTCCACCAGACAACCGGTTTGTTTATACAATTTTGAACATGTGTGTTCTCAAAGTTCTCCATAAATATGTTGCTTAAAATTGGTGATAATGCAGACCCCATAGCCATACCAAAATCCTGCTGATAGAACTCATTTTCCAATTGAAAATAGGTTGTTTTTATACACAGTGTTAAGAGTTCCATTATGCTATTTACACTTAATTTAGTTCTAGTTTCCAAATTATTATCATTTAGCAACCTGTCTTTAACTATTTTTAATGTTTCATCTACCGGAACATTGGTAAAGAGGCTAACTACATCAAAACTAACCATCAGGTGTGATTCATGAATATCGGTTTCATAAATTTTTTCTATGAAATGTTTACTATTTTTAATATATGAATCGGTATTTCCAGATAATGGATCAATAATTTTAAGTAAAAATTTTGCCAAATTATGACATGGTGAATTAATAGAACTAACAATTGGTCTTAAAGGAATATTTTGTTTATGTGTCTTTGGTAAGCCATAAAAATGAGGGGGCTTACTATGATGTGGTGTAAGTTTCCTTCGTTCAAAATCATTAAATTCATGTTTGTATTTAAACAAAGTTCTGTAAATTTTGCTCTCTATTGATTTTGTTGGATCTTTGTTTAGTTTTGAGTAGGGTCCCTCATTTACAAGAGTCATGATTTTTGTGTTATATATATCTTTATCTATAATGACTGTGGCATTACCTTTGTCTGCTGGCAATATTTTTATGCTTTCATCGCGTTTTAAAGAATTTATCGATAACTTTTCTTCTGGAGTTAAGTTATCTTTAATTTTGTATTGCTTCTCTAAAGCAATTTTTGCCCGTATGCGATATTCATTACCACTATCTGTTGGTAAATTTTGAGCCGTTTTTTCAATTGCCGCTACTATGTCAAATTTTGGAACAGTTTTCGTGTTTATTGCAAAATTTAAACCTTTTGATAGTACAAGCCTGTCTGAAATGGACAAAAGTCTTTTTGACATATTAATGACAGTCCTGTCAATTAAAGGATTATTATTTATATTTTGTAATTGCCTAATCTGTTTTTCCCTTATTAAGTTTCTAAATTTATGTAAATGCGTACCTTTTTGCAGATTAAAATATTTTTCGTAACTCAACCTGACATTCTGGATTATAAACTGATAATCCTGTTCTATAATGTTTCTGCTTAATTCATTCTCCGTGTAAGTAATGTCCCCAATAGTTCGTTCTTTTTGGTATCTATTGGGGACATTACTTACACGGAGAATGAATTAAGCAGAAACATTATAGAACAGGATTATCAGTTTATAATCCAGAATGTCAGGTTGAGTTACGAAAAATATTTTAATCTGCAAAAAGGTACGCATTTACATAAATTTAGAAACTTAATAAGGGAAAAACAGATTAGGCAATTACAAAATATAAATAATAATCCTTTAATTGACAGGACTGTCATTAATATGTCAAAAAGACTTTTGTCCATTTCAGACAGGCTTGTACTATCAAAAGGTTTAAATTTTGCAATAAACACGAAAACTGTTCCAAAATTTGACATAGTAGCGGCAATTGAAAAAACGGCTCAAAATTTACCAACAGATAGTGGTAATGAATATCGCATACGGGCAAAAATTGCTTTAGAGAAGCAATACAAAATTAAAGATAACTTAACTCCAGAAGAAAAGTTATCGATAAATTCTTTAAAACGCGATGAAAGCATAAAAATATTGCCAGCAGACAAAGGTAATGCCACAGTCATTATAGATAAAGATATATATAACACAAAAATCATGACTCTTGTAAATGAGGGACCCTACTCAAAACTAAACAAAGATCCAACAAAATCAATAGAGAGCAAAATTTACAGAACTTTGTTTAAATACAAACATGAATTTAATGATTTTGAACGAAGGAAACTTACACCACATCATAGTAAGCCCCCTCATTTTTATGGCTTACCAAAGACACATAAACAAAATATTCCTTTAAGACCAATTGTTAGTTCTATTAATTCACCATGTCATAATTTGGCAAAATTTTTACTTAAAATTATTGATCCATTATCTGGAAATACCGATTCATATATTAAAAATAGTAAACATTTCATAGAAAAAATTTATGAAACCGATATTCATGAATCACACCTGATGGTTAGTTTTGATGTAGTTAGCCTCTTTACCAATGTTCCGGTAGATGAAACATTAAAAATAGTTAAAGACAGGTTGCTAAATGATAATAATTTGGAAACTAGAACTAAATTA
Source organism: Leptura quadrifasciata (assembly GCA_963675555.1). Lineage (NCBI taxonomy): Eukaryota > Metazoa > Arthropoda > Insecta > Coleoptera > Cerambycidae > Leptura > Leptura quadrifasciata. The sequence goes on from OY776681.1 coordinate 65,882,717, forward strand.
AGTGTAAATAGCATAATGGAACTCTTAACACTGTGTATAAAAACAACCTATTTTCAATTGGAAAATGAGTTCTATCAGCAGGATTTTGGTATGGCTATGGGGTCTGCATTATCACCAATTTTAAGCAACATATTTATGGAGAACTTTGAGAACACACATGTTCAAAATTGTATAAACAAACCGGTTGTCTGGTGGAGATATGTTGACGACATCTTTGCAATTTGGCCTCATGGTGTTGATTTACTAGATAGTTTTTTAGAAAATATAAATAGTAAGGAACCGTCTATTAAATTCACATTAGAAGTAGAAAGTAGGAATGAACTACCGTTTTTAGATGTTTTAATTAGAAGGATAAATAATACAATTGAAACAAGCGTTTATAGAAAACCAACACATACTAATAGATATCTAAATTTTAACTCAAATCAGTCAATAAATGTTAAAAGGGGTGTTGTAAAATGTTTATACGATAGGGCCAAAATAATTTCATCTAATGATGAAATATTAAATAACGAGAAAAAATTTATCAAAGAGGTTCTAGTACAAAATCAATATCCTGAAGCCTTTGTTGATAGAGTTTTCATAAATGTTGAAAATAGGGACAATCAGGTACGACAAAAACCTGAACGTCATTATACAGCAATAATTCCTTATGTATACGGACTATCGGAAAAGCTACGCCGTATAGGTGACAAATTTGATGTTAGGACGATATTTCAAACGGGGAACACTTTAAGATCTATTTTAACAAAAACAAAACCGATAAACAGGGAGCAGAATTCAAAAAACTGTATTTACAATATCCCGTGCGAATGTGATAAATGTTATGTGGGTGAGTCATCCAGACCTTTCAGTGTGAGGTTGGATGAGCACAAGAATTACATTAGAAAGAATGAAATTCAGAAATCAAAGATTTGTGAACATGCTTGGGAAAACGGACATAGAATAAACTGGGACTCGGCAAAAATTTTAACAAAAGAAACAGATACCAAAAAAAGAAAAATTAAAGAATCAGCAATAATCTTATTAAATGAAGATAAGTGCGTATCGAATTGTTCTGTAGATATTTGTACAACCTGGCTACCAATGTTAAAAGAAGAACTTAACAAACTCAACATTATCTAAAAAAATATCATTAGTTCTATGTTCTGTGTAAGTAGTAAGTATCTATGGAAATAACATAAACAGAATCTTAAAGCTGTGTATTTGACATACACAGCAAAATAAGAGTTCTTCAAAAAATAGCTTTGAAAACGGAAAGAGATTACTTTCCGAAACGTCAGCAAAATATATTATTTTTGTGTTTATTCCGATTTATATTATTTGCAAAACATAACCTCTGACTTTTCCTTTGGCGTAAACGTCACGGACGCAGAGGCCTTTTTTCCAATAATTCTATTATTTTGTAGATTCGGTGATTTGTTTTGAAGAGGATAATAGTACATGTGGTAGAAAACCCAAATAATAGGAAAGAATATTCGTAGAATGCCACAAATAACTTTCAGACAATATTTAAATATTTGAAGTGCGAGCCTAGGCGCAATTGCTTTTTTGACTAGTTTAACGCTATTTTAATGAGGTCGTAAAGTTTTTATTGCCTTTTTGAGTGCATCGTAAACCTGAGCTCGCCTATACCTCCGCGATTAAAAATATTTAAGAGCAAATCTAATAAACACAATTTGTAAGAATTAAACTTACCTGATTCCTTGTGCTAACGAAACTCAGGAATATACCTTTCTTGGTTTATAATTCGTATATTACTGAATTAATAATAGTTCATTAGGACAATTAATATTTTTCTCGTGAGAAGTACAAAATATCAAGTATAGCCGATTACACTATTATAGAATAGATTTTTTTCCATGCAGGACCTTAAAAATCTAGATCTTACCGTTCAACATCATTAGACATCACGCTCGCTGCTTTGGTGCTGAACAACACGTTTAAATCACTGGGAAAAGTAACCGTAAAATTGAAGTATGCCCTTTGTTCATCAAAAGAAGGGAAAAGTGCTTTTGCAGAATTGCCAAGGTGAGTTGATAATAGGTACTTAATTCCACCAGTTTTGTTGACGTAACTGCTTTTATAGAGACCATAAGAATATTTAGAAATCACAGTTCCAGTGTAATTAATAACAAGATGATATAGAACGTCAGTAGTTACTTGCATTCCTATAATATCAATTATTAAAATACTATCAGTGTTGACACTATAATTACTAATTGGTAATTCAACATTCTCGATAGTAATTTTATTCAGTTTAATTAAATTGTAATCGGACATTAGAACTATATAATCAGTTACGTTGGCGTTGGTGAATTTAAAACGAATTTCAACTTCGCCTGGAAATTGTGTGCCATTCGCTGTAAATAAATCATGGTTTAGAAGAAGGGTTACGTTGTAGTCAAACGGGTTGTAGAGGCTGGATAATGGCACGTAACTGGTTTGTGCTGACACGAAGAAGATTGCCTTGACTACCAATATGGAGATGGCGATATAGCTAATAGCCATCTTAACTCCTAAAAATTCAAAATAGATAAAAAAGTAAGTTAGACATACAATAACAAGTAGTAAAGGAAACGAATGCATTAGGTCTTAATCGTTACTACTTCCAGGCCCGGCTTTAGACATCGGTTACTAGTGAGACAACTTATAAATTTGCCGCCCTCTACTATTATAAAAAATTAATGTATTTTTCCCAAACACTGAATTAAAAAACTCTTATTTTAAAAAAAGTTTATTAGAGGAAAAAGTAAGGAATACTCGAAAAAATATGAACTCAAAATAATACTGGTGTTTTTTTATAACAAAAATATCAATAGTGTACTACAAATATATTTTTTTTAATATAAAAAACAAATGTTAACTGACTGGACAACAACCTTAATGATGTGTTTCAAATCTATTTTTTCTAATACATCTTCCTCTATTGCAATTTCGTTAAGACTTAATAACAGTCTTTCATTTGTCATGGTGGATCGCATGTAATTCTTAATAATTTTTAATTTTAAAAAGACGCCGTCGTTTATGCGCTCAGTTATTTACTGTACCATTATTTACCAGCGATTGCCGCCGCATCAGGGAATAATCCAGGTCAGACAGTTTATTTTTTTCGAAAACTTACTCAGTGCATTTTGTGGACGTGATAATTAGGAGAAAAATGGTGGGAATTAGATGTATATGTTTTGGAAAGCAAATTTTATTTGGAACCTATTTAGAAAAAGGGCATGAAAGTGCCGAAAACAGGTTTTTTCACGTTTTTTTCAAATTTTTTTTATATACAAAAAATACTACGAAATAGCTTTTTGACAATTGAAATCGGTCAATAACTTTTTGCACAAAAAATTAAAAACCGCTAAATATGATAATTTTTTGCCATTTAATTACAGGGACTGTAATTGTCGCAGGAAGTTTTTTCGGAGCTTAAATTGTAGCTTATGTTGGTACGTACTGTAAGAATTTCATGCAAAAATATTAATAACTTTTAGGTATGAAAATGATCAAAAATGGTCATGGAACAATTTTTCAAAAAGCAATTTTTTGTTCCTGATGAAATTCTCTACACCCTATTATCTTTAAATTTCGTAAGGTTTCGTTTAGTGCCTTAAAAACGCATTTGAAAATCGGGCTATTTCTGAATTTTGGACGTTCGGACACTTGAGCGGAGGGGAAGTAACGCCTGGTGAACGTCAACATTTCAGATACAGTTTGATTTTCAAATGCGTTTTTAAGGTACTAACCGAAACCTTACAAAAATTCAAAGATAATAGGGTTGCAGAGAATTTCATCAGGAACAAATAGCTTCTTGAAAAAACGTTCTATGGCCATTTTTGACCATTTCCACGCCGTTTTTCGGACAACACCTTTTTTACATTTTCGCTATTTCCACTAAAAGTTATTAATATTTTTGCATGAAATTTTTAGAGTCGGTAGATATCAACAAAAGCTACAATTTAAGCTCCGAAACAACTTCCTACGATAGTTACACTCCCTGTAATTAAATGGCAAAAATGGCTATATTTAGCGGTTTTTAATTTTTTGTGTAAACAGTTATTGACCGATTTCGATTGTCAAAAACTAATTCTTTCGTCTTTTTACGAACTATTTCGTATTATTTTTTGTATAAAATTTTTTTTTTCTTTCGCATCGAAAATGTGAAAAAACCTGTTTTCGGCACTTTCATGCCCTTTTTTCATCAGGTTCCAAATAAAATTTGCTTTCCAAAACATATACATCTAATTTTCACTATTTTTCTCCTAACTATCACGTTAACAAGATGCACTGAGGAATTTTTCGAAAAAATGCATTCTTCTTTGCTATCTGACTTGGATTAGAAACTAAGTATGGTATATCCAGCTTGCCAACCGTAATTCCAGCTTTGTTGGCGGCATGCGGCATTATAGTTCACGAGAAAAAGGCTGATGATAACATGTAAATAAAATAAAAATTAGCGACAGTAGCGTAATAAAAATGGACCAATAAAACATCTGGGGCATTTCGAAAAAAATTTATAATACCTAATAGCATTTATACCTACTTTCTACTTTTAAAAACTTCAAGGTCAAGTTCGTTTGGCGCCCCTTGGAACTGGCGCCCTGAGGCGGTCGCCTAACTTGCCTACTGTATAAGGCCGGGCCTGACTACTTCAATGTAAAGACTTGAAATCTTTTGCATTATGTTAAGTTTCGGCAACATATGAAGTGAAGATTGGAAAATTGAAAATGGCGGACCTAAAATGGCGGACTTTAAGAAATAATTCATGATTTTCGCTATTTCTATTGATTTTACTGAAAAATATGTAGAGTAAAAAATTAACCTTTTCACTTCTACCCCGTGGAAAGCCTCCTACGCCTGACCCCTTCTTTTGCAAAAATTGCGATATTTTTTTACATTTTTTTATTTAGTTACTAAAAAGTTGAAATAACCAAAAAAATTGAACCCTGCGACCCCAAAAACCCCCATGATATTAATTTTAGCCGATGTCGTTGAAAACTTTGCGAGATATTGAATTGGGAGTGTAAAATGGGGTCTGCAAACCACCCCCCACCTCCTCCCGAGTGAGTGCACTAATTTTCAAAGATATACATTTTATATGTTGCCGAAACTCAACATAATGCAAAAAGCCTTTACATTGGAGTAGTAGCAATTAAGAACTTATACCTTTTTTGCATTAATTTCCTCTACTAAAGTTTTAATATAATTTTTAAATCGTTCAAATCTATTTATATAAAGTGTCTCGTATGGTTATGTTCAAATTTTGAGAGGGTAAAATAGACTTTAATGTAAGACTAAAAACAAGGAAGTGATAGTGATAGGTCTATTTTTGTTCGCTTCGATGTTACAGGCCTATTAAATTTTTAATAGTAAATACACAGAATCGAATTCGTAAACTATATAAACAGCCTATTTTAAAACAGATGAAAATAATATTTTTTTTGTGAGATAAAAATTTGCCAATAGTCCAATCAATTGGTGATTTTCCCGTAACAAATTTGCGGAAGTTCTTTTTCAGCCATTCTATATGTTTTTTTGAGATGCTGAATCCAAATTTCAAGTTTGCTGCCGTGTCGAGGATCAGCTTTACAACGAAAAACGCAAAAAACCTCAAAATTTTACCACTTTTTTCAGTTCTTCGCTTATATCACGAAAACTATGCTGTTTTCGAAGATGACAATTCTATACCAAATTAAAGTAAGAAAAATTTCCTATAAAATGCACTATCGGCTTTGACTTTTTGACGAGCAGTTTCGGTACTACAGCGCGCTGAATAACAGCGATTTTATTGTCCCTTTTGCGAAAACGTAAAAAACGCCTTCTCCCATCCCCTACAACTCGGAAAATATACGTGTTATCAACAAAAACCCTTGTACCACGTGAAAGTACATTAAATTTCCTACAAGAAATGCCCCTAATATTCAATTTTCTCATAAGAGGTGGAGAGAGCAAAGCGAAAATTACGAAAAATGCCTTTGGAATTTGTTAGGAGGGTCGTCAGTGAAAATTATTGAATAACAATGCTTAGGCCCCATTGGGCCCCTTGTACTTCCCCCGTGTAGGCAGACCGTCTAGGCCTCCAACCAACCCAATCTTGTGAAATAGGTGGTGACGCTACCTAGGAGCATCTCCCTTACATCGGCCAGAGTAGGCCAACGTTCTCCCAAAATAGATTCTCTGATTGATGAGACAGCAGAACAGTCACAGAGTACATGTTGAATTGTTTCATCTTCTTATTCACATGGAGGTGATTCGCTCAATCTCATATTGTGTAAAAATAATCCACTTTACCATTTAAGTCATCGATAAGCATTATATTTTCAAATGGTGACATTAGAAGAAAATTATCAAGAACATATTTATCGATGTTTTTTAAATTCTTAAATTCAAAATTTCTATATGATTCTTTTCCTGTTTTTAGATAGACTTTACAAAAGTCAAATGGTGATCAGATACATTAAGGAATTCAGTTACACCACTAGAAAGAGACCTCATCAGAAATTAATATAACACCCAAAAGTGGAACAGTATTTTTTTGTAATTCTTGTGGGCGAAGTAATAATATAATATCGAAATATGTGCATAGTAAAGTAGTCCAGTCATTGAAGCATTATACCTCAGAAATATTTTACTACGAACCGATTTACATGAAATTTTGGAATTAGGCTTATCTTACCCTTAACTTCAAAAGCGATATTGATCCGACCTCCGTTCTTACCCTGGCGGTGGTTGCCACCCCTTCTCGTTAGTGGAAATTTTTTGGTCAAAATAACCTCGGGGATCGATAGAAGACCCAATTTTAAGCAAAGCAAAGTTTTTTCAAAAACTCAATACCTTTCAAGTTATTGGTGATTGAAAACTCGGAATTTTCCCACGTTTTCAACGGTATTTTGCAAATATCTCAAAAAATATGCGTTCTAAGGATAATTTTATAATAAAGAAAATTGTAGATGGTAAGAAAATGAACAAATTGGGTTTTTAAAGAGTGTTCTAAGTGCAATATTAAGCGAGATATTGAAGACAAAAGCCGTTTTTTTTTGGTCTGAACTTTAATCGATGTATTCAATGCCATCTAGCGGACAACGGATACATTTTATCCATATGACAATGAGAAACTTTTTTATAGTGCTTAAAATAATCTTTAAAATGAGCAGCGTTAAAAGTCTTTTGCACGTAAAGTGAGTGAGTTGTAATGAAAAAAAGAGGGACATCTAATTTTTTTTTTAAATCGATGCGTTTCATAAGTGCCATTTCCAGCAAAATTAAAATTAATCGTATTCCGTCTAGATTTAACTTTAATATGAAGAGTTTATTGGATTCCAGCCGTTTGGCTGCTTTGGAATGCATACTTTTCAAAAAAATCACGATTTTAAGAAAAAAAAAATTATTTCGTTTTTAAAAAAAAACACCTTTTTTTCATAATATTTCAAAAATAATGAAAGATACGTAAAAAACCGTAACGATAAAAAATGTAGGTCTTTTTTTGACAAAAATTTTGTTGTTTTTTTTTTCTGCCAGACCAAAATTGACGGAGATATTGACTGTTTAAAGAGCGCGCGGTAGCGCAATCACAGTCTCTCCGAGCCCTTTGACCCTTCACCGTTTCAAAATGAAGGGTTTTACACTACATGCCATAATGAAAAAAGTTGTAGCTCTTTCAATTACCTTTAAAATGGTTCTTTTAAAGTTGTGATAGCCTTAAAATTGAAGGAGTTATGGTCCAGAAACTAAACGTTTTTTTTTCTTCTATTTAATAAAATGAAAATTTCGGAGCACAAAAATTTGGAGCAGAGTGAAAGTAAAGAATAATATGAACCCAAAACCAATTGTATATATATATATATATCCATATATGGCATGTATATATATCGGAAACATACGCACGAATACATACAAACGTTCATATATGTATATCCAATAAAAACTGCACCGCAAGATTTACTTAACATGATTTTTGCAACTGCAAAAAAGGTTGCGGAGCCACTTGCGGATGCCGAAGAGTCGGGCTGTTTTGCAATGTAACTTGTGGAACATGCAGTGGAGATAACTGCCAGAATAGCCCTCCAATTGACCCAGAAGAAGATCTTGATTACGACAGCAACTCCGATATTGAGTCATGAACGATTGGTGTAATAGTTTTTTTATGTATTGTAATGCTCTTGTTGCAGAATTTTTTATAATTAATTACTAATTTAATCTAGTACATTTCCAGATAACTTGTAAATTTATATTTTATTCAATAAAAAGTGTCTGATTACTTACTCTATAATTAAATTATTTTTAATTGTATAAACATATATTTTCAATGTTTTAAGTTAGGGGTAGTTTTAAGGGTTGAAAAGCTAAACATATGATAATCATTTTCGAGAACGTGGAATAACATTTAAATCATTTTGAGATCATCAAAAGAAATTTTTTTATACAATTATTAATTGAGGGGTTGTTTTTAAGGGTTGAAAAGGAGTTAAAAATATGATAATTAAAGTAGAGAACGTAAAACAATATTTACTGTATATTTAAATCTTTTTAAGTTATACAAAAGTATTTTTTGTAATTTTCTTCAATTTAGGGGTCGTTTGCAGGGGTTGTAAAGTTTTTTAGGGGTTGAAAATGGGTTAAACATGAGATAATTGTGTTAGAGAACACTTTACGATTTCACTCCTTATTATTAAATACGTTTTCTAGCGATAAAATGGCTCAATGTCAATTTTTTCATTAAGGGGTCGTTTTCACCCCTTAAAAATAAAAAACGGAGGTCGGGTCAATATCACTTTTGAAGTTAAGGGTAAGAGAAGCCTAATTCCAAAATTTCATGTAAATCGGTTCGTAGTAAAATATTTCGGAGGTAAGACCCTATTTTTTGCTTCAATGACTGCACTAAAGACGCATTACGCTCATCCTGTCGGATGAGCATAAAGAGTCACAAAGAGTAAGAAGCGAAAGAAGCTTGCATACTAGATTATTAGTATTAGAGCTTCTAAAATTTATCGGTTTTTAGGAACAATGGATTCCATTATCCGATTGTTTGTAAAAACAATGCATTTGCACCTATCAAGTGGCCTGCAACCGATTGTTTGTTATTTTCAACAATAACTCTTTAAGTGTAGGTAGCAAATTAAATATGGCTCTTAGCTCACAATAAGAACATTTACAATTCAAGATAGGACTCAACATATATGCCATCAGAAAACCAGTACTGAAAAATATATTAACTAAAGGAAATTCAACGTACTTTGCTTTCTTAAATAAACGAAGCCTCAAATACTGAACTTAATCGTAGTTTGAGTCGTCCTCAGTTTGATAACTAATAACTTTTTATTGGTTGCTACGCTAGCTTTAATATACAGGGCGCAAGCGAGCGTTAGTTTCCTTCTATAAAATTGTAACAATAAATATTTTTATTGAAAACAAGAAAATTTGCAACAGCCCCCTCTCTGGCCTATCCACTCCCATTGAGCAACTCCCGGAAGTGATCTAGCGTCTTTATTGGGGGGTAAAATTCTAATTCGAGAATATTTTTGCATTATTTTGATAAAGTGGCCAAAAAAGCATTAATCTAGCCCCCACATTCAACACCTAATAGCTTGAAGGCGGCTAGAGCGCTAGCTATAATTATTACTTTAGAGGCCAAAGAGGCACATAACGGGCGCAACTTTTTAAGCACAAAACAGTTTAAGAAAACAAGTGGGGCAACGTATTTGGTAAATATAAGATTTACCTAAATCTAAAGTGTTAAGTATTTAGTTAATTCATTTTTCCTTTCATGTTTTTCTTGCACATTTACATGATATTACTGCATGGGTCTATCTTATGTAGAATTCGCGGAAATACAGCTTCCGCAGTAATTGAGCACTCCCCTTTGTCCGGTTTATTATCATACTAATATAATAAATATTATGTGTACATTATTATGAATAAATAGACTATATGGCTAATTATTATTATATTATTACTGTGTGCAACAATTAACATCTAGCATATAATAAAATATGTTTGTTGCTGTTTACGAAACAACCAGTATTAAAAACTGACATATTCGTTGGGTTGATGTTCCCATATTGAAAAACTCTTTAAGTTTTTATGCAGTAATAGGAATTGATTTTAAGTGGTAATTATTTAATTTTAATAAATGTCACTTACCTGTTAGTACATCCAACATAACTACAACTAACAAACTCAAAGATGATAAAATATGTATATTAGGTATTGCACATTTAGGTTCAAAAAATTCAGTAAACACTAGTAGGAACCGATAGACTTCTGATTTTATCAACGGTGCGACAAATAGTACGCACTGTTCACAGAAATCACAAACAACAGATGGCGCCAGTAAATTCTGTAACGTCAGGCGCGGATCCAGATTCAAATTAAGGGGGAGCATAGAAAATATTCAGAGGAACATACACATAAAATACACTGAAAATGGAGTCCATAAAATTGCAATTTAGGGCATGCACAAAAAGTCAAGGTCTTAACATTTTTTTTGACATCAGCCATCCCCCACTATCATCCGCAATACCGCCCCCACACTATTATGAAAGGGAGTAAAAAAAATAAAATGTGATTATAGAAAATATCGCAACAGATAATCAACTCACTGTTTCAAATAATGAATTAAAATTAGTCACCACACTTAAATACAAAAATAACTATAATATCATTTTGAAAACATCACCGGCCTTGTTTAAAATTATTATGAATAAAAAAACTTTACATGTAGGATGGAGAAGCTGTTTTTTTAAGGAACATATCAATCTTAAAAGCTGTTACAAATGTTGTAAATTTGGAGATATTATAACGAAATGCACTTCGGAGAAATCCATTTGCCCTAACTCCTCAAAATTTCACGAGAAGAAAAATTGTACTCTAACTGATAATAATTCTTTTTGTTGTATCAATTGTACTGAATTAAACATAAAACATAAGTTAAATTTATTTGTAGATCATGCTGTGACTGATCCAAACTGTCAGTACTACATTAAAATGTTAAATCAACTTAAATCAAAAATTAATTATGGCTTGTAATAACCAACTGAAACATATTAAAATTGGTCATCTTAATGCACGTTCATTGTGCACAGGATGTGATTTTTTTAAAGATATTATAATATCGTCTAATTTAGACATTATGTGTGTTAGTGAAACCTGGTTGAACGAAAATATCCCTTCAGAAAACTTATTAGTACCTTCTTATCGTATTTTTCGTAAAGATCGATTGGGCCGTGGTGGGGGAGTGTGTATTTTTAACTGCAAAGTTGTTTTGAATGACTTTGGTACTATAGTCGGCACCGATCATCTTTGGCTCGAAGTTAAAATACTAAGGCAAACTTTTCTTGTTGGAGTTGTATACAGAGCTCCATCATGTAATGTAAAAAATTTTGTTGCTCATTTAGATGATATTTTGTCGTTTATATCTCCGCAATATGGTATTATTACTATACTGGGTGATGTCAATATTGATCAGACATCTGACAATATCATTGGTTAAACTATGCACACATATGACTTTAGTCAAATTATTGACGAACCAGCTCGTATGACGCAAACATCAGAAAAAATAATTGACGTAATTTTTATTAATAAAGCTGAGCTTGTTACACAATCGGGTACTATAAATGCGGACTTGGTGTCTGATCATAGAGCCGCTTACTGTGAGTTAAATTTGACAGTCCCTCGTATAACACCCAAAATAATAACCTATCGGAATTTTAAAGAGTTCTGTCATGAGAAATTTAACCGGGATTTGAAATCTATTAATTGGGACTCCTTATTTTATATTAATGATATCAATAAAAAAATTCAATTCCTTTCAGACAATTTATTAAAACTATTCGATAAACATGCCCCATTTATTACTTCGCGTATTACGAAACCATATGCACCCTGGTTAACAAGCAGTGTTAGGGATCTTAAAAAAGAAAGAAACCGTGCCCGAAGCAAATTTAACAGATCTAAAAATCCTCAAGATTGGCTTTACTATAAATCTTTACGCAACTTTAACAGCAATTAGATCAGAAAAAAAAAAGCATTTTTAAATTCCCAAATGCATAACTTTGACAAAAAGTTATTGTGGAAGGCTGTTAATCTTCTTAATTTAAAGAAAAAACAAGAATTAAATATTCCTAGTAACTTGCGCAATCCTGATGATATAAATATATATTTTTTGTTCGTGTTCTCTCCTGTCAATAATTGTCCTAACACATGTGTTTTGTTTGACAATACACGTCATAATCCGGATATTCCTTTTTCTTTTAAAATGGCAACCATTACTGAAGTTCACGACACGTTATTCAGCTTAAAGTCTTTTGCATATGGCTTTGATGACATCACTGTTAAAATGCTTCAACTATGTTCACCTACGTTAGACAAATATTTGACTCATATATTTAATTGTTGTTTGGAAACAGGTTTCTTTCCAGTAAATTGGAGTACTACTGTTGTTAAACCTCTTCCTAAAACCAGCAATCCGGCCAATTATAGTGACCTTCGTCCAGTTAGTCTAATACCGGCTTTATCAAAAATTTTAGAGAAAATAGTATACAAGCAACTGTTGGAATATGTCTTAGCAAATAAAATTATCTAGACTTTACAGTCTGGGTTTAGGAAGGGGTATAGTACTACCACTGTGTTATCAAATGTTGTAAATGATATTCTTAGGACTATGGACGGAGGCGATGCAACGGCTTTGGTATTGCTGGACTTTTCTAAGGTCTTTGACACCCTTGACCATGCTCTTCTCTGTTCAAAGCTTAGTTATTATGGATTAGATAATATCTCTCTTAACTTCTTTAAATCGTATCTTAGTAATCGTCGTCAGACAGTAGTGTTAGATAATGAATATTCCCAGTTTGGGTTTATTACCTCTGGAGTCCCACAGGGCTCAGTACTTGGGCCGTTGCTTTTTCTCATATACACAGCAGATATTTTTCAGACCGTTACGTATATGACTATTTCAGCTTATGCAGATGACACTCTACTTTCCCTGCGGAAATCTATTGCGGATTATTCTAAACAAAATAACTTAAAACTAAACGCAAATAAATGCAATTCTATCTGCTTCTGTCCTAAAAACATGCAGACAAGAAGAATTAAATTTAAAAATTGATGATAATCAAATAAATCATGTAAATGTTGCAAAAAATCTTGGCCTTTTTTTGGATACTAAGCTTCGTTTTCGCGATCATATTACTCGCATGGTAAAAAAATGTTATTCTGCATTAAAACTACTTTATTCCAATGTGAGTATAATTAATTTTAAGGTAAGGAAGAAACTTATTGAAACGCTTGTATTATCTATCATAAATTACTGCATTACTGTATATTACCCATGTTTAGACAAAATTACGCAATATATATACAAAAAATACAAAACAGTTGTTGCAGATTCATATTTCGATTAAAAAAATTTGATAGAGTTTCCGAAAGAATTAAACAGCTAGGTTGGTTGAATATTAGTAATACTTTTAAACTCCATATGAGTATATTTGTTCATCGTTTAATTTTTACATCCTCTCCACCCTATTTACGCGACAAATTAATTTACAGAAGAGATATTCATAACGTTAATATAAGATTCCCTAGTACTTTATCTCTCCCTAATTTTCGTTCAGCCATGTTTACTAGATCTTTCACATATAATGCTTGTACTATTTATAATTCACTAAAAAATGAATTTAAAACATATTCAATTAACGGTTTCCGTAAAAAGGTTAAATCCTGCCTTATCACAATAGACAATGATATATGTGTGTCTGCGTACCTGTTTACCTGTTTACTAATATTTATGAAGCTTTTATACAAGAGCTTCTTGACCGCAAACATATTGCCTTCCAAATCGCTATCAACCACCCTAACGACTCATCAAAAGCAGAAGCTTTTACCCAATCTAAGTATGAAACGCAACGCGAAATCAGAAGAATAAAGAACGAGTGGTGGGCAAGCAAGGCCAGAGAAATTCAAAGGTACGCCGATTCACACGACTACAGGAATTTCTTTCAAGAAGTAAAAGCAGTGTACGGCCCCAGTCGGAAAAATATGTGCCCTATTAAAGATTTAAATGGAAATCTCCTCAAAGAAGACCGGGAAATAAGAGCCCGATGGAAAGAACACTACTCTATCATTCTTAACCAGCACGATATTATAAATCTTATCCCTCAATATGACACCTTCGAAGACTTAGATAAACCACTAACAACGGAAGAGATCTTAACCGCCATTGGGCAGCTAAAAAATAACAAATCTCCCGGCGCCGACTCACTCCCAGCTGAGATCTTTAAAGCTGTGTCGTCAGAGCTCATATCCTACCTCAAAAAACTGTTTGAGTCGTGTGGGAAAGTGGTCAAGCTCCGCAGGAGTTTCGTGATACACTTTTAATCAACCTCTTCAAAAACAAAGGGAGCGCTGCGGACTGTGGAAATTACAGGGGTATAGCTCTCCTGGTTGTTGGAGGGAAGATACTCACTAAAGCGATGGCAAATAGGCTAGCACCTGTTATGGAAAAATTATTTCCTGAAACACAGAGTGGCTTTAGACCAAACCGAGGCACATCGGACCTAATCTTCACACTTAAACAGCTTCAAGAAAAAGCACTCGAACATCAAGGAGAAATTCACATGGCCTTCATTGATTTAACCAAGGCGTTTGACTCGGTGGACAGGGAAGTGCTCTGGAAAATTATGCTCCGCTTAGGTATCCCTAGAAAATTTGTGGAAGTATGTCGCAGTCTACATACAAACAACAACGCCCAGGTTATGTATAATAATGAGGCAACCGAACCTTTCCAAACCCTCACTGGAGTTAGGCAGGGATGTGTCCTGGCACCCCTACTCTTTAATTTGTTTACCACTGCTCTAACAATTATTGTTGACAACAAACTGACAGTCAGAGGAATAGGTCTCAGATACCGTTTTGATGGCGCTCTCTTTAACATAGGGCGCTTTAGAGCTTTCACGAAGACACGCACACGATTCATTTGTGATCTCCAGTATGCGATCAACATTGGAAAGACTAAGATTATGTCAACTCCTCATCAAGTGAACCAAATAGACATTACACTTAACGGAAATTCTCTTGAAGTGGTGGATCAGTTCAATTACTTAGGCAACGTTGTTAATGACAAAGCAAACATGGACAGCGAGATTCGCAATAGAATTAACGCTGCATCTAGAGCGCTCTGGGGACTTAGAGAGAGAGAGAGTATTTGACAACCACGACCTTGCTTTGTCAACGAAAATGGCTGTCTACAGAGCAGTTGTCATTCCAACACTGCTATATGGATGTGAAAGCTGGGTCACTTACCGTCGTCATGTGAAAGAATTAGAACGTTTTCAGCAAAGACACCTCAGAAGTATGATGAAAATCCGTTGGTTCCATCACATATCAAACGTGGAAGTACTCAGGAGAGCAAACAGCCTTCCAATTGAGGTGCTTATTTCAAGAGCACGCAGATGGGCAGGTCACGTTCATCGTATGCATGATAACCGCCTTCCTAAATGTACACTTTATGGTGAATTGCTAAGCGGTAGAAGAAGGCGTGGTGGTCAACGAAAGAGGTTCAAAGACGCTCTCCATGAAAATCTAAAATCCTGCGGTGTTGCAGACGAGCAATGGGAACAACTTGCAGCGGACAGAACCGAATGGCGGGGGGTTGTGGCCAGCTATCAAGGAAATGTTGCTGCAAGAAGGGCGAATCCAAGACCTAACCAGGTCTATGTTTGTCCTGACTGCGGTCGACATGTGCTCCCCCGAATTGGCCTCTATAGCCATAGTCGTGTGCACCGTAGATAAAAGGGAATTACAATAGACTGCACCTTTTACTTGTTTTTTATTGTACACAATTTATCGACTGTAACATTTTTATACTCGGACTCGAGTAACGGCTAATAATAATAATAATAATAATAACTAATATTTTTGTTTAATTTATAATTTAATTAGTTTAATTTAATTTAATTTAATAAGTTTAATTTTTATTGTAAAATGTATAAATGTATATATATATATATATATATATATATATATTTTTAAATAATTTTTCTTATTCATATTTTTCGTGAATGTAAATTTATAGGGTTAAGTATAAAGTAGCTTTAAGCTAAACTTCGCCCTTTCCACATGTATTGTGTTTTTGTATGTACAATACTCTGGAAATAAAGACTTTTATTATTATTCTTTTTTTTTCTTCTTCTATTTTTCCTCAATTACTAGCCGGAGTTCTCTCACCCAAGACTAGTTTGGGGGCACAGTTAGGGAGGTCAATGACATGGTTTTTCATTAAAATGTTAGGAACTTGCGTACAATATTTGCGGTGCCTAGCAACGCTGCTTTCTGCATCGTTCTCAAGTGCCAGTCCTGCAGCTGGAGCTTTTGCTTTGCTGCTATCCAATCTTTGGTGACAAGGCCATTCGCAGAAATTACAACTGGAACTATCTCAACATGTTGTAACTGATATATGTCTTTCAATTTTACAGCAAGTGGTTGGTACTTTCTTTTCTTTTCGGCGATGGTCGAAACTAGGTTTTGGTCTGAGGGAACTGCGATGTCGATGATCACTGCCTTACGAGCTCTATTGTCAAACAAAACGATATCAGGTTTGTTTGCTTCTACTGCTCTGTCGGTGTTAATGGCAGTATCCCATAAGATTTTGGCCCTATCGTTGCGGAGAACTTGGTCTGGTGTACATTTGTAGTAGGGTATCTCTGCATTTGCAAACTCGTACCTTTTAGCAAGCGCTTGGTGAACAACTTTCGCTACGTTGTTATGTCGCTGCAAATATTCAGTCTGTGCCAACGCTGGGCACCCGCAGCACACATGTTGGATGGATTCGTTGGTTTGTTTGCAAAGTCGACACCTACTATTAACGTTTTGACCTAGTATGTACTTTCTGTAGGCTCTGGTGTTGACTACTTGGTCTTGGATAGCAAAGATGGAACCTTCCGTTTCACCATATAGACCTGCCGTTCTAAGCCACTCAGTGGAGCTTTTGCAGTCAACGTGGTCAGACATAACCATTTCGGCGTATCTTCCGTGCAGTTCTTTTTGTCTCCAAGCGGCTATACGGTGTTGTGGCGTAGCATATCGAGGTATGTGATTTTGTTGGGCCAGACAGAATGGGCTGTAATTTTTGTCAACTGTGGAGATAGTTCTGTGGAAATCGCTGTGATTCTCTAGGAAGTACTTCCTTAGTCGCTCTTCCTGCTGTCTACACATCACTTCCATATTAAGTAACCCCCTGCCTCCTAGATTTCGTGAGAGATAGAGACGCTCAGTAGAACTTCTTGGGTGATGCATACGGTGTTTTGTCAGAGTGGTTCTTATTTTCCTATCCAGCGCTTGCAACGCAGTATCGGACCACTTCACCACTCCAAAAGTGTATGCTGCCACTGGAATTGCCCAAGAGTTGATTGCGGCTATCTTATTTCTCGAACTAATGAGTGATTTGCAGATCTTATTCACTCTGGAGAGCACTTTGTTCTCAACCTGCTTTCTTGCAGTTACTTCAGTGATGCCCAACAACTGCAGCAGTCCCAGATATTTGTAGCTGTCTTCTCCACCCAGGCCTTGTATCACAGTGCCTCCGCTGAGTTGCAGCTCGTTGCCTTGTTCTTGGACTTGGCCTCTTCGCGCGTGGACTACTGCACACTTATACAAACCGAATTCCATATGGATGCAGTCGCTGAATGTCTTAACTAGTTCAAATTCGCTCTGCAGCTGATCTTCATTTGATGCGTATAGTTTTACATCATCCATATAAAACTGGTGTGATATTCGCACATTAGGATTTCTCTTGACACTATATCCAAATCCCGAAGTTCTAAGCATTCTGCTAAGCGGAGTTAGCGCTAAGCAAAACCAAAGGGGGCTTAGACTGTCACCTTGAAAAATGCCCCTGCGTATCTCTATCTCGTCGGTCTTGTACGTCTTTCCATGCCCAACATAGAGACGGGTCTTCCAGTTGTTCATACATAAAGTGAGAAAGTCAACAATTGCCGGATGAACCTTATATAACTTCAGTACACGTCTGAGCCAGGAGTGGGGCACGGAGTCAAATGCTTTTTTGTAGTCCACCCACCCGATGGATATGTGGTGTGATTTCCTCCGAGCCTGCTGTGTTATTATATTATCAATGACTAACAATTCCTTGCAACCTCTTGTGCCCTTGCGACATCCATTTTGTTCGGGAACTAGTAGGGTGTTCTCCTGTAAGTGGTCGTAGATCTTGGACGAGATGACTGATGTGAAAAGTTTATATATTGTTGACAGGCATGTGATCGGATGGTAGTTCTTGGGGTTGGCACTGTCTCCTGCCTTTGGTAACATATAGGTTACCCCTGTTGTCATGAAGGAAGGCAAGGATTGAGGATCTGTCAAACTTTTCTGGAAGAGGTTTGCAAGTGTTTCATGGGTGGATGTGAAATATTTCCACCAGACGTTTTGGATACCGTCCAAACCCGGGGCTTTCCAGTTCAGTGTCTTTTTAACCGCTTTGCGAATATCATTGGGGGTGATTAAAATTGCAGACATTTCAGGTATATCCTGGCAGGCCTCTTCTTCTTCTCGCATACAGTAGACATCTTCTTTATGTTCTTTGGGTACTGACCAGATGTCTGCCCAAAACTGTACCATGGTGTTTTTATCCGGAAGCCGTTGCTCTTGTCGTTCACCTGAATTGTCATCCTCAAGGTGTCTGTAAAAGCCCTTTTGGTTTGATGTGAATTCGCTCTCTTGTTGTCTCCTTTTGGATGCTTCATTGTATCTTCTGATACGCGATCCAAGTGCGGCTATTCTCTGCCTGAGCCGCTCGTCTTCCTCTTTTAGTATTTTCACAACGTCCCCAGATGATACACGAATCTTCAATCTCCTGGCGATACCACGGATTCCAACTTTGACTTTCTTTGAGTAAGAGTTTTCATTTCTGAAATATTCTGCTAGGTGGCCAATATCTCTCCTCATTTTGACTATCTTGTCTTCAATTTTTTTTCTCCATATGGGATTCTTTTGTTTTTTGTAATTTTGAGGTTTTCCTTGCGGCTGACTCCCGTTCGTTTCCGTTTTAATTTTTGCGCCGAGCATTGCGCAAACAGCCAATGCTGCACAATGAACAAAACTAACAACCTCCTGACAATTAAGTTCTGCGACGACATCTTCTTTGATGATTGCATCCATATTTTTTACCATTTCATAAAATCGAGCATCACATTTGAGCTTAGGTATTCTGGGTCTGTGTTCTAAGGCGACTCCAGAGTATTGCAATTTGCACATCTCATACTTGTTCTTCAATTCATTATTTAGTGTGGCTTCTTTCACATGCAATTCTTGGACATTATCATCATAAGGCTCCCCTGCTTGAATGTTATCTAAAGTTTCGCCATCCTCTTGTTGTTCTTGCTCAATCCGTTCCGGTTGCAGATCCTCGTTCACCTCTTGCTTGATTCTATCAAGTTCAGTTTATTATTATTAATTTTTTTTTTTTTTTACAAAAAACCAGTCACCTTACTCTGTGGCTCCGACCCTCACAGAGGGGAGCTGGTAATACCAGTAGCCACTCCCCACGCCCGTGGGGTGAGTGACTACCGGGTCCGTGAATCGTGTGCCCTGAGTAGACGTAATGAACCGAGGATGACAGCCTTCTGCATTCTGCCGGCTAAGATCTCTGCCGAATCTCGGCATGCCGGTATGATCTTTAATTCTGAAAGCAGCGTCTGTCTCATTCCACCGAGGGCTCCTATAATCAGTACCACTATTTTAACAGAATGGCCTGGATAAAGCCTGCGGAGTTCGAAGAGCAAATCTCGATATTTTGTCCGTTTTTCCTCCTCTTTCAAGACAATGTTGCTCTCAGCGGGAGCTGAGAATTCCACGACATACATTGTCTTGAGTTGGTGGTCGAGGAGTACTATGTCAGGCTTGTTGGCTTGTATTTGCCTGACGGTGGGAAACGAGTAGTTCCAATAAATTAGGCACTTCTCATTCCCCACAACGGACTCAATATCCCCCGGAACGTAAGGCAGCACTGGTGTTTCGTCTATCCCATACGAGTGCCTTAGATGATAGTAAAGCACTCGTAATGCTGCGTTGTATCTATGAATATAGGCCGAGACTGCGTACGTCGGGCAAGCCGACAGTAAGTGCATTACAGTCTCCGACGCCCTGCGGCAGGCCCTGCAGCTGACCTCAGGGACCTCCATACCCATGACACGACGTCGATAGACGAGAGTGTTAAATACACCATCCTGGCAAGCCATTATGAATCCCTCGGTCTCAGACTTCAGCCCAGCTGACCTTAAGAAGGCGAAGGTCAGCCTTTCGGATAAGCCGAGGTCTTCTATATTTTTATAGAAGACCCCGTGCAATGGCTTATCCTTATGGAGCTGCAGAAGGATGTTGTGTTCTGCAGCTCTAATGTGGGCTTTTAGTCGAACGGGTTCCAACTCGGTGACAGAGTCGGGGTTTACCCGCTCGACGTCGAAGATGAGACCAAGTTCATCGGCTGCTCTCC
This sequence comes from Leptura quadrifasciata, assembly GCA_963675555.1. Taxonomy (NCBI): domain Eukaryota; kingdom Metazoa; phylum Arthropoda; class Insecta; order Coleoptera; family Cerambycidae; genus Leptura; species Leptura quadrifasciata. Next base: position 65,903,208 of record OY776681.1, read on the forward strand.
GTGCTGCCTTAAAGAGAAAAGCTCCTACCACTGCATTTTCATGGTCTCGGACCATGCAGAGGAGGGGATCCGAACTCCTGATGATCTTACATGCTCCCTCCAGAACCATCCTGCTATGGAGACTCTCCAAACTCAAGAGTCCACGGCCTCCCCGATGTCGTGGGAGATATAACCGTGGAACGGACGATTTAGGATGCAAGCCCTTATTGAGATGCATCTTCTTGCGGGTTACTACATCGAGTTGACGCAGCTCTTCTCTAGTCCACTTCACTACTCCGAAAGAGTAGAGAAGGATCGGAACGGCAAGCATATTTGTAGCAGACACCTTGTTCTTCCCCGACGGTTCTGAAGACCAGATCTGTCGGAGTAGGTGCTGATACTTGCCGCGGAGAGCGTTTTTCACTACACTCACTTCTTGGGTGGAGCGTTGCTCGACACCCAAGTAAGTGTACGACTCTCCGGCATCTAGATGGTGTAAGATGCTTCCGTCCACGAGCTGCGCGTCCTCTCCATAGTCACCGCATCGTCCTCTCTTGAGATGGATCAGTGCGCATTTGTCCAACCCGAACTGCATACCGACAGCCTGCGTATACTCCTGTACCACCCTAAGGGACTGTTGGAGATCCCTCTCTCCAGAGGCATAAAGTTTAAGGTCATCCATATAAAATAGATGGGTGACCTTATGCCTCCTGTCGCCAGGGGTACCGCAGTTGTAGCCACGGGTTTTCCGGAGCGAGACGGATAATGGCAGTAGTGAGATGCAAAACAGAAGGGGGCTGAGGGAATCTCCCCGAAATACTCCTCTCCTGAATGTTACCGACTCTGTTTGGACTCTATCGTTACCCGATGTTATGGTAAAGCGAGTCGTCCAGAGCGGCATCAGTTCTTCAATACATCTCACTACGGGACCGGGTACCACAAGACATCGGAGCAAGTGAACAATGAGCTCATGCGATGTCATGTCGAATGCCTTGCGGTAGTCGATCCAGGCCATAGAGAGGTTCCGCTTATACTGCATGGAGTCCTGCGTGACACATCTGTCAATCAACAGGTTCTCCTTGCAGCCAGCGACACCTCTCTTCGACCCTCGTTGCTCATATATCCGTTCGTAAACCGGTTCAACTGCGTGGAGCACCCGCATGTACAAAATGCGTGTAAACACCTTGTAACATGCGTTTAGACAGGTTATCGGTCTGTAATTCTTTGGGTTGGACAAATCTCCGTTCTTGGGGATCAGCACTGTCCGCCCCTCAACAACCCAAGAAGGGATTTGCTGCTCCCCATTTAACCAGGAATTAAATATTCTGGCCAAATGGTGGTGGGTGCTCGATAACTTTTTCCACCAAAAGTTATTTATCCCATCGGGACCTGGAGCAGCAAAGTTCTTAGAGCCATCAAGAGCCCTACGAACCTCTTCTGGGGTTATTGGTTCGCACACTTCCTGTGGTTGCTGAAGCCTTTGACAAAAGGCTTCAAAGTGTACAAGGGCAGGAGAATCTCGGTTGAGTGGAAGCCTCTCCTCGTACAGCGTTTTCCAGAAGTTCTCCACCTGATCTGCAGTCGGCGGATTGTCTACAACACGCGGAGGCGGTTGGAAAAGGCGCGAGGGCTTCTCGCGGAACAGTTTATTTTCCGCAAGCCCCCTCGCCCGCCTCACTAATGACTTTTTGCAAGTCACTAACATCCGTATCCTGTCGAGACAGTACTGTTTGGTGGTTCGCAGCACTGCCTCATTGAGTGTGTGATGGACGCGTCTTAAGTTGGCGGCTAATCGACGCACTTTAGGCGTGACCGGCCTGTTGGCCGCCATATAGTCCATCACACATTGGATACGGGATGCGTGTTGCCTCGCCGACTGGATCTTGACTTCCATCTTTTGTATGCGCCGCTGCGCTCTCTCCTGTGGGGAAGAGGTATTTCGCCTCTCCACCTGAGACGAGCGTTGAGCAGCGGCACACACGGCACAATTTATATGCCAGATGTCAGCCTCTTCTGGTAGCGCTGCACGAAGTTCAGCGTCCACTCTGGCCAGGTCTTGCGGCCCGGGGGTTTTCAGACGGTGTAACCCCCTTCTGGTACTGAGGCCCTCTGGTATTGGCGGAGCGAGGAGAGCCACGTCCTCAACCGGTGAATGTGGCGGCTCTTCGGCCACCTCATTCACCGGCCCAGGAGCAGCCCTCACGTAGCCCCTACTACGAAGGTGGGATACATAGTCACGCAGATTTTGTGGCGTGAAGGCGCTATGCTCTGGTAGCCTCTCACACCACAGAGCATGCATCCGCGCCATGTACCCCCTCCGCGCGGGCTCACTGCTTTCATTACAATGCAGAAGCTCATCCCTCAGTTCATCTGTCCACTCAAAGCGTCCTTGTTTATTGCGTACGTCGTCAACGGGCGGTCTATCCGGTTGGGCCCCACCACCTTGCTCTTGACCCCTATCCGAACGGGGTCGATCGTGGGGGCCCAGTCTTCGGCCTGCCGGAACCAAAGGTTAGAGCCTGTGGGTGGTTAGCCCAGCAGGCCCACGACCGACACCAGAGGGGAAGATGCTTTCCCCTCCCGGGTGCACTAGGGCTGCCGGTTCGGTTTTGCACCCCTAGCTGGAGTAAGTGGTGGCGCTACTCACCAAAGGCTTAATAGATGGAAGTTAGCCCCTCCCCTTATTATTATTATTATTATTATTATTATTTTTTTTTTCGCTGAGCGATGCTGGACAGTTCTGCCGTGTCTCCGACATTCTCACGACAGAAGCGCCAACGAATTATCTACAGCCACTCCCCACAACCCGCAGGGTTAGTGACCGTAGATTCCTAAATCATGTGCCCTAAGCAGCCTAAGGGACCCCAGAATGACTGCTTTCTGCATTTGACCTGCCAACCATTCGGCTGACTTTTGGCAGGCCGGTATGGTCTTCAATTCGGAGAGCAGTGTAGGCCTCATCCCTCCGAGTACACCGATTATCAGGACGACCATCTTGACAGAGTAGTCAGGGTACAGCGCATGGAGCTCATAACGGAGATCTCGGTATTTAGTCCGTTTTTCCTCCTCCTTCAAGGCGATGTTTTTCTCAGCAGGCGCCGAGAACTCGATGACATACATCACCTTGGTTTGGTGGTCGAGGAGTACTATGTCAGGCTTGTTGGCTTGAATTAGCCTGACGGTCGAAAACGAGAAGTTCCAATACATTCGGCATTTCTCGTTCTCGACAACGGACTCGATCTCTCCGGGGACATAAGGCAGCACTGGTGTTTGGTCTACTTCATACGAGTGCCGTAGATGGTAGTATAGCACTCGTAAAGCCGCGTTATGCCTATGGATGTAGGCCGAAGTCGCATAAATGGGACATGCAGATAGTAAGTGCATGAGCGACTCCGGCGCCTGACGACAAGTCCTGCAGTTAGTGTCAGGAACTTCCACTTTCATAACGCGACTACGGTAGATCAAAGTGTTAATAACACCATCTTGGCAGGCCACAATGAATCCTTCAGTCTCCGACTTTAGCCCTGCTGACCGTAGAAAAGCGAAGGTCAGCTTTGTCGATAAACCTAGTGTCTCTATGTTGTTATAGAACGCACCATGCATAGATTTATCGACATGCTGTCTGAGCAGATTTCTCTGCTCAGCAGCTTTAATTTGGGCTGTCAGACGATTTGGCGGAAGCTCAGTTACTGACTGTACGTCAGCACCTCGCCGGCCTCCTCGCCTGAAGTCGAACACAAGACCGAGATCATCTGCGGCCCTTCGTGCTGCCTTAAATAAAAATGCGCCAACTCCCATGGTTTCATGATCTCTCACAAACCGTAGGAGTGGGTCCGAGCTCCTTAGTATGTTACACGCCATACTCAGCGCTACTCTGCTATGCATACACTCCAGGCTCAAGAGTCCTCGACCCCCCCGTTGACGTGGGAGGTATATTCGAGGAACGGACGATCTAGGATGAATGCTCCTATTGATACGCATCATCTTACGGGTATCCCTGTCCAATTGGCGCAGCTCGTCTAGTGTCCATTTGACTACCCCGAAGGAGTAGAGCAGAATCGGAACGGCAAGCATATTAGTAGCAGACACCTTGTTTTTCCCCGAAAGCTCAGAAGACCAAATCTTTCGGAGGCGGCGTCTGTACTTGCCGCGGAGAGTATCCTTAACTTGTTGTACGTCCTGGATATGGTGCTGTTGCACCCCTAGGTACGTGTAGGTCTCTCCGGCATCCAGATGTCGTAGGATGCTTCCGTCTGCTAGCTGCGCATCTTCAAAGAATTCCCCGCATCGTCCTCTCTTGATATGGACGACTGCACACTTGTCCAACCCGAATTCCATGCCAATGGCCCGCGTGTACTCTTGGACCACCCTGAGAGAGTTTTGTAGTTCGCACTCTCCGGAGGCGTAAAGTTTTAGGTCATCCATATAGAATAGATGGGTGACCTTATGCCTCCGGTTGCTGGGTGGACCACATTGGTATCCGCGGGTTCGGCGCAATGCGACAGATAACGGCAGCAGTGAGATGCAGAATAGGAGGGGACTCAGGGAGTCACCCTGGAAAACTCCTCTCCTAAATGTTACCAACTCTGTCGAAACCCGCTGAGCACCAGATGTTATGGTGAAGCGGATCCTCCAGAGCGGCATCAGGTGTTCGATGCATCTCACTAGTGGGGCAGGTATCGCAAGGCACTGCAACAAGTGTATCAATAGTGCATGCGATGTTGTATCGAATGCCTTGCGGTAATCGATCCACCCCATTGATAGATTACGCTTGTATTGTACAGAATCCTGCGTAATACAACGGTCTATCAATAGGTTTTCTTTGCAGCCTGCCACACGTTTCTTACCACCACGCTGCTCGTGTATCTGGTTAAAGACCGGTTCTACCGACCTCAAAGTCCTAGCATACAAGATACGGGTAAATAGCTTGTAGCAGGAATTGAGGCAAGTAATCTGCCTGTAGTTTTTCGGATTGGACAGATCTCCCTTTTTAGGGATTAGTACAGTTCGCCCCTCGGCAAACCAGTGCGGGATCTGCTGCCCCTCATTCAACCAAGAGTTGAAAACTCGGGCCAGACGACGGTGAGTGGAATTATTATTATTATTATTATTATTATTATTTAGTGTGTATACGAGAAGGAAATGTCTCAACAAAATTTTTTGGCGACCCTCTCCACCACCCCCATTGCCACTCCCACCCTATTATTAAAGGGAGCAAAAAGTAAATTGGGATTTGGGTGTTTAAAAGAACCAGGGACCTTTAAAATTTGTGTTGGCATTATCCACCCCTTCTACCACCCCCACCCCATTATTAAAGAGAGTAAAATATTACATTGGAATTTAGTGTGCATAAGACTTGGATACAAAATCTGGATGTCGAAGCAGTGATTCCTTGGGCAACGGTTTTTTTATTGTGCTTAATAAAATAAAATGTCTTATTAAAAAAAAAATAAAAAAATGACCATATAGTACTGTCGTGAGCAGAAAAAAATATGACAACTTTTTTTTCTAATATAAATCTGTCTCCATTTGAATATGTAATGTGTAGCCGAAATAAACCAGATATCACTTTTAATTTATTTTTTATTTAAATACTGTAGTTTTTTTTAATGCTATAGTAAATGATGGACGGTTATGAGACAAATTGCACTGCGTTATAACATTAACAAAAATTTGGTGTGTAACATTTTAAGAAAGTGGAGAATAAACGGTACGATTAGTAGAAATCCTGGATCAAAGGACAAAGAATATCCTACTTAACAAGAAACTAACAAGTAATATTTGGTTATTGCACCATTTAAAAATTCGGGAAACCGGTTTTTCGTCAATAAGTCAGCGGGTGTTGATTCTATAGAAAAATATATACCTCCCAAAAATGAAGAATTTGACAAAACACGCAATTTCGGTTCTTGGTCTCATCGATGTCGGATCATTATTTAGCGAGATATTGCGAATTAACGTTATGGCAAAAAAAATGGGAAAAAGCGTTTCTATCTGATCGTCAAGTAACTCTCAATTAATGACAGGAGAATCATGACAATCAGAGCAAGTGCATGCGTGTGTGAATCAGACAGGAGAGAGAGAAGTGGAGAGAGTAAGCTCCGCTCCCGGCTGCTGCCGCTCCGTCGACTGACTCGATCGCCAGTTTAAATTTATTTTTAATTGTAGCTGACACGGGCAGGCAAGATACAGACAGGGCAAAATTAAAAAGTGGATAAATAGAAAGAAAAATGTTTACCCTCTGTTTTGAGCTCTGCTAGAACCCCCTACTCCTCTGCGATTTCCCGCTATACAGCAAAAATTTTACATTCTCCTCTCTCCCCTCCTAGTTATCGGATTGCGGCCTAGTTGGACGGAAATTGAAGAAAAAACTATAGCCATCGATTGACATAAAGATTATTCCACCCACCCCTTTCCTTCATGACAAAATTTTTTTTTTAAAAAAAGGTCAAAACTTCTTTCGCGCGCCAGCAACGTGTTTTCCGCAAAAGTCGATTTCAGTCAATTTTATTGAGTTCTACGTGAAAAACAAAAGAAAAGTCACTTTGATTTTTTTCGATCCACCTCTCCAGTCACGATTTATCGGCGATTAAAATAATTTTGCCCTCCCTCTCTCCCTCCCCTCCTAATTGTCCCGCCACCCTCAGCCTCCGGCCTATTAAAATGGATGACATTACCCTTCTACGAAAAATATGATAAAAGTCCTACGTGCATGTCGCGCCGAGAAAAAATGAATTGAAAATTTTTTTCCTGTAACGTTAATTCGCGTTATCTCGCTAAATAATGGTCCGACGTCGAAGAGACCAAGAACCAAAATTGTGTGTTATGTCAAGTTCTTCATTTTTGAGATGCATATTTTTTTTTGTGGAATCAACACCCGCTGACTTATTAACGAAAAACCAGTTTCCCATATTTTTAAATGGTCCCTTCCCCCCTCTCGACCCTCAGATCTGTGGAACGTACGTGGGGAAACAATGCCGAGACCCGACTTGGTCGATTGGGAAAATTTTCTTTAATTTGAGGACTACGAATTGAGGATCGCTTTTCTGCCCGATCCACTCCACTCTACCTTAAAGCGAACACAAGACAAATGCAAAGAAAATTGTTTCCTCCTCTATGCTGCGTGCTGCGTTTCGTCTATTTACAGCTAAATGAAAATAAAAAATGGCTTTCTGTTTAAAATGCTAAAAAGTAATATGCAATTTGCATTGAAACGAAAAACATGATTACTACTAACGACTAAATATTTTGTAAAGAAAGAGTACTGCAGCAGCATAAGAGACACTCCTTAATTTAAAAATTACTGGTATCGAATACCAATTAAAAAAATATTACAGTACATCCAAAATACTCCAAGTAACAAAAATCTATACTTTTATTTGTACTTAAAAAAATACTTGGAGTATTTTAAGGTACTCTAAATATTTTAAGTACTTTGGACTACTTGTACTGGGTACTGGGAGTAATTTTTAAAAGTTGCCTCAACACTGAGGACCCAAACCAAAATAAAGGCGGGCGAAGTCATCTAATAATAATAAATATTCGGCTATAACTCTAAAATGACCCTATTAAACAAATGTTATAAAATATAACAAATAAAGGCAATTATTTTTTCTATCGATAGATATATAATTTGTAGTCATCAATAACGTGCAAAGAAATAGCTGCCCGTGTAATTGGGCTATAATTTTAATTAGTAACTCTCATTCTTCTTATATACTGCGAGCAAATTTTACTGAACTAATTGAGAATTGTTTTACAATTTTTTCTTCTGTAAAGTCCATTAAAAAAATATATTGGGAAGGCGTTCTAGCTATAACAAGTTTTTAATTACTATTCAAACGACCTAACAAATTTGACACAAGACGAAAGAAAGATATAACTTTTTTCTCTCAATTGGTACATAATATTAAAGGTATTTATTTAAATAAAAACGCCAGTGGCGAGTATACAATAAGCAACACATTTAATTGAATTAGAAAGTATTTTTAATAATAGTAAAGCCCCCAACATTTTACCATTGTGTATTCAATAAAACATTAACAATGTAATATATGAATAATGGTAAAATTAACAAAAAATTTTTAATCGAAAATAATATAACTAATTTACAGTAACTTCTGAACACAAATAAAATTCAAAGCATGTTTGCTTTGTAACGCATTAGTTACACATTTATACAACGTGTCCCATTTTACTTTGAACCACCTCAATAAAAAGTTTATTTAATGCCCAATTTAGATCACTTTTTTTAAATATAGATCTTTTAAAAGGGCATCTTTGTGTTATATTAAATTTTACAAAACATAATAGCGTGGCCTACTATGATTTTTTTTCGGGTCAGGAAATGGTGAAATCTTTTTTTATCGATTTTTAACCTCACCACAATAAAATTGTGTCAGGTTACTAAAATTGGCCCAAAAACGAAAATTGATATAACATCAAATCTTTACGTTTTGAGGTCCCCAGAACCGAAAAAAGTGGTTTTTGAAAAATCTCTATGTGTGTGATGGTGTGTGTATCTATGTGTGTTGCACGATAGCGCCGAAACTACTGAACGGATTTAGATGAAACTTTGCATGGGAGTTTCTGTAGTGCTCCAGAAGATCTGAAAAGGTTTTGGTTGAGATCAGATTATTTTTAGTGCCGTTTAGGCGCAACAAGTTGTTTATTTTATAATTACTTACAATTTGCAATCGAACCATTGAAAAGTAGTTAAAATTCCGATTTCAATGATATACACACTTTAGAGAGCGAGGGAGATTCGATAAAAAAATTTATACCAAAATTATTTGACAAAAAAAACTTTAGAACTCATTGCAAAACATTGTAGGCTGGTGCCGGTGTTGTATTTGATGCATAAATAAGATGGCCTTGACTGGCATTTTGACGTATTTCACTGACAGAAAATTTAATAGCGTGGTGTGATTTATTTTATTACCGCGTTTGAGAGAAATGTCGCGTTTTGGTCAGGAAAATACTGAGATAATCAGAAAAGAGGTGGACAGACTAATTCCAACAAATACGAAGAGATCTAAGGCAATTATATGGAAACAATTTTTAGAATCATACAAAATTGTAATAGGAACTTCTGTCATAGTCCTGGCTGCAGTTTTGGGGGATTGGGGGTTTAATATGAAGAAAACAAACTGCGAAGATTATAAAGAATCTGTTGTGAAGGTGATAAAATTTTTTAATTATTTTAAATACTTACATACTATTAAAATATTTTTGTTAGATGGAGAGGTTAGAATTCACAAATGTAATACTATTTCAGGTTATGTGGAATTTATCCGCAAAACAACTTCAAGAAATGTGCTTCATCAAATATCAGCAGTAGTGTCTTAATGACAGAGGTTCGGAGCGGAGGAGCGGAGCAGTGATCAGTGATCAGTGATCAGTTTAGGGGTGGGGGGCAATTAGTGTGGTGGGGGTAAATATGGTGGTGGGGGGCAATTAGTGTGGTGGGGGTAATTAGAATGGTGGGGGGTAATTAGATTAGTGAGAAGTAATTAGAGTGATGGGGATGTAAGTACGGTGGTGGGAGGTAATTAGACTAATATGATGTAATTAGAGTGGTGGGAGGTAATTAAGGGGCGGGGGCTTAGGGGATGGGGCGTTAGAGGGCGGGGCCTATGAAAGGTGGTGGTGGGGGGCAATTAGGATGGTAATTAGATTAGTGAGAAGTAATTAAAGTGGCGTGATGTAATTGTTGTGGTGGGGGGCAATTGGATTAGTAAGAAGTAATTAAAGTGGCATGATGTAATTGTGGTGGTGGGGGGCAATTAGATTAGTAAGAAGTAATTAAAGTGGTGTGATGTAATTGTAGTGGTGGGAGGTAATTAGGGTGATGTGATGTAATTGTAGTGGTGGGAGGTAATTAGAATGGTGTGATGTAATTGTAGTGGTGGGGGGTAACTAGAGTGGCCTATGAAAGGTGGTGGTGGGGGGCAATTAGGATGGTAATTAGATTAGTGAGAAGTAATTAAAGTGGCGTGATGTAATTGTTGTGGTGGGGGGCAATTAGATTAGTAAGAAGTAATTAAAGTGGCGTGATGTAATTGTGGTGGTGGGGGGCAATTAGATTAGTAAGAAGTAATTAAAGTGGTGTGATGTAATTGTAGTGGTGGGAGGTAATTAGGGTGATGTGATGTAATTGTAGTGGTGGGAGGTAATTAGAATGGTGTGATGTAATTGTAGTGGTGGGGGGCAATTAGTGGAATGATGGGTAATTAGAGTAATTGCATGATGGATAATTATTGTGGTGGGAGGTAATTAAAATGTTGTGATGTAATTGTAGTGGTGGGAGGTAATTGTAGTGGTGTGATGTAATTGTAGTGGTGGGAGGTAATTAGAATGGTGTGATGTAATTGTAGTGGTGGGGGGCAATTAGTGGAATGATGGGTAATTAGAGTAATTGCATGATGGATAATTATTGTGGTGGGAGGTAATTAAAGTGGCCTGATGTAATTGTAGTGGTGGGAGGTAATTGTAGTGGTGTGATGTAATTGTAGTGGTGGGAGGTAATTAGAATGGTGTGATGTAATTGTAGTGGTGGGGGGCAATTAGTGGAATGATGGGTAATTAGAGTAATTGCATGATGGATAATTATTGTGGTGGGGGTGATTCAATTAAGGTGGTGTGATGTAATTGTAGTGGTGGGGGGTAATTGGAGTGGTGTGGTAATTAGAGTGATGGGATGCAATTAGAGTGGTGGGAGGTAATTAAAGTACTGTGGTAATTAGAGGACAATTACAGGTAATTTAAGTAAAAATAAAGGTATTGCAGTAAAAATAATGGTGATTAAAGCAATTATGGTCAATCCATCCGTCTAGTCGTTCGTATGCAGACAGTTAAATAATTCTCTATTATGTTGTATTGTCTTATTGCACTTTGTATTTTTTTACGATGAGATAACAAACATTCATTCTTTATTTACCTGCCTTATCCTTATGCTGATAAACAATTGCGACCTATCTACATTATCTTTATACCGATCAACAATTATTTTACCTGTCTTATCTTTAGGGACATCTGTCTTATCCTATGCTGATTTATGAGATGTACATTTACTACCTGCCTGTCTTATCCACCGAGATTTTATCAGTGAATTTGTGAAAGAGAACATTTACATTGTTATTTCAATACCTGCAGCGTACCCTCTTTATGGCTTTTGTGTACTTAACATCTTGACATCACAAGTGAGGAGAACGTGTTGCTGTTTATTTTAGTTTTTATTTTTTGAATTGAAACACATGATTTACATTTTCTTATATTATTTATTACCTATTCTGTCACATTACTATTTTCATACTATTTATTATCTATTCTAATACATTACTAACTAATTGTCTTTTTATTTTATCTTGCACCAAAAAATCCACCTTGAACTGATCCATCCAATGCATTATAGGTCAAGTAGGCATCGTGAAGTATAAGTTCAGGAGCTTTGTTTTTTGTGTCTCAAACTCTATTAGTATGTCAACTCTATGGTGTGGTAATAATTAGAATGGTGGGAGATAATTGCATTCTTCTGATCCATATTTTTTATTTATGTCTAAACAGTTAATGAATATATATTACAAATCAAAATTATCGCGTTCTGATTCAGACTCATCCAAATCAACACTATCCCATCCCGCTTCAGGCTCCTCCATGTTCAAACGTCTAGCGTATTTTAGTAAAATGTCCAACCTCTTTTCACTATTATCTTCATCAAGTCGATGATGCCCCCAAGCCAAAGTATATACATCATCGGGTATAACATACCTCTTGTCATCAGCAGACGATAGGGCTACTTTATTTTTGAGTTCAGTGTGAATGGTATGTAAATCAGATTTAAATATGGACATTTTACGGAATATTAATCCGCCATTTTCAACAACTTGAACATAATCAGAAAAATTAATTTGATGTTTTACTACACTTTTGGAAACACCTTTTGCCTTTTTCGTAATGTCGTCAGCTTTAACACAGTAGGCTTTCGCACCAGTTCCATAAAAGCATTCTATTGGTCTTCCAGCATACTCATCTTTCATTTTCCCTACTACAGATATAGTTTTAAGCATGTTATGATTGTTGTATGCGCCATAATTTGAAGTGTCGAAGAAGTGAATGTTTTTCTTGATATCATCATAAACGTTTTCTGTGAATATTTCTAAAATTAAACTATCAGTGTCTGTGTATAAAACAGTCGCGTCATCTCCATACATGGGTTTAATGTAACCATATAAAAATTCGTAGATTATGGTTTTGGAAATATCTAAAATTGAAAAACCTGCATAAAGTGGTTTATCGTAAACAACTTTTAATTTTTCCAAATGCACTGCCACTAGATTTTCATCAAATACTGAGCAAGACTTAAAATACGGCCTGGCTATTAACGCCCTGGCGCCCAAAGTACCTTTTCTGTTTTCCCAGCACGAACAGAGTTTAATATTTTGTCTTTTATCGACGTTTTCCATCGTTTTGCCGAAAATTGAATTCACCATGAGCTTAAATAGGTCCTTTTCAAACTCGTTTCGAGCGGAATTACGAAGTGTTGTATTTAAGTCAATATATGATCCAAGCCAGGCGGACTGAGAGAATTCTATTATCCTATGCACGTTCTTTAATATCAGGCCATATTTCAAACATTGTTTCAGATTTTTGTAGTGAATGATATATTTATGTTTATCTCGTAAGTTTGGAATTAATTTTGGAGCTTTACTTTTGGGAGGAATCATACTCTCTGGGCAAAACGGCAGTTCGTTATGGTCATCGTGCAAGTGTAGAGGATATTCCAAGTCGACTTCTAAAACGTATCCTTTGGGTGAATCTTTTCCAATCAGGGAACAATCAAATTTTTTGATTTCCTCTCTCTCAAGCCATCTGAAGTCACTAGTCGGTAGCATTTCTTTCATAGCTGCTCCGTACAGATTTGTAGCATCAAGATAGACGATGTACGACGATTCTTTGGTGGAGTCATAGTTTGATAGATATTTGTTGTTCGCTATAGACTTTCTCTTTGAACATTGCGATACACCGCCACGAATACCTTTTCTAAAGAAGTGCACAGTATCCACATCAGTCAGAAGTTCCAGTTCGATCTGTGTATATCGCAACATGGCATCCCAGCTCAAAGAAGGTGCTGTTAAATAATGAGCAGGATCTAACTTGTAGTGCTTCAAACATACCTTTCTAAAATTTTCAAACACATCTGCTAATAAAAATATATCTGATTTCAGATAGATATCTGCGTATTCTCCCAATGTATTGCATTTAAAGACACTCCACACTTTATTGGCTCGTTCATAATCCTTATCAGAAAGAGATTCGTTGGTTAAGTAGTTATAAAATAGGTCTTTGGACGGTAACTGGGTTTCTTCCAATTTTTCAAAAGAGCTCATATAATTGTAAGGAAAAACCCCCTTCTGTCTTATTAAATCGAATTCCTCATCGTTTTGAAAATACTTTCTAGTTTCAACACATTGATCGGATACTAAACTCTGACTCAATTTATCGAGGGACCTTGATAAAAATCGAAAAGAGTCCACAAATTTCAACCTCAGGTATGTGTGCGGTATATTGGGATTCGCAGATTTCTCTACAATGATTGACTTTGAGAACGAAATGTATTTCTCCTTGGTTTGGGCTATTACGGAAACATGCTCTTTTTGGGATGCTAACTTCTTAATGAATAAATGACTATCATAGTTTGTCAAATTGTGGAAGAACACAGGTATAGATTTCGGCACTTTATAGTTTAAATTACAAATAGAGTGTGCAGCCGCGCGGAAGCGTCCTGTTAAATGGCAGTGATCACGCACTTTTTTGTCCTCAGGCTTGAAGGGTTTTGTGCAAATATGGCAGCATACCGCATTTTCATATTCGACTTCTTCTTGGGCTGAAAGAGGGAACATCTTTTTCACATGCTTTAAATGATTCTCATACAAGTTTAGAGCCGTTTCATCCAACCTTTTAATGAACACTTCAGCGGCATCAGGTCCTCTGTATGTTACAAATTTTGAGTACTTATCATCGAAATTACATTTTACATAAAAGCCGAAAGAATAGGGTTGGTGTTCACATACTTTAACTGTGAATGACTTATCATCACAAGGTTCATTATGGTCGATGGGTTTCAGTAAACTTTCGAAATCGGCATAAATCACAAATGGCACTGGTAATTGTCTTTCAAAGTTTATAAACTTAAGAATATTTTCAGGTACTGATTCACCATATTTATTAATTTTTATGTCAGTAGATGGTAGTCTCCCTCCCCTCCTAATTGTCCCGCCACCCTCAGCCTCCGGCCTATTAAAATGGATGACATTACCCTTCTACGAAAAATATGATAAAAGTCCTACGTGCATGTCGCGCCGAGAAAAAATGAATTGAAAATTTTTTTCCTGTAACGTTAATTCGCGTTATCTCGCTAAATAATGGTCCGACGTCGAAGAGACCAAGAACCAAAATTGTGTGTTATGTCAAGTTCTTCATTTTTGAGATGCATATTTTTTTTTGTGGAATCAACACCCGCTGACTTATTAACGAAAAACCAGTTTCCCATATTTTTAAATGGTCCCTTCCCCCCTCTCGACCCTCAGATCTGTGGAACGTACGTGGGGAAACAATGCCGAGACCCGACTTGGTCGATTGGGAAAATTTTCTTTAATTTGAGGACTACGAATTGAGGATCGCTTTTCTGCCCGATCCACTCCACTCTACCTTAAAGCGAACACAAGACAAATGCAAAGAAAATTGTTTCCTCCTCTATGCTGCGTGCTGCGTTTCGTCTATTTACAGCTAAATGAAAATAAAAAATGGCTTTCTGTTTAAAATGCTAAAAAGTAATATGCAATTTGCATTGAAACGAAAAACATGATTACTACTAACGACTAAATATTTTGTAAAGAAAGAGTACTGCAGCAGCATAAGAGACACTCCTTAATTTAAAAATTACTGGTATCGAATACCAATTAAAAAAATATTACAGTACATCCAAAATACTCCAAGTAACAAAAATCTATACTTTTATTTGTACTTAAAAAAATACTTGGAGTATTTTAAGGTACTCTAAATATTTTAAGTACTTTGGACTACTTGTACTGGGTACTGGGAGTAATTTTTAAAAGTTGCCTCAACACTGAGGACCCAAACCAAAATAAAGGCGGGCGAAGTCATCTAATAATAATAAATATTCGGCTATAACTCTAAAATGACCCTATTAAACAAATGTTATAAAATATAACAAATAAAGGCAATTATTTTTTCTATCGATAGATATATAATTTGTAGTCATCAATAACGTGCAAAGAAATAGCTGCCCGTGTAATTGGGCTATAATTTTAATTAGTAACTCTCATTCTTCTTATATACTGCGAGCAAATTTTACTGAACTAATTGAGAATTGTTTTACAATTTTTTCTTCTGTAAAGTCCATTAAAAAAATATATTGGGAAGGCGTTCTAGCTATAACAAGTTTTTAATTACTATTCAAACGACCTAACAAATTTGACACAAGACGAAAGAAAGATATAACTTTTTTCTCTCAATTGGTACATAATATTAAAGGTATTTATTTAAATAAAAACGCCAGTGGCGAGTATACAATAAGCAACACATTTAATTGAATTAGAAAGTATTTTTAATAATAGTAAAGCCCCCAACATTTTACCATTGTGTATTCAATAAAACATTAACAATGTAATATATGAATAATGGTAAAATTAACAAAAAATTTTTAATCGAAAATAATATAACTAATTTACAGTAACTTCTGAACACAAATAAAATTCAAAGCATGTTTGCTTTGTAACGCATTAGTTACACATTTATACAACGTGTCCCATTTTACTTTGAACCACCTCAATAAAAAGTTTATTTAATGCCCAATTTAGATCACTTTTTTTAAATATAGATCTTTTAAAAGGGCATCTTTGTGTTATATTAAATTTTACAAAACATAATAGCGTGGCCTACTATGATTTTTTTTCGGGTCAGGAAATGGTGAAATCTTTTTTTATCGATTTTTAACCTCACCACAATAAAATTGTGACAGGTTACTAAAATTGGCCCAAAAACGAAAATTGATATAACATCAAATCTTTACGTTTTGAGGTCCCCAGAACCGAAAAAAGTGGTTTTTGAAAAATCTCTATGTGTGTGATGGTGTGTGTATCTATGTGTGTTGCACGATAGCGCCGAAACTACTGAACGGATTTAGATGAAACTTTGCATGGGAGTTTCTGTAGTGCTCCAGAAGATCTGAAAAGGTTTTGGTTGAGATCAGATTATTTTTAGTGCCGTTTAGGCGCAACAAGTTGTTTATTTTATAATTACTTACAATTTGCAATCGAACCATTGAAAAGTAGTTAAAATTCCGATTTCAATGATATACACACTTTAGAGAGCGAGGGAGATTCGATAAAAAAATTTATACCAAAATTATTTGACAAAAAAAACTTTAGAACTCATTGCAAAACATTGTAGGCTGGTGCCGGTGTTGTATTTGATGCATAAATAAGATGGCCTTGACTGGCATTTTGACGTATTTCACTGACAGAAAATTTAATAGCGTGGTGTGATTTATTTTATTACCGCGTTTGAGAGAAATGTCGCGTTTTGGTCAGGAAAATACTGAGATAATCAGAAAAGAGGTGGACAGACTAATTCCAACAAATACGAAGAGATCTAAGGCAATTATATGGAAACAATTTTTAGAATCATACAAAATTGTAATAGGAACTTCTGTCATAGTCCTGGCTGCAGTTTTGGGGGATTGGGGGTTTAATATGAAGAAAACAAACTGCGAAGATTATAAAGAATCTGTTGTGAAGGTGATAAAATTTTTTAATTATTTTAAATACTTACATACTATTAAAATATTTTTGTTAGATGGAGAGGTTAGAATTCACAAATGTAATACTATTTCAGGTTATGTGGAATTTATCCGCAAAACAACTTCAAGAAATGTGCTTCATCAAATATCAGCAGTAGTGTCTTAATGACAGAGGTTCGGAGCGGAGGAGCGGAGCAGTGATCAGTGATCAGTGATCAGTTTAGGGGTGGGGGGCAATTAGTGTGGTGGGGGTAAATATGGTGGTGGGGGGCAATTAGTGTGGTGGGGGTAATTAGAATGGTGGGGGGTAATTAGATTAGTGAGAAGTAATTAGAGTGATGGGGATGTAAGTACGGTGGTGGGAGGTAATTAGACTAATATGATGTAATTAGAGTGGTGGGAGGTAATTAAGGGGCGGGGGCTTAGGGGATGGGGCGTTAGAGGGCGGGGCCTATGAAAGGTGGTGGTGGGGGGCAATTAGGATGGTAATTAGATTAGTGAGAAGTAATTAAAGTGGCGTGATGTAATTGTTGTGGTGGGGGGCAATTGGATTAGTAAGAAGTAATTAAAGTGGCATGATGTAATTGTGGTGGTGGGGGGCAATTAGATTAGTAAGAAGTAATTAAAGTGGTGTGATGTAATTGTAGTGGTGGGAGGTAATTAGGGTGATGTGATGTAATTGTAGTGGTGGGAGGTAATTAGAATGGTGTGATGTAATTGTAGTGGTGGGGGGTAACTAGAGTGGCCTATGAAAGGTGGTGGTGGGGGGCAATTAGGATGGTAATTAGATTAGTGAGAAGTAATTAAAGTGGCGTGATGTAATTGTTGTGGTGGGGGGCAATTAGATTAGTAAGAAGTAATTAAAGTGGCGTGATGTAATTGTGGTGGTGGGGGGCAATTAGATTAGTAAGAAGTAATTAAAGTGGTGTGATGTAATTGTAGTGGTGGGAGGTAATTAGGGTGATGTGATGTAATTGTAGTGGTGGGAGGTAATTAGAATGGTGTGATGTAATTGTAGTGGTGGGGGGCAATTAGTGGAATGATGGGTAATTAGAGTAATTGCATGATGGATAATTATTGTGGTGGGAGGTAATTAAAATGTTGTGATGTAATTGTAGTGGTGGGAGGTAATTGTAGTGGTGTGATGTAATTGTAGTGGTGGGAGGTAATTAGAATGGTGTGATGTAATTGTAGTGGTGGGGGGCAATTAGTGGAATGATGGGTAATTAGAGTAATTGCATGATGGATAATTATTGTGGTGGGAGGTAATTAAAGTGGCCTGATGTAATTGTAGTGGTGGGAGGTAATTGTAGTGGTGTGATGTAATTGTAGTGGTGGGAGGTAATTAGAATGGTGTGATGTAATTGTAGTGGTGGGGGGCAATTAGTGGAATGATGGGTAATTAGAGTAATTGCATGATGGATAATTATTGTGGTGGGGGTGATTCAATTAAGGTGGTGTGATGTAATTGTAGTGGTGGGGGGTAATTGGAGTGGTGTGGTAATTAGAGTGATGGGATGCAATTAGAGTGGTGGGAGGTAATTAAAGTACTGTGGTAATTAGAGGACAATTACAGGTAATTTAAGTAAAAATAAAGGTATTGCAGTAAAAATAATGGTGATTAAAGCAATTATGGTCAATCCATCCGTCTAGTCGTTCGTATGCAGACAGTTAAATAATTCTCTATTATGTTGTATTGTCTTATTGCACTTTGTATTTTTTTACGATGAGATAACAAACATTCATTCTTTATTTACCTGCCTTATCCTTATGCTGATAAACAATTGCGACCTATCTACATTATCTTTATACCGATCAACAATTATTTTACCTGTCTTATCTTTAGGGACATCTGTCTTATCCTATGCTGATTTATGAGATGTACATTTACTACCTGCCTGTCTTATCCACCGAGATTTTATCAGTGAATTTGTGAAAGAGAACATTTACATTGTTATTTCAATACCTGCAGCGTACCCTCTTTATGGCTTTTGTGTACTTAACATCTTGACATCACAAGTGAGGAGAACGTGTTGCTGTTTATTTTAGTTTTTATTTTTTGAATTGAAACACATGATTTACATTTTCTTATATTATTTATTACCTATTCTGTCACATTACTATTTTCATACTATTTATTATCTATTCTAATACATTACTAACTAATTGTCTTTTTATTTTATCTTGCACCAAAAAATCCACCTTGAACTGATCCATCCAATGCATTATAGGTCAAGTAGGCATCGTGAAGTATAAGTTCAGGAGCTTTGTTTTTTGTGTCTCAAACTCTATTAGTATGTCAACTCTATGGTGTGGTAATAATTAGAATGGTGGGAGATAATTGCATTCTTCTGATCCATATTTTTTATTTATGTCTAAACAGTTAATGAATATATATTACAAATCAAAATTATCGCGTTCTGATTCAGACTCATCCAAATCAACACTATCCCATCCCGCTTCAGGCTCCTCCATGTTCAAACGTCTAGCGTATTTTAGTAAAATGTCCAACCTCTTTTCACTATTATCTTCATCAAGTCGATGATGCCCCCAAGCCAAAGTATATACATCATCGGGTATAACATACCTCTTGTCATCAGCAGACGATAGGGCTACTTTATTTTTGAGTTCAGTGTGAATGGTATGTAAATCAGATTTAAATATGGACATTTTACGGAATATTAATCCGCCATTTTCAACAACTTGAACATAATCAGAAAAATTAATTTGATGTTTTACTACACTTTTGGAAACACCTTTTGCCTTTTTCGTAATGTCGTCAGCTTTAACACAGTAGGCTTTCGCACCAGTTCCATAAAAGCATTCTATTGGTCTTCCAGCATACTCATCTTTCATTTTCCCTACTACAGATATAGTTTTAAGCATGTTATGATTGTTGTATGCGCCATAATTTGAAGTGTCGAAGAAGTGAATGTTTTTCTTGATATCATCATAAACGTTTTCTGTGAATATTTCTAAAATTAAACTATCAGTGTCTGTGTATAAAACAGTCGCGTCATCTCCATACATGGGTTTAATGTAACCATATAAAAATTCGTAGATTATGGTTTTGGAAATATCTAAAATTGAAAAACCTGCATAAAGTGGTTTATCGTAAACAACTTTTAATTTTTCCAAATGCACTGCCACTAGATTTTCATCAAATACTGAGCAAGACTTAAAATACGGCCTGGCTATTAACGCCCTGGCGCCCAAAGTACCTTTTCTGTTTTCCCAGCACGAACAGAGTTTAATATTTTGTCTTTTATCGACGTTTTCCATCGTTTTGCCGAAAATTGAATTCACCATGAGCTTAAATAGGTCCTTTTCAAACTCGTTTCGAGCGGAATTACGAAGTGTTGTATTTAAGTCAATATATGATCCAAGCCAGGCGGACTGAGAGAATTCTATTATCCTATGCACGTTCTTTAATATCAGGCCATATTTCAAACATTGTTTCAGATTTTTGTAGTGAATGATATATTTATGTTTATCTCGTAAGTTTGGAATTAATTTTGGAGCTTTACTTTTGGGAGGAATCATACTCTCTGGGCAAAACGGCAGTTCGTTATGGTCATCGTGCAAGTGTAGAGGATATTCCAAGTCGACTTCTAAAACGTATCCTTTGGGTGAATCTTTTCCAATCAGGGAACAATCAAATTTTTTGATTTCCTCTCTCTCAAGCCATCTGAAGTCACTAGTCGGTAGCATTTCTTTCATAGCTGCTCCGTACAGATTTGTAGCATCAAGATAGACGATGTACGACGATTCTTTGGTGGAGTCATAGTTTGATAGATATTTGTTGTTCGCTATAGACTTTCTCTTTGAACATTGCGATACACCGCCACGAATACCTTTTCTAAAGAAGTGCACAGTATCCACATCAGTCAGAAGTTCCAGTTCGATCTGTGTATATCGCAACATGGCATCCCAGCTCAAAGAAGGTGCTGTTAAATAATGAGCAGGATCTAACTTGTAGTGCTTCAAACATACCTTTCTAAAATTTTCAAACACATCTGCTAATAAAAATATATCTGATTTCAGATAGATATCTGCGTATTCTCCCAATGTATTGCATTTAAAGACACTCCACACTTTATTGGCTCGTTCATAATCCTTATCAGAAAGAGATTCGTTGGTTAAGTAGTTATAAAATAGGTCTTTGGACGGTAACTGGGTTTCTTCCAATTTTTCAAAAGAGCTCATATAATTGTAAGGAAAAACCCCCTTCTGTCTTATTAAATCGAATTCCTCATCGTTTTGAAAATACTTTCTAGTTTCAACACATTGATCGGATACTAAACTCTGACTCAATTTATCGAGGGACCTTGATAAAAATCGAAAAGAGTCCACAAATTTCAACCTCAGGTATGTGTGCGGTATATTGGGATTCGCAGATTTCTCTACAATGATTGACTTTGAGAACGAAATGTATTTCTCCTTGGTTTGGGCTATTACGGAAACATGCTCTTTTTGGGATGCTAACTTCTTAATGAATAAATGACTATCATAGTTTGTCAAATTGTGGAAGAACACAGGTATAGATTTCGGCACTTTATAGTTTAAATTACAAATAGAGTGTGCAGCCGCGCGGAAGCGTCCTGTTAAATGGCAGTGATCACGCACTTTTTTGTCCTCAGGCTTGAAGGGTTTTGTGCAAATATGGCAGCATACCGCATTTTCATATTCGACTTCTTCTTGGGCTGAAAGAGGGAACATCTTTTTCACATGCTTTAAATGATTCTCATACAAGTTTAGAGCCGTTTCATCCAACCTTTTAATGAACACTTCAGCGGCATCAGGTCCTCTGTATGTTACAAATTTTGAGTACTTATCATCGAAATTACATTTTACATAAAAGCCGAAAGAATAGGGTTGGTGTTCACATACTTTAACTGTGAATGACTTATCATCACAAGGTTCATTATGGTCGATGGGTTTCAGTAAACTTTCGAAATCGGCATAAATCACAAATGGCACTGGTAATTGTCTTTCAAAGTTTATAAACTTAAGAATATTTTCAGGTACTGATTCACCATATTTATTAATTTTTATGTCAGTAGATGGTAGTTTCGTATAGGTATGATTGCAGTCATTTTTTTCATGCATTTTTAGATGTTCTTCTTTTCTAAACGGCTGCAAACACCCATCACAGATATGTAATCGACCATCGTGGTTTGATATTTGTTTTGAAACCAATTTTGATAAATTTTGTATAAGACAATAATGATTGTTACCCACATCATCCGATATAAGTAACAGATTAACGTGTTTGGCTTGGCGATGTGAAGTAAAATGTAATGGTCCCACAACTTCAGTAATAGTATTACCATCTTTGAATTCTGATTCAAGGCCAAACACATTCACGGAGATGTTATTAATTTTTTCAAACTTCGCAATGTCCTTCAATTTGACAGGAAATTCAATGTCTCTAAAACTTAACATGGTATCATAATGTGGATATGAACATGTCATCGTTGGAGCATGCTTTACAGGGGAAATGGCTGCAATTACTGACCAAGCAAAGCATGCATTGTCCCTATTTTGTATATTTAAAACAGCGCTCTTTTGTTCTATGTCTTTGGGTAGCCTGATATAAGATGACGCCGACATTGATGCAAGCTTATTTATGTTTACATCGAGGAACATTATATGTTTCAGCGTCCACCCCGAATCTTTCTCTTGGAATTCAGAGGCTTGTGTAGTCATCTCATCGCCAAACTCTTCGAAAATCTGATGTAGATCTGTAGAAATGGTGATTATTTTATTTTTGGTATTAAACGATTTGATATCGGATAACTCCTTTTCAGGTATTTCATAAAGCCCAAATATTTCAAAATTTATCTTGAGGGTCTGGTATTTCTGCAAGTATTCCTCGATTATATTCAACACTTTTTGCTCCACTTCTTTCAAAAAATCAGTATAATCGATATGGTTTCTTGGACTGTTAAAACGGTAGCTAGCTATTCTGTCTTTGAAAGCACTATGTAGTTTATCGACACCATTTCCTAAACTGTTATCAATAGGGCGGTTAATTTTTTTTCTGTTAATTAATAACGTATTTTTCTGACCGTTGCATCTATTATTAATATGACGTTTTAAGTTGAAAGATGATGAAAAGTTCTTTCTACAATATTCACAAGTTTTTGAACCACTCGGAGAATTTTGTTTTCTGTTCATTACAAACATCTCATTCGACACGGCACATCTGTTATTATTAATATGTCGTTTTAAGTTAAAAGATGATGAAAAGTTCTTTCCACAATAATCACAAGTTTTTGAACAATTAATACCGCTTGTCGAAGGCACACTATTAAACTTTTGCTTCTTGCTTGGTGGTTCACTTCCAATCTCTCGCACTTTACTATCTTTTACAATGGTACAGTATTGGCGAATATGTCGAACTAAATTGCTTTTTGTTGAAAAAACTTTCTCGCAGTAACTACACTTCATTGTTGTATAAGAATTTACACGATACTGATGAATGTGTCTAATCGTCCGCATTATATAGCATCCGGAGAACAGAGTGGAGGTGGTGGAGGGCAATTGCAGTGGGGGAAGGTAATTGAAGTGGGGGGACGTTAGAGGGCGGGGCCTAGGACTGGTAGTGGGGGTTAATTGAAGTGGCGGGGATAGATAGGCGTTAGTTGAATATACTAATAAGCCACACCTCCTCTACAATTGTATTAACAATAGATGAAGTATTTTATTGTATTATTTTTAGAGGACTTTATATTCTCTAAAGTAATACATAATATACGTTTAGAAATATAAAGTCCTCTAAAAATAATACAATAAAATACTTCATCTATTGTTAATACAATTGTAGAGGAGGTGTGGCTTATTAGTATATTCAACTAACGCCTATCTATCCCCGCCACTTCAATTAACCCCCACTACCAGTCCTAGGCCCCGCCCTCTAACGTCCCCCCACTTCAATTACCTTCCCCCACTGCAATTGCCCTCCACCACCTCCACTCTGTTCTCCGGATGCTATATAATGCGGACGATTAGACACATTCATCAGTATCGTGTAAATTCTTATACAACAATGAAGTGTAGTTACTGCGAGAAAGTTTTTTCAACAAAAAGCAATTTAGTTCGACATATTCGCCAATACTGTACCATTGTAAAAGATAGTAAAGTGCGAGAGATTGGAAGTGAACCACCAAGCAAGAAGCAAAAGTTTAATAGTGTGCCTTCGACAAGCGGTATTAATTGTTCAAAAACTTGTGCTTATTGTGGAAAGAACTTTTCATCATCTTTTAACTTAAAACGACATATTAATAATAACAGATGTGCCGTGTCGAATGAGATGTTTGTAATGAACAGAAAACAAAATTCTCCGAGTGGTTCAAAAACTTGTGAATATTGTAGAAAGAACTTTTCATCATCTTTCAACTTAAAACGTCATATTAATAATAGATGCAACGGTCAGAAAAATACGTTATTAATTAACAGAAAAAAAATTAACCGCCCTATTGATAACAGTTTAGGAAATGGTGTCGATAAACTACATAGTGCTTTCAAAGACAGAATAGCTAGCTACCGTTTTAACAGTCCAAGAAACCATATCGATTATACTGATTTTTTGAAAGAAGTGGAGCAAAAAGTGTTGAATATAATCGAGGAATACTTGCAGAAATACCAGACCCTCAAGATAAATTTTGAAATATTTGGGCTTTATGAAATACCTGAAAAGGAGTTATCCGATATCAAATCGTTTAATACCAAAAATAAAATAATCACCATTTCTACAGATCTACATCAGATTTTCGAAGAGTTTGGCGATGAGATGACTACACAAGCCTCTGAATTCCAAGAGAAAGATTCGGGGTGGACGCTGAAACATATAATGTTCCTCGATGTAAACATAAATAAGCTTGCATCAATGTCGGCGTCATCTTATATCAGGCTACCCAAAGACATAGAACAAAAGAGCGCTGTTTTAAATATACAAAATAGGGACAATGCATGCTTTGCTTGGTCAGTAATTGCAGCCATTTCCCCTGTAAAGCATGCTCCAACGATGACATGTTCATATCCACATTATGATACCATGTTAAGTTTTAGAGACATTGAATTTCCTGTCAAATTGAAGGACATTGCGAAGTTTGAAAAAATTAATAACATCTCCGTGAATGTGTTTGGCCTTGAATCAGAATTCAAAGATGGTAATACTATTACTGAAGTTGTGGGACCATTACATTTTACTTCACATCGCCAAGCCAAACACGTTAATCTGTTACTTATATCGGATGATGTGGGTAACAATCATTATTGTCTTATACAAAATTTATCAAAATTGGTTTCAAAACAAATATCAAACCACGATGGTCGATTACATATCTGTGATGGGTGTTTGCAGCCGTTTAGAAAAGAAGAACATCTAAAAATGCATGAAAAAAATGACTGCAATCATACCTATACGAAACTACCATCTACTGACATAAAAATTAATAAATATGGTGAATCAGTACCTGAAAATATTCTTAAGTTTATAAACTTTGAAAGACAATTACCAGTGCCATTTGTGATTTATGCCGATTTCGAAAGTTTACTGAAACCCATCGACCATAATGAACCTTGTGATGATAAGTCATTCACAGTTAAAGTATGTGAACACCAACCCTATTCTTTCGGCTTTTATGTAAAATGTAATTTCGATGATAAGTACTCAAAATTTGTAACATACAGAGGACCTGATGCCGCTGAAGTGTTCATTAAAAGGTTGGATGAAACGGCTCTAAACTTGTATGAGAATCATTTAAAGCATGTGAAAAAGATGTTCCCTCTTTCAGCCCAAGAAGAAGTCGAATATGAAAATGCGGTATGCTGCCATATTTGCACAAAACCCTTCAAGCCTGAGGACAAAAAAGTGCGTGATCACTGCCATTTAACAGGACGCTTCCGCGCGGCTGCACACTCTATTTGTAATTTAAACTATAAAGTGCCGAAATCTATACCTGTGTTCTTCCACAATTTGACAAACTATGATAGTCATTTATTCATTAAGAAGTTAGCATCCCAAAAAGAGCATGTTTCCGTAATAGCCCAAACCAAGGAGAAATACATTTCGTTCTCAAAGTCAATCATTGTAGAGAAATCTGCGAATCCCAATATACCGCACACATACCTGAGGTTGAAATTTGTGGACTCTTTTCGATTTTTATCAAGGTCCCTCGATAAATTGAGTCAGAGTTTAGTATCCGATCAATGTGTTGAAACTAGAAAGTATTTTCAAAACGATGAGGAATTCGATTTAATAAGACAGAAGGGAGTTTTTCCTTACAATTATATGAGCTCTTTTGAAAAATTGGAAGAAACCCAGTTACCGTCCAAAGACCTATTTTATAACTACTTAACCAACGAATCTCTTTCTGATAAGGATTATGAACGAGCCAATAAAGTGTGGAGTGTCTTTAAATGCAATACATTGGGAGAATACGCAGATATCTATCTGAAATCAGATATATTTTTATTAGCAGATGTGTTTGAAAATTTTAGAAAGGTATGTTTGAAGCACTACAAGTTAGATCCTGCTCATTATTTAACAGCACCTTCTTTGAGCTGGGATGCCATGTTGCGATATACACAGATCGAACTGGAACTTCTGACTGATGTGGATACTGTGCACTTCTTTAGAAAAGGTATTCGTGGCGGTGTATCGCAATGTTCAAAGAGAAAGTCTATAGCGAACAACAAATATCTATCAAACTATGACTCCACCAAAGAATCGTCGTACATCGTCTATCTTGATGCTACAAATCTGTACGGAGCAGCTATGAAAGAAATGCTACCGACTAGTGACTTCAGATGGCTTGAGAGAGAGGAAATCAAAAAATTTGATTGTTCCCTGATTGGAAAAGATTCACCCAAAGGATACGTTTTAGAAGTCGACTTGGAATATCCTCTACACTTGCACGATGACCATAACGAACTGCCGTTTTGCCCAGAGAGTATGATTCCTCCCAAAAGTAAAGCTCCAAAATTAATTCCAAACTTACGAGATAAACATAAATATATCATTCACTACAAAAATCTGAAACAATGTTTGAAATATGGCCTGATATTAAAGAACGTGCATAGGATAATAGAATTCTCTCAGTCCGCCTGGCTTGGATAATATATTGACTTAAATACAACACTTCGTAATTCCGCTCGAAACGAGTTTGAAAAGGACCTATTTAAGCTCATGGTGAATTCAATTTTCGGCAAAACGATGGAAAACGTCGATAAAAGACAAAATATTAAACTCTGTTCGTGCTGGGAAAACAGAAAAGGTACTTTGGGCGCCAGGGCGTTAATAGCCAGGCCGTATTTTAAGTCTTGCTCAGTATTTGATGAAAATCTAGTGGCAGTGCATTTGGAAAAATTAAAAGTTGTTTACGATAAACCACTTTATGCAGGTTTTTCAATTTTAGATATTTCCAAAACCATGATCTACGAATTTTTATATAGTTACATTAAACCCATGTATGGAGATGACGCGACTGTTTTATACACAGACACTGATAGTTTAATTTTAGAAATATTCACAGAAAACGTTTATGATGATATCAAGAAAAACATTCACTTCTTCGACACTTCAAATTATGGCGCATACAACAATCATAACATGCCTAAAACTATATCTGTAGTAGGGAAAATGAAAGATGAGTATGCTGGAAGACCAATAGAATGCTTTTATGGAACTGGTGCGAAAGCCTACTGTGTTAAAGCTGACGACATTACGAAAAAGGCAAAAGGTGTTTCCAAAAGTGTAGTAAAACATCAAATTAATTTTTCTGATTATGTTCAAGTTGTTGAAAATGGCGGATTAATATTCCGTAAAATGTCCATATTTAAATCTGATTTACATACCATTCACACTGAACTCAAAAATAAAGTAGCCCTATCGTCTGCTGATGACAAGAGGTATGTTATATCCGATGATGTATATACTTTGGCTTGGGGGCATCATCGACTTGATGAAGATAATAGTGAAAAGAGGTTGGACATTTTACTAAAATACGCTAGACGTTTGAACATGGAGGAGCCTGAAGCGGGATGGGATAGTGTTGATTTGGATGAGTCTGAATCAGAACGCGATAATTTTGATTTGTAATATATATTCATTAACTGTTTAGACATAAATAAAAAATATGGATCAGAAGAATGCAATTATCTCCCACCATTCTAATTATTACCACACCATAGAGTTGACATACTAATAGAGTTTGAGACACAAAAAACAAAGCTCCTGAACTTATACTTCACGATGCCTACTTGACCTATAATGCATTGGATGGATCAGTTCAAGGTGGATTTTTTGGTGCAAGATAAAATAAAAAGACAATTAGTTAGTAATGTATTAGAATAGATAATAAATAGTATGAAAATAGTAATGTGACAGAATAGGTAATAAATAATATAAGAAAATGTAAATCATGTGTTTCAATTCAAAAAATAAAAACTAAAATAAACAGCAACACGTTCTCCTCACTTGTGATGTCAAGATGTTAAGTACACAAAAGCCATAAAGAGGGTACGCTGCAGGTACTGAAATAACAATGTAAATGTTCCCTTTCACAAATTCACTGATAAAATCTCGGTGGATAAGACAGGCAGGTAGTAAATGTACATCTCATAAATCAGCATAGGATAAGACAGATGTCCCTAAAGATAAGACAGGTAAAATAATTGTTGATCGGTATAAAGATAATGTAGATAGGTCGCAATTGTTTATCAGCATAAGGATAAGGCAGGTAAATAAAGAATGAATGTTTGTTATCTCATCGTAAAAAAATACAAAGTGCAATAAGACAATACAACATAATAGAGAATTATTTAACTGTCTGCATACGAACGACTAGACGGATGGATTGACCATAATTGCTTTAATCACCATTATTTTTACTGCAATACCTTTATTTTTACTTAAATTACCTGTAATTGTCCTCTAATTACCACAGTACTTTAATTACCTCCCACCACTCTAATTGCATCCCATCACTCTAATTACCACACCACTCCAATTACCCCCCACCACTACAATTACATCACACCACCTTAATTGAGTCACCCCCACCACAATAATTATCCATCATGCAATTACTCTAATTACCCATCATTCCACTAATTGCCCCCCACCACTACAATTACATCACACCATTCTAATTACCTCCCACCACTACAATTACATCACACCACTACAATTACCTCCCACCACTACAATTACATCAGGCCACTTTAATTACCTCCCACCACAATAATTATCCATCATGCAATTACTCTAATTACCCATCATTCCACTAATTGCCCCCCACCACTACAATTACATCACACCATTCTAATTACCTCCCACCACTACAATTACATCACACCACTACAATTACCTCCCACCACTACAATTACATCACAACATTTTAATTACCTCCCACCACAATAATTATCCATCATGCAATTACTCTAATTACCCATCATTCCACTAATTGCCCCCCACCACTACAATTACATCACACCATTCTAATTACCTCCCACCACTACAATTACATCACATCACCCTAATTACCTCCCACCACTACAATTACATCACACCACTTTAATTACTTCTTACTAATCTAATTGCCCCCCACCACCACAATTACATCACGCCACTTTAATTACTTCTTACTAATCTAATTGCCCCCCACCACAACAATTACATCACGCCACTTTAATTACTTCTCACTAATCTAATTACCATCCTAATTGCCCCCCACCACCACCTTTCATAGGCCACTCTAGTTACCCCCCACCACTACAATTACATCACACCATTCTAATTACCTCCCACCACTACAATTACATCACATCACCCTAATTACCTCCCACCACTACAATTACATCACACCACTTTAATTACTTCTTACTAATCTAATTGCCCCCCACCACCACAATTACATCATGCCACTTTAATTACTTCTTACTAATCCAATTGCCCCCCACCACAACAATTACATCACGCCACTTTAATTACTTCTCACTAATCTAATTACCATCCTAATTGCCCCCCACCACCACCTTTCATAGGCCCCGCCCTCTAACGCCCCATCCCCTAAGCCCCCGCCCCTTAATTACCTCCCACCACTCTAATTACATCATATTAGTCTAATTACCTCCCACCACCGTACTTACATCCCCATCACTCTAATTACTTCTCACTAATCTAATTACCCCCCACCATTCTAATTACCCCCACCACACTAATTGCCCCCCACCACCATATTTACCCCCACCACACTAATTGCCCCCCACCCCTAAACTGATCACTGATCACTGATCACTGCTCCGCTCCTCCGCTCCGAACCTCTGTCATTAAGACACTACTATCAGCTCTTTAATCCTTTCTCATGAGTAAGAACTGCGCATGATGCGAAACGCCGGCAATTGCAAAGAGATTCCACAAAAAGAAAAACTAGTGCTCCTGCTCTTACTAATGAAGAGTATAATAAAATTTGAAAGTATGGGATGAAAATGAAAAAAATTCACAGAAGTTGAACAACGCCAAGAATCAACAATACATCCGAATAATGTTTATAACAATTATTGTGTGTTTAATATTTCCAATAATTATAAGAGTTGAAGTAATATCTAGTTTTAAAGTAAAATTACGTTTTAAAAAATTGAATCTGCTTATTTTTGTTACTTTGTTATTAGATTATAAAAAACTTTAATTATTAATTTACGTTCATTTAATTTCCCCGCGTTCTAGTAAAATAAGGTGTATAATTGTCTTAAATAAATATATTATACTAAAAACTTTAGTTATTAATATACGTTTAATATTCAAATTGAAAAGTTCGATATACTGACAGACAAATAGATCGACAGACACATAACCGGATGTCAGTTCGGATATATTTGTTATTGTCCGACATCAAGACCTACATTTTCATTATAATCCGAATTTGAATTTTTTTACGACGCCTCCAGCATTCAAATTCAATTTGAACGCTGCCAGAATATGTTACGCCGTACTTCCGGTTGCAGAGTGTTTAGAAATCGTAACTGAACACCAACACGCCTCTCTCGATGGGAAAAACATTAGATTTAGTTTAAATACCTTAGCTTAAGACTCTTGAAGCTGTCGATGCACTTTATTTCTAGATTTGAGAAGGTGGGGGGTTGCACTTGAAGATGTTAGACAGGCCCAAAAGCTACGCCCTGTATATATAATTTCGGTAATTTCTTGCACTGATTCTAATTTTAAAGATTTTGATTAATAACTGTATTATTAAAATGTGTCTGGATGGAAACCAGCACCCTGTATATTAAGCATTTGGTGCTTTAGATACGGTAAAGTTCAATTGGAAAGTCTAAAATCATTTTGAGTTTTGTCAGGTGAACACCCTGTATATGGTTTTCGGATATAAAACTTCTTTTGAATGTCAGAAAATGGTTTCTGAATCACTGTGGTTAAGTTAATTGAACATTTGTTAATATATTCATTTTTTATAGATACTTCTTGTCACCCTGTATATAGTGACTTATTGAGTAGCACTTGGTTTTAACGAGAATAACTATTTTGATTTAGATTAATGAATAACTTCGACGGAATATTTTTTAACAAATTTATTTCGATTTTCATTGCGGTTTCTAAAATGGCAACTCTTTGCCAATAAGAATTGTGACTTTTGGAAAATTTATTTGGGTTCGTAGTTTAGTTTCAAAATCACTTATAATTAATGCGCGGAGGCAGGTTTTGTTTAAAAAGTCTGAAGAAATTCACTTGGTTTAATGGAGGGGGGGGGGCAGAGTAGATTTAATAGTTAAATTTTTCTTAAAGCTAGAGCATTAGGTGCGAATTAGTTTGATACGCGAGAGCAGAATAGATTTAATTATGGAAATTGAAAAGCTAGGGTACGAGGTGCGGATAGACGTTTTTAACTTGCGGTCACCAAGGAAATTGTCGCGGAGCTTTTCAGAAAATAAAATAAAGCGCGAGAAATAGGAAGCTAACTAACCGTCGAAAACCGAAAAAAGTTATTTCAGAAATCTCCTGAGATTCTAGTATAATCACTAATTACAATTTTAAACACTATGTAGTTTAAAAGGAAACTATTTCACTCGCGATACTTCACAACACTTGAATTACTTCCGGAACAGAACTTGCATTCGCTTGCCGCGAGGGGACTTTTATGTGCTTAGGAATTGTTGCGTTTTTCGTATCCCGCGAGTCTCGCACGAAAGTTTTTACCCCCGTTTTAGGTCTGGAAAAGTTTGGAAGCGCTCCGTGCGAGCGAGGATGACTCATCGTTGCGTAATATTGTGCAATACAGTAAAAAAAATTGAAATTTTGGAAGGAAAGAAGCTATATGAACGTATTGGGCATGAAAAGACGATTATTTTTATATAAGATTTATTCTCGAATCGATTTGGATTAAAAAGTTATTGAAGGTTTTTTTATTGACAAATTGAGAATATTTCGTATTACCCCTTAATGGAGTGTTAAAGCCACGCACGTACTATTAAATACCATACCAATACCATTTGCATGCCGGCGCCGGCAGGCTGAATGAAACGAGCGGAAACTATATTTTAAGAATAGAGAAAGGTTACAGATATAGGGGGGCGATGAGAAAGTAAGGGTTATCCAAAACTGCTAAAAATTTAGAAGTACTGCGAATACTGTATACGAGGGAGATGAGAAAGTAAGGATAATAAAAATTAACTAAGAATTGAGAAAGGCAGTAAATTATTATTAGCCGTTACTCGAGTCCGAGTATAAAAATGTTACAGTCGATAAATTGTGTACAATAAAAAACAAGCAAAAGGTGTAGTCCATTGTAATTCCCATTCATCTACGGTGCACACGACTATGGCTATAGAGGCCAATTCGGGAGAGCACATGTCGACCGCAGTCAGGACAAACATAGACCTGGTTATGT
Source organism: Leptura quadrifasciata (assembly GCA_963675555.1). Taxonomy (NCBI): domain Eukaryota; kingdom Metazoa; phylum Arthropoda; class Insecta; order Coleoptera; family Cerambycidae; genus Leptura; species Leptura quadrifasciata. The sequence goes on from OY776681.1 coordinate 65,935,920, forward strand.
CTTGGATTCGGCCTTCTTGCAGCAACATTTCCTTGATAGCTGGCCACAACCCCTCGCCATTCGGTTCTGTCCGCTGCAAGTTGTTCCCATTGCTCGTCTGCAATACCGCAGGATTTTAGATTTTCATGGAGAGCGTCTTTGAACCTCTTTCGTTGACCGCCACGCCTTCTTCTACCGCTTAGCAATTCACCATAAAGTGTACATTTAGGAAGGCGGTTATCATGCATACGATGAACGTGACCTGCCCATCTTAGGCGTGCTCTTGAAATAAGCACCTCAATTGGAAGGCTGTTTGCTCTCCTGAGTACTTCCACGTTTGATATGTGATGGAACCAACGGATTTTCATCATACTTCTGAGGTGTCTTTGCTGAAAACGTTCTAATTCTTTCACATGACGACGGTAAGTAACCCAGCTTTCACATCCATATAGCAGTGTTGGAATGATAACTGCTCTGTAGACAGCCATTTTCGTTGACAAAGCAAGGTCGTGGTTGTCAAATACTCTCTCTCTCTAAGTCCCCAGAGTGCTCTAGATGCAGCGTTAATTCTATTGCGAATCTCGCTGTCCATGTTTGCTTTGTCATTAACAACGTTGCCTAAGTAATTGAACTGATCCACCACTTCAAGAGAATTTCCGTTAAGTGTAATGTCTATTTGGTTCACTTGATGAGGAGTTGACATAATCTTAGTCTTTCCAATGTTGATTTTAAGTCCTAAGGAATCGTAGCTCTGGGCATACACATCTAAAAGTTCTTGAAGCTCTTCCGGCGTAGAGGCTAAAAGTGTACAGTCATCCGCATACTGGAGATCACAAATGAATCGTGTGCGTGTCTTCGTGAAAGCTCTGAAGCGCCCTATGTTAAAAAGACCGCCATCAAAACGGTATCTGAGACCTATTCCTCTGACTGTCAGTTTGTTGTCAACAATAATTGTTGGAGCAGTGGTAAACAAATTAAAGAGTAGGGGTGCCAGGACACATCCCTGCCTAACTCCAGTGAGGGTTTGGAAAGGTTCGGTTGCCTCATTATTATACATAACCTGGGCGTTGTTGTTTGTATGTAGACTGCGACATACTTCCACAAATTTTCTAGGGATACCTAAGCGGAGCATAATTTTCCAGAGCACTTCCCTGTCCACCGAGTCAAACGCCTTGGTTAAATCAATGAAGGCCATGTGAATTTCTCCTTGATGTTCGAGTGCTTTTTCTTGAAGCTGTTTAAGTGTGAAGATTAGGTCCGATGTGCCTCGGTTTGGTCTAAAGCCACTCTGTGTTTCAGGAAGTAACTTTTCCATAACAGGTGTTAGCCTATTTGCCATCGCTTTAGTGAGTATCTTCCCTCCAACAGCCAGGAGAGCTATACCCCTGTAATTTCCACAGTCCGCAGCGCTCCCTTTGTTTTTGAAGAGGTTGATTAAAAGTGTATCACGAAACTCCTGCGGAGCTTGACCACTTTCCCACACGACATCAAACAGTTTTTTGAGGTAGGGTATGAGCTCTGACGACACAGCTTTAAAGATCTCAGCTGGGAGTGAGTCGGCGCCGGGAGATTTGTTATTTTTTAGCTGCCCAATGGCGGTTAAGATCTCTTCCGTTGTTAGTGGTTTATCTAAGTCTTCGAAGGTGTCATATTGAGGGATAAGATTTATAATATCGTGATCGGCTTGACTTTGCTGGTTAAGAATGTTAGAGTAGTGTTCTTTCCATCGGGCTCTTATTTCCTGGTCTTCTTTGAGGAGATTTCCATTTAAATCTTTAATAGGGCACATATTTTTCCGACTGGGGCCGTACACTGCTTTTACTCCTTGAAAGAAATTCCTGTAGTCGTGTGAATCGGCGTACCTTTGAATTTTTCTGGCCTTGCTTGCCCACCACTCGTTCTTTATTCTTCTGATTTCGCGTTGCGTTTCATACTTAGATTGGGTAAAAGCTTCTGCTTTTGATGAGTCGTTGGGGTGGTTGATAGCGTTTTGGAAGGCAATATGTTTGCGGTCAAGAAGTTCTTGTATAAAAGCTTCATTATCATTGAACCAGTCCTCCTGTTTTTTACTTTCTGCAGTGCCAAGAATTTCCTCACTCGCACTTTTTAAACTGTCTTTAATTTGTGTCCAGGTAGCAGCGACATCTACAGAATTGGTTTCTTCTAGTGCACTCAAATTCTCTTGAACTTTTTGCTTTAGCTGTTCGACGGTTTGTTGGTCACGCAATTTACTAATACAGAGACGGAGTCTACGTTTTACTTGAGTTCTTCGGTGTTTGGGTCTCATAACAATTTTCATTTTAGAGACAACAGGACGATGATCGGTCCAACATTCGCTATCAATGCGCGCCTTTGTAATTTGGACGTCCTTGAGATGCTTCCTACGTACGATAACATAGTCCAGTAGATGCCAGTGACCTGATCTGGGGTGACACCAGGTGCCTTTAAATTTATCCTTTTGTCGGAAAATGGTGTTTGTTATAATAGTAAATACCGTATACGGGGGGCGATGAGAAATTAACTAAGAATATAAAAGGCTGCCAATGTTGTATACGAGGGTGATGAATGTAAGGATAAGAAAAAATTATTAAGAATTGAGAAAGGCAGAGCGTGTCGTACACGGAGCGCGAAGAGAAAATATAGCTCAACAAAATAAGGTTGCGGATGTTATATACAGGGGGCGAAGAGGAAGTAAAATATTTATGAAGGGAATTAAAAATATTCTGACCAGATATTTGGAGAGTAGATTGAAGGTAATCTTTGAGTATATAGGGGCGGTATTTTTATCAGACTATTTTATAATGTCGGGGTTGTAAAGTTTATGTTTGAAAATTTTTCTTAAATATACCGACGGACTATGATTATCTGGGAATTATCGAACAACTATGAATTTTTTCAGAATTTGTTTTAAGGAAATGTGGTTTTTTACAAAAATAAAATTGAACATTACTTTTTTTGATAGTTTGACTGTTTGGACTGAAAGATTATATCAAAAAGTGATTTTTAGGATTTTTTAATGTTCAATTTCTTATAGTACATGGATGTACTTTACAGGCTGTCCATTTTATCATGGCACTGGAGAATATCTCACTTAATATCGGTCGTACAAAAAAAATTATTTTTACGAAAATTGTGCCGATTTATATAACCTACAAAGTGGTTTAAAGCCATTTGAAATCCATGGCCTACTTTAAGAGTTAAGAGAGAGAGGAAAACGTCTAGGTCAAATATCTCCGTTATTTGAAGAGATACGAGAAAAATTTTAAGGCGAAAATTGTTTGCAAAACAGAGTGTTTCAACGAGGTTTTATCTATTTTTTTTCAAAACCGCTGTATTTTGAGATTTACTCTTCAGGCTGTTAAAAAAATTATTATTATTATTATATTACATTATTTTCCTCCCTTTTCAACGATACATGTTTGTAAATTGGCACTACGTTAGTAATTATAAAAAAATTGTTTAAAACCGATAATTTTTTTTTAACAAGCATTATACTTGCCATGGAGAAGTATGATTAAATAAAACGATAAAATAATTCAATAAGTTGTTCAAATCTTTGCTATAATAAAACATTAACACAATTAAGAATGAAGTAAATTCAGGTAACAAAAACAAATTAATAATAAAAAGAATATAGCACACAGAACATTAATATGTATCTAATCCTCAAAATAATTTTTAAGATATCATATCAGGTGTTCAAAGTGTCCACCCCGATTTCTTATGCACAATCGAGCGCGGCAAGGCACTGCATTGAAAACATTACTCAGTGTTTCGGGGGTAACTGTAATACATGTCTGTTGAATTCGAGCTTTTAGGTACTCTACATTTTGCGGTGCCGTCGAAAACACCTTATCTTTAATATACCCCACAGAAAATAATCCATTGGAGTTATATCTGGAGAACGAAGGGGCCATCGAATAAATCCATTGGTACCTATCCAATGTTGAGGCAAAATTTCATCTAAATAATCTAGGCAAATCAGGGAATTGTGTGGAGGAGCTCCATCTTGTTGAAAATATTGAAAGTTATGTCGATTCTCTAAAGGTAGGTCATCTAAGAATTTATTAAATTCATTTCTTAAAAAGTTTAGGTACCTTTGACCACTGGGGTGACCATCATAAAAATAAGGACCTATTAAATTGGTGCCTAAAATACCCATCCACATAAATCCAGTCGGTCTATGCCAGTGTGTATTTTCAGAAGTCCATTTGTAATTAATATTGCGATTAAGAAATCCATTATTGGAAAAATTTGCCTCGTCGGACCAAAGTATTTTATTACATATTAATGGATCGGCATGCTTCTTTTCCAACAGCCACCTGCCTCCTTGGTTTGTCCCCCGCTTGTAAATTGTGACCTGTTTTGACTTTCTAACACCGGTAACCATTTCTCTTTAAAAAATTTCTAGCATTTGTTTTATTTATATGACAAGCAATTTGAATTTCTCTTAATGATATTTCAAAATTTCTGTATTTTTATTTATTACATAATTAATAACTCGGTTTACCTTATTTACATTATCAGTAACACAGTTCAACCTTATCTTCTTCTTTAAAAATGAACCACTATTTTTCAGTTTCGTACCAAATTTTTTGATCAGAGTTTTATTCGGCTGTAGTGCTTGTGGAAATCTGTTTCTATATTCTACTTGAGCTAATCTAGAGTTACAATTGCATTGGCAACATGTAACGAACATATTATAACGAGCAATGTGAGTGAAAATCATTTTTGAAACTTCTAAATCCTTAAACGAGTTTAATTGAGTGAGAGTTTAAGTATTAACTGAGATGATCTATCAAAAAATTAAATTGTCAAGTTTGCTCATAACCAACTATTTTGCAATAATTTAAATAATAGTAAAATCATGAAATACAAACAAATGGATATTATACTTAAATTAATTGGTAAAGACATTTCTTAACTTTCTGAGCAAGAAGTGACGCTTTTATGGAGGAATTCTATACATTGGCATAACTGCGAATATTCTTTCTATAATTGCTCTATGTTGCTTTCTTGATTATTATTTAGTTTTTGTTACCTGAATTTACTTTATTCTTCTTAATTGTATTAATGTTTTATTATAGCAAAGATTTGAACAACTTATTGAATTATTTTATCGTTTTATTTAATCATACTTCTCCACGGCAAGTATAACGCTTGTTAAAAGAAAATTATTGATTTTAGCAAAATGTTTTTATAATTACTAACGTAGTACCAATGAATAAATATGGCATGTGATATATCGTTGAAAAGGGAGGAAAATGCTCTATTATATAACAACCTGAAGAATAAATCTCAAAATAGAGCGGTTTTGATAAAAATTAGGTAAAATCTCGTTGAAACGCTCTGTTTGGCAAAAAATTTGCGCCTTAGAATTTTTCTCGTATCTCTTCAAATAACGGAGATATTTGGGCTAGACGTTTTCCGCATTTTCCATATTTTCCGCCATAACACTTAAAGTAGGCCATGGATTTCAAATGGCTTTAAATCATCTTGTAGGTTATATAAATCGGCACAATTTTCGTAAAAATAATTTTTTTTGTACGGCAGATATTAAGTGAGATATTCTCGAGGGCCCTGATAAAATGGACAGACTGTATATAACACAATAAGAAGTTTTTTTAAAAAGTTCAAATAAACACGACGATTTAAATTTTCTTCTGTGAAATATGAACCAACGATTCGATTCCCACGCCATACATTCAATTTTTTATAACGCTGACTTCGTTTGTGAATGACGTCCAGTAAAAAGATCATTCTGTGAAAACTTCTATCTGCTGGGTAATTCCCACCGACCCATAAACTAAATCCAATCGCTTCTCTTCATTTCTATTTTCAAGTGTATGTCTGAACCTTGACTTTAACGGTAGCACTTTGTTTCCATATAAATTCTCTGCAAATGACTTTTACCTACTTCCACTCTTTGAGAGCGTTTCCGTAAAAATAATTTCGGAATGTCTATTATTGAATTTATTGACAAAAGTGTTGCCGCGTCGTCTTCATTATTCTTTTTCTTGGGTTTTTTGACATCCACTACATATCAAGATTCATTTAATTTATTTACAAGTTTACGCACTGATTGGCGCGATCCGGCTGTGTAATGGAACGTTTTGTGGAAAAGATCAATTGCTTATCGATAAGAGACGTCTACAAATCCATAACATTTAATCAAATAAATTCGTTCTTGTTTTATAAATATTTTTTTCAAAATAATAAACAAAGGCACTTCTCTCTTGAGGTATTTTGATGTTTTCTTAATTCATTAACACTCGGTACATCTGATCTAATATATTTACATGGCATACTCATTTTTTTGACAATCAGATTATTTTATAAAAAATAACTTCTATTCGTAAAATCAATAATAGACATGTCAACTGTATCCGGGGACACACTGTATAAAATTATAAGATTGACATATTTTCATAGTACATTTAATTTAGAACGACTTGTTACTTGCAATTTTTTCGTAAAAATAATAGTTATTTATAGAAAATTATTTTTTCATCCGTTATGTAAGAATGTGAGAGGGGATGAGCACCGAGATAAGACCTCAGTATGATTTTGGACAATCATTACTACAATTTCGCTTATAAGTAATTACAATTATTAGATTATTTAGCATTGCGCTTGCAACTAATAGAAATTTACTATATTCTAATAAATAGAAATAATTACTAGACTTGGTCTTTTCGTATTGCCCGCTGAATTATAAATCAGCCAAGTTTATATGTATAAAATCAAATAAATACAAACTTGAATATGAATCTTTATATTAGGAACTTTCAGTGTCAACTTATCGTAACGAAATTAGCAAATAACATTTCCAGTGCATCAATAACATTGAAGGCTTAAACTTATCCGAGCTAAGAACACGTGATTGTATCTGTTTAACTAAGACATGACAAGTTACAAATATTTCGGATTTTGGTATACTGAGACACTTGTGATATACAGGGTGTAACTTAAATATGTTAAAATATTTCAGAGTCGCATTCCTTGGTTAATTATAAGAAAAAAGTGGTATCCAGAAATGTTTCATTTTTGAGACACGGAGTGTTAAAATTTCCAAAAAATATAGATATTTATTATTATAGATAACAAGAATACTGAAGAGACAACTTTAGTCTACAGTTAAATGACTTACCTTAGGATATAGTCACTTTTAATGTACAGGGTGTTACTACTTCTGTGACCGAATTAACAGTACCTCAATACACATATCTTCGCCACTGGTTAATTGTAGAGCATGACTTATTCACAAATTAAGGCATCATATCTAAGTATATCGCACACCAAATTTGGTTTAAATAATTGCAATAATAATGGCAATATAAATAAAAATCAATATTTCTTTGAAAATCTCGACGCCTTGTATCTCCAAGACGAAGAGAATATGAAATTTCTTTCTTAAAATTAACTAAGGAAAATGTCTCTAAAATATTTAAACATACTTAAATTACACCCTGTATACTACATAGTAACATGGAAAATTATAGCCAGAACAATGTGGTATTGTATATGTAGAAAAACTCCTCAACCATAAAGTAGATATTAGCAGACTTAGGTCATAAAATCATTAAATGTTCCTGTCTATTCAAAGTAAGCTATTCACAATAATTGGTATATTCCATCCCCCATTTATAAATGTGAATTAATTTCTGGAAGTATTCGTAGAACTTATAGAAAATCTTGAAACATCCTATGGTATTCCAGTTAGTGGATACATAAACTTAGATGTTTTATCAAATCCGAATTGCTAATGAGTATTTGAACACAGTAAGAACTCTAAACGAATTTAGCTGAACAATGAAACTATGGAACAATAAAATAAAAACCTAGAATAATGAAAAAATAATAATTTCAAATATAAACGATCAATAAATGATATTGCTATCTACGGAGAAACAAACGTTACAATTACATGAAAACAAATAGTAATTATAATCAAATGACACAAGAACTGTCAATAATGGAGAACCGAGTCGTCTGAGAAATGCCTGTAAAAAGAGTCTATAGCAGTCGAGGACCTAAAAAAACTAAAAATGGTTGTCTACGGAATCTGCCGCATTCCAATTTTCAGGTCGCGTTGAAATTCGGAATTGCGAACACCCCCTAAAAGTCAATTTTACCCCAAAATCGAAAAATCGGAAATACACATTTTTGAATACTTCTCAAGCCATATCTTTGTTATTAAAAAAGTTTTCAAAGCAATTTTTTTTTCTTAAATGATTGTTAGTATCTTGGCTATAACCTAGTACTATTAAATTGTTTTCCATTGAGCCGCCTTAAGAAAATTACAAGTTTATAAGACCTTGTCATTTTGGTGTAGTGATACTTTGAGTAATCGAGGAGCGACTGTAGAAGAAGGCAGCGACAACATTTCGCCCAATATACTATAAAAAAAGTTTTATATAATTCTTAGGCTATAGCCTGCGCTTATGTGTCTGCTTTTAAACTAAAAAAAGTTCATTAAAACATGTCATACGGTTTCGAAGACATGACGAGGTGAGTAATAAAAAGTACGTTTTTTTAATTTTCACAAATTTTACACATTTTTTTATTTTCAAAAAATCGGTACCGTTAAAAAAGTCGTATATGGCCTTTTCGGATGTCCAGTTAAAAAAGTCGTATATGGCCTTTTCGGATGTCCAGTGATCTATCTAACGATGTCATGAAGGTCTCATCTGGTTATACCTCAACAAAATTTTTGACACAATTACTTCCACGTCCAGTGGAAGTATAGAAACGCAAAAAAAATTAATTTTTCTTTAAATAGGCTCAAGATGTCATGAAATGTCAAGATTTTAAATTTGAGCGAAAAAAATTTCCTGATTGTCTGTCTGTCGGTCTGTCTGGCTGTAACTTTTTATGCGCACCTTTACTGTGGAAAAAATAACTCGGTTAAATTTATATGTACATATTAAGTAGAATTCCACGAAAAATTAAGATTATAATTAGCAAATAAGAAAGTATCCAAAGAAATGGTCGGGTAGTTTATTTACTGCAAATAGCCGAGTCCCTTATTTATGACCCTTAATTATGCTCAGTTTAGTATGGGTATATATAATAGCACGGAGCGTTCAGTCAACTCAGTATTATAACAACTTATATACAGAAACATTCGTATAGCTAGAGTGTTACGTTTAAACAATTTTAAAGCGAACATTTATAAATTTATTTAACCTCACAGTGCGATAGTGAGCAGCAATGTCTTACCGAAGTAGTTACGATTCAATGGAGTCCACGAGGTGCAAGCGGCCCAGGCTGATCAGAGAATCGACAGTGGGCCAATACAGAATAACGAGGACTATTTTTAAGGGAAAATTTCGCAAAATTATGCTGGCAGAACACATCTTTAATGGGCAAACGGTGGCAATTAAGAAAATGGACAAAGCACCACTCACACCTGATAACGTAAGATACTTATATAAAGAAGCGGACATAATGAAAACGCTGAATCATCCAAACATTGTAAAATTATTAGACGTATTTGACAGCGAAGAATGTCTGTATTTGGTAATGGAGTATGCATCCGGTGGTGACTTATATGGCTACCTCGAGGACAATGGCAGTTTAGATGAAAACGAGGCACGACGTATGTTTAGGCAAATTGTATCTGCAATTGAATATTGCCATCAAAAGGGAATCATTCATAGAGACATAAAAATTGAAAATATTTTATTGGACTCTAATATGAACATCAAAGTCGCAGATTTTGGGGAATCTGATATATTAGCCTCAAATAATAGTAAACTAGAGGGATTCTGCGGTACCCTTGAATGTATGGCACCTGAAATCATCCTGCGTGAGAAATACGGATCCAAAGTGGACGTATGGTCGCTTGGAGTACTTTTATATTGTTTAGTGGCGAATGACGACCCTTTCACAGGCCCTACGGATAAATACATTCAAGAGCAAATTCTACGTTGTAGTTATGAAATTCCACCTTTCGTGGGGACAGACTGTGCCAATTTAATAAGAAACATTCTTAAACTGGATCCTGAGAAAAGACCAACATTAGAATTAGTGATGCAAGACAAATGGATAAACAATGGCTACGAATGTGAGCTAAAACCTTATGTAGAGCTAGAATCGCACGTGAGTAACTGAGTGATCTATAGGATAAGTGTACCAATTATATCATTTAGGGTTACATAGGGACGACGAAGAAAATTCTTTGAATTTCTGAAATATGATGCCAGTCTTCGCCCAGCTGATGATTTATGCGCATTGCACTTCCTTGGTGACAAATAAGGAACAAAAATAGCAAGCATGCTGCGTATTATCCTTAGTGTAATTGGTAGATTTTCATCGTTTTCTATTATTTCATTGGGTTAATGTTATATGTTATAAATATAAGTGCATTGCTTTAACTTATTTCATGACTTTTATTAAAGTATATGCGTATTTCAGATTCATACGAAGTAAACAAACGCACCCGTGTTTATGATCGATTAACCAATGGCAATGCGACATTTAGCAAATCACGATTTAGCATGCATTGATAATACGTTTACATTTTATGAATCTGAAATACGATAATATGCTATAGACAATTAATTTATTATAAAAAAACACTCTGTCTAACGGAGAATTGCTGGACAGCAGTAAGTTACAAAGATACAAATAGATAACAAGTGACTGTGGAAGCGCAAATATGTAACACGTATAGATAGCAATAATTAAGAACCGAAAACAAAGTTTTAATTTATTCAATTACTTATTCCTTTTATCACAGCTACATTGCAGTGGAAGATATCAAACCAATCTTGAGGATTATCATAATGTTCAAACCTTTTATACAGTGGCCAAGAATATCTGAATATTAGTTCTGAGAGTCGGTAAATTGTAACTGTACCTTATTTTACTGTCAATAAATATACGTATTTTTACCAATGTTAATAATAAAAAAGATAAGATTAATTATTTAATTATTAACAAGAAACCAAGATAAAATTGACACCGCCGGTAGTTCAGTGACTCGGAAGCTTTGAGAGGTGGGGTAAGACAAACTTGCCAGGAATTTCTGTTATTGTGGTGAAATTACCCTCAAATACGTAAGGGACTCTAAATGTTCTTAAATGTAGGCGCCAACCGTTCTATACACAATGATGTTGATGAAAACCAAGAATAGTAAAATGTAATCAAATAATGTAGTTAATATAAAAAAGGAATTAATTTTTTTTATATTATGAATATTCTTGAAGTAAACCCTCGAAATTGTGAACAGAACTCATTAAAAAAATTTAAAATTGATTTTGTTAGAAACCGATCAAACTGAGTTTTCTTTTTTAAGTCTGGAATAACAACAAAAAAGATATACATACACAGATATTACAAAACATAAATAACCAGATCGGACCGCTGTTAGAAAAGATATTTAAAAGTTATTATACTTTTTTGTTTATACCTTTGTTTCGCCAAAATTCAATCTTAGAACTCTATTAATTGACTTTACACAAATGTCTTACCTTTATAGTTGTATTAATCACAAAACACGAATAAATTATGCAGTTGATAAAATTTTTTGATCACAAAATCCTGTACAATCGTATGTAGTAAATATTATAAATTTCAAATAAATGTGGATAATTTAAATTTTCAGAGGTATATAAGCGAAATGATTAAGGTACATCTTTCTATGTAAGAAGTAGTATATAAAAAAAATTGAAATAATTTTTAGAATTTTAAATATACGCAAAAAGAAGTGAAATTACGTATGTATAATTTTTTTCAAACGGCGGTATGTACTTAAATAATTAAATATTACTCAATGCCTTTAAAATGTTTAGTTATAATTTTATTTTACTGAAGAGAAGATATTATAGTTATATGAATATGTATATACAGGGTGTTGCATCATGAGAGGGACATAGCTTAATAGGAGGTAGAGAACATCAGTGGTAACCGAAACCTCCCATAGAAATGTCTCATTGGGCCTTCATTACGAAGTTACAGGGTGTTAAATAATTTTTGGCCAAACCTGTTTTTTGTCATAATTTTGACAGGGAATGAAATAACGGATTCATATTTGGTACGGCTAATGTACTAACGAGCCCCAAGAGGTACATGTATAAAAAAAATATATCCAGGATTCACTATAATTTATGTTTCTTCTTTGCATCAATAAAACATCACCCTGTATATATTTTTTTGAAATTTCGATACGATATTCGAAAATAGCAAGAAAAAACAAACAAAATGGCCTATTTCATTTTTTTGTTACACCTTCGTGGTTATTTAAATACGTTGTTAAATGTGCAAGAAAATGGATTACAGAACCCTATTAAATGAGAGGCACGTGAAATAAATAGTTTTATGACTATAATTTGCAAAAATTCTATTGAGCCTAGGTGGTCTGGGTGAATCCTAATTCCGGCACGATTTAAAGGTCCATTTTGGTAAAAAACTGTGGTCCTAATAAGTAATCGGGTATGAAATAACAAAATTATTAATCAATCACAGTAGGCTTGTTCAAAGAATAAAAGTGACAGTTAATTTAAACCATTTAGGCCTAAGCAACCAGTTACTTTGATCAAGAAAATCATCAACATTTTATACTTAATAAAAATTGGAAAAGAGAACAATCTAAAATCTAAATAAATAAAATATTTTCCATTCAATTAACAATAAATAACAAAACAATAACTAAATGTGTTTAAAAATAAAACGTAATTGACACTAAAGTAAATTTTCAAAATGTCCTCCCCCACATTATGTGCATTTTCTTGCGCGTTTAGAAAGGTCACCAATTGCTCGACGTATCATTTCTGGATTATTCCGTATTTCGTCGCAGGTTGTAACGATGCGCTGGATTAAATGTTGTCTACTTTCAATTTCAATGCTATAAACCTCGTTTTTTAAGTGGCTCCATAAAAAGTAATCACAAGGGTTACAATCAGGAGATCTTGGTGGCCATTCATGTGGACCCCCGCGTCCAATCCATCTATTAGGATACACATTGTTTAAGTGTTCTCTTACTTGAAGGTTAAAATGTGGTGGGGCCCCATCATGCTGAAACAACATGCCTCTTATACCGATATTTTCTAACATATTCGGTAAAATGTTTTGAAGAAAATCAAAGTAAATTTCACTATTCAATCTTTCTTCAAAAAAATGTGGCCCTATCAAATGTCTATTCACAAGTCCGACCCAAACATTTACAGAAAACCTGTGTTGCGAATGGCGTTGGCGTACCGCATGTGGGTTTTCCTGTACCCATTTATGATTATTTCGTGAATTGTTTACTCCATCCCTTGTAAATTGTGCCTCATCCGTAAATAAGGTTCTGTAAATGACTGGGCGATGGTTAGACAACCAATGACAAAATGCCAGGCGGGGGATATCGTCGCCTTGTTGAAGACGCTGTACCTGCTGAATATGATATGGATGGTAACGTTCTCTTTTTAGGGTTCTCCATACTCGCCAGTGAGGAATACCAGTTGCCATTAAAAATTTTGTTATTTCATACCCGATTACTTATTAGGACCACAGTTTTTTACCAAAATGGACCTTTAAAACATGCCGGAATTAGGATTCACCCAGACCACCTAGGCTCAATAGAATTTTTGCAAATTTTAGTTATAAAACTATTTATTTCACGTGCCTCTCATTTAATAGGGTTCTGTAATCCATTTTCTTGCACATTTAACAACGTATTTAAATAACCACGAAGGTGTAACAAAAATATGAAATAGGCCATTTTGTTTGTTTTTTCTTGCTCTTTTCGAATATCGTATCGAAATTTCAAAAAAATATATACAGGGTGATGTTTTATTGATGCAAAGAAGAAACATAAATTATAGTGAGTCCGGACCTGGATATATTTTTTTTATACATGTACCTTGGGGCTCGTTAGTACATTAGCCGTACCAAATATGAATCCGTTATTTCATTCCCTGTCAAAGTTATGACAAAAAACAGGTTTGGCCAAAATTATTTAACACCCTGTAACTTCGTAATGAAGGCCCAATGAGACATTTCTATGGGAGGTTCCGGTTACCACTGATGTTCTCTACCTCCTATTAAGCTATGTCCCTCTCATGATGCAACACCCTGTATGTTTCACTTAGCTGTTGGAGTTCCAAAATTTATCCAAATGCCACTAATGCAAAAAAAAGCACACCATGTGGTCGAGTCATTTATATCCGCAAAATCTAGTTTAATCACGTACCATTTTTTACATGGTTTTAGAACATGTTCTTAGGAACGAAAACCATTCCGGACCATTGGGAAACTGTTCACTTTATGAACAATAACTTTTCGTCACAAAACAGACATCTTAAAAAATATCGAACCCATATAGCTTTTTTGAACGAAAAACAGTTGGAAACTCTTGCAATTGACAAGATTTCTGGTGACCTCCGTCTCCGGGTCGCCTCAACAGCCAGTCCTTAGTCCTCGTCGAATATAGAAAATCACACGTGACCCCGGAAACTAGTCAGCATACTCGTTGAATGGCAAAGATATTTTAATTTACTTAGACATCACATAAAAATCTCGTTTTAAAATGATATACATTTTTAAATTTAGTTTAGCATCTATTAATGAAATTAATATATTATTTAAGCTTAAGGCTTCTTTATTGCCTACACTTGACCGCATAGGTCTAGACAATTAATTAAATTATGTTTAGGCAGCAATTCACATGCTACAAAATGGAGTAATAAGTTTTTGCTAGAACCTGGTCTATGTGCTTGGAACTTTAAGAAACTCAAAATAGCGCCGCAGTCTGTTATTTTATGTATTGCTTTAAAAATGAATACAATACATTAAATAATATTGTGTTTTAACATAAAAATCGTACCAAAAAAAATGTTTCAATTTGAGGGCTACGAATTGAGGATCATTTTTCTGCCCGATCCACACCACTATACCTTAAAGCGAACACAAGACAAGTGCAAAGAAAGTTGTTTCCTCCTCTATGCTGCGTGCTGCGTTTCGTCTATTTACAGCTAAATGAAAATAAAAAATGGTTTTTTGTTTAAAATGCTAAAAGGTAACGTGCAATTTGCATTGAAACGAATAACATGATTACTATTAACGACTAAATATTTTGCAAAGAGAAAGTACTGCAGCAGCATAAGACACCCCTTAATTTAAAAATTAGTGGTATCGTGCACCAAATAAAAAAAAATTACAGTACATCCAAAATAGTCCAAGTAACAAAAAAAATACTTAAAATATTACTTGGAGTATTTTAAGATACTCTAAATATTTTAAGTACTTTGGACTACTTGTACTGGTACTGGGAGTACTTTTTAAAAGTTGCCTCAACACTGAGGACCCAAACCAAAATTAAGGTGGGCGAAGTCCAATAATAATAATAAATATTCGGCTATAACTCTAAAACGACCCTATTAAACAAATGTTATAAAATATAACAAATAAAGACAATTATTTTTTCTATCGTTAGGTATATAATTTGTAGTCATCAATAACGTGCAAAGAAAGAGCTGCCCGTGTAATTGGGCTATAATCTTAATTAGTAACTCTTGTTCTTCTTACATACTGCGAGCAAATTTTACTGAACCAATTGAGAATTGTTTTACTATTTTTTCTTCTGTAAAGTCCATTAACAAAAAATATTGGGAGGGCGTTCTAGCTATAACAAATTTTTAATTACTATTCAAACGACCTAACAAATTTGACAAAAGACGAAAAAAAGATATTACTTTTTCCTCTCAATTGTTACATAATATTAAACGTATTTAGTTAAATAAAAACGCCAGTGGCGAGTATACAAAAAACAACACATTTAATTGAATTAAAAAGTATTTTTAATAATAATAAAGCCCCCAACATTTTACTATTGTGTTTCAATAAAACATTAACAATGTAATATATAAATAATGGTAAAATTAACAAAAAATATTTAATCGAAAATAAAATAACTAATTTACAGTAACTTCTGAACAATAATAAAAATCAAAGCATGTTTGCTTTGTAATGCATTAGTTACACATTTATACAACGTGTCCCATTTTGCTTTGAACCACCTCAATAAAAAGTTTATTTAATGCCCAATTTAGATCACTTTTTTTAAATATAGATCTTTTAAAAGGGCATCTTTGTCTTATATTAAATTTTACAAAACATAATAGCGTGGCCTACTATTTTTATTTACTGGTCAGGAAATGCTGAAATCTTTTTTTAGCGATTTTTAACCTCACCACAATAAAATTGTGAGAGGTTACTAAAATTGGCCCAAAAACAAAAATTGAGATAACATCAAATCTTTACGTTTTGAGGTCCCAGGAAACGAAAAAAGTGGTTTTTGAAAAATGTCTAATGTGTGTAATGGTGTGTAATGGTGTGTATGTATGTGTGTTGCACGATAGCGCCGAATCTACTGAACGGATTTGGATAAAACTTTGCATTGGAGTTTATGTAGTGCTCCAGAAGATCTGAAAAGGTTTTGGTTACGATTAGATTATGTTTAGTGCCTTTTTTTCGCAACAACTTGTTTATTTTATAATTACTTACAATTTGCAATCGAACCATTGAAAAGTAGTTAAGATCCCGATTTCAACGATATACACACTTGAGAGAGCGAGGGAGATTCGATAAAAAAAATTTATACCAAAATTATTTCACAAAAAGAAATAACTTTAGAACTGATTGCAAAACCCTGTAGGCTGGTGCCGGTGTTGTAATTGACGCATAAATAAGATGGCCTTGACTGGCATTTTGACGTATTTCACTGACAAAATTTTTAATAGCGTGGTGTGAATTATTTTATTACCGCGTTTGAGAAAAATGTCGCGTTTTGGTCAGGAAAATACTGAAATAATCAGAAAAGAGGTGGACAGACTAATTCCAACAAATACGAAGATATCTAAGGCAATTATATGGAAACAATTTTTAGAATCATACAAAATTGCAGTAGGAACTTCTGTCATAGTCCTGGCTGCAATTTTGGGGGATTGGGGTTTAATATGAAGAAAACAAACTGCGAAGATTATAAAGAATCTGTTGTGAAGGTGATAAAAACTGTTAATTATTTTAAATACTTATATACTATTAAAATATTTTTGTTAGATGGAGAGGTTAGAATTCATAAATGTAATACTATTTCAGGTTATGTAGAATTTATCCGCAAAACAACTTCAAGAAATGTGCCTCATCAAATATCAGCTCTTTAATCCTTTCTCATGAGCAAGAACTGCGCGTGAAACGCCGGCAATTGCAAATAGATCCCACAAAAAGAAAAACTAGTGCTATTGCTCTTACTAATGAAGAGTATAATAAAATTTGAAAAGTATGGGATGAAAATGAAACAATCGAAGCCTCAGTCAAAGCCATAGGCAAACCAAATCCACAGAATTGAACAACGCCAAGAATCAACAATACATCCGAATAATGTTTATAACAATTATTGTGTGTTTAATATTTCCAATAATTATAAGAGTTGAAGTTGTATATTTTTGGTATATTATATATACGGCTTGAAGAACCATATATATTTGTGGTGATTGTTGGTTAAATCACTCTGGTTGTGCTGCTGCACCACATCTGAAGTTTGTTTCTTTGGTAGTTATTGAAATAAACACGATAGTTTATTCCTAAATGGTGTTTAATATTTACACGTATATTTACAATATATACAGATATTGGTAATTTACAAGTTTAACTGTGTATCTAGATGGTAGATGCTTCTCTTGCGGAATCTAAAAGTGGACTCACAGTGAAATTACAACTCGTTTCTAATACCCCTACCTAGACATGGGGTAGCAATAGGTACATTAGTTTTTCCTAATTACAATGGTATAATAGGTATATTATGTATTTCTCCTAAATTGTTATATATCTAAATAGAGGGCTGTAAATAATATAAATACTTATGAATAATAAATGGCAATGAAAGTAGCATCAACAAATATTGTTAGATGAGGGTTCGCAGACCGTAATAAAAACTTATTTAAAAGGTTTAACATTCACAAATATTTGCAGGTATTATTAATTAGTACTCAGGTGAGGATGTAAAATATTTATGAAGGGAACTAAAAATATTCTGACCGGATATTTGGAGAGTAGATTGAAGGTAATCTTTGAGTATATAGGGGCGGTATTTTTTAGGAGACTATTTTATAATTTCGGGGCTGTAAAATGAATGTTTGAAAATTTTTCGTAAATTTACCGACGGATTATGATTATCTGGGAATTGTCGAACAACCATGAATTTTTTCAGAATTTGTTTTAAAGAAATGTGGTTTTTTACAAAAATAAAATTGAACATTACTTTTTTTTGATAGTTTGACTGTTTGGAATGAAAGTTTAGATCGAAAAGTGATTTTTAGGATATTTTAATGTTCAATTTCTAATAGTATAATACATCGATGTACTATACAGGCTGTCCATTTTATCAGGGCACTCGAGAATATCTCACTTAATATCGGTCGTACAAAAAAAAATATTTTTACGAAAATTGTGCCGATTTATATAACCTGCAAAATGGTTTAAATCCATTTGAAATCCATGGCCTACTTTAAGAGATATCGGAAAATATCGTCTAGGTCAAATATCTCCGTTATTTGAAGAGATACGAGAAAAATTCTAAGGCGAAAATTGTTTGCAAAACAGAATGTTTCAACGAGGCTTTATCTATTTTTTTTCAAAATTGCTGTATTTTGAGATTTACTCTTCAGGCTGTTTAATGTTTTATTATAGCAAAGATTTGAACAACTTATTGAATTATTTTATCGTTTTATTTAATCATACTTCTGCACGGCAAGTATAATGCTTGTTAAAAAAAATCATTGATTTAAAAAAAATGTTTTTATAGTTACTAACGTAGTACCAATGAATAAATATGGCATGTGATATATCGTTGAAAAGGGAGAAAAATACTCTATTTAATGGCACCATTTCCCGCCCGTTTCAAAATATATTTTTTAACAGCCTGAAGAGTAAATCTCAAAATACAGCGGTTTTGATAAAGATTAGATAAAATCTCGTTGAAACACTCTGTTTTGCAAAAAATTTTCGCGTTAGAATTTTTCTCGTATCTCTTCAAATAACGGAGGTATTTGGCCTAAACGTTTTCCGCATTTTCGATATTTTCCGCCATAACTCTTAAAGTAGGCGGCCATGGGTTTCAAATGGCTTTAAATCATCTTGTAGCTTATATAAATCGGCATCATTTTCGTAAAAATAATTTTTTTTGTACGACAGATATTAAGTGAGATATTCTCGATGGCTCTGATAAAATGAACAGCCCGGTATATAACACAATAAAAAGTTCAAATAAACATGACGATTTAAATTTTCTTCTGTGAAATATGAACCAACGATTCGATTGTAAAAGTCCCACGCCATACATTTAATATATTATAACGTTGACTTCGTTTGTGAATGACGTCAGTAAAAAAGATCATTCTGTGAAAACTTCTATCTACTGGGTAATTCCCACCGACCCATAAACTAAAATCCAATCGCTTCTCTTCATCTCCATTTTCAAGTGTATGTCTGAACCTTGACTGTAACGGTAGCACTTTGTTAGTAGTTACTCTATGCGGGTTCCCGACCGGAAGTGACGTCACACCCTGCTGATGGCATGTGTCCATCGAGAGCGGAGCGCGGGAAATTCAAATCGTGTCAAGTAACCTGGGGCTGCTGAAGACAGGTGCCTGGCGCATGCGCGAAGGAGAAGAAGTGGTGAAGACAATGACCAGAGGCTGGCGAAGAAGTGTATACAAGTGAACACATTTTGAACCGAGTTTGGGTTGAACTGGAACTGAACTTTGTTTATACAACTTGCCCTTACAGATATATACTCATTTGTAAATTGTTGTAAACTGTTTGAGAACCACTGTCATACCTGAGTTATCGAATAAATAGTTTCTTACTTCATACGACGAAGCGACCTTTGGACCCGCCAAGTTAGAGTTTACTCGACTTTATCTACCACTGAGATCGATGTTTACAAGCTTCTGTTTCTGTAGGGAATTTCTCACCACTTCTGCCCCCTGGAAATCTATTATTATCCGTTCTGAGAAGTTTGATTCATGCTGTTTACAGATATACATAGCCAATTGTACATTTAAAAGGTCACAAATTCATGATTTAGGTTTTGACTGGCGCCGGCGCCACATTGCGATTACTGACAACTGTGTGCCTTATTCATTACGTGTGATAACTACCCTAAGATCATTGCCCAACAGACGCAATTATAAAAGATCCCTTAAAAATCAGTCATTCTATCAATCTTATTTGTGTTATATATCCTATAAATATCAAATGCACATAAGTATATACAATATTTATATCTATTGAATATGCATAAATTATACACGCAATAATCATTAGTTATTATAATGTCTCGTTATAATCTATTCAATGTAAAAATGAGAAATCTCCACTCCCTTTGAAAGGTCTGTACACTATCAGTTGTTTGTATAAACAATAGACAAAAGCTAATTCTACAAACTTATTCCTTTGTTATTTTTTTTACAAATGTCATGCAAGCTTAGTTGAGGATATACAACATAATTAAATGGTTAATTTGTTATATAAATTATTCAATAACGAAAACAAATGATGTTCGTTTTATATTGCATATTAGTTTTATCAATGCTTTGGGAAATATAACTGTAATTATTGAGAGCTGTGACCTCTCGCATAGTATTTTAGATTTTTATTGAAAATTTTCCAAACCGTTATTGATTAGCTATCGAAGTAGTATCTATATGCATGTAACTAGATAACTTGTAGGAACGGAAAAGAATAATGAATTGCCTTTCTCAGATATGTTAATTGAAAATACATGAAAGCAGAGAACAAACATATAAGAATAAATATTTAAGTATTAATTTTAATCAACATATTGACGTTTAAGAAAGGTGTTATAAAATTAATACAATGTGCACATAAAGTATGGGATGAATTCATTATTTCTGAAAATGAGAATATTTTGGAGAAATCCTCGGATAGTAGTGGATTAAAAATAGCCCAAAATTTTACATGAAGCAACGTGACATAGAAAAATAAGTTTTGTTTTGGTGAAACTAAGAATACCCTGAGTTTTCTACTTCGAGTAAGTGGGGAACCCTTTTTTTCGCTGAAAAGGGGTAAATTGGTCATTTTTAAGGGTGTTTTCAGTATTAATTTATTTTGGACCCTTTAAAATGCTAGTTAAGAAACTAGAACTGTACCCTTTTATTACAGATATTCAACGAACGTTCAGTTCAAATTTCGTGAAAATCGGTTCACCGCCTCCCACACTGGAAAAACGTAAAAAATTTAACTACGGTTAACATGGCCAAAATTAAACCGAATTTGATGAAATTTTAAACGAAACTAACCAAGACCATAGCCAAGAAATAGCCTGCCAAATTTTAGCAAAAAATTTCCAGCAGTTTGGCAATTCCATTATTAGTCCAAATTCCACAACATTTTTAAAACTTTCCCCAATTTGTCCATACCAAAATAAAGGTTTATGTACTTTCACGTGATGTAGCCAAAAAATACCTTTTTTTTAATTTAGCTGATTTTTTTTGTAATTTTTTGTATATATATGCGCGCGGCGATTTCCCGTCATTTTCGGTATTATACGTATGCGCGCACAAGTATACGTGTAATTATTCATTATAAAAATTTCAATATTGATAATAAAAAGTGATAGACAGAAATTAGACAACCCCCAATTTCAGAAGCCAGGGCTTGTGCGGAAGGGGTTTGCACATCGAAAAACGCGGACATACAGCCATTTCCTCCGACAGTGCCAGTGCCGGAGCCAGGATTCGCACCCGGTGGTGCGATGTCCGTGTAATTAATCGCGATTGAAACCTCGCGCCTTAACCCACTCGGTTATTGACCCGACAGGTAAGATATATTTTTTTCTTCATCAGTAAGCCTTCAGAACCAACATATGCACATCAACACGTACATCCTACTCGCTTACTCTTTTAGTGGTTGCGACACTACAAGTGCAATTTATGGAAAAGGGAAAAAGAACATCATCAAACTGCTTGAGACAGAACCTGGATTGTGCCACACCATACACGTATTCCAAACAACTACAGCAACTCACAGTGAAGTACTGTGGGCAGCTGAAGAGAAGAAGGAGGCGGATGGGGCGCTGGAAACAAGATGGCTGCTGAGGAGGAGGAGCCCGAAGTAGTGACTACAAGAGATAACGACGACGTCAATGACCAGAGGCTTCACATACGTGGGCGTGCAAAGAGGGGTCGGGGTTGCGGGTTGCGACCCGTGACCACGTGACCAGAAGGTGTGGTCGAGACCATGATGGATGAGTCATCATCCTGCACAAACAAGTCTAGACAAAACAAATATGTGCTTCTTGGAAATGTGATGTAATTTATTGCACGGATGTTTTCAAGGTTAAGATGGTTTACTGAGAATTTTCCTTTGTCGGCATGTGAGCAAAAGGGTGTGGTCGAGACCATGATGGATGAGTCATCATCCTGCACAAACAAGTCTAGACTAAACAAATATGTGCTTCTTGGAAATGTGACGCAATTTATTACACAGATGTTTCCAAGGTTAAGACGGTTTATTGGGAACTTGTTTGTCTATTGTAATTAATTTTAGAAATAAAAAATGTTTATGAACTACATGGGGGAAAAGATAGTACTTAGTAAGTTTTATTTATAACTTTATTAATGCATACAGATAATAAAAAAAAATGGGATTACATAGTTTGAGATATAATAGAATATTTATTTTCAAGAACTGGATTAATTATTTCTGCAAGTCGTAAAATTCTCATTTAAAATCGGTGTCGATCGATAGCGTCTTGTACCCAATTCCCATGTCTAGCATTTCGATGTGCATATGTCCAGTGATAAATATATCGTATTTTAACATCATCATTAAAGTGGAGTACTTTCTTTCGATGGCTGCTTTCAGTTACTGACATGTTAAGTGAATTTATGTAAAATTTCCTCCTCGGTTTTTTTTTCAATGTTATTGCTCCAATCTTTACGACTAAGTTAGAGGTTGAGGTTACGCGGCGTGGCTATGTGAGGTGTAATTTGATATTATTTCTGGTTGTAAGAATAAACAATGACGTCATATCTGCACACGTGCAGCCTGAAGATCGAGGATGGAGATATTGGTAACAGTGAAAAATGGGCGGGAAATTTGAAATCTGAGGCTGAGGACTAGGAATTTGAATTATGTGATGATAACGAGGATGGGAATATTGGTAACAGTGTAAAATGGGAGGGAAATTTGAAATTTGAAGGATCTTGGATGTTCAGGTACAGGAGAGAGAGAGAGAGAGAGAGAGGGGGGGAGAGAGAGAGAAATAATAAATATTAATATTGTGATAAAAATAAAACACAAGAATAACTTTTTATATTACAGGATAACGTTACAAAATAATTTATTAAATAAAAATATATATTAAATAATTGAATAATTGAATAATAATACTTAATAATTGAATAATAATAATAATAATAATAATAATTAAAAAAAAAATCATTGCCGACCTGCCCAACATATTACAATTGGCGAATAGGTATATCCTCCTCCGGATTTTCCTCATCATCGGACTTTTTGTTACTCCTAAGAAAGAGCTTCTCTGTTCTAGCAATAATAATAATAATAAACGTACGTTTGAAGTTTCGTGGTACAAATTATTTTCCTCAAGTTCAAATGAATATTTTAACCATGAGAAAAGATTTTAAATATCTCAGGCCAATATAGAGTTTATAAAAGTATCAATATTGTTCTTATATATTTATTTTTACAAACATAGATTGCTGCGATAATATTCAGACTCATTATATAAATAAACAATGATTAAAAACTGATTCAGCTAAAATGGAAATATTCCAGCGACTGGTCAATCGGCCATCGGCCGCTCCTATAAGTCCTATCCTATATTTTCAATTCAATTTCAATTTTTCGATGTAGTGGTCGGAGGTGTATAGTGCCAGTCAGTGGGGAAGTTTTTGTGAGTGCTTTACACTATTATAACATAATGGTAAGTTTCCATTATTATGATTTTTGCAGACTGTCCGTAGATTTTAAAAATTGTAATTTTCCTTAAACAGTTACCATGTTACTAGAGCCACATGATTTATATATGGTTTTTCTATTATAATAACGTTTGAAAGTTTAATGCTTGTTAATCATAGATAGCTCTGTTTTCTCAAGTTTTTGTCATAATAGGTTTATGTACTGAATGACTCGGGAATCATTATTCTTCTTAGTTCAAACGGATATTTTTAAACAATTGTCAATATGCAGGGAGTGCTCAGTTTAATGTTTATTGATCATAGTTTTACTCAACTTTTCCCTAAGTTTTACCATATTAAGTTTCAATTTTATAAAGTGTTAATTTTACATATAGTTCATGTACCGGAACCAGATGTCTTGGGATCGTTATTTCTCTTAGTTCAAACGGATATTTTACACAATTGTCAATATACAGGGGGTGCTCAGCTTAATGTTTATTAATCATAGTTTTACTCAATTTTTCCCTAGTTTTATACCATATATTGTGCAATTTTATAAAAAGCATTATTTTTACTTAAAGTTTATGGGGCAGGGAAGTTTCGGGAATCATTATTTTTTCCCAATTCAAGCGGATATTTCACACAATTTTCAATATACCGGGGCTGCTCAGTTTAACGTTATAGATTACCCTTGGTTTTCATAAATCAATTCCTTTTGATTGTTCCTATTGATTTTAATATAAATAATAAGTAAAAATACTAATGTCATGGATAAATGATATCAATCCAATTTAAGATTTGCAAGTTTCATATCAGTTTTAAGATGTATTAATATTCAAGTACTAGAAATAATAAGGTAATTTCATATTGCCATCACTGACAAAATAAATGTAAGGAATTTGGGTTAATTCGAAAAATATACAGGGGGATTCGAAAAATAGTGTCCTGTTTCTCTAAACAAAAATATTTCAAAAAAATACAATATAAAAAAAGCGTAAAGCCTTCGACATTAAAAATCATGTGGAAAAATATATAGGGTGTACCGTAATAATATACAGGGTGTTTTGTTAGTAATAACTGTATGTTTTAATTAAACGATGTAATCTGCAGTGAATTTTTCTGTTCTTATTGAATACAAATCTACACTTTCATTTATAATTTTCTGATCAGTTCTTTTGTACAGGGCTGTTGTACTAGTAATAACTGGTTTCTGTTCTTATTAAATACAAATGTACACTATGTTTATAATGCCTATTGAATAAATGTAAGGGAACTTGGATTGATTCGAAAAATATACAGACACAGAGCGATTCGAAAAAGATACAGGGGATTTGAAATATAGACTAGACATTTTAGATATTTTAAAAACACATCTAAAGGAATGAATTTTCGTAAAAGATGGCTAACTCTAGGTCTCCATAACTAACTAAACTATCAGTTTTAAAAATCTCTCTCTAACATGATACGTGATATTAGAAGATCTGTTAAGCTCTTTTTTTTCTCTTGAAATATCCCGGTCGTTGGATAACTAATCACTTGCAGGTACACTAATAATTTAGTATACAAAAAATAACCGTCAGTTCGATATAAAAAAGCCCCATCCGTAAAAATGTAATAAGGGAACCTTACGCTAAACTTTGTTTCATCAACTAAGTTACCTTCATCATCAGGATACGGTTAAAAATGCTGACTCACTTATTTTATCCACAATTACCCACAACAATTATTCACATTTTTATCCACATGAACAGGGTCTGTATGAAAATTACTTTGAAAACTTTTTATAGGAATTTAAAAATGCAAAATAAAAAGTGTAAAGTTTCTATTGTTAAAGAATCATATGGGAAAACTATTATTCAAGTTGATTTTATTTTAAATAATTCCGTAGTCCAATTGGTATATATCCTTTTTTTTCAAACATGTGTTTATATTTGCTAATGTGAAAAATACCACCGATTTTAAATTTTCCCAGCGCTCCTCTGCTAATTTAATAAATGCTCATTCATTAATAATATACAGGGTCTGTGCAGTAATAATATACAAGGCGTACAGATTCTTTAACATAATATTTTTCAGGAAATTTTGTTAATTATTAACATTTTTTGGATATTTTTAATTTTACTACAGTTCTTTTTATATATATTATGATTATAAATGAAATTCTTTAAAGGTTTTTAAAATCCATTGTCTTTGTAGAAACTAGTGATTCACAAAGTAAGCATGTATCATTAGGAATAAACTTTCTATATTAACTTTTTTAGAGAAATCTATAATCCTCGTTCTCTA
Organism: Leptura quadrifasciata; assembly: GCA_963675555.1. NCBI lineage: Eukaryota > Metazoa > Arthropoda > Insecta > Coleoptera > Cerambycidae > Leptura > Leptura quadrifasciata. The sequence continues at coordinate 65,962,118 of OY776681.1, forward strand.
TGTATGTAAGAATCTGTATATCTCGTAAAAAAACAAACAATATATATACAGGAGACCTCGAATAAGCATTATTGCATATTATACAAATAAAGTCCTTATATGTATTTTAGAATGTTCTCAGAGCAACGTTTATTTAAGATAAACAAAGCTACCATTCCCATTCTTTACTTTATTAACATATCTCATTCATCGTGCTTGTTTTTGAACTAGAGTTTCTGTTTGATTATTACATTGAAAAATGTATTCGTATTTTTTAAATTTTTATTTACAGTCAGGGTGAACATAATGAAAAAATATACAGGGTGTACAGTAATAATAATATACAGGTGAACATAGTGAAAAAATATATACAGGGTGATTACGGAAAAAAGAGACTGAATTAATTTATTAGACACTTAACCAATCTAACCTATCGTAGCGCGCGTAGTAATTAATTAAGTGTCTTATTGTATTTATTGTTGAAATGTCGTGAAAATTACAAATATATTTATTGTCTATACACTCATTGATACGAGTTTTATCGTCTGTACAGACCTGTTTATTTTTCGTACAGACCTGTTTATTTTTCATACAGACCTGTTTATTTTTCATACAGACCTGTTTATTTTTTGTACAGACCTGTTTATTTTTCGTACTCGTTCTGGGGTAAGTTTGGTCAGCGAGGAAATCAACCAAAGACAGAGATTGTCAATGACCCCCGTGAATTCTTTGACATGCTTTCAAATCCGGGTATATACGTAAACTCTGTGCTCCCTGTGAATGAAGATACTCTGGTGGTTAACTGGGAGTATATAGAAGAGGCCGCAGATTCTCTAAAAACCGTAAATGTGGTAATAGCCGCATATGTTACGACGCAAGCTCGTTTAAAATTGTATAGTTATTTAGAACGGCTGGGGGATAGAGTACTTTATTACGATACAGATTCTGATATATACGTGTCCAGGCCCGGTGAATATGACGTCCCTACAGGTGAATTCATTGGAGACATGACCGATGAACTCGAGGCATACGGCCAGGGCTCTTATATCACAGAATTTGTGTCTGGTGGCCCCAAAAACTATGCATATAAGGTCTTCTCTACTAAGAACCAGAGGGAAGAAATTGTATGCAAAGTCAAGGGGATCTCCCTAAATTACGCTGCCTCTCAGCTTATAAATTTTGGCTCTATTAAAGACATGGTGCTCAATGACACTCCTCCTGTGTATATAGTGTCCAAAAACATTTGTAGAACTAGGGAGCACGAGGTAGTGACTAGAGAGGAATCAAAAATTTACAAACTCCTCTCTAGCAAAAGAAAATTTGCTGAAGATCACATCTCTGTTCCCCATGGATATAAGAAATTTAGAGACTGCTAGGATTATGTGTTTTTATATTTTTGTATATATATTTGTTGTTGATAATATTTTGTATTGTATCAATGTATTTATATTTTTGCTGCATTAACGAGTTATGTATAACTTTTGCATATAAATTAAGAATATTATCTGTTTATTACTATTTGAACAATTATACTTATAAATAATAGAGCACTCATATATTTTGGAATCCTTTGCAGGAATGAGATGAAAACGTATGTGTTAATAATGTATATTATATTTGTTGATAAAAAATTTATGTCAGTGTTGTTGTTGTATCAAATAATATATTTAATTCCTGAGAATCACTATTTCTGTAAAGTGTATTATTATTGTTTTACTTTGAAGTTATTTTTAAGGTTTATTTATGATTTATATTTTATTTATAGAATTTTTATTTATAAACTATGTTTTCTTAGTCACCTTTCAGGGGTCTTGTACTAGATAAAGGAGACGGCGGCTTACAGTTTTATTGTGGTCTCCGAACCACTCTTGGGATGGTATTAATCATTTGATATTTATAGAATTTTTTCGTTATATTTTATGTCTAAATAATAATATTTTGTTTATAATATATACATATATATATATTGATCATGTATACTTGGAATATATTTGTTCAATACAGAATTTTAATTTATTATGAGTATCATTTTTCATTCATATTTACATCATAAGAGTTAAAAATAGATAAGTAAGAGTAACTATGACATACCAGCTAAACTTGGTAATTTTAACCAAGTTACTGTGTATCTTATACCTTTATCTTAGTGAATTTCTGAGGTCATTATTATTTTTTAATTTTTTAACCATCTCAACATTTTAGCTGGTATAAGGTAAGGTACGGGCTAAAAGTCAAGCACTCTCATCTAATCTATACTTGAAAATATTCCGACTATTCGTTATACTTCTTTCTTAATACTCAAGGTTTTAAGATTATCATGTAGCATTTTCGGAGATTATTATTATTGTAAGAAGTTTTGGGTTTAAAAATAAGATGTATAGAGTTTTCAGGCTAAAATAACAAGAGTTCCTATACAGACTGTTTTATTTTTTCGTACAGACCTGTTTATTTTTCGTACAGACCTGTTTGTTTTTCGTACAGACCTGTTTATTTTTCATACAGACCCTGTACAGACCTGTTTATTAAATATCCCCATGAACCACCCATAAACACCCATGAACGACCATGAAACACCCATGAACTGTCATAAAACCATCACCAAACACCTGTAAAGGGGTATAAAGAATGAATAAGAGCTATTCATACAAATACCTTTGCAGATACAACATGTTTATTCTACTGAATATCGAGTCCAATTGTTATGGATTAAACCATGTTGGTTCGAATCTTATGATTGATGAAATCTGGGTGATAATTAAGAAGAATGATCTACATATCTATGAGAATAAATTTCCTCTAAAAGCGGCCTAATCGAATTATTAACAAAGAGACAGTCCCACGATTTTAACGACGAAGATTTATTAAACTATAAAGATATACTAACATTAACTAATGCACACATGAGAAAATATGGAGATGTATATCGGTTAAATCCGAACAAGACCTGGAAATATCAAAACATTATATCAAAATTGTTTCCACCAAAGAAGAGGAGGAGCTCATTACCGAAGACCTCAGGATATGATGATGATGATGAGTATGAAATGGGTTGGGAACAGAACACATCCACCATAATTTCAAACTTGAGATCTCTAGGTACCATCGTCTCCACAGAGTGTACTTTAAAAGAGCCTGTTGTCAATGCAAATTCAAGCTGGAAATATCATAATATACACTCAACGTTCAATTCGAAGAGAAAGAAGAATGATATATATTGGAATGGGATGAAAATATTAACTCTAACGACTTAGTTGACGCAATAAGAATTAACAAACCCTTAGGTCTAAAATACGATTTACATATAAATACTTTAAGAGATATGGGAATTATCGGACAAATTATTTTGGTTTTATTTACTATTTACCATTTTTATTCGTAGGAGTGGGGAAACCTGTTACCAATGTTCATTTTCAGATTAAAATCTTCATATATCTTGTGACAGTCGAAGTGAAAAGCTTTTGCGAATAAGAAATGCATGAAGAGGCATGCTAAGAATTGCGCATTTACACCTATTCGCGAGAAAATTGATCCAGCAGATAAAATTCTAGAGATTATGGAAATGATATTTACAAGATTTAAATATTACGCGTGCTGTTTATCTGCGACTCTAATTTTCCATGATCAGGTTAAACGATTTGGTATCAATTCTGAAGTGAAAAAGGGGAATATTATACGCAAATCAGAACTCATACCAGTACATTTTTGGAATGTAATCGATGGAAGAATTTATGACCCGTCACTTGCTGTTGCCCGAGAAGATTACCCCGAAATGGAAGTTAATTATCATGAAGGTCCCTGTATTATCAAGAATGCAGGAGATGGTTTTACGGAAGCAGCTTATGAAGTGTTTAAAATAGTTAAATCTACAGATTTTTATTTTGGCCTAGCACCTAAAGAACTGCTTGATATAAGGAATAAAATTCATGAAAGAGTAACGACAGTTCTCAATGATTATAATAAAAATACCTTGTAAATTTGAATATATTTTCTAATAAATTAATTCAGTCTCTTTTTTCCGTAATCACCCTGTATATATTTTTTCATTATGTTCACCTGTATATTATTATTACTGTACACCCTGTATATTTTTTCATTATGTTCACCCTGACTGTAAATAAAACTTTAAAAAATACGAAAATACATTTTTCAATGTAATAATCAAACAGAAACTCTAGCTCAAAAACAAGAGCGATGAATGAGATATGTTAATAAAGTAAAGAATGGGAATGGTAGCTTTGTTTATCTTAAATAAACGTTGCTCTGAGAACATTCTAAAATACATATAAGGACTTTACTTGTATAATATGCAATAATGCTGATTCGAGGTCTCCTGTATATATAGTTTGTCTTTTACGAGATATACAGATTGTTACATACATAGAGAATGAGGATTATAGATTTCTCTAAAAAAGTTAATATAGAAAGTTTACTCCTAATGATACATGCTTACTTTGTGAATCACTAGTTTCTACAAAGACAATGGATTTTAAAAACCTTTAAAGAATTTCATTTATAATCATAATATATATAAAAAGAACTGTAGTAAAATTAAAAATATCCTATAAAATGTTAATATTTAACAAAATTTCCTGAAAAATATTATGTTAAAGAATCTGTACGCCTTGTATATTATTACTGCACAGACCCTGTATATTATTAATGAATGAGCATTTATTAAATTAGCAGAGGAGCGCTGGAAAAATTTAAAATCGGTGGTATTTTTCACATTAGCAAATATAAACACATGTTTGAAAAAAAAGGATATATACCAATTGGACTACGGAATTATTTAAAATAAAATCAACTTGAATAATATTTTTCCCATATGATTCTTTAGCGATGGAAACTTTACACTTTTTATTTTGCACTTTTAAATTCCTGTAAAAAGTTTTCAAAGTAATTTTCATACAGACCCTGTTCATGTGGATAAAAATGTGAATAATTGCGGGTAATTGTGGATAAAATAAGTGAGTCAGAGTTTTTAACCGTATCCTGATGATCAAGGTAACTTAGTTGATGAAACAAAGTTTAGCGTAAGGTTCCCTTATTACATTTTTACGGATGGGGCTTTTTTATATCGAACTGACGGTTATTTTTTGTATACTAAATTATTAGTGTACCTGCAAGTGATTAGTTATCCAACGACCGGGATATTTCAAGAGAAAAAAAGAGCTTAACAGATCTTCTAATATTACGTATCATGTTAGAGAGAGATTTTTAAAACTGATAGTTTAGTTAGTTATGGAGACCTAGAGTCAGCCATCTTTTACGAAAATTCATTCCTTTAGATGTGTTTTTAAAATATCTAAAAATGTCTAGTCTATATTTCAAATCCCCTGTATCTTTTTTCGAATCGCTCTGTATATTTTTCGAATCAATCCAAGTTCCCTTACATTTATTCAATAGGCATTATAAACATAGTGTACATTTGTATTTAATAAGAACAGAAATCAGTTATTACTAGTAAAACAGCCCTGTACAAAAGAACAGAAAAATTCACTGCAGATTACATCGTTTAAGTAAAACATGCAGTTATTACTAACAAAACACCCTGTATATTATTACGGTACACCCTATATATTTTTCCACATGATTTTTAATGTCGAAGGCTTTACGTTTTTTTTATATTGTATTTTTGAAATATTTTTGTTTAGAGAAACAGGATACTATTTTTCGAATCCCCTGTATATTTTTCGAATTAACCCAAATTTCTTACATTTATTTTGTCAGTGATGGCAATATGAAATTACCTTATTATTCCTAGTACTTGAATATTAATACATCTTAAAACTGATATGAAACTTGCAAATCTTAAATTGGATTGATATTATTTATCCATGACATTAGTATTTTTACTTATTATTTATATTAAAATCAATAGGAACAATCAAAAGGAATTGATTTATGAAAACCAAGGGTAATCTATAACGTTAAACTGAGCAGCCCCGGTATATTGAAAATTGTGTGAAATATCCGCTTGAATTAGGAAAAAATAATAATTCCCGAAACTTCCCTGCCCCATAAACTTTAAGTAAAAATAATGCTTTTAAAAACTATGATTAATAAACATTAAGCTGAGCACCCCCTGTATATTGACAATTGTGTAAAATATCCGTTTGAACTAAAAGAAATAACGATCCCAAGACATCTGGTTCCGGTACATGAACTTTATGTAAAATTAACACTTTATAAAATTGAAACTTAATATGGTAAAACCTAAGGAAAAGTTGAGTAAAACTATGATTAATAAACATTAAACTGAGCACTCCCTGTATTGAAAATTGTGTGAAATATCCGCTTGAATTAGGAAAAAATAATGATTCCCGAAACTTCCCTGCCCCATAAACTTTAAGTAAAAATAATGCTTTTAAAAACTATGATTAATAAACATTAAGCTGAGCACCCCCTGTATATTGACAATTGTGTAAAATATCCGTTTGAACTAAAAGAAATAACGATCCCAAGACATCTGGTTCCGGTACATGAACTTTATGTAAAATTAACACTTTATAAAATTGAAACTTAATATGGTAAAACCTAAGGAAAAGTTGAGTAAAACTATGATTAATAAACATTAAACTGAGCACTCCCTGTATTGAAAATTGTGTGAAATATCCGCTTGAATTAGGAAAAAATAATGATTCCCGAAACTTCCCTGCCCCATAAACTTTAAGTAAAAATAATGCTTTTAAAAACTATGATTAATAAACATTAAGCTGAGCACCCCCTGTATATTGACAATTGTGTAAAATATCCGTTTGAACTAAAAGAAATAACGATCCCAAGACATCTGGTTCCGGTACATGAACTTTATGTAAAATTAACACTTTATAAAAACTTAATATGGTAAAACCTAAGGAAAAGTTGAGTAAAACTATGATTAATAAACATTAAACTGAGCACTCCCTGTATATTGACAATTGTTTAAAAATATCCGTTTGAACTAAGAAGAATAATGATTCCCGAGTCATTCAGTACATAAACCTATTATGACAAAAACTTGAGAAAACAGAGCTATCTATGATTAATAAGTATTAAAGTTTCAAACGTTATTATAATAGAAAAACCATATATAAATCATGTGGCTCTAGTAACATGGTAACTGTTTAAGGAAAATTACAATTTTTAAAATCTACGGACAGTCTGCAAAAATTATAATAATGGAAACTTACCTTTATGTTATAATAGTGTAAAGTACTCACAAAAACTTCTCCACTGACTGGCAGTATACACCTCCGACCATTACATCGAAAAATTGAAATTGAATTGAAAATATAGGATAGGACTTATAGGAGCGGCCGATAGCCGATTGACCAGCCGCTGGAATATTTCCATTTTAGCTGAATTTGCAGATATTATATAAATAAACAATGATTAAAAACTGAGTCTGAATATTATCGCAGCAATCTATGTTTGTAAAAATAAATATATAAGAACAATATTGATACTTTTATAAACTCTATATTGAGATATTTAAAATCATTTCTCATGGTTAAAATATTCATTTGAACTTGAGGAAAATAATTTCTATCACGAAACTTCAATCGTACGTTTATTATTATTGCTAGAACAAAGAAGCTCTTTCTTAGGAATAACAAAAAGTCCGATGATGAGGAAAATCCGGAGGAGGAGGATATACCTATTCACCAACTGTAATATGTTGGGCAGGTCGGCAATGATTTTTTTAAAAATTATTATTATTATTATTATTATTATTCAATTATTAAGTATTATTATTCAATTATTCAATTATTTAATATATATTTTTATTTAATAAATTATTTTGTAACGTTATCCTGTAATATAAAAAGTTATTCTTGTGTTTTATTTCTATCACAATATTAATATTTATTATTTCTCTCTCTCTTCCTCTCTCTCTCTCTCTCCTATACCTGAACATCCAAGATCCTTCAAATTTCAAATTTCCCTCCCATTTTACACTGTTACCAATATTCCCATCCTCGTTATCATCATATAATTCAAATTCCTAGTCCTCAGCCTCAGATTTCAAACTTCCCGCCCATTTTACACTGTTACCAATATCTCCATCCTCGATCTTCAGGCTGCACGTGTGCAGATATGACGTCATTGTTTATTCTTACAACCAGAAATAATATCAAATTACACCTCACATAGCCACGCCGCTTAACCTCAACCTCTAACTTAGTCGTAAATATTGGAGATAGCAATAACATTGAAAAAAACCGAGGAGGAAATTTTACATAAATTCACTTAACATGTCAGTAACTGAAAGCAGCCATCGAAAGAAAGTACTCCACTTTAATGATGATGTTAAAATACGATATATTTATCACTGGACCTATGCACATCGAAATGCTAGACATGGGAATTTGGTACAGGACGCTATCGATCGACACCGATTTGAAATGAGAATTTTACGACTTAAATAATTAATCCATATTCTATTATATCTCAAACTATGTAATCTCATTTTTTTTATTATCTGTATGTATTAATAAAGTTATAAATAAAACTTACTAAGTACTATCTTTTCCCCCATGTAGTTCATAAACATTTTTTTATTTCTAAAATTAATTACAATAGACAAACAAGTTCCCAATAAACCGTCTTAACCTTGAAAACATCTGTGTAATAAATTGCGTCACATTTCCATGAAATATATTTGTTTTGTCTAGACTTGTTTGTGAAGGATGATGACTCATCCTTCATGGCCTCGACCACACCTTCCAGTCACGTGGGCACGGGTCGCAACCCGCAACCCCGACCCCCCTCTGCACGCCCACATATGTAAAGCCTCCGGTCATTGTCGTTACTTCTTGTAGACACTTCTTCGGGCTCCTCCTCCTCCTCAGCAGCCATCTTGTTTCCAGCGTCCCCGCCCCCCCTTCTTGTCTTCAGCAGCCTCCGGTCAGTGTCGTTACTTCTTGTATACACTTCTTCGCCAGCCTCTGGTCATTGTCTTCACCACTTCTTCTCCTTCGCGCATGCGCCAGGCACCTGTCTTCAGCAGCCTCTGGTTACTTGACACCCCTCTCGTGGTCTCTCCTGATGGACACATGCCATCCAGTTCATGACGTCATTAAGAACCGGCAGTGTTCCTCTACTCAGTGCGCCAGAAACAGCTTTGCTATACTACTATTTATTTATTACATTTTATTTTTAAAAGTTTGTAAACAATGTACATTTTTAAATTTCATTTTTTAATTAATAAATTAGTACATTCCGTCAAATATATGTTTTTCTTATAAGACTGATAAATAATTACTTTACTGAACCAAATTGATTTAACAGGCTATAGAGCGATGCCCTACTGCCCTTTTTCTACTACAAACAATATAATTATATACAAAGATAAGCACAACCTTAATAATTTATGTAAGTTTTTATTGCCTATTAACATAACTATCAATTAATAACACAATTATTTCATTAATTACATAATAAATGGCTATTCTTGAATTAATTCCACAAGCACAATTTAAAAGTAATGCCTAAATTATAAGCTCTAAATCGTAGGTAGAACAGCTACGGGCAATGTGAATACTGCAACTGTCATACCGAAAAATTAAAGCCAATCCCATCAATTAAAATTGAAAGTTACAAAATTATTTCGTTCCTAATAATATTTGACTACATTTTTCACATATTGTTGAGTCCCCAAGGGTTGTTTACAGCTATAATCCAATTCACAGAGGTAGTGAAAATATTTATTGTACAGAATTAGTTTGTGGTTATTTGGCAACACTGTATGGCTTCGAATTGTGCGGTTTGTATATATTTTTATAGACTCGGGCGTCGAAATATGTGCTATATGTATATGTAGTGGGACACGTAACATTTGCCATATATATGATATATATATATATATATGTTATATTAGAAATATACTATGATATATAATATTATCGAGACAGGCTTAACCTTCTCAAACATATCGTATTACATACTGCGTAACAGCTCTTCTCAATAACCGCTCACGCTGCATGAGCATTGTATTTCAATTCTAAGTAATCCTGATTGTGCTGAATCAGCAACACTGTTTCCTTTGTTCTCAAAACATTATAAATATTACCAACAACCTTTTTGTAATCAGTCTTATACTCATTTTCGATTAAACAACTTCTAAATTATTATTGTATTTTTCTAACGAGTCAACGTTGACTCCAGTGTAACAAATAAAGTTTCTTTTTAAAAAGTTATTCAAACAATCCACTATCTAACATTGGCGCAGTCGTGGCGGATCTGAAAAACACGCAGTTCGGGAGCCTAACCAGTAGCAAACATATCCCAGGGAACAAGGAGTCCATCTGAAAAAGGTGCCTAACCGGACGAAAAGAGCTTCTGGAACAAGGAGAACTTCTTAGCTGTAGTGGTGGATCCCAATCCTTTGTTCAGAAGAACCTACATGCTCAAAAGCAAAAGAAGCAAAACAATAATAATTATCAAGAAATACAAGCAACAAAGCAACATTTCAAATCAACACGATTCAACAATTAGCAAGTAAGAATTTCATCCCGTCCCATCGTTGGTGTCTTCGGCATCAAAGGCAACCCTGTGGAAGGAACACCCAGTGACGCCCCTGGCAGAGAGAGACCTTTGGTGAAGCTAAGCTCACGAAGTCGCATTCAACTGGACCACGAGGAATGAAAAATTTAGGGTAAGTCATTTTTGAATCGTCTCGCAATTATTGATTTTCAACGACATAATTTTACATTATATTTTATTAAAATACATTGCATTGCTACATACAGTTCTAATATCTAAAATAGTAATTTTATTTAAACTTGAAACAATATATCTTGATTATAATTTGTGTGACCTATATAAATAACCGTAATCATACACTGTTCCTATCGTAACATTATTTTTATGGTAATATCATATACTCCTCAAGTGCGAATTTATCTAATTAACTACAATCACATACCATTTTTATCTTAACATTATTTTTATCATAATATCATATATCATATAAAGGTTAAGTTTACGCCTTACTTGACTGTGAAATAAAATAAAACCCACATGTTCTATACTGTTTAAATGCACATTAGTATATAAAATTTCAGTGACATTATTCCCAACTAAAAACACATCACTTAAATCAAGAACCTTATGATAATTACTCAGATTACCCAAACCAATACGAAGATTACTCTGCAAATCAGTCCGTAAATTATTCTCCTGATTATCAATCTCAAAATAACGATGACTACGATTTTCAAAATGGACAATATGAGAATTATACTGCTAATTCTCAGCAATACGAGGATTATACTGTTAATCCTCCGGAGTTTTGCACAGGCCCGGAGTATTCCACGAATACTCCAACACAACAAACGGACGAGCTGGACCAAATTTCTCATCAAGTCCAAGCGATAAACCTCCAGGACAGTTTCGACCCAAACCTGAACTTCCCGGAAAACCAATTCATGTAAAAACACCCCGCTACAAACTAAATATCGTAAACTCAAAAAATTTATTTTACATAGAAGACATCACTAAACGTTTCAAAATCTTGATAGACACAGGCGCAGGTATCTCTATATTCAAACCCGAAACGGCAGAAAACTATAAACATCGATCCCACGAAAATGTAATTATACAAGGTATAACAGACGAAAAAATTAATATCACTGAATCTGCTCTCATACCTTTCAATCCGAATGATCCATACAAAGTTTACATTCATAATCTAGATATAGAATTTGACGGACTTTTAGGTGCCGACTTTTTGGACCATTACGATTGCTTAATAGACATTAAAAACAGACAATTAATCACTAATTTCAAAACCGTACCATTGTATCAAGTTACCGATAATATATTAGCTACACTCTGGAGCCCGATTAAAAATCAAAATTTAAACGAAACAAAAAACCAAAATGTAATTTCTATCGAACCACGCACAGAAAAGATTTTTAAGCTTAAATGTAATTTACAAAATACCGAAGCTATACTAATAGCCCAGGAAAACGAAAAGGTACGTTTACCGAACGCCATTGTCAAAATAGACAACAATGGTGAATTTTTGACGACAGTAATAAACTCAAATGCAATTCCGAAAACAATAAAATTTTCAAATCTTAAACTTGAACCCGTCCAAAAATTTAGGTCAATATTTAATGTAAATCTTCAAAATCCGGATTCCCAATATATAGACAGAAATTACGAAATAAGAAACCAATTACGCTTAGATCACTTGAACGATGAGGAGAGTGAACTAATTACTCAACTCTGTTTAGACTTTTCAGACATATTCTATTTAGAAGGTGACAACTTGACATTTACCAATGAAATCAAACATTCAATAGACACTAACGATTCTAAACCAATTTTCACTAAATCTTATCGTTACCCCCAAATTCATAAACAAGAGGTAAAATCACAAGTCTCGAAAATGCTCGACCAAGGCATTATCCAGCCTTCAATTTCTCCCTGGTCCTCCCCAGTTTGGGTAGTCCCCAAAAAACTAGACGCTTCTGATAAACAGAAATGGCGCGTCGTAGTTGACTATCGAAAATTAAACGAAGTAACAATAGGTGATAAATATCCTCTACCTAACATTTCCGACCTTTTAGATCAATTAGGCAAATGCCAATATTTCACAACGTTAGACTTGGCCTCTGGCTTCCACCAAATTGAAATCGATCCTAAGGACATCCAAAAAACAGCTTTCACGGTAGAGAATGGCCACTACGAATTTGTACGTATGCCATTCGGTCTAAAAAATGCTCCATCCACTTTCCAGAGGGTCATGGACAATATTCTATTAGGCATCCAAAATGAACGCTGTCTCGTCTACATGGACGATATTATTATTTATTCCCCTACTATCCATGAACATATTTCTCGACTAACAGAAGTCTTCAAACGTTTACAAAAAGCCAATCTCAAAATTCAGCCAGACAAATGCGAATTCCTTCGCAAAGAAGTCGCCTATTTAGGACATCTTATTACAAAGGATGGTGTAAAACCGAACCCTGCCAAAGTCGAAGCAATTCTAAATTTTCCTCAACCCAAAAATCAGAAAGAAATTAAATCTTTTCTAGGTCTAGCAGGCTACTATAGACGCTTCATTCCTAATTTTTCCAAAATTTCAAAACCCTTGACTAAATTGCTACAAAAAGATACACCTTTTAATTTCGACAATGACTGTACAAACTCATTCGAAACCCTAAAACAAACTTTGACAACTACCCCGATATTGATCTACCCTAACTTTGATGAACCTTTTGTCCTAACTACAGACGCTAGTGCATTTGCAATAGGTTCTGTACTTTCACAAGGAAGTATAGGAAAAGATTTGCCGATCGCGTACGCATCTCGAACTTTATGCGGCGCGGAAACCAAGTATTCAACCATTGAGCGTGAACTTTTATCTTTGGTCTGGAGTGTAAAGCATTTTAGGCCATATCTATTCGGAAGGAAGTTCAAACTCGTCACCGACCACCGACCACTCACTTGGTTATTTTCCATAAAAGACCCAGGTAGTAGACTAGCCCGTTGGCGCTTAAAACTCGAAGAATACGATTACGAAATAATATACAAACCCGGAAAAATCAATAAAAACGCGGACGCGTTGTCCAGAATTAAAATCAATCACTTTTCAGAATGTTCCAAATTTTATTCAAAAATTCTAGCCGCAAACGAAGACTCAGACGAAGATGAAACCTCAGACAACGACGACGAGATCACTGACGAACAAAGTGCCCGAGAATTTGACACATTCTCCCGCCTTTACAAAACCAAATCTCTAATAGACTATTCCAAAATTCAAATCACAAATAAACAACTATTAGATCGAGAAAATAAAAACATCATAACGTTTTTCCAACAAAACAACTTGACAGACCTTCACCATCAAATTATCGAGGATATTTTCGAGGAAAACCCCGAATTTTATAACAATACAATCAATATCGTTTCCAGTAAATCGACCCGACAAAGAAATTATTACATTATCGCTCTACCCTTCGACCCAGAGTCTGTGGTAGAACACTTATTTTTAACATTATATAAACACCGAAACAAATTAGACCTTTCCAAAACTTACCATGTTGAAAACAATCTAGACTTTCCAATTCTCGAAATCCTATCATTTATTTTTGCTGAAAAAGACTTAAAACTAATCATATGTCAAAATTTAGTACGAACTCCCGACGAGGACCAACGTCCGATCATTCTCGACCAGCATCACACCGGAAAAAATAATTTACATCGTGGAATAAATGAAACGATACGTAGAATCAAAAATAAATATAATTGGCAAGGCTTAACAAAAGACGTCGAAAATTTTATAAAAAATTGTGAAACATGTCAAAGAACAAAAGTCTGTCGTAAAAACCTCAACAATCCCTTAGTGATTACTGAAACCCCTAAAACTCCATTTGAGAGAGTTAATATTGATCTATTCGAATTTCCCACGCGAAACTATGCATTAACTATCCGCGACGAGTTAACCAAATTTACTCAAGCTTACGCAGTCCCAGACAAGAGCGCAAAATCAGTCGTAAATACCCTGTTGCTTTATTTTCAGCATTATGGTACCCCACTAAGAATTCATTGCGATTATGGCGGTGAATTTGATAATAATTTATTAAAAGACCTTTGCACCCTTTACGACATAAAACTAACATACTCAAGCGTAGGACATCCTCAATCCAACGGATCTATCGAACGATTCCATGCCACCCTAGCAGAAATGATAAGAATACACAAAACCGAAAATCCCAACGAACATCCCTTTACTATATTACCCTATGCGGTGATATGTTACAATAACTCGGTAAACAAAACTCATGGCTTTACGCCATACGAGCTTATTTTCGGACATACAGCTAACCGACCACCTGAAACTCTTTACAACCAAAAAGACCTGATCACCAAATACGTTAGAGACCTAAATAATCGAATATCCCATTATTACAAAATTGCGCGAAGTCGAACAGAAGCACAAAAACAAAAAGCCAAAGTTCGATTCGACAAGAACATTCCCGAAAATAGACACACATATAATAATGGCGACAAAGTGTACGTCAAAGAATCACAAATAAAAAATAAACTACAAAATAAATTCAACGGTCCCTTTGAAATTACAGAAATCTTTCAAAATTCCGCTACATTACTAAATCTCGAAACAAACCAAACAACCAAAGTAAATTTTGATCGAATGAAACCATATACTGAAGATTAAATTTATTTTCAGGTTTCTCCTGCTGATCGGATCAGCACTTGCTCAATTTAAAATAACACCTATTAACAATACGATCGGAGTATATTATCACCAAGACACGGACATTGTGATTTCTCACAAGAAATGGACTTTACTGGTACACAAAAACATATCTACCTTTAAGACAGCTTTCGACAAAAACGACAAGATCTTACAGACACTATACAACACACTCGACCCAGCATATCATTACATGAACGTCTTTTCAGGAGATGTAAAAACTCACCTTAGCTTATTGACGCAAATTTCCCAATCAATACAATCAAAATTTGACGAAATTTACCTTGACACGAAACGATACAAACGAGGAATCCTAAATGGCATCGGAACGATTTTCAAATCAATAACCGGAAACTTAGACGCAGAAGACGGTCAGTATTATTCTGATTGTATCAACAAATTGAATAATGACGAACACCAACTCGAAAACCTAATTAAAAACCAAATATCCGTTACAACTTCAGTAATCAAAAATTTCAACGCAACTATTCAAAAATTGCAAGTTGACGAAGAAACTTTCAATAAGGATATTAAAGAAATCGAAACCTCAATTTTAGACATGACTAAAGACATAGAAAACGTCCATGCAAAACTGAAATTTATCGAAATCTGCGAACAACTTATGGCAAGTTATTTATTTATCGAGGATAACCTAAATGACATCCTAAATTCCATCACTTTCGCGAGGCTTAAAATAATTCACACGTCAATTATAAATCCAAAGGACTTAGTAAATTCTCTACAGGAAATTTCGCAAAACCTACAAAGGAACAATTTACCGCTTCCAATCAAACTATCAAAAGTTGCACAGTACTTAGACATTATAGAACTAAAAGCTTTTCAAACAAATTCGGATCTAATATTTGTGTTAGACATACCTTTAATAGACCCTCAAACATATTCAGTATTTCAATTATACCCTATTCCTATTTTGGATAATAGAACTGGTTTATATCATGTATTATCAACTTCTCAAAAATATATCGCGAGAGATGATGATTCATTAATGTACATACCTATTTCGAACCTTGAAGAATGCAAACCACTTTATTTCAACACCAAATTATGTCCAAATTTATTTGCCTACCCTATTGACAACAATGCCATATGCGAAGCCCGTCTCTTCAAGAACCTCAAAACTCTGCCAGAAAACTGCCAGACGTCATTTATCATCAGCCAAGGCTACAACGTCCAAAAAATAGACGAAAACACATGGTTAGTTATTAACGCAGAACCTCTACAAACAACCATCAACTGTCCAGAAAGAAATTCAAAAACTGAAGTCATCTACAAAAATTCAATAGTAAAATTACAACCAAATTGTTACGCCTTCATAGGCATCACAAAAATTCAAGCCAGTACCAATGAAGTAACCGATGTAAAAGACGACACCCATCCAATCCAAATTCCATTTGAATGTTGTAAACATATTCCAGACAAAATCCGAGCTCCAAATCTTAAACCACTAAAATTAAATAATCTCAATACGGAAGACCTCGAAGTTGCCAAACACAAGTTGGACCAATACTCCAGAGATTTAGATGATTTGATCAACGAACCCTTTATAACAAAACACATATCCTGGTTCACCTATTTTTTCATTGTGCTAATAATTGGACTGTTATTTCTGTACCTATTTTGTAAGTGCAGAACAAAAAGACGAAGACTAGCCATCGATGTTTCTGCATCACCCCCATCTCCACCGAGGCCTAGCAAACCCTACAGGACATTTGCTAACCTATTTCCTTCACGAAGACGACCTACCTTAAGAAGAGAAGACAACGAAGCCGAAGACATAGAACTTACATAAAGACAAACTGTTTTGTGCCTTTTTACTGACTTTCAGTGCTGGACTCTTCAGTGAATTTTATTTCATTTGTTTAATCATTATATTTCATTATTTTTCTATCATTTGTTAATTTCAATTTTATTAACATTTTTACGTCATTTTCATTCAAACCCATCATGCTTATACTTTATGCTTTCACAGTAAAGCTATATTTTAACCTTAGGAATATTTTATCCTATTTTACAATTCAAACCTAGTATGTTTGTATTTTACGCTTTCTTGCCAAAGCTATATTTTAACTCTAACATTTTTATGTTATTTTATTTTATGAATCAAGCTTATTGTGCTTGCATTTCATATTTTAGACGCTAAGGTTATATTCTGTGTTTTAAACCTTACGATTTAACATTTTTGTATCTTTTATATTTTTCCAAATTGTACCATTACCTTTTATATACATTTTATATTCATTTCAAAAGTTGCTGCATAAAACACCAACTTTTTTTATAAGGGGGAAGCTGTTATATTAGAAATATACTATGATATATAATATTATCGAGACAGGCTTAACCTTCTCAAACATATCGTATTACATACTGCGTAACAGCTCTTCTCAATAACCGCTCACGCTGCATGAGCATTGTATTTCAATTCTAAGTAATCCTGATTGTGCTGAATCAGCAACACTGTTTCCTTTGTTCTCAAAACATTATAAATATTACCAACAACCTTTTTGTAATCAGTCTTATACTCATTTTCGATTAAACAACTTCTAAATTATTATTGTATTTTTCTAACGAGTCAACGTTGACTCCAGTGTAACAAATAAAGTTTCTTTTTAAAAAGTTATTCAAACAATCCACTATCTAACATATATATATATATATTTGTAAGGTATAATTCAATGCAGGTCGGGGTATTTGCCCGCTGAGTAGTTGTTTCCTGCAAATCATGTATAATAACAGTATATAAGTTAAGTCCACCAAGGGCTGAAGGTCACCGCTCTCGGTACTTGCAAAATGGCAAGTCGCTATATACCATGGAGACCTCTATGCTGTCTGATGTATACCTATTTAAAATATTACTCAAATGTGAAATGACTTTTCTGCGGATACTTCTAGAGTCATAGTATTTAGCTAAAGACAGTTGCTTGGTGAATAGGCCCCCGGAGAATATTTTATTAATATTCTCGGGGTAGGTACATTTCTATAAGATACCAAGCTTACCAAATAGTACAGTTAAATTATGATTTTAATTTGAATTGTCTCGTCAGGGCATTTTTTTAAAAATTTTAATGTATTTAGGGGATCAAGCTATGCTCACAGTCACTTTTGCAGTTTCAACGAGATCGGTGTATGGTTTATTTGACAATTAAATTTTTTAGAGCGCATTTTCTATCTGTAATATCTCGAGATCTATAAATCCTACGAGTCAAACCGGAAAAATGAAAGATGTCCGATTCGAGTTGTACAATAAATATACATATATTAGAATTATCTCGAATTATTGTTCAAAAAAATAAATAAATATTACTAACTTAGGCATATTTAAACAAATTATTATTCTTTTGAAGAAAATGGGGAAATTTCTATGAAACTTAGGGAAAATGTAGGTCTTATAAACTGCAATCTTCAGTTAAAGTTTCATTCGTAGTAAGCATTGAACAAGTACAGTGCACAGTACTCGATTTGTACTTTCATACTTCATGTGCCATATTTAGGGCCTCAAATGAGAGCAATCAGTACGAAAAGCTCTATGTGAACTGTTCTATTTCCATCTGGCAAACTTGTTTCTTTATTTAATTATTTAGCCTCATAAATTCCCATCATCTTTTATAAAGATAGTTTGAACTGTTCTACAATAAATATTTGTTTATAAGAGTTTTAATAACCTTCATAAAATTTGCTTTGCTACTTGCGTATAAAAAGAAGAAGAAGCATCTGTGATTATTGTTGTAGGTGTAAATTAGCTTTAAGTTTCAAAAGAATTTAAGGACTAAATTATTGCATGGTATCTTATATACGCGGAAGCAATTTTTATGCTTTAAATACAAAGTACAGTTGAATGCAAATCTTTATCTTTATTCGGATTTCCGGCATTTATTTAAAAGGCATAGACACGAGACAAATAAAATAAATGTAATGTCTATAGTGTGACCTGTTGTATTTAAATACTACCTGGTTTATGGTTGGGACCTTTCACTCACAGACGTGACCTTTGACAAATAAGAGCAATAATCATTATTACCGATTACATAGGCAGTTATCATGTTTGCCATAGACAAAGCTTTTGGTATTTAAATTTTAAATGACTAGAATATAACATTGCTAATATTCTTCCTGGCATTTTTGGCACAAAGTATTGCGCTAATAATGTTGAGATTGCAATTATTTGGCTCTTTTATACTAATTAATACGTGTAGGAAGTGGTATTTTTTTACCTTATTTCGCAATAGCGTTTCAGCTGACAGCTGTTGTAATCTTCGATTATAATTTGTTACAAGCAAAAACAAGGTATACCGCCTTTTACAGTCTTATTGCATTGGAAGGATTAAAGAATGAAACAAGACGCAAATTTCAAAAAAAGCAATATATATAATTACATTAATTACACATACCTGTTACATTTCAAAGATAGGCGGTTATTTTTATGTGACAAATTATTACACATTATTATCAAATTTCATTACATTAAACTAAGGTATGTGAAATAAGGAACATTATAAAAACATAAAATAATATAATCTTATTTTGGGATAAGTATATTTTTCATTCAGATTGTTCTATTTATGGCGTAGATAATAATATGATAATTTTTATTCTCCATTTGCTAACACCATACAGAACATAATTATTTTCACCTCCCTATGGAAGCTTGAGTGCGAAAGGTGATGGTTATTCATAAATATTCTTTTAGGAGAGCAACGAGAAATTAAATCGCTTTTCTTTGAAAACAGTTTGTCGGTTGGCTAATTATCAATAACGGTACTTTTTTGTAATATAGCCGAGAAATCATAATTAAGTCTTAAAAATCTAAGAATATTAACGAAACTGAAATTTAAAAAAATCGTAAATAGCTCTTGTCTCTGTACAAGTGGATGAAATTAATTTTTGTCAGTACTGTACAAAAATAAGCCTTAATAATGCAAGATCGTGATCCAACTTTCTTAAGTTGTCCCAAAATATTTTCGACGTAAGCATTAAAATCCTACAATTAGGCGCCATGTTCACAGGTCCGTGATCCCTTCAGGAAGCATTACTGGAAAACAAATATAGGAAGTTTTCTTAATATTTTTGCACATAGAATTAGTACCTAAAGTGGATTGCTTGCATTTTGGGACACCGTGTATTATAATATTGATCTCTTACATCTTACAATACATTACATATATTTCAGATCATTATTATTGTTATTATAAATACTAATTTATTATAGACAACTGAAACGATATCGATATTTACGAAATTAAAACGTATGAATACACGCAATATGTTTTATAAGATATGAAATTCGTCAGAAGCTTGAATTCTCAGTACATTGAGGATAATTTACATTGAAAAAAGAGATAACTATTCATACCAAGTAAATTTCACGTTTCATGTTATTAATTAATTCTACAAACAAATATAAATTCTAGTAGAATTTGCAAGTGTAATTAAAAGACAGGTAATATTAAAAAACGGTCATGGACTGAAGAAAAAGGAATATATATTCCTATGTAGATATATTCTTGCCCCGTGAAAGTGACTATTAAGAATATTAACAATCCGTTTAAAATCAGTTATTACATTTCCTCCTTCCGCAATGATTTTAGTTATTTTTTATCACCAATTTTATAGCTGTCAGTAAATTGCTTAACTGTTTCTTGAATTTTCGTTTTTTGCAATTTTAGCGTTAAAGTAATTATATTTGGTTCTTTTTATAAGGGAGTTTAATTTATTTCCATAGTTAGTATATATTGTTTCTCGATATCCGTGGATGCCTAGCATGTGCTTGAAACACGGCAATTAGGCCTGTGGATATCGACGATTTCTTTTTTTGATCTTTTGTACTATGTAACATTTGTTGATGGTTGTAATAAGTGTTAATACTTTTCAAAAAACATACATAAGGGTTCTTCTGGGTAATTACATTTATATATATTAGCCCAGCATTAATTTTTTACAACTTATTGTGACAATGTCTCCTCGTCAAATTCTTTAAATGATTCGTTTACTTCTTGCTCGTTCTTAAAATTTACTTTTTCATTATAAATTTGGGCAAATCGTATAATTATCTGTAATATTTATTTTCGTAATTGTTGGAATTAAATCTGCCTTAATTTAAAAATACCAATTATCTTTTATTATGTATTACATCTACCTCTCTGAAAGGGATTCTCAGATTAGGCTAAGTGTATAGGATTAACCAAACAATAGGCGGTCGCTATTATTAGTTCGAGGCGGCAATATCTAATTGGGCATTAACAAGTTTAGAAGTAGCCCTTATTGGCTGATGGTATTTATGATAGGGATAAGACAACCTTGTCTAAAATATATACATAAGTTTACTAGCTTTGACAGTCAGTTGATTAGAAAAGTGCAAAGCAAGTGGAACAGTGTTAAAGCCGTTTTAAGTGTTAACTTTTTCAAGAGAAATCCTAGAGCCAGTTGTTAAATTTGCTAGAGTATCTAACACTACAATTTAAAAATGAGGGCTTCGAACGAAGGATTACTTAATTCAATACAGAATTACCAACGAAGTTTCGAAAAATGTGCGTCTCTCTGCTATACCCAGAAAATGGTTTTGCAAAAAACACAAAGAGGCAAGGAAAATGCAGTTGGTAAGGATTTTTTTATTATACCCCACTAGTCTAGTACATTAGATCGCCATAAAGTTATATACCTATTTGAAATATTGCTCAAATGTGAAATGACTTTTTGCGGATACTTCTAAGATCATAGGATTTGGTTACATAAAGTTGCTTGATGAATAGGCTCCCGGAGAATATTTGAATTATATTCTTGGGGTCAATAAAATTCCAAGCTTACCGTATACTACAGTTAAATTATTGTTTTAATTTGCAACTTTTTTATTTTAACGTATTTAAGGGATCAAGTTGAGCTCACAACTAGTTTTGCGGTTTTAACGAGGTCGGTCTATGGTTTGTTTAAACAATTAAATTTTTTTGAGCGTGTTTTCAATCGGTTATTTAAAAATATCTCGAGAACTATAAGTCCTACGAGTCAAACTGGAAAAATGGAAAATGTTCGAGATGAGTTGTCCAATAAATAATAAATATACATAAGTTAGAATTCCAATTACATTATTTTAAAAAAATATTGCTAAATAGGGCATATTTAAACAAATTATTATTGTTTTGAAGAAAATGGGGAAATTTCTATGAGACTTAGGGAAATGTAAGTTTTATAAACTGCAAATTTCAGTTAAAGTCTCAATTCAGAATAAGCATTGAACCAGCCGAAAACTGTAGTTTTTGCTCAAAATTTTCACCCTTGTATACTGTACAGTCCTGCCATCAATACTGAGAATGTGCAGGACGGCTCAAACTGTAGCGTAATAAGAGTATATACTTTAAGAGAACTAGGAGAAGAAACAGAGTATTGTTTTATAAGGAGTAAAAGTGACATTTTTTGTGTCGAAGATATACTTGACAGACAAGCGAAGCGAGCTATCAAGAACAGTCGAGACAGAAATAATCACTTTACTCCACATGTAACATGCCATTTTATCAAATAAATAATTTCTGTACAGTCATTAAATACTTTTAGTGCTGACCATGAGCGGTAAAAAAATACTTTTACTGTCGCTCAGAGCTCGCTAACGGCAATAGGATACTAAATATGTCGGTCAGACGAAGTGCCAGAATTATGACAGTTTAAGTTAAAAAAAAATTGTGATAAATATAGTGGTTTTTCTTATGCGACTTAAGGTACAAAATTGAATAATATAAGAAAATATTTTTTTTGTATGATGTATATTTGCCAAACCAAAACTTTGCGTTTTACCATATTGTTGGTAAACTAATCAACTTTTTGACTTGAAATTCGCGTTAACTGTTTATAAATGTTCTTATTTTCAATTTCGTAAGAATAAGCCAATAGAATGTTACTAGAAGTAAAGAAAATAATTATTATGGGAGAGGCGCGCAGGGTATTGCACGACCCAGGCTAAAGCACTATTTATATTATGTATACAGAGTGTTAGGAAAACTTTTGTGTTATATCAATAAGATTTGGTACGTTATTTAATATTAATAAGGGTTATTATTTCATGGTACTAACCAAAATGAAATTTAACCAGTGGCGTAGAGAAGAGGAGGGTACGTTGCTTTTTAATACAGAACAATTTTGTTCAAATCTCTCTACTGATATATGGTTCTCTGATCAAAATTATACAAAAGGGGTCTTATTTGCCAAACAGCGTAGGACCAACCGGTTTTTATAAAAATCAATCTAAAACAGTTATTTTGGTGTCATTTTGTGGTCCTGCAGCAACTAGTTTAAATCTTCCTCTAGGGCGTCACCTTTAAGTGGTCCTGGCCACGGAAGCACTCCCGGACATATCTCTATAGGAACTTTTTCAAATTTTCATAATAATTATCTTTATCTAAAGTTAGAGATAGAAATTTGCTAACATCCTGTATATCTTATATAAAGTGGCTTAGCCCGAGTCGCGTAATTCCTTGCGCGCTTCAATATCAATAATTATATTTTTAACTTCTAGTAATATTTTAATAGCTTCGACTACCAAAATTGAAACTCAAACACTTGTATACAGCCAGTTCAAATTTCATGTCAAAAGGATAATTTGTTTATTAAGAAAATGGTAAAATGCAAAAGTTAAAATTTCTCAGCAAATAATAGTATGCATCATATAAAAGACTTTATTTTCTCAAATTCTACAATTTATCATACTCTTTTAGTTTATATTTGAACTATGTTTGAATATCAAAATTTAATTTGTTTATAACCAACTTTTCTTGAGAACAAGAGAATGGTCAGAAATTGAAATATTTATTTTTCTCGGTTGTCTTTATATACATAAAGATAATAATTCAAGAATACTCTTGAGTACACACATACATCTCGGTTTTGAGGGCAGGACGTAATAGTAGTAATAGTTTAGCAACAATTACGGTTCAGCTGTTCCAATACGGGGCGAGCGTAGGTGCGTCTTTACTATGTACATACTTCGGTATGAGATGTAAAGCAACGACAGGCGCAGTTAGTACTTGGATGGGTGACCATTCCAACGGAAACCGCGTTCTCGCCTCACACATCTTCCAGCGGCTTGTATATCAGTGTATGCGCGGAAGCTATACAACCTTAGGCGAGGGTTGTATAGGAGATATACCATCCTTCGGAGGGTATGTAAAGCCGTCGGTCCCTTTCTATTAAATGTTAGGCAAGTAAAAGGTCCCTACTCTTCTTAAGGGAAGAGGTTCGGTAAAATTCCTGGTTGGGGGTAACTCGTCTACAGGCGTCGGTGTTAGGCCTCAGTAGCGGAAATAGGCCGACGTTAAATAAATGTATAAAAAAAAGCTGTTCCAATACCTATTCTAGTTTGAAATTTTATTAAAAATTGTATTTTCTAAGACCTACACATCTTCCCTAAGTTTCATTGGTGTTTGCCTATTTTGTTCAGAGAAATAATAATTTGTTTAAAAGTTCAGTAAATCACTCGAGGACATCTTTTCAACAGTTAGTTTTTTCATTGCTAACAATATCTCGCCACTTCAACAGCTAACGTGTTTTCAGTGTTCCTTCAAGACTTCATCATATGTAAGATGCCAGCTCGATATTCCGAATCATTATTTAGATGTTTACTGTATTCGTTGTGAAAAATTAAAGCAATTTTGTAGTAATCGCAATTGTTGCAAGCATATTGCTGTGTAATTTTTAATTACGAGTTGATTTCAGAAAGCTAATGGCGAGTAACATTAAAAAAAAAAAATTTTCTAATTTGTGATTACAAAAAAATATGTTCAAAACAAGTATATTAAAACCTTCCTGAGATTTTTATTTTCTCTTAATTTCGGTTTTGTTTATTTGCTTGGAAATTAATGAACTTAGGTGTCAAAAATATTCGTAGACTTGGTATTTTAGCAATATCCACCTACCTTGACGACATGAATAACATATTTGCGGGGGGCCAATTCACCATAGTTATTTCCCTGTGGCCTTTCTACAGTCACATATTTTTAGCTTTCTTGAAATGTTTTCAGAAGACCGCCGGCGAAATTGAGAGTCAATAATTATCAATCCAATTATGTATTTATTCAATTCAATTCACAATTTTCATTAAGTGATTATACTGCCATTTTCAAGAATACCATCAAATGCAGGTATGGCCTAAAATGTTTCTTAAGGAAGCTACAGCTCTACTCTATAAAGATGGCATCGAAAAGTCGATTTTCAAACATTAAATCAGCAAAATTTGAAATTTCCCACAAAAAACCTTGTACAGGACTCATCACTGAAAGAAATCTTATTTTTTGGGGTACTACATTGAAAGCATCATATACAGTGGCTCAGTAATAGTAGCTTCTCGGTTATTTATCGCTGTGCCCATTCTCCCTTAAAATGTTATTAATAATATGTCTATTAAATGTTAGGCAAGTAAAAGATCCCTACTCTTCTTAAGGGAAGAGGTTCGGCAAAATTCCTGGTTGGGGGTAGCTCGTCTACAGGCGTCGGTGTTAGGCCTCAGTAGCGGAAATAGGCCGACGTTAAATAAATGTATAAAAAAAAAAACAAAAAGATTTAATGTCACCCTCATGAAATGTGTTATTATTGATTTAATTAGTGAACACGATAGAATCTCCTGCTTTAACTCGAAGGTATTATTATAAGAAAATTATTTAAAATGCTAAGATATGCATTTTGTTCATTAATAAAAATCAAGATCATGCTACAGATGTTATGAGACATCGAATAATTATACGATACCCTGAAAAGGTTAACTAATCCATTTGTGAAAAAATAATGTAATCTAGATGATAAGTATTTCAAATTCACTTATTTTTCTTATTTTCAACTTTCGAGTAGCTACTTAATCACTACTAGTAGAGTTTTTTTCAAGTTTCTTCAGTCCTCAAATGGCTTTTTTATAACACTCGCCCATAACGAAATTAATTTATATGCATTGTTTTACGTTTGAAGTTTTAAATTTTCACCAATATAATATCTTTTGCTTAGTATATAAAGAAAATTACAAGAAATTTACTCAAGTATAAAAATCATTCATTACTAAATAAAAAAAATAATGCTGTTTAAATACCTGTTAGTATTTTTTAGTTTAACTTCTTTTTCTTTCTAGATACTGCTAATGACGTTACATGTGCTGATGAATATGTGAAAGATGTCTGTCATGAGGAAAACTCAGATAAAAAGATAACCAATCATCAGGACGTGGACGGTCCCAGTATTAAACATAGAAAGAGCAAGAGTAGCATAGATGAGTACATTACAAAGAGGCACCATAATAGTGATTTCGAGTCAAAGGGAGATATTTCTGAAGAAAAACATAATAAGTCCTCAAAAAGAAATAGAGGAAACGAATGTAGCGAAAACGAAGAAGAGAGACATGAATCAAAAAAATATAGACACAGTAAAGAGAGTTCAAATTCTAGAAGCTACAAAAAACAAAGAAGCTTTAAGTCTAGCGGGGACAGTAGTGCTACGAAGTTAAAATCAATAGAAGAGGTTGAAAACAAAACACCAGATTATGTTTCTTCGTCTGTTAAAGAGACAGATAAGTCTAAATTAAAACACAAGGCCGATAGTAAATCCAAGACAAAGTATAAACACTACTCCAAGTCTCGACATGATAAGGACTCTTCTAAATATAGAGAGTCAAAATCTCACTCGTCTCGTTCTGGCAAACATGGTGACATAGACAAGAAAGAAAGCAGAGATAAGTCAAAGGAAACGTGCAGATATAGGAAAGGCAAATCTCGATCCCTTGAAAAAAATAAAGACGAAAAGGAAAGCAGAGAGAATCATAAAAGTTCTAGTTCCAATCAACAGGAAGAGAGTAGCCAACCATCCAGGTCCAGCTCCAAACAAAAATCCAGTTCGGAGATTAAAATAGACGTAGTAAAACGACCAAAACCTGCAAACTCCGAAACGATTATCAATGGCGTTGATTCTAGTTCAGGGACTAGATTCACTGAAGTTTTGGGAATGTGCGACCAGCGGATTGGCAAGAGTTCTAATGGTATTGAAAACAAGTCTAGTTCCTTAGCCAACTACGAAAAACCTAGAAGTAGCCCGAGATATATGACACCTGAAAATACGAACACGGAGGAAGGAAACATAACGCCCAAAAATAGCTCAGTGAATTTCTCAAGAGACTCTCCTCCTAAAGGAGTGCTAAGTCAAGATGAAACCCTGAGCCAGTTTGTTTCCAATAAAACCAGGTGAATATTTTGTAGATTTTGCCCCCAGATGGGTTGGGCTTATGCCACATAAGGTCTTAAAATATTTATTAACGTTGTTTTCTTATTACAGGACTAAAGTATGCACTGGAAAAAGATCACCTGAAAACGCTGAGACATTATTTGATGCCAACATAAATGGTAAGTATATTTCATTATTACTTATTTGTACTGATCTAGGGAATGATGTCATCAGTTTAATATCTGATGTTCGAACAATGTCATATTTTTAAACATTTCATTATGTCTTTGTATATTGCTATTATTATATAGAGTGGTTCATTGAAAGGAATGTGAAGAAGTTTTGTCGGGTGGGGATTCTGAGAGATGGCGTTTATATATTTTACAGTGCCAGGTTCCAACAATTTAGATATATGACATGGTGAATTTTGATATAGGTGTGGAATTTGTCATACATTTTACATGCAGGCAAACTATCTATACCTTCTTCTTTATGTTTAACTAGATGAGTCGGTATTTCTCGCGACGCTTTTAACTCGTCTCATCCCTGATTAAAATTTTATGAGTTTTGAATTTTTCCATTTATATGGAAAGCATTATAAGCCTTTAGAAGAAACATACAGGGCTAAGTTCTCTATGTGAACATAAATCATGACAATTTTCCTATTTCTGCTCCTGAATTTTGAAATTCTTACAACGTGAGGCCACACTGCACTGAGTCATAGTTGGTTCATTGTGAAACAACTTGAAAAAAATTGGTACTAATTTCAAGTAATTACTGCTTTCCGATGTTTACCAATAATATATGCAGATCACTCTACATGTTTAGAACTTTTTAGTCCGAAACACATATAGACTAATCTAAGTATGTTATTTGGGAATATTTAAAAGCATTGATTACTTGAAATTAATAATAATACAAGACTGTTGTTGATGATTAATAATTGGTGATGTATACCAAAAATTAGTAAATATTTGCAAATAGTTACAGATGAAGAGACTTTGGTAGAAATTAATAGGTAATCCTGTGTATTCGTAAATACTGACTTGCATACTGAGCATGCTTTTAAATAAGCATTTGGTGCTTGCTTGGATTGCTCTGGTATATATGTATGTATATTAAATTTTTATGAGAGGTTTTATTTTATTATCTAAGCAAATATTTAGATATTTTATGGTTATTACAGGTTTTACTGGTTTGAGATCGTAGTTTTTTCTCACAAAGTGTTCCGATGTACATCTTAAACTCCGAAAGATAAACTAAATACTGACTGAAGAAGTAAATATGCAGTTATACCCGTAAATTTGCATAATGACCATCTGCAATGACCTGTATAGGTCGCACGTGTATGTTTGAGAAGTATTATTTGGAGTATGCTTGACAATTAGGAACTAGGATTGGCTTGTAATCTCCTTTCGCTGTGTAAATATTGTATATGACAGTAGTAAGCGTTTGGGGTTCATTTCATTCAACGGTAAATTTTCTCCGACACTGCGATAGTAATTTGCAATTTATTATTTTGCAGAGGGCTTTTCATTATGAGATTTGAATAGTTAGGCAGTCTAAGCATTTCAGTTTGAAAAAGAGTCAGATTTAGTCGAATACAAAGGAATACAGTTTTGGCGGTACGAAATCTCATATCGCCAAAACTGGTGGTTGTTTTCAGATTGACGTGTTTGACTGTTTGTATATTTGAGGTTAGATTTCTTACTGCGTGAACTACTGAACTTGTTTGTTTAAGCCTATACTGAAATAATAATATTCTATGCTCAATTCACATCAAAACATTTTATTTTTATCTTTAGCACTCAAGCATACTGAAGGAGCACCCTACCTCACTCTCAAGCCAGTCCTAGAAAAGGCCACCCCGGAACAACTTTTCAACGTGGAACATCAAAACCCTTGCATCATAGGGGATACGGATGAACTTTGGCAGTTGCATTGTCAAAAAGAATATAGAAATAAAAAGCGAGCAGAACTAGAATCTTGGCGAGAAATGTACATGCGTTGCTTAAATGATAGGGAAGAAAGGCTCAACGCTGTCACAGCCAAAATCAAGCAATCACAGAATAAGTCGACGACCATAAGGACTACTAAACTTGCTTACATTGATTCTTTGCCTAAACCGTCTAGAGACATTGCCAGAAAACAGGCAGGTTATTTTATTAACGCATTTTTGTAGTTTGTTTGGTTTACTTCCAGGCACGTAGGCGTAGACATAATAGGTCAAAGTTACTGTTTTGAAAACTGTTAACTGTTAACTTCAGATAGCAACTTGACGAAAGATTGAAACATTATCGGTACTTGCCGGTTTTGATTATAACTGTAAGACAGTTAGTCATATTAAAAAATACATTAAAGTATTTATATAGATCACTTTACATTAACAAATCAAATAAAATCATATCAGTTCTACCTCCATACATCTTATATATATTACATATAAATGCATAATGTGACCTAATCTCCGTCAAATTCTGAGTAGGCCACTTATCAGCCTTTATTTTACATTTTCTTGCTCCTCTGTCAATTGTAATAATTTCACATAAACAAGATCAATGTTAAGAATATAACCTATTTTTCACATGGCTATACAACTAAAAAGTGTTTAATAAAACCACAACTTTCATATTCTACGGCCGTTTCTGTTAGTCTTATTTTATTATATTTTTGGTGTTTAAGGATGCATTGCATATCCTTCAATACTTACTGATAATGCCTAAATCACCCTGTATACCTAGTAAATTTACATGTATCAGAACATATACTACTTCAATATATTAATTATTATTTTTCTATGTACAGGCTAAAAATGACGCAACAGCTGCATTATATAGGAAACCGGCTCAGACTCCTGCTTCAAGGCTTGCAGCATTGGCATCACAAGCAGACATTGGAAGGGCAACTGCTTCTAATCCTGAACGTAGGGTGACAGACAGACCAAGTGAGTATTTTTTAAATCATTTTATTTTTAAATAAATTCAATAGATGGGATAGTACTGTGTATTTTCACAAGTAGGTTAACTGTATGAGATTAAAAAATAATACATTTCTAAGCATAAAGTGGAAGCAGTTGCAAAGTCATTGTTGGCTAGATATCAATCAATCACATAAATATGATGCTTTCAAAAGTATAGTCTGTAATTTCTTGGGAATTTCTGGATTTCTGAATTATTTCAATTATCGAATTATGACAGAATTACTCAGGACGATATCAAATAACAAAGTATCTATTTTTCTCACAAATAAGCAAGAAAATATCAAAATTATTCATACATATTTTCTATCTGACACTCCATATGGTTTTGTTAAAAATCGTAATTTGTGCTTATTACGATTAAAGTATTTATTTGTTGAATTTAATTGTATTATGAATTATAATATATAATTTTAATTGGAATTATTTTCATTAAAAAATTAACTTTAATTGTGATATGATATAAATACACAGCTAATGCAGGAATTTAGTGCCCTGTTTGCTCTACAGGTAAACAATTTTATTTTACAATAACTTTGTTGTTGTTTCCATATTGCAGTAGATTGCAACACTATGCACTAATTATAGTAGACTCTGGATCAATTTAATCTCAAAAACAATAGTGTCCCAAATATTTATTTAATATTGCCGTATTATAAGCTGATGGGAAGCAACTATAAAATAATATTGATATAGCAGTGCTGAAAATTCTTCCCAACGTTATAAAAAAGGGTCATAGAAGAAAATTAGTTTTATAAGCTGACATGTTTTTTAGCTTGGCGATGGAAATATTTCTAAAATACTGTACTACTGCCTGTTTTGTAAGATATTTTATAATTCTGTTGTAAAAGCACTTTAATGATAAACTTATAAAACAATTCAGTTGCAGACAATAGAGTAGTATTTCCAGTAACTCTAATTTAAAATAAAACAAAATAATCATAGAACATTTAAATTATAAAACAAGTTTGCTGATTCTTATATATCAGCAATCACAGATAGAAAGAAGCCCTCCCTGCTCATGAGAAAAGTTTTCTGATGTGTTATTAGTTCATACATGAAATAGACTTGTATTGTGTTTAAATGTGTCTGTTATTCCTAAATTTTTTATTTTATATAGTTATTCGTTGACCAAGATCTCTCAGATCTCTCCGATTTTTAATTCTCATATTTAACTTCTTCAAAATTTAATATAAGGATTTTCATCAAATGCGTGGTTGAGTAATGTTTCTAACATTGTAGTTATTCTATCTTATAATTGTATTTTTCAGTAAAAACTGTATATATTCATTTTAATTGTATGTTTTTCTCTTTTCAGTTAGAGCGACTGTGGCGACTGTCAAGAGGAGAGCACCTCTAATGGCGAAAACTTTATTGTTAATGAAAAATAGGTTTAAGAGATAAATAATTTCGTGGAATATTTTCAAACATATCTTTATTTTAATTGATTCCCTTTTAAAATGTATGTTTATAATTTGGTACACTGTACATATTTTAAAAAATACATGTAAATATCTGATTTTATTAACTTAGCACAATGCGATATTTGTTTAAATCTAATGGTGAATTAAAATTTGTTTAAATTTATATGCTTTGTCATTTTCATCCGTTTTTATTCAGAAAATTTTCTTTACTAGTTTTTCAATTAGTCATTTCCGCTTGTTCTTATTTTTTTTTGTTATTTTAATCATCTTCCTAAAAATGTTAGCGAAACGTACGACGAGTAGGTTGTACCAGTGTGGTGTGGTGTTTAAGTGTTTTGATGTTTGTGGAAATCACATTAGGTTAGTATCACAGCAGAAGTATTAACTCCAGATATCTCAAAACAGTCATTCGAAAGGTATTGCAGTTAATGAGAAATTTCTTGAGAACGCCATGAAAGCTTATAAACTAAAATTGAATCCAGTTTTTTCTATTTTGGTAAAATTAAGAGTTTGGGAGATATGGAATTTTCGAAATAGTGTATGGCATTTACGTCAAAATTCCTAAACCCAATAAGTAAACATTAATTAAGCCTTCATTTTATTATATTTATCTCTGTACCATAAAACGAGAATTTTATGATCTGACAAATATGCATCCTCACATTTTTAGAATAAAAATGTTGCCACTTTGATATGGTAACTGGCCAGTAATTCAAAAAAGTTTTCAAATGACATTTTTTGTTAATATATCGCGTGACACAGGAAACATGTAACACTCTGTTATTTAAGAAGTCAACATTTGGAATTTTGAGAGTTGTATATTACATAATCGTCTTTGCTGTAAGCCTATCAAAAAGTTTCTTCAACTTCCGTTTTAAGCGGAATTGATCCAAATTTTGTTATTTTAAATTGTATCCTGTACATTTCTTTTACCTACCTGATTCGTCTCTAAATTTTCTTTTCAACCATGTACCTCAACATTTTATTTGTTTTTAATATGAGTGTTAATAGTCATTTCATTCGATTCGCGAATGCAATAACGGAGAGTTCGCAAAGAGCCCTAAATGTTGTTGTAAGGAAGGACTCTCTATAAATCCCCACAAAACCACAGTCTTCAATTTTACTCGGAGAAGAGCACTGCAAGGCCTGCAGGGTAGTGAGACCCATGATAACCTATGGATCAGTGGTATGGTGGACTAAGACGGTGCAGTCGGGAGCAATAAGGCTGTTAAGTGGCGTACAAAGGCTTGCTTGCCTGTGCGCCACGGGGGCTATAAAAACTGTTCCTACGGCTGCACTTGAGGTTCTCTTCGACCTGTCACCATTACACATATTCATATAAAACCGGACGGAGATCAGAAGTTATACTCGGAGATGAGGGCAGATCCTATCCTAGGCATGCCCACGGATGTAATTGTCCCAAGGTATAACTTCAGCAAGAACTTTCAGACTGTTATACCAGACAGGGAGGACTGGAAAAACGGTCCTCCCATAACAGCACAAACAATCTGCTACACTGACGGCTCCAAGACAGAACAAGGAATCGAAGCCGGGATTTACGGGATAAGGTTAAAAGCCAGTGTCTCGATAAGTCTAGGGAAATACGCAACGGTGTTTCAGGCTAAAGTGATCGCCATACACTGTTGCGCAAGGGAGATAATAGGGCAAGGTACTGTCAACCAGTCGATTGGCATTTTCTGTGATAGCGAAGTGGCAATAAAAGCAATTTTCAGTAACTCTGTTGGTGACACTGCTATTAAATTTTTTATTTTATTTGTTCACAATCAAAACAAGTTACATATATATATATATATATATATATATATATATATATATATAACGTTAGTATGGTTGTTTGTTATATATATATATATATATATATATATATATATATATATATATATATATATATGTTTACTTTTTCAATAGCATATTAAGTTCTACTTTATGCTCAGTTACATATTTTTTTACAACTTTTTTAAATACGACTATATGCCTATTATTTTTTATTTCAGTAGGTATACTGTTGTATATTTTTATTCCTAAATAATGTTATGGCGACATTTTGTTTTACTAGATTTAGATAAGTGTAATGCATTGTTCGATTTCAGTCTAGTGTTGTCTCTATGTTGTAGCATGCTTTTGTTTTGCATTGCATGTACAAAAATTAATATTCTAAGTATGGCTAAAGTTCTAACGTCTGTTATTTTATACTCATTATACTCATTATAAAGGAGGTCTGATGGGTATAACCTTTCTTTCCAAAAAATTGTTTTTAAGATGTAGTTTTGTGTAATTTGCAAGGGCCGAAGGGCGGTGTTATATAATAGTCCCCACCTAGTTATACCATATCTAAGGATTGACTCTATAAGGCTTGTGTAAAAAATGATGAAAATGAGTATATTTTTTTAGGTGTATATAAAATGTATATATTTTTTTAAGGCGTTTGATTAAGTAGTCTATATGACTTTGGCAATTCAAATTATGGTCCGCCATCACCCCCATGTATTTATATGATTCTGTTCTTTCAATTTTCAAATGTGTTCTTTTTATTCCAATATCTTTGGGTGTGATTGGTAAATCCGTCTTTGTAGCAGCAATAGTCATATATTTCATTTTAATTTTAAGATTAAGCGATAATAGATTAATATCTAGCCAGTCTTTAACATTGTTTAGGCAATTTTCAGCAACTGTGAATCCTTCATCCCACGTTCCCCCAGAGCATAATAGTACTGTGTTGTCATCAGTAAATGATACAATTTCGCAAGATTCGGTTTGCTCTAGTAAGTCACTTAGATACAGTATAAACAGGATAGATCCTAATACTGTGCCCTGTGAAATTATAGTTTCGACTGTTTTAGGACTACTAATTTTATTGCCTAGTTTTACTACTTGGGGGGTCTATCTGTTAAGTAGTTTCTACATAATTCCAATTGAAGCACCCTTATTTCGATGTTCGATAATTATGTGTTCATTTAGAGTGAGTGATTGTATCAAAAGCCTTTTGCAGATCGAAAAAAATTGCGGTTGTTTTCCTACTGTTGTCAATATTCTCTGTTATATTTGTTGTTCCGTATTCATTTTTGCTCTGAAACGATATTGATTAGGTGATAATAAATTGAATTTTTGAGCATATTAAATCAACCTAGTTTTAATACACGTTTCTAAATTATTTGCCAAGTTATTGATAAAGGAGGTTGGTCTGTAGTTTTCGGTTTTTGTTGTATCACCCTGTTTGACAATAGGTAGAACTATGCTTTATTTAAATTGATAACGCATTTCTCCTGTTTCAAAGATTTTATTTATACTATGCATTAAAGAAATGGTTATAAATTTGTGAATATTTTTTATTAACGCAGTATTTATTTTATCATTACCAGGTGTACTATCGTTTTTAGATTATTTGTTGCTGTTATTATTTCTTTAGCTTACTGGTTTCAAGTAAAAAGTGTGACAATTGTGATGTTTTTTTTTTCTGTATAAACTGAATTAGTTTGTCAATATTTATGGCTATTTTTTCACCTACATTTATAAAATACGTATTCAAATATTCCGATATTTTTTTTGTGCTTTGTGTACTTTGACCGTACTTCATTTTAATCTTTATTTACCATAAAACAGTACATAGGTAAATAGGTACCATTTCACCTAGATTTCTATATTTGTTATATTATGGTATAAGATGGTCCTATTTTATGAGCATCATAATTTCAAAATACTAATGTATATGTGCCTGTGCATATGAATTAGTACATTAAACATAAAAATAATAAAATTAAAAATTGGGGGAACTTGAAGTCTCCATTCACATTCACAATTAAATTTTAAAGAGAGGTTTAAAAATTTCTTTATGTAATTAACAATATTATGCTTTCATAATTTTCTCTGAAAAGAAAATTAAAAATAATGCCGAAAAATTTACGAATTGCCTCTAAAATATTTCTTTATATACACATTTGTTCGTCGAAGACAAAATTAAAATAAATATAAAATATCTATTAATATATCAATTATCAAGTAGACCATTTGGAATTGTAATTTTTATGTTTAGACCATTTCAAGTAGAAAAATAAATTTTATAAAAGTTGTTATAATATATGATTTGCAGGAAACAACTACTCAGCGGGCAAATACCCCGACCTGCATTGAATTACACCTTACAAATCATTAAAGAATGGTAACCAATATCATTTGTCAACTCCCTGACCAGACATAGACCGGTTTCGAACTTATTAGTTCTCATCAGTATGCCATAGGTCATGGAGCAGACAAATGATAGTGGCCAACCTGCTAGTTTTATGCAAACTATAGTAAATTGAGTAGTGGTGAGAGGTAACTGAAACCTCTCAAAATGGTCAATTGCTACTATACACCATAGATGTCTCTATGGGCGTATAGCGACTTGCGATTCTGCAAGTACCTGAGAGCGGCGACCTTTCAGTCCTAGGTGGACTTAACCTATATACTGTTATAATATATGATTTGCAGGAAACAACTACTCAGCGGGCAAATACCCCGACCTGCATTGAATTACACCTTACAAATCATTAAAGAATGGTAACCAATATCATTTGTCAACTCCCTGACCAGACATAGACCGGTTTCGAACTTATTAGTTCTCATCAGTATGCCATAGGTCATGGAGCAGACAAATGATAGTGGCCAACCTGCTAGTTTTATGCAAACTATAGTAAATTGAGTAGTAGCCGCTCTCAGGTACTTGCAGAATCGCAAGTCGCTATACGCCCGTAGAGACATCTATGGTGTATAGTAGCAATTGACCATTTTGAGAGGTTTCACTACTCAATTTACTATAGTTTGCATAAAACTAGCAGGTTGGCCACTATCATTTGTCTGCTCCATGACCTATGGCATACTGATGAGAACTAATAAGTTCGAAACCGGTCTATGTCTGGTCAGGGAGTTGACAAATGATATTGGTTACCATTCTTTAATGATTTGTAAGGTGTAATTCAATGCAGGTCGGGGTATTTGCCCGCTGAGTAGTTGTTTCCTGCAAATCATATATTATAACAGTATATAGGTTAAGTCCACCTAGGACTGAAAGGTCGCCGCTCTCAGGTACTTGCAGAATCGCAAGTCGCTATACGCCCATAGAGACATCTATGGTGTATAGTAGCAATTGACCATTTTGAGAGGTTTCAGTTACCTCTCACCACTACTTTATAAAAGTTGTTTGAACTATTCTACAATAGAAAATATTTGTTATAAAAGAGTTTGAATAACCTTCATAAAAAATTTTTTGCTACTTGTGCATAAAAATAATACGCGTCTGTGATTCTTGTTGTAGGTATAAATTAGCTTTAGGTTTTAAAAAACTTTACTAAGGAGTAAATTATTGCATGGCATCTTATGTATGCGGAAGCCATTTTCATGTTTTAAATACAAAGTACAGTTAATGCAAATCTTTACCTTTGTTCGGATTTCCAGCATTTATTTATAAGGCATAGATACAAGACAAATAAAATAAATGTAATGTCTATAAGGTGACCGGTTTTATTTAAATACTACCTGATTTATGATGGTTGGAACCTTTCACTCCTAGACGCGACCTTTGACAAATAAGAACAATAATCGTTATTATTGTTTACATAGGCATTTTTCATGTTTGCCATAGACAAAGCTACCCAAGTGTCTGTGATTGTTTCGCAGAAATAGTCTACTTTAGGTATTTAAATTTTAAAGGACTAGAATGTAAAGGACGAGTCGGGAGGAAAGTGCCAAAGTCCAGAAGTGAATAGCACAAATAAATATATGAAAAAAAAACCAAAAAGTTGTAATCCATTTTTTATTTGTTTTCGAGTTACAGCGTTTTAAAGGTTTATTAACAAGAAATCATAAAAGTTCAATTATTAACTTTCAATCTACAATAAATTTTCAAATATGTCTCCATGGACTTCCAGACATTTTCTGGCTCGTTTACGAAGGGAGCGCGTGGCTTGCCTGAGTTCATCATATTGTTGCCTTATGTGAGTTGCAGCATTCATAATACGAAGAATTAATACATCACGAATCAGATAGGTAAAATAATATACAGGTTACCTACTATTTAAAATAACAAAATGTGGGCAACTTACGCTTAAACTGGAAGTTGAAGAAAATTTTTGATAAGTTCACAATACGGGCAATTATGTAATATACAACTCGGCATAAATTTTAACTTCTGAAATAGCAAAGTTACAGGATGTACTTCTCGCCTGTGTTTAGTTTGACACAATTCTGTTCTTTTCCTGTTCTTGCTTATGACCAATTTTGTTACTTACCTATTTCTTTTTAAAACACTTTATCCTGTTTTCCTACTACATTGTCTTATATGGGACATAATGATAGCTAGTTTACGTGAATTTAATCATAAACTATTTAAAACTATCTTTTATAGTGATATTTATCTGTGGAAAATAGGGATTAATTTTACATATAGTGTGAAAAATGAAAATATATTTTGTAATTTATATTATGAATGTTTAAATAGAAAATGATTTTTAGTAAGTTTTGAGCCATAGACTACGGTATTTTGATTATAATGGGTCGAATATAATTTTTATCATAAATTATAGTGATTTGGTAATATCTCATTCAGTTTAGAAGATGCAAATGGCTGGTGTGCTGATTGATTCTGGGTTGTTCGCTTGCTATTATTTACCGGCAATGGTAATCAAATTTATTTTGCTGGCATAAATTTATAATAAATGTACTAAAAATTACGCAATATTCTTTTAAGTGGTATTCTGTAATAGCAAAATACTGCCCTAGTAAAGTAATCATAATTTTTACTATAACATACTAATAGCCACTGATACATATCGGTTATTGCTAACTATAGAACAGTGTTAGCACGCAGTTTTAGTTTTCTCTGAAGTGGTTCGAGCTACAAAATTAATTTTGGTGCTACAAAATCGCAATGAGAAAGTACCAACATGTTCAATGATTTTTTTTGTATTTTGCTGAATGTGGTTTTACTATCACACCTTTAAGTTTCTTTACATATTGACTGGAATATTTTTGGCTAAAAACTGGTCTAATCAAAAATACACCCTTGGCATATGAAAGCACTTTAAAAGTAACGAATTCTGACACTACAATTTTTACTTTAGCGTTAATAACTACCGAGATATCGCGGTTACTGCTAACGTTATATTAATGTTAGCAGTTTTTAGTTTTCTCGAAAATGATTCGAGCTACAAAATTAATTTTGGTGCTACAAAATAGCAACGAGAAAGTACCAACATACTCAATGATTTTTTTTGTATTTTGCTGAATGTGGTTTTACTATTACAACTTTAAGATTCTTTACAAATTGGCTGGAATATTTTTGGCTAAAAACTGGTCTAATCAAAAATACACCCTTGGCACGTCTAATGTTAGCAGTTTTTACTTTTCTCGAAAATAAAAATAACAAAATGTCCAATAGTTTTTTTTGCGTTTTGCTACAAGTGGTTTGCTAACGTTATATACATAGTGTTGTAATAGAGCCTGTACTTTGGCGGCTGCAGTGTTGATGTGCACGATTCATTTTTTCACGTCTGAAAGACTTTTAATGCTCTTCCTAAAGTGGATATTATAATGTTCACCTGAAGGGTTCGAGGCGACTGATTTCAGACAGAATAATACAAAAATCTATACTTAAATCTATACTTACTCTTCGTTTTTGCTTAACTGCTTCACTGATGGTACCAACTGGACGTCGTAACACTATAAATCTAACACAGTAAATACTTTCTTAAATTTAAACCTGAAAAGTAATTTTGAAACACAAGAAAAAGGCAATATAAAGTTCAAATATATATGTATATTAAATCTTTTTAAAAAATCAAGTTTTTACAAAACGTTCAAGAAAATGAGTAACAATTATAGTCTGACCCGTGTACAACATATGGTGAGGAACGGAACGACTTATAATGTAACCAACTACCATCCAATATGCGGTTTATAGCTAACGATTGCACAAAAAGATTCAATAAAAAGTTCAATGTTGTAATGGTTATGGGGTACCCTGTTTAATTACTAAAAGAAATCCTGGTAATTATGTCACCAGTTAACTTCATTGCTATTTATTTATCTGAAGGATAAACAAATAAGATTGGCCATTTGCGTGATCGTCTAGTTTTGTTAGTGTAGGACCCCAATTTCGTTGTGTGTGTGTAGTAACCCTTTTTAATTACCCCAGGTTCTTTTATATAAAGTTTAATATTACTTATTTCTGTCTGATACGATCTACCTTCGAAAATTAATCACTTTGTTAATTTAAATACCTAGTAAACTTGAACACCCTGTCTATTTATTGAGATACCTAGTTAATTATATATGTTATTTAGGTAGTATCTTATCACTCAAGATTGCACTGTACATTTATAGTTGATGTTTGTTTTCTATTTTGCTTTTGAAATTAAAACATTTATTTAGTTTATTACTTATATGACGAAAAGGTAATGGTGAAAGAATAAGACAGTAATTGATGGGAAAAAATAGTAAAAAAAAACCCATTTTATTTTATATAAATTGATGCAACAATAGTCGAACATGAAATC
Organism: Leptura quadrifasciata; assembly: GCA_963675555.1. NCBI lineage: Eukaryota > Metazoa > Arthropoda > Insecta > Coleoptera > Cerambycidae > Leptura > Leptura quadrifasciata. The sequence goes on from OY776681.1 coordinate 66,002,453, forward strand.
AAAAGTAATCCAAATATTTGAGACAATTGTCTAAATACTATAATAGGAAAATTTGCGTCGCTGTAGTAATGACCATACTATAGAAATACTGACTGTTTTGATGAAATAACAAGAACTTATATAAAAGTATGCTGTGTTATTTTAATAGTAATTAGAGTTGTGGCAAATGCCTGATAATGATAATCTATAACAGAGCTGTTAGCAATCGCTAGGTAATAATGGTTTATAATTAAATAAAGTTGTTAGCAATCGCTAGATAATAATAATTTGTAATTAAAGTTGTTAGCAATAGCCAAATAATGAATCGAATGAAAAACAAAGGACAAGAATCATGTCATGTTTATACATTATCGAAATTAAGTTGAGAAATGAGAATTAAATACTCATGTAAAAGATCATAGAATGTTGAGGAAAAATCCTTTGATTATACACAGTTTAATGATTGAAATTAGAGTAGGAACAATCGTTCAGATAATCATATTAATCTTGCTGAGGTGAGAATTTACACTCACGTAAAATATTTTAGAATGCTGCTGGGGAATCTCCCTATAGTAATTAAATAGAAAAGCAACCAGAAGATTGCCTATGATTGTCAAACATACGAAGCCGCGAATCCGCGAAGGTAAGAATGTGCAGTAGCATCACCCTTCAATCGAAACAAGTGACCAGACAACTGCCTGAAATATTGACATATCCCTCGTTGTAACTGAACCCAATTGGAGAACAGAACCAGCCAATTGACCGTAGTCAATGTTTCAAACCTTTGTAAACTCAAAGTACGCCGAATTGATGTAACTATAATATTTTATTGTAGGTAAATGTCCAACAATCAGAAAACCTTGTAGTTACAGTAGGAAAATATTCCTAGTGTGCTTTAAATATAAAGCATTCTTGAAAAACCTTACATGAGATGTGATGGAAACGAAAGTCCACTATTTGTTTTATAAAAACTGCAGAATAATGATAGACATGAAGTTTGGCTAGTCTGTGATAAAGTACCTTGTTATTGCATAGCTATTGAATCTGAACTTTTTATTTTGCAAACGCAAATTTCCCTAGTAAAATATTCAGAAAGTGAAACTTTATGAACTAAATTCGTGAATGAAATCATAACCGAATAACTGGTAATATAATAATATGATAGTTAAAAATCAAAGCTAATATTTCATTTAAAAATCTAATATTCTTTTAGTACCACAAATGCGTCAATTTCCCCTATTACACACCGTCGAAACCAGAATATGAATGCAATTGCCAATAAAAATAGAGTCTCGAAATAAGAAAGTAATTACCTTTAGAAATTTATGTCAGCTGAATTTCTGGGCGTTCTGAATAGCGTTATATCGCCGTGAATGCTCTCCCCCAGGTTCTTCATGGTTAGCGTACTCGTCGAGCATAGCGGAGAGGTTAAAATGGTACTTCATAACGAGTACGCCAAAGAATGGTTGTCTGCGGCGTCAGTACAGCGAACTCAATGTCCAGCGATGTACTTAGGGTATGCTTCAATTCAATCTCCAAGGTACAGCTAGCTCAATGTCCAGCGATGTACCCAAGGAGTGGTGCAATTGTAATCTCCAGGGAGCAACAGCGAACCCAATACTGCGATGTAGCTCGAGTCTGATTACCCCTTTTCCTGGGCCCTGCAATTTCTTTTATATTGTAAATGACGTCACAGTTTAAGCGTCCCCCAAGTCGGATGTGGGATTTGTTTACGTTAACAACTTCAATATTTGATACGGAGTAGTGTTGTGCAGCATTTCAGATTTAAAACTCCACTCTCTATCTCCTCCTATAGTTAAGATAGAAAAGGGTAGGCGATTTCACACTATGGGAATACACGAGGTACTTGTCACTTATCTGAATATACGATAAACAAACCCTGTGACTCGACTCGATTTTATGTAACTTTTTAGTTAAAACTATAGCTTTTAACTTTGCTTTAAAAGAATATAATTTTAAAATGCATTCTGGTAACATTACTTTGTTCAAATTTAAATGAATAAATACATGTAAAAATGAAATGAATTAACTGCAATAATTACTTGAATTTGGAAATATAAGTAGGAAAAAATTAAATTTATATATGGGGTATATACAGGGTATTTCACTGTTTATAATTTTGGTGGGCTTTTGCTTCCCTGTCTATTTATGTATTATCAGTTTAATATTAATTTAGTTCGTTCCTCGGAGCTTAAAAATGCTTGAATCGCAAAATAAAATGGTTGGTTTTATTATGGGATTTAAAAAATCAACCAATAGAATACTTCTATTTAAATATGGCGCATTTTTTTGAGAAGTGGCTTAGCTAGTTCTATTCAGCAAATAAAATATAGTAAAATTTTCTTCAAATTTCTTCAGCCTTCAAATGGCTTTTATATGAAACTCACCTGTAACAAAATTAATTCAGATACGTTGTAAATCTGCATTAGAGGATATAAATTTTCAGTAATATATCTTTTGCTTAGTATATACAGAAAATTCCAAAAAATTTACTCAAGTAGAAAAATTATTCATTTCCAAAAACAAAAATATCTGTCAGTGTTTTTATTAGTTTAACTTCTCTTTCTTTCTAGAATCTGCTAATGATGCTTCTTGCGCTGACGAATATGTGAATTGCTGTTATGAGGAAAACTCTGATGAAAAGACAGCCAAACATCAGGACGTGCATGGTTCCAGTCATAAACGTAGAATGAACAACAATAGTATCGACGACCACTTTACAAATAGGTACTATGATATTAGTGACTTCAAGTCAAAAGGAGACATTTATGAAGAAAAATATACCTCAAAAAAAAAGAGGAAACGAATATAGTGAAAATGAAGAAGAGAGATATAAGTCAAAAAAATATAGGCATAGTTCAGATTTTAAAAGCTATAAAAAACAAAAAAGCTTTAATTCTAGTGGAGACAGTAGTTCTACGAAGTCAAAGTCAATGGAAAGGATTGAAAACAAAAAAAACGAGATTGCGATTCTTCGTCAGTTAGAGACAGATAAGTTCAAGTCAAAGCACAAAACCCATTGTAAATCCAAGACAGGATCAGACTGTCAGGAACACAGATCTAGCACAAAGCATGAGGGCAAGAAGAGGCATGAGTTCTTAGAACAAGAAGAAGCCAAATATAAGTCTAAGCATGACTCCAAGTCTCGACATAATAAGGACTCTTCTAAATCTAGGGAGTCAAAGTCTCACTCATCTCGTTCTCGTAAATATGCGAAAAATAGACAAGAATGAAAGCAAACACAAATCAAAGGAAATTAAAGGACAATGTAAATTTACCAAAGCCTGTAAATATCCAAAATGTTATGAATGGCATTGATTCGGGTTCCGGAATTAGCTTCATTGAAGCCTTGAATATGTGTGGCCAGAGGGTTAGCAAGACTGCTAATAGTATTCAGAACAATAATTGAACTAGAATTATTCTAGTTCCTTACCCGATAACGAAAACCCGAGAAGTAGCCCAAGCTATATGAGACCTGAAAATGCTGACAGGGAGGAAGAAAACTTAACGTCCAATAATGGATCGATGGATTTCTCAAGAGACTCTCTTCCTAAAAGAGTACTATGTCAAGATCAAGCACTGAGCCAATTTATTTCGAATAAAACCAAGTGAATATTTTGTAAAAATAATTGTACGAATTTGTGCCCATCAGTCCCATTTTTATACAGGGTGACCCTATATGGGTTGGGCTTATGCCACAAAAGGTCCTAAAATATTAAACTCAATAACGTTGTTTTCTGTTACAGGATTAAAGTATGCACTGGAAAAAGATCACCTGAAAATGCCGAATCATTATTTGATGCCAACATAGCTCGTAAGTATATTTCATTATTATTTGTATGTACCGAACAAGGGAATGAGTTAATTGGTTTAGTATCTAATGTTCGATCAGTGCCTGCTATCGACAGAGAGAATTCCATCAGACCCGTTAAGAGTTGTTCGGAGTGTATTAGTCATCCATGCTTCCAATTTTAATTGTAAATGACTTCACGTCAATAAAATGACGCAGCCTAATGTACGGTGTGCTTGGAAAGAGAGTGATAGAGATGTAATAGAATATGACATTGGACAAATTTATTATACCTAATCTTTAAATTTCTCGGTGCACTTGAGGACATTAGGGCTAATTTTATTTTAGTTCTACAAAAGGGAAAATGTTTGTTTTAATAATACCTATGTGGGATGATAAGAATAATTTTTGCAAATCGAAAATAGAAGAAAATTTTTTTTTTTTATATACATACTTTTTTTCTCTCTCATCGTCCCACATTGTAACATGTTTTAGTGAAAGGTTTTTTAAATAATGATTTATATGAGAGTAAATTGCACCATCTTTCCGGCTTATATCCGAAGCGCTCTTAACCCAGTAGTAAGGCGATGACAGAAGCTCGGATAGAGTGTCTCGGCAGAGGCCTACTTTGTATGTATGTCTGTGTTCTTCGTGTAAAAATATTAAAATTTGTTGCAATATATTTTCTGGATATTTGAAAATTTAATAGTTCCTAGAAACTTTATGTTATGGCAGTAAAAGTGGTTGAATTAGTTTTTTGGTTGTAAAGTTTGTGGAAAATATTTTTAAACATTTCATTATGTCTTTGTATATTGCTATTATTATATAGAGTGGTTCATTGGAAGGAACGTGAAAAAGGTTTGTGGTGTGGGGATTCTAAGAGATGCCGTTTATATATTTCAGTGCTAGATTTCAGCAATTTAGATACATGACATGGTGAATCGTAATATAGGTGTGAAACTTGTCGTACATTTTACCTGCAGTCAAAACTATACATTATTTTTATGTTTAACTAGATGAATAAGCCAGTATTTCTCGCGATGCTTTTAAGCTCTGTCTCATTCTTGATTAAAATTTTATGGGTTTTAAATTTTTCCCTTTACATGGAAAGCAAAAAAATATACAGGGTTAAGTTCTCTATGTGTACACAAATCATAACAATGTTCCTATTTCTGCTCTAGAATTTTGGGACTCTACAAATGTGAGGATAGACTCCACTGAGTTTTTGAAAGCCAATAGTCGTCATGTTTAAGTCAGTCCGGTTACTATCTGAAGAGGTTTCGAGAATCAGTTAAGGTTTAAGGCGGACGAGTGATTAGCCCGTCGCACTCGAGTCTAGTGATGGGTCTGCCATCTTTAGCATCCAGATATGCCTCAAAATATTCTGGTCTGCTACGACATTTCCTCCGTAGGTGATGTTGAGGTTATACCGCCTATACTCGGTCGCTAGAGCCTCGTCTGCTAGACAGGGTGCGCCACGTGAAGGTGAGGTTAGCATTTGGGTGTGAGAGGCTGTAACTTGCGCGTCAACACCCCATTAACACCCCTAGAACATGTGATGGGCCGGCATGGACTTGGACAAATGAATAGTAACGGAGAATTTTTCACCGAGTTATGCTCTAACTTCGGTTTTGCAGGTGGTACATTATTCCCCCACAAAAGTATTCACAAAGCCACCTGGTGTCACAAGAAACCAAATAGATCATATAGCCATAAAAAAAATATGGAAAAAATCATTAATAGATGTCAGATGTTACCGAGGGGCAGACGCAGCCAGTGGTCATCAACTCTTAATTGGAAAACTGCGTCTAAAAATTGCAAAATGCATTCGACCAGAAGCGCAAAATAAACCGAAATATAACGTAGAGAAACTGAAAGGTTCATGAATTCAAAAGGAATTTGAGGAAAATTTGGCTGGGAGACTGAGAGAAATAAACGAAACATCGGATAGCATGAGCACATAGATAAAATATGAGAAAACCATCCTTGAAATAGCAGAGGAAACAGTTGGTCTTAAAAAACATAGCAAAAAGCCATGGATATCCGATACCACCTGGGATATAATAGCAAAGAGAAAAGACAAAAAGGGAGCCGTAATGAACACCAGGAAGGAAGAAGAAAAGGACAGACACACTAGAGAATACCGGGAGCTTAATAAGGCTGTTAAGCGAAGCGCCAGACAAGATAAACGACGGCGGGCCGATAACCTTGCCCAAGCTGCAGAAGAAGCTGCTTAAGCAGGGAATAGCAAAGAGCTTTATAGAATTACCAACTGTTTAGCAAATAAAAATAAACTGAAAACCCATCCTACTCTGAAAGATAAAGACGGCCGGCCATTAAATAACCCAGAAGACCAACTAAAGAGGTGGCATGAGCATATTAGTGAGACGGTCAGCTCACTCCTACAAGAAGAAGAAGAACCTCAACAGGTAGCAGCACCCCCAGTAACTGACATAAGAGTAGCAAGTAACGAACACAGCCTCCGAGAGGTCAAAAATGCCATCAAACTCTTAAAATCAGGAAAGGCCTCTGGCCCCGACAATATACCGCCTGAGCTATTTAAAACCAGTGAAAACACAACGGCCCAACTTTTACACCCAATAGTAGCTCAGGCATGGAACGAGGAGAAAATACCTGAATGGTGGAAAGAATGCTTAGTGGTTAACCTTTCTAAAAAAGATGACTTATCTATATATCAAAACTCGCGCGACATAACCCTGCTAAACACAGGCAACAAGCTACTGGCTATAGTAATACTAGAAAGGTTAAGACCCCTCCCAGACTCAACCATCAGACCGGAACAAGCTGGATTCCACCCCGGCAGATCTTGCACTGACCAAATCAACACCCTCAGGATAATCATCGAGCAATCCCATGAATGGCGCTCGCCATTCTTCCTGGTCTTCATAGATTTTGAAAAAGCGTTTGACACCGTGGCCCACAATAAAATCTGGGAAGCCATAAGGCAGAGAGGGATTCCAAGAAAAATAATAAGTATAACAAAAGAACTCTATAACGGTGCAACATGCCAAGTATTACACAGAGGGCAAATGAGTGAAAAAATTATTGTTAGCAGAGGAGTGAAACAAGGATGTGCACTCTCACCACTGTTGTTTAATATTACACTATACTGCGTAATGAGAGAAGTAAACCGTACGCATGCAGGAATTAGATGGGGGCTCACGAGTAGGCTAGAAGACCTGGATTATGCAGACGATATCTGCCTCATGTCTCACACCTTATAGGATATTAAGGTGAAGCTCGAGTCCCTGGAAAAAGAGGCAACTAAGGTAGGATTGAAAATAAATACCAGTAAAGGCAAAGAAATGGGCATTATGACTCTGAACCAAAAAGATCTATATGTTCAAAATTCACTAATAGAGAGAGTCACCGAATTCGAGTACTTAGGTAGCATAGTCAATAATACGGGAGGAACGGATCGTGATATACAACAAAGACTCTTAAGAGCGAAGAGAGCGATATGGTGCTCTTAACGGCATCTGGCGGTCCTCCGTATACTCGAAGAGAACCAAACTACGCCTATTTAACAGCAACATCATATCAGTCCTAGTATATGGATGTGAAACGTGGAAGAGTACTTAATCCACGGACTACATGATACACGTCTTCGTCAACCGGTGTTTGCGCAGGATAACACGAATATTCCGGCCAAATCAAATCGCTAACAGGGAGCTATGGAATATAACAGGACAGAGAGAAATACGACTGGAAATAATATCGCGGAAGTGGAAGTGGCTAGGCCACACACTTAGGAGACCAGAAGACATTATCTCAAGGGCGGCCCTTGATTGGAACCCCCAAGGCAGTCGAAGAGTGGGACAACCAAAGGTGACATGACATGTAAGAGAACCGTGTTAGAAGAAGCAACGAAAATGAACAAGATATAGGGAGAAATAAAAGTACTTGCCAGGAACAGAGTCAGATGGCGACAATTTGTGGAGGCCCTATGTTCCTTAATGGAATGATGGGACTTATCACTATACATATATTTAGAACTCTTTAGTCTTAAAAGTTCGAAACATGTATAGACTTTTCTAAGTATGTTATTTGGGACTATTTAAAAGCATTTTACTTGAAATTAATAATAATGTTGACGATCAATAATTTGTGATGTGTACCAAAAATTAATTAATATCTGCAAATGGTTACAGACGAAGAGACTTTGGTAGAAATTGATATGTAATTCTGTGTATTCGTAAATATTGACCTAGGATGCTTTTAAATAAACATGCGGTGCTTACTTGGATTGCCCCAATGTTTCATTATAGTACGTGCAGTTGGTCATCAACCACCCAGTGTAATATAGATATCTTTTGATTTCTATGGATATTCTCTTCATTTAAATTTCCGTGAGAAGTTTTATTTCATTATCTAAGTAAATATTTAGATACTTTTGGTTATTATAGGTATTACTGATTTGAAATCATAGGTTTTCTCACAATCTGTACCTGTTTTGTAAGATATTTTATAATTTTGTTGCAGAAATACTTTGATGATAAATATATAAAACAATTCAGTTGCACACAACAGATTAATATTTCCAGCATCTCTGATATAATCAATTACCATGCTACAGGCATTAGTAAAATAAAAATAAAACAAATAATCATAGAACATTTAAATTATAAAACAAATTTGCTGGTTCCTATATACAAGCAATCGTAGATAGAAAGAAGCATCCTTGCACATGCCCAAAGTTTTCTGATGTGTTACTAGTTATTCCTATATTTTTTATTTTATATAGTAATTCGTTGACCAAGATCTCTCAAAAATTTTCTTATTGCAGATTTTAAATTCTCATATTTAGCTTCTTCTTAATATCAGGATTTTAATCAAATGGGTGGTTGAGTATGTTTCTAACATTGTAATTATTTTATTTTATATTTGTATCTTTCAGTAAAAATTGTATATGTTGATTTTAACTGTGTGTTTTTCTCTTTTCAATTAGAACGACTGTGAAGACGAAAGCACCCATAGTGGCGAAAACTTTATTGTTTATGGAAAATAGGTTTAAGAGATAAATAATTTAGTAGAATATTTTCAAACATATTTTTGAAATAGTGTATGGCAGTTACGTCAAAATTCATAAAACTCATAAGTAAATATTAGTTGAGCTTTCATTTTGTTTTATTTATCTCTGTAGCACAAAACGAGAAAGTTATGACCTAACAATATGCGTTCTCATATTTCTAAAATATATATACAGGGTGATTCATAAGTAATGGTACACACTTAACTAGTAATAGTAGGAATGAAAATATTAAGATTTAGCCCATAATGCTTTAATGAAATGTTTATAGGTAAAGAGATACAAGGTGTTAGACTTAATATTCAATTTTTTAACATTTTATCATGAAAATTGGTGGGTGGGATTTATTTGTGGTGTAAAATCATAACACACCTTCAACTTTCGTCTAGCTCCTAGAGTAACTTTTTCATCCGCACCTTTATCGTAGATTTGTCATAAGTCTTGTACTCCTCTTTCATTTCTTAATAAACAAGGTATACCTGTTTCAAGTCTCGAAATACAACAGGTTTTGAGAAAAGTGCAAATCAAGAGTTGCATGTAAATTTTTGCCTTTTCAAATAATATTCTTTTAAATTAGGCGTTGTTACACAGCATTATCACAGTAAATAAAGAAACATATTTATCAAGTAGGCATAAAGACAAAAAGTACCTATCAAACAATTATTTATCTTTCAAACAATAATTGGTTGTTGCGGAAAGTTTTATTTAATTATTAAGTGTTGTATTTTTTTATTTCCATTATCGTTTAATACAAAATGCCTTCCCATACATTTTGTTCGACTGCTGAAACGTGAGACATGGTTTATGTATACTCATAAGTAAGTTATTGCGGTCGTGCTACAGCTCGAAGGAACTGTATCGAAACAGAAGGCAGCCTAATCATAGATTATTTAAAAATCTTTCCGATTGTTTTTGAGAAACTATTTTGATTTAGATTAATGAAAAACATTCGATGGATTAATTTTTAACGAATTTATTTCTATTTTCATTGCAGTTTCTAAAATGGCAACTTTTTGACAATAAGAATTGTGACTTTTGGAAAATATATAGTATAGTTTAAAAATCACTTATAATTAATGCGCGGAGACAGGTTTTGTTTAAGAAGTCTGAAAAAATTCACTTGGTTTAATGGGGGAGGGCAGAGTAGATTTAATAGTTAAATTTTTCTTAAAGCTAGAGCACTAGGTGCGAATTAGTTTGATGCGCGAGGGCAGAATAGATTTAATTATTGAAATTGAAAAGCTAGGGTACGAAGTGCGAATAGACGTTTTTAACTTGCGGTCACTAAGGAAATCGTCGCGGAGCTTTTCAGGAAATAAAATAAAGCGCGAGAAATAGGAAGCTAACTGACCGTCGAAAACCGAAAAAAGTTATTTCAGAAATCTCCGGAATTGTCGAACAACCATGAATTTTTTCAGAATTTGTTTTAAAGAAATGTGGTTTTTTGCAAAAATAAAATCGAACATTAATTTTTTTGATAGTTTGACTGTTTGAAATGAAAGATTAGATCGAAAAGTGATTTTTATGATTTTTTAATGTTCAATTTCTAATAGTACATCGATGTACTATACAGGCTGTCCATTTTATCAGGGCACTCGAGAGTATCTCACTTAATATCGGTCGTATCCATTTGAAATCCATGGCCTACTTTAAGAGATGGAGGAAAATATCGAAAATGCGGAACACGTCTAGGCCAAATGTCTCCGTTATTTGAAGAGATACGAGAAAATTTCTAAGGAGAAAATTGTTTGCAAAACAGAGTGTTTCAACGAGGTTTTATCTAATTTTTTTCAAAATCGCTGTATTTTGAGATTTACTCTTCAGGCTGTTTAATGTTTTATTATAGCAAAGATTTGAACAACTTATTGAATTATTTTATCGTTTTATTTAATCATACTTCTCCACGGCAAGTATGTCAAAAAAAATCATTGATTTTAAAAAAATGTTTTTATAATTACTAACGTAGTACCAATGAATAAATATGGCATGTGATATATCGTTGAAAAGGGAGAAAAATACTCTATTTAATGGCGCCATTTCCCGCCCGTTTCAAAATATATTTTTTAACAGCCTGAAGAGTAAATCTCAAAATACAGCGGTTTTCATAAAAATTAGATAAAATCTCGTTGAAACACTGTTTTGCAAAAAATTTTCGTCTTAGAAATTTTCTCGTATCTCTTCAAATAACGGAGATATTTGGCCTAGACGTTTTCCGCATTTTCGATATTTTCCGACATAACTCTTAAAGTACGCCATGGTTTTCAAATGACTTTAAATCATCTTGTAGGTTATATAAATCGGCATCATTTTCGTAAAAATAATTTTTTTTGTACGACAGATATTAAGTGAGATATTCTCGATGGCCCTGATAAAATGAACAGCCTGTATAGAACATAAGAAGCTTTTTAAAAAGTTCAAATAAACATGAGGATTTAAATTTTCTTCTGTGAAATATGAACCAACGATTCGATTGTAAAAGTCCCACGCCATACATTTAATTTTTTATAACGTTGACTTCGTTTGTGAATGACGTCAGTAAAAAAAGATCATTCTGTGAAAGCTTCTATCTACTGGGTAATTCCCACCGACCCATAAACTAAAATCCAATCGCTTCTCTTCATCTCCATTTTCAAGTGTATGTCTGAACCTTGACTTTAACAGTAGCACTTTGTTTCCATATAAATTCTCTGCAAATGACTTTTACCTACTTTCAGTCTTTGAGAGCGTTTCCGTAAAAATAATTTCGGAATGTCTACTATTGAATTTATTGTCAAAAATGTTGCCGCGTCGTCTTCATTATTCTTTTTCTTGGGTTTTTTGACATCCACTACATATCAAGATTCATTAAATTTATTTACAAATTTACGCACTGACTGGCGCGATACGGCTGTGTAATGGAACTTTTCATGGAAAAGATCAATTGCGTATCGATAAGAGACGTCTACAATTCCATAACATTTAATCAAATAAATTCGTTCTTGTTTTATAAACATTTTATTGAAAATAATAAATAAAGGTACTTCTCTCTTGAGGTATTTTAATGTTTTATTAATTCATTAACACTCGGTACATCTGATCTAAGATATTTATATGGCAAACTAATTTTTATGACAATCAGATTTTTTTAATAAAAAGTAACTTCTATTCGTAAAATCAATAATAGAGATGTTTTTCCTCTTGTCAACTGCATCCGGGGACACATTGTATAAAATTATAAGATGGACATATTTTCATAGCCCATTTAATTTAGAACGACTTGTTACTTGCAATTTTTTCGTAAAATTAATAGTTTTCTTTGAAAATTTCATCGCCCTGTATCTCCAAGACGAAGAGAATATGAAATATCTTTCTTAAAATTAACAAAGGAAAATGTCTCTAAAATAGTTAAACATACTTAAATTACACCCAGTATACTACATAGTAACATGAAAAATTATAGCCAGAACAATGTGGTATTGTATATGTAGAAAAACTCCTTAACCATAAAGTAGATATTAGTAGACTTAGGTCATAAAATCATTAAATGTTCCTGTCTATTCAAAGTAAGCTATTCACAATAATTGGTATATTTCATCCCCCATCTATAAATGTGAATTAATTTCTGGAAGTATTCGTAGAATTTATAGAAAATCTTGAAACATCCTATGGTATTCCAGTTAGTGGATACATAAGCTTAGATGTTTTATCAAATCCGGATTGCTAATGAGTATTTGAACACAGAAAGAACTCTAAATGAATTTAGCTGAACAATGAAACTATGGAACAATAAAATAAAAACCTAGAATAATGAAAAAATAATGACTTCAAATTTAACCGATCAATAAATGATATTGCTATCTACGGGAAAACAAACGTTACAATTACATGAAAACAAATAGTACTTCAAAATAGGTAATTATAATCAAATGACACAAGAACTGTCAATAATGGAGAACCGAGCCGTCTGAGAAATGCCTGTAAAAAGAGTCTATACTAGTCGAGGACCTAATAAAAATAAATATGGTTTTCTACGGAATCTGCCGCATTCCAATTTTCAGGTCGCGTTGAAATTCGGAATTATGAACACCCCCTAAAAGTCAATTTTACCCCAAAATCGAGAAATCGGAAATACACATTTTTTAATACTTCTCAAGACATATCTTTGTTATTAAAAAAGTTTTCGAAGCAATTTTTTTTTTCTTAAATGATTGTTAGTATCTTGGCTATAACCTAGTACTATTAAATTGTTTTCCATTGAGCCGCCTTGAAGAAAACTACAAGTTTCATTTCATTTTGGTGTAGTGATATTTTGAGTAATCAAGGAGCGACTGTAGAAGAAGGCAGCGACAACATTTCGCCCAAAATACCATAAAAAAAAAGTTTTTATATAATTCTTAGGCTGTCACCTGCGCTTATGTGTCTGCTTTTAAACTAAAAAAAAGTTCATTAAAACATGTCATACGGTTTCGAAGTCATGACGAGGTGAGTAATAAGAAGTACGTTTTTTTAATTTTCACAAATTTTACACATTTTTGATTTTCAAAAAATCGGTACCGTTAAAAAAGTCGTAAATGGCCTTTTCGGATGTCCAGTGACCTATCTAATGATGTCATGAAGGTCTCATCTGGTTATACCTCAATAAAAATTTTGACACAATTACTTCCACGTCCAGTGGAAGTATGCAAACGCAAAAAATCTTTAATTTTTCTTTAAATAGGCTCAAGATGTCATGAAATGTCAAGATTTTAAATTTGAGCGAAAAAAATTTCCTGTCTGTCTCTGTCTGTCGGTCTGTCTGTTTGTAACTTTTTTATGCGCACGTTTACTCTGGAAAAAATTACTCGGTTAAATTTATATTTACATATTAAGTAAAATTCCACGAAAAATTAAGATTATAATTAGCAAATAAGAAAGTGTCCAAAGAAATGGTCGGGTAGTTTATTTACTGCAAATAGCCTAGTCCCATATTTATGACCATTAATTATGCTCAGTTTAGTATGGGTATATATAATAGCACGGAGCATTCAGCCAACTCAGTATTATAACAACTTATATACAGGAACATTCGTATAGCTAGAGTGTTACGTTTAAACAATTTTAAAGCGAACATTTATAAATTTATTTAACCTCACAGTGCGATAGTGAGCAGCAATGTCTTACCGAAGTAGTTACGATTCAATGGAGTCCACGAGGTGCAAGCGACCCAGGCTGTCCGGAGAATCGACAGTGGGCCAATATAGAATAACGAGGACTATTTTTAAGGGAAAATTTCGCAGAATTATGCTGGCAGAACACATCTCTAATGGGCAAACGGTGGTAATTAAGAAAATGGACAAAGCACCACTCACACCTGATAACATAAGGTACTTATATAAAGAAGCGGACATTATGAAAACGCTGAATCATCCAAATATTGTAAAATTATTAGAAGTGTATTTGACAGCGAAAAATATCTGTATTTGGTAATGGAGTATGCATCCGGTGGTGACTTATATGGCTACCTCGAGGACAATGGCAGTTTAGATGAAAACGAGGCACGACGTATGTTTAGGCAAATTGTATCTGCAATTGAATATTGCCATCAAATCAGTCATAGAGACATAAAAATCGAAAATATTTTATTGGACTCTAATATGAACATCAAAGCCGCAGATTTTGGAAAATCTGATATATTAACCAGAAATAGTAAACTAGAGGGATTCTGCGGTACCCTTGAATGTATGGCACCTGAAATCATCCTGCGTGAGAAATACGGATCCAAAGTGGACGTATGGTCGCTTGGAGTACTTTTATATTGTTTAGTGGCGAATGAGGACCCTTTCACAGGCTCAACGGATAAATACATTCAAGAGCAAATTCTGCGTTGTAGTTATAAAATTCCACCTTTCGTGGGGACAGACTGTGCCAATTTAATAAGAAACATTCTTAAACTGGATGCTGAGAAAAGACCAACATTAGAATTAGTGATGCAAGACAAATGGATAAACAATGGCTACGAATGTGAGCTAAAACCTTATATAGAGCTAGAATTGCACGTGAGTAACTGAGTGATCTATAGGATAAGTGAACCAAAGATACCAATTAGGATTACATAGGGACGACGAAGAAAATTCTTTGAATTTCTGGAATATGATGCCAGTCTTCGCCCAGTTGATGATTTATGCGCATTGCCTTTTATTGGTGACAAATAAGGAACAAAAATAGCAAGCATGCTGCGTATTATCCTTAGTGTAATTGGTAGATTTACATGGTTTTCTATTATTTCGTTGGGTTAATGTTATATATTATAAATATAAGTGCATTGCTTTAACTTATTTCATGACTTTTATTAAAGTATATGCGTATTTCAGATTCATACGAAGTAAACAAACGCACCCGAGTTTATGACCGATTAACCAATGGCAATGCGACATTTAGCAAATCACGATTTAGCATGCATTGATAATACGTTTACATTTTATGAATCTGAAATACGATAATATGCTATAGACAATTAATTAATTATACAAAAATACTCTACCTAACGGAGAATTGCTGGGCAGCAGTAAGTTACAAAGTTACAAATAGATAACAAGTGACTGTGGAAGCGCAAAAATGTAACATGTATAGATAGCAATAATTAAGAACCGAAAACAAAGTTTTAATTTATTCAATTACTTATTCATTTTATCACAGCTACATTGCAGTGGAAGATATCAAACCAATCTTGAGGATTATCATAATATTCAAACATTTTATACAGTGACCAAGAATATCTGAATATTAGTTCTGGGAGTCGATAAATTGTAACTGTACCTTATTTTACTGTCAATAAATATACTTATTTTTACCAATGTTAATAATAAAAGAGATAAGATTAATTATTTAATTATTAACAAGAAACCAAGATAAAATTGACACTGCCGGTAGTTCATTGACTCGGAACTCGGAGGTGGGGTAAGACAAACTTGCCAGGCCTTTCTCTTATTGTGGGGATATACACTAAGAAATTACCCTCAAATACGTAAGAGACTCTAAATGTTCTTAAATGTAGGCGCCAACCGTTCTATACACAATGATGTTGATGAAAACCAAGAATAGTAAAATGTAATCAAATAATGTAGTTAATATAAAAAAGGAATTATTTTTGTTTATATTATGAATATTCTTGAAGTAAACCCTCGAAACTGTGAACATTAAAAAAATTGAAAATTAATTTTGTTAGAAACCGATCAAACTGAGTTTTCTTTTTTAAGTCTGGAATAACAACAAAAAAGATATACATACACAGACATTACAAAACATAAATAACCAGATCGGACCGCTGTTAGAAAAGATATTTAAAAGTTATTATACTTTTTTGTTTATACCTTTGTTTCACCAAAATTCAATCTTAGAACTCTATTAATTGACTTTACACAAATGTCTTACCTTTATAGTTGTATTAATCACAAAACAAGAATAAATTATGAGTTGATAAAAATTTTTGATCACAAAATCCTGTACAATCGTATATAGTAAATTTTAAATAAATGTGGATAATTTATATCTTCAGAGGTATATAAGTGAAATGATTAAGGTACATCTTTCTATATAAGAAGTAGTATGAAGAAAATTGAAATAATTTTCAGAATTTTAAATATATGCAAAGAGAAGTGAAATTACGTGTGTATAATTTTTATAAGGAAAAATATAATAATAATAATAAACCTTTATTTCCATAGACTTTTACGAGTATTGGAATATAATCACAAAAAATTATAAACATAAATAAAAATATGTATAATTAGGTATACACAATACAATTTGGGAGGTATATATAAAAAAAACATTTAAAAGGAAAGAACAAAATACATAACAGTATGCACAAACAAGACATAAAGTTAAAAAGTCATATAAAAACATTTTAAAAAATATATACAGAAAAAAGAAAACCTGATTAAAATATAATAAATTAGGATGTGTCCCCGCCATTGGATATTTAGGTTAGTACTTAAGTACTCTTCCACTGAGTAAAAGGCATTTTTAAGCAAAAGGGATTTAACTTCTTTTATAAACAATGGAATAACATTAATTATTTTAATGTGAATTAGTAATTTGTTAAATAATTTTATTGCCATTAGTTTGGGACCTTTTGCTACGCTGGATAAGGTATTTTTTTTTTTTTTTTTTTTTATACATTTATTTAACGTCGGCCTATTTCCGCTACTGAGGCCTAACACCGACGCCTGTAGACGAGCTACCCCCAACCAGGAATTTTGCCGAACCTCTTCCCTTAAGAAGCGTAGGGATCTTTTACTTGCCTAACATTTAATAGACAAGGGACCGACGGCTTTACATCCCCTCCGAAGGATGGTATATCTCCTATACAACCCTCGCCTAAGGTTGTATAGCTTCCGCGCATACACTGATATACAAGCCGCTGGAAGATGTGTGAGGCGAGAACGCGGTTTCCGTTGGAATGGTCACCAATCCAAGTACTAACCGCGCCTGTCGTTGCTTTACATCGCATACCGAAGTATGTACATAGTAAAGACGCACCTACGCTCGCCCCCTGGATAAGGTATGACCTGGTATATTTAAATTATAATTTGCTCTTAAATTAATACCATTAGGAGAGATTCGCCCATTAAATTGATCAGAATGTTCCTTTATGTATAAAACGCAGTTTAATATATAAAGGCATGGTACAGTTAAAAGTCCTAATTCAATAAAAATAATTTTACATGAATATCTAGGTGGTTTAAATAACATTGTGCGAACTATTTTTTTTGGAGTGTAAATATTTCGCTGGACCGTGAGCAGTTACCCCAGCATATATTGCAATAGTTCAGATATGACTGAATATGAGCAAAGTAGTACATCTTCAATATATGGAGGGTTACAGAACGGCGTAGTTGCCAGATAACAAAACAATAGGTAGCTAACTTACCAGCTACAAAATCAATATGAGCTCCCCATTTTAATAAAGGATCCATATAAATTCCTAGGAACTTGACAGTATTATTTAGTTTTATGCTGTTTTGATCTATTTTAACTAACAGGCTGTAATCAAGTTTTGTAGTTGAAAAGTTTTTAAATTATTCAGGAATAGACCAGAGGTTGCACAGTAATTTTGCATAGTCCTTACAGTCTGACTAGCTTTAATGCTAAGCTCACTAATACTGCTGGAATCAACTGCCATCGTGGAATCATCAGCAAACAACGTTATAAAGACATCGTTATAAAGACACATTTAAAGGGCTGGATTTGTAGGTTTTACCGACATCTTTTATTACAACAGATTGGGTTCCCCCGCTTAAATAAAATTTGATCCAACTTAAGGCTGGGCCGCGAATTCCATAATTAAAAAGTTTTTTTACCAGTAAATTATGATCGACTGTGTCGAAAGCTCGTGTTAGATCGAAGAATAAACACGCTGTCTTTGACCTGTTCTCAAAATTATCTAAAATATAATTATAAAGTGATAACACAGCGTCTTTGATTGCCCGGCCTTTCCGAAATCCAAATTGACGAGCAGACAATAAATTTTGTTTGATTATAAATTCATTCAGTCTAATATAGTAAGATTTTTCAAGAGTTTTAGAAAAAGCTGATAAAAGTGCAATACCTCTATAATTTGATATGATTGACTTGTCATTTTTTTTATGAATAGGCAGGACTAACGCGTTTTTTAAGCTAGCTGGAAATACACCTTCTGTAAAAGAAAAGTTGACAAGAGAAGTCAATGGTTCAGCTATAAATTCGGCTACTTTTAATAGAAGCGAACACGGGATTTCATCCTCTCCAGATGAATTTTTAGTTGAAACTGACTTAATTACATCTAGGATTTCCTTTGCATTGAATGGACGCAAAAAAATTGACCTATTATTAAATAATCGTTTGTCATCATTCGAAGGAGACATGTTATCAGTCATGATTTTTACGGAATTTATAAAAAAATTATTGAAGGCATCTGCTGCACTGGACAAATTGTCAACATTATTGCCATTCTGATCAACAAAATGCTTGGGTAATTGATTATTTTCACTTTTTGGATTAATTATTTGCCAAGCTACCTTTGATTTGTTACTCGAGTTGATGTATATAATCTCATTATAATTTCTTTTAGCTTGTTCTATTTTTTCACGATGATTTTTTTTTATAATTTTATACCTAAGTAATACCTCATTATCACCTGAAAATTTGTAACTTTTATGAAGATCCCTTAAAAAGAATCCTTCATTTATAATATCATTGTTTATCCAAGGAGCCCTGCGCCTCTACCTTTTTTTGATTTTATAACATTCTAACGGGAAAGCAACATCCATTAATCTCAAAAAAAGTCTTATAAAATTTGTTAAAATTGTATTCACATCCGTCATTTTCATTAAAATACCACTTTTCTTGGAAAAGTGAATATTTAAAGTAATTTAGATGTTCAGCATTGTTAAAGAAACGCTTTAAGCGGTAGGTGCATTGACCTTCATTATCATTTAATTTACAACAGTACGAAATTGATTGCATAAAATGGTCAGATAAGTTCGTGTGAATAACTTTTGGATCTAAACATTGAATATTAACGTTAGAGAAAATGTTATCTATGATCGTTTTGGAATCGCCCTGTATTCGAGTGAATTCCGTGATGCATTTAATTAACCCATAACAACCCAAGGTGCTACATAATTTTTTTTGCATAAGTATTCTATTTGCTGTTGAAGGTTTTATAACAACAATATTTGAATTTGAATTTGTGCTATTGAACAATATAAATCTCTTAATTTTATAACAAGCATTTAATTTAGATAATCTATAATTTCTATTTGCTAATTGATTTTTATGTTCTATTGATACATTTCTATTTAACTTTTTGAACTTTTCAATTTCGCTACTAATAATATAACTGTAGTCGTAAACACCACATTGTGTTAGGATTAATAAATTGGTGAGTTTGCTTATCGGCAATAGCTTTTTTATACAAGATTTAAGAGTTGTACATTTTGGGATACAACCATCATTAAACATCAAAATTACATAATCACTAGAACTAAAATCAATTGTTTGCGCAAATATATCGGAGGTTAAATTAACAATACAAGCGTTTGACTTTATTATACTTTCTACAGAGTATACAGAATTATCCAATAAATCAAATAATATTGACGCGCAATTTTTACCAAATTGATTGCCCACTATAAATACCTTTTTCTTCTCAAATGGTTTGTTGTTATGTTGAACAGTGGTTGACATCTTGGGATTTACTATTGTGTCCAATGCCATCGCTTGGTTATTTATTTATTTATTTATTTATTTACATACACTATCCAACGGGATTAAATCCCAGTCACAGGATAGGAACAAAACATAAAATTAAAAGTAAATATAAAATACAAGTAAACTACAAACTAATACTTACACAATACTACAAACATAAATAAGTGGATAACATTGAAAACAAGATAGAAAAAACATACAGATATTAGGACAGGTTAGGCAACTTAAAACAAACAGAGAACATACTAATTAATAGAGTTACGATAAAAGGCATTCTTTATACGCGCAACGCTAGAGTTGTGAATATCAATGCTGTCTTGCACGCTGGAGTAGTTACGGCACATCATATATAATGGGGAGTAATGCAGTATGTTGCTATTCGCAGTCTTTAAGTAAAAAGTGTCATTGTGGCGCCTCGTGTATGGGGGTGCATAGAAGTTGATTTTACCCAATATTTCGGGGGCATTAAATAGAAGTTACGGAGTGCATATTACGACGAACCAATAGGGATTGATAGTCGTACGTTTCAAGTAATAAATCATGCGGGTAGCCAATTGGAGGATACACTTTATTCTCTGTATATGACAAAAACTTTAGGAACCTGCGTTGCACCCTTTCTAATACCTCGATATATTTTACATAACTTGGACACCAGATGATAGAGTTATAGTTCAGTCGGGATCTAACAAATGAGTTATATAATAGTTTAATTGTAGATGGGTTGCAGAACTCCCGGGAATTACGCATAACAAATCCTAGGCTTTTTGTGGCGGATGAGGTTACATATTCGATATGGTGAGTAAAAGTTAACTTCGCATCGAAATATACTCCTAGATCTTTGACGTATTCCGGTCTATTAAGTAGTACATCATCAATATTGTACGGGAAATTTAAGACATCTTTTTTGCGTGTATATGAGAGAACATTGCATTTAGCTATATTAAGAGGTAGTTTATTTTCTATACACCACAAATGAAGTCTATTAAGATTTTCTTGAAGAACAATGCAATCCTCATCACTATTTATTCTTTTATAGATTTTCATATCGTCTGCATATAGGAGATGAGGGATATTTAGGCAGCTAACAGCATTATTAATAAAGATATTGAACAATAACGGTCCCAAGGCCGATCCCTGAGGGACTCCAGATAGGACGTGAAATTTATTTGAGTTAAAGCCTTTGTGAGATACGTATTGGAGACGCCCAGTTAGATATGATGTAAAAAGACTTAGTGCATTTGATGATAGACCGTATTTATCTAGATCACGGAGCAAAATCTTATGATGGAGTCTATCAAAGACCTTGGAGAAATCGGTGTAAACTACATCTACCTGTCCTTGATCGTCCAATACCTCCGATATAAACTGAGTTACGCACGTTAGGTTTGTCGTTGTCGAGCGACCCTTCATAAAACCATGTTGGCTTACACTAATACAGTTATTCACATGACTGTATAAAATGTCATGGATAAAGAATTCAAATACTTTTACAAAATTACAGATTATTGTTATAGGCCGATAGTTCCCTATATCATTTAGATTTCCATTTTTAAAGACGGGACAGATGCGCGATACCTTCCAGATTTCAGGTATTGTATTTGAAGATATAATTAACGTGAAAATAATTTTCAGAGGTTCTACTAATAGGGGAGCGCAGTCGCGAATTAGAAAAGCTGGAATTTTATCTGGGCCCATAGTCATATTCGACTTGAGTCTTTTTATATATTTCATAACGTCCTCATCTGTAGGGGTGTTAATATTAAGAGTACCATTTATACTATCACTCAGAGATGCCTCATTAGGAGCGTCGATATCATCGATGGTTGATGTATATGAAGTCTTGAAAAACTTCGCAAAGCCCTCCTCCTCCTTTACGGATATTTGATAAATAGGACCAGAATTTCTTAGGTTCATTCTTGATGTTTTCCTCAGTAGATATTACAAAATTTTTGTGTGCAGTAAATATATCGATTTTTAGTTTCGATCTGAGTTCACTAAAAGATGTATAAATTGCGGAGTCGTTATTAGACCTTTTGTATAGCTTTAACAGTTTTTGTTTTTGCTTAACATCACGAATAATTTCTCTGCTAAACCACGGAGGATATTTACATTTATTATTCTTAGGTGACGTAACTGGTACGTATCGGTCAAACACGCTATATAATAAATCATATAAACATTTACACGCCTCATTGACATCACCATATTCATTCAAAATCGACCAATCAATATTTAAGATTTCATTGTATAATGGGATGAAATTAGCTTTTTTAAAATTATAAATTTTAATATTACTAGCTGCGAAAGCATTTTGATTATCATACTCCAATATTATTGATATATCCAAGGGTGGATGTTGTATATCCTCTTGAACAACATATAGCGATGGTTTAGCAATCGAGCAAGCTATTGTGCTGAAGACCAAATCAAGCATACGATCTCTACTATTATAGATATTATTGTATTGCGTGAATGAAAAAAAGTTGACTAAATCTTTTAAGTAAGTGACAGAAGGGTTAACAATGTTCAGACTAAATTCTGGTACATTGAAATCACCTAACAGAACTATATCAGGGCCATATAAAAATTCTAATGAAATAATACCCTCAAAAAATAAATTTAGATATTCAGAAGTGACTTTAGGGGGGATATACACTAGAATAATGTACCAAAATTTGTTGCCTTTTCCGATTTTTGCAATTATCACGTCTATCATGGGTAATTGACTAAAAAATTCGTTCTTTTTAGTAGGAACTCTGTAATCATTTGTGAGTTTTTACAAGCGAGGAGTACTCCACCTCCCTTGGATACATCCATAGCAGTAAAATTACGATAAGAGCGAAGGACTGTGTAATTTTGATCAAGGAGTTCACCATCTAAAACACCTGATGTCAACCATGTTTCACTTAGCGCAAATATGTCGTATGAATCATGTAATAATAATGCATTGTTATATAGTTCTCGTGTTTTACTATTTAGACCCCTGGTATTTTGATAATATATATGAATAACAGATTGTTTTGATGTTTTATTAGCTGTAGGAATTACAGGGTTGGCATTATAGACCTCACTTACTGCTTTTGTGAAGTTATTGTTTACACAGGCTTTATTAGTTTTATTAGTTATGGGGATCACAGGGCTGGCATCATAAACCTCATTTACTGCCTTTGTAAAGACTGTGTTTGCACAGGCATTGCTATCATCAGATAATGGCTATATTAGCCCAATGACATCGTTTTTAAATTCGTTTAATTTACGGATGTATATGGGGCAGCTTTTATCCCAAGATGCATGATTTGATAGTGCCTTAATATTTCCATCTTTGTGGTTCTTACAGTTAATACATTGCAAATTTTCGGCATTACAATCTTTGACTTGATGGGGACCAGCACATCTTGGACATGCTAATAAATTTTGACAATTATTTGAGACATGTTGAAAACCACAGCATTTGTAACAACGCATTACTTCAATTGCATCATAGACAGGACATGCCTTGTAGCCGATAAATAAGTATCCATTATTAATAACTCTCTTATATATCTCATGATCAACCTGCAAGACAGCATAATACACACCGCTCTTATTTTTGACATTATTAATACTTAAACATTCGATTTCAGACTTATCACTAAAAATGCATTTATTTTGACCACAAATCAAGTTAATTAGAACATCGGGTTCATGTTTCTCTTGAAATCCTGCAACTCTAAGCCTTGGGTGAGGTCCTTTAACTTCCTTTATAGTATATTGTTCAGATAAATTGGTTGCGGCCATTACTCTAAACTTTTTTGAATCTTCATTTGAGGTGCAATTTATCACGATTCCACCTTTACCAACATTTTTTATTCTGGACACAGATATATCAGCCTGTACCGGGTTAACTTTTTCAAATAAGTCAGCCTGAGTTTTAGAATTACTTTGGGCAGAATCTTTAGGCTTGATTATTACCGGATTTGTTTTCTGTCTATTTACTGCGCTGGCATAAGTCATCGGTATAGCCTGCAGATTGGCACTTAATTTTAGCTTAGTTTCAAGTTTATTCTCAATGACCTCGTTGATATCGCTAAGCACACTAGTTTTAAATTCATCAAGAATATTCTTTAGGGGATTTTCGCTAACTGGGTTCTTGTTTGAGAGTGCAGATAGGCTTTTGTTAATATCTTTGACGTCATTTTTTATTTCATCAACAGACTTAGTATCAACGACACGACAACTTATTTTACACCCGTCACACAGGTAAAAAATATTTGAGCTCTTCTCAATCAGTATGAAATCTGATTCAGTTAAACCAATACAGGAAAAATGAAATAGTTTATTACATACCCCTTCACAGCTTACCAACCGCTTATCCGACTTTTTACGACATTTACCACAGTCAGACATTTTGGATGTTGATGTATAAGCATTAATGTGTATACCCAACAGAATCTATACGATATATTCAACTGAAGTGCCGGTTAACACTGATTTTAGCCACAAATTTTATTGTTTTTACCGGTGTTTTAGCAGTATAGTCTTGCACTTACGTGAAAGTTTGGACACTTATATCACTTGATAGTTTAGCCAGAAACTGACACAAGTTTATATTTTAATTTCAATTGTTATTTTACACTTAATACGCTTAACTGTTCGTGACCACGGTTCGCTATTACTTGTTGCAATTTCCTCACTGCTGTATTGTGAGGCATCAAATTTATTTACATTTAATTTAGATTTTGCCTTTTTTCCTTCCGATGGACTCTTGTTTCTTTTACGTTTTAATACAGTTTCTTCTGTTTGCGTATTTACGTTTTGCTTAAGTATAGGGATTGTTTGCGAGGCCACATTTATCAGTTCACAATTTAACGATTTGTTTTTGTCCAATTTTTCCTTTAAATCCGCTATTACGGCTTTTTGGCTTTCTATCTCTTTAATGAAGTTTTGTTCAATATCAATTACATCGGACTCAAAGGCAGTGGATCTTCTTTTCATTTTTGCAATATAATTATCTTTTTCGTCTATTTCTTGTTTTTGATCCTGTATAATTGAATTTAACAATAAAATTTGATCCTTCAATTTCCTTATTTTGTCTTCTTTAAGACACTTTTTAGAGCAATATATTTTGTTTTTTTCGATAATTGTTACATCTTTCTTTTTTTCAAGGCAGTCTTTATGAAAGACATTGTCACATGTAATGCAATAGTGCATTATGCATTGTTCCCTTCTACAACATTTAAATCGTGTTTCCATTTTGTAGCATGTAGCGTAGGTAGTCAGAAAGCCTTTTAAATTAATGTGTTATCCTAGTTTATTAGACTTTTTATTGTACTGGAATTTATCACCTTTTTTAATACTATAACTTTTTGTCCAATGGTGTATAAAATAAATTAAGTTACTATAACTTTCGTTAATTGATTATAATAATGTAGTTTCTCACAGCACAAATTACTAACACTTTAACAACCGTCGCACCATGAACAACCGTCGAAGTGACTATTTCAAGTCAAATGCTTTTCAAACGGCGGTATGTACTTAAATAATTAAATATTACTCAATGCCTTTAAAATGTTTAGTTATAATTTTATTTTACTGAAGAAAAGATATTATAGTTATATGAATATGTATATGTATGTATGTTTCACTTAGCTGTTGAAGTTCCAAAATTTATCCAAATGCCACTAATGCATGTAGAAACTAGAATTCTTCTATGCCGTTTAATCTTCCGCAAAAACTCCATATAGGTACAGGAAAACCAAAGAGGTTGTTTAAGAAAGGTATTAAACAAAATGGCGATCACATGTCCCAAAAAAAAACACGCCATGTGGTCGAGTCATTTATATCCGCAAAATCTAGTTTAATCACGTACCATTTTTTACATGGTTTTAGAACATGTTCTTAGAAACGAAAACCATTCCGGACCATTGGGAAACTGTTCACTTTAAGAACAATAACTTTTTGTCACAAAACAGGCATCTTAAAAAATATCGAACCCATATAGCTTTTTTGAACGAAAAACAGTTGGAAACTCTTGCGATTAACAAGATTTCTGGTGACCTCCGTCTCCGGGTCGCTCTCAATAGACAGTCCTTAGTCCTCGTCGAATGTAGAAAATCACACGTGACCCCGGAAGCTATAGTCTGTTTTTAAACCAGGAGGACTAAATGTAGAATCCCAATTTACACTATAAAAGTTACCAGAAAATTACCCTAGAATATTTTAGGGGTTCTAAGCAACCAACCTTACACGACTACAGTATAGGTGTATGCAGTCTAATAATATACTTACTAAAAAGGAGTCTAGAGATTCCTCACATTCTTAATAACAAATTTCCAAAAAAGAATATTGTTTGAGATATTTGAAATTTGATTTGGTATATGAAACTTATTAAACAATATTTAAAAAAAAAATTTAATTATTTTCAATTGATGACTCAATGATATATATAATTTTCCCTTCACGTCCAATTTTGCCATGTACTGAGAAAGCTTTGAGATATAAAGTGCATTTAATTTTTAAATTATATGCCTGTAAAAAATTAAGTGTGTAAATGAAAGTAAAACAAAATTTCCTTATTAAATACACAACTATTTATTATCACAGGGTTCGATTACTGCTTGCAACTTCTGCAAATCTGGGCGATTATTTATTTCATGTAGAATTTTGTTTAGGGTAGGCATGTCATTATTGTACAAGAAACTATGTATTATTTGTCGACTAGAGGTTTTAATCGTTTCATCAAATCTGGTAATAATTCCTGGTCTTCCTCCAAGTTTTTTTGGCCTGCGTATGTTTCCAGTCTTTCTATATTCCCTTATCGTACAGAATACAGTTGATCTTGCAATTCTAACAGTAAAAGTGTTTGAAATAGGTGTGTTACAAATCTTACATTGTTTAATATCTCACCCACTGCATTCATAACTGTTTATACATATTTATTACACAATGCTTCTCGGATAATGCTAAAGCACCCAAATCTAACCTTATGTGTTTCCTTACTGGTGAAACTTCCACTAAACTTGAATTTGCCACAACATCCATATTGAAAAACCTCCAGAATATATATATAATAAATATAAATAACATATAATTAGTTCTGTTGCTTTCAAATTTCTACAGACGAGAATGAGTGATGATAAATAATTAATGAAGACACTTTGAAATTTGGTTGAAATATTCAACTGACATGTATGTCAAAATTTACGATCTGGCCTAGTGTAAAACTGGCGAACGCGCAGCCAATCACATGTGTATGACTTCGCGCGGCAAATTCGAAAGAGTCCTCCTGGTTTAAAAACAGACTATAGTCAACATACTCGTCGAATGGCAAAGATATTTTAATTTACTTAGACATCACATAAAAATCTCGTTTTAAAATGATATACATTTTTAAATTTAGTTTAGCATCTATTAATGAAATTTATATGTCATTTAAGCTTAAGGCTTCTTTATTGCCTACACTTGACCGTATAGGTCTAGACAATTAATTAAATTATGTTTAGGTAGCAATTCACATGCTACAAAATGGAGTAATAAGTTTTTGCTAGAACCTGGTCTATGTGCTCGGAAATTTAAGAAACTCAAAATAGCGCCGCAGTCTGTTATTTTATGTATTGCTTTAAAAATGAATACAATACATTAAATAATATTGTGTTTTAACATAAAAATCGTACCAAAAAAATGTTCCAATTTGAGGACTACGGATTGAGGATCGTTTTTCTGCCCGATCCACTCCACTATACCTTAAAGCGAACACAAGACAAGTGCAAAGAAAGTTGTTTTCTCCTCTATGCTGCGTGCTGCGTTTCGTCTATTTACAGCTAAATGAAAATAAAAAATGGCTTTTTGTTTAAAATGCTAAACAGTAATATGCAATTTGCTGGGTACTGGGAGTACTCTTTAAAAGTTGCCTCAACACTGAGGACCCAAATCAAAATTAAGGTGGGCGAAGTCCTCTAATAATAATAAATATTCGGCTATAACTCTAAAACGACCCTATTAAACAAATGTTATGAAATATAACAAATAAAGACAATTATTTTTTCTATCGATAGATATATAATTTGTAGTCATCAATAACGTGCAAAGAAAGAGCTGCCCGTGTAATTGGGCTATAATCTTAATTAGTAACTCTTATTCTTCTTACTTACTGAGAGCAAATTTTACTGAACCAATTGAGAATTTAGAGAAGACTTTACAGAAGAAAAAATAGTAAAATTTTTTCTTCTGTAAAGTCCATTAACAAAAGATATTGGGAGGGCGTTCTAGCTATAACAAGTTATTAATTACTCTTCAAACGACCTAACAAATTTGACAAAAGACGAAAGAAAGATATAACTTTTTTCTCTCAACTGGTACATAATATTAAAGGTATTTAGTTAAATAAAAACGCCAGTGGCGAGTATACAAAAAGCAACACATTTAATTGAATTAAAAGGTATTTTTAATAATAGTAAAGCCCCCAACATTTTACTATTGTGTATTCAATAAAACATTAACAATGTAATATATAAATAATGGTAAAATTAACAAAAAATATTTAATCGAAAATAAAACACCTAATTTACAGTAACTTCTAAACAAAAATAAAATTCAAAGCATTTCTGCTTTGTAATGCATTAGTTACACATTTATACAACGTGTCCCATTTTGCTTTGAACCACCTCAATAAAAAGTTTATTTAATGCCTAATTTAGATCATTTTTTTTTAAATATAGATCTTTTAAAAGGGCGTCTTTGTCTTATATTAAATTTTACAAAACATAATAGCGTGGCCTACTATGATTTTTTTTCGGGTCAGGAAATGGTGAAATCCCTTTTTAGCAATTTTTAACCTCACCACAAAAAAATTGTGAGAGGTTACTAAAATTGGTTCAAAAACGAGAATTGAGATAACATCAAATCTTTACGTTTTGATGTCCCAGGAACCGAAAAAAGTGGTTTTTGAAAAATCTCCATGTGTGCGATGGTGTGTATGTGTGTGTATGTATGTGTGTTGCACGATAGCGCCGAAACTACTGAACGGATTTGGATGAAACTTTGCATGGGAGTTTCTATAGTGCTCCAGAATATTTGAAAAGGTTTTGGTTGAGATCAGACTATTTTTAGTGCCGTTTAGGCGCAACAAGTTGTTTATTTTATAATTACTTACAATTTGCAATCGAACCATTGAAAAGTAGTTAAAATTTCGATTTCAAAGATATACACACTTTAGAGAGCGAGGGAGATTCGATAAAAAAAAAATTATACCAAAACTATTTGACAAAAAAAACTTTAGAACTGATTGCAAAACCTTGCAGGCTGGTTCCGGTGTTGTATTTGATGCATAAATAAGATGGCTTTGACCGGCATTTTGACGTATTTCACTGACAGAAATTTTAATAGCGTAGTGTGAATTATTTTATTACCGCGTTAGAGAGAAATGTCGCGTTTTGGGCAGGAAAATACTGAGATAATCAGAAAAGAGGTGGACAGACTAATTCCAACAAATACGAAGAGATCTAAGGTAATTATATGGAAACAACTTTTAGAATCATACAAAATTGTAGTAGGAACTTCTGTCATAGTCCTGGCTGCAATTTTGGGGGATTGGGGGTTTCATATGAAGAAAACAAACTGCGAAGACTATAAAGAATCTGTTGTGAAGGTGATAAAAACTGTTAATTATTTTAAATACGTATATACTATTAAAATATTTTTGTTAGATGGAGAGGTTAGAATTCATAAATGTAATACTATTTCAGGTTATGTGGAATTTATCCGCAAAACAACTTCAAGAAATGTACCTCATCAAATATCAGCTCTTTAATCCTTTCTCATGAGCAAGAAAGAACTGAGCGTGGAACGCCGGCAATTGCAAATAGACCCCACAAAAAGAAAAACTAGTTCTGCTGCTCTTACTAATGAAGAGTATAATAAAATTTGAAAAGTATGGGTTGAAAATGAAACAATCGAAGCCTCAGTCAAAGCCATAGGCAAAAAAAATCCACAGAAGTTGAACAACGCCAAGAATCAACAATACATCCGAATAATGTTTATAACAATTATTGTGTGTTTAATATTTCCAATAATTATAAGAGTTAAAGTTGTATATTTTTGGTATTTTATATATACGGCTTGAAGAACCATATATATTTGTGGTGATTGTTGGTTAAATCACTCTGGTTGTGCTGCTGCACCATATCTGAAGTTTGTTTCTTTGGTATTTATTGAAATAAACACGATAGTTTATTCCAAAACGGTGTTTAATATTTACACGTATATTTACAATATATACAGATATTGGTAATTTACAAGTTTAAGTGTGTATCTAGATGGTAGATGCTTCTCTTGCGGAATCTAAAAGTGGGTTCACAAAATTTAAAGTGAAATTACAACTCGTTTCTAATACCCCTACCTAGACATGGGGTAGCAATAGGTACATTGGTTTTTCCTAATTACAATGGTATAATAGCTATATTATGTATTTCTCCTAAATTGTTATATATCTAAATAGAGGGCTGTAAATAATATAAATACTTGTGAATAATAAATGGCAATGAAAGTAACATCAACAAATATTGTTAGATGAGGGTACGCAGACCCTAATAAAAACTTGTTTGAAAGGTTTAACATTCACAAATATTTGCAGGTATTACTAATTAGTACTCAGGTGAGGATGTAAAATATTTATGAAGGGAATTAAAAATATTCTGACCGGATATTTGGAGAGTAGATTGAGGGTAATCTTTGAGTATATAGGGGCGGTATTTTTTAGGAGACTATTTTATAATTTCGGGGTTGTAAAATTTATGTTTGACAAATTTTTCGTAAATTTACCGACGGATTATGATTAACTGGGAAATGTCGAACGACCATAAATTTTTTCAGAATTTGTTTTAAAGAAATGTGGTTTTTTACAAAAATAAAATTGAACATTACTTTTTTTGATAGTTTGACTGTTTGGAATGAAAGATTAGATCGAAATGTGATTTTTAGGATTTTTTAATGTTCAATTTCTAATAGTACATCGATGTACTATACAGGCTGTTCATTTTATCAGGGCACTCGAGAATATCTCACTTAATATCGGTCGTATCCATTTGAAATCCATGGCCTACTTTAAGAGATGGAGGAAAATATCGAAAATGCGGAACACGTCTAGGCCAAATGTCTCCGTTATTTGAAGAGATACGAGTAAAATTCTAAGGCAAAAATTGTTTGCAAAACAGAGTGTTTCAACGAGGTTTTATCTAATTTTTTTCAAAACCGCTGTATTTTGAGATTTACTCTTCAGGCTGTTTAATGTTTTATTATAGCAAAGATTTGAACAACTTATTGAATTATTTTATCGTTTTATTTAATCATACTTCTCCACGGCAAGTATAATGCTTGTTAAAAAAAATCATAGATTTAAAAAAAATGTTTTTATAATTACTAACGTAGTACCAATGAATATATATGGCATGTGATATATCGTTGAAAAGGGAGAAAAATACTCTATTTAATGGAGCCATTTTCCGCCCGTTTCAAAATATATTTTTTAACAGCCTGAAGATAAATCTCAAAATACAGCGGTTTTGATAAAAATTAGATAAAATCTCGTTGAAACACTCTGTTTTGCAAAAAATTTTCGCCTTAGAATTTTTCTCGTATCTCTTCAAATAACGGAGATATTTTGCCTAGACGTTTTCCGCATTTTCGATATTTTCCGCCATAACTCTTAAAGTAGGCCATGGATTTCAAATGGCTTTAAATCATTTTGTAGGTTATATAAATCGGCATCATTTTCATAAAAATAATTTTTTTTGTACGATAGATATTAAGTGAGATATTCTCGATAACCCTGCTAAAATGAACAGCCTGTATATAACACAATAAGAAATTTTTTAAAAAGTTCAAATAAACATGACGATTTAAATTTTGTTCTGTGAAATATGAACCAGCGATTCGATTGTAAAAGTCCCACGCCATACATTTAATTTTTTATAACGTTGACATCGTTTGTGAATGACGTCAGTAAAAAAAGATCATTCTGTGAAAACTTCTATCTACTGGGTAATTCCCACCGACCCATAAACTAAAATCCAATCGCTTCTCTTCATCTCCATTTTCAAGTGTATGTCTGAACCTTGACTTTAACGGTAGCACTTTGTTTCCATATAAATTCTCTGCAAATGACTTTTACCTACTTCCAGTCTTTGAGAGCGTTTCCGTAAAAATAATTTCGGAATGTCTATTATTGAATTTATTGTCAAAAATGTTGCTTATTCCTTTTCTTGGGTTTCTTGACATCCACTACATATCAAGATTCATTAAATTTATTTACAAGTTTACGCACTGATTGGCGCGATACGGCTGTGTAATGCAACTTTTCGTGGAAAAGATTAATTGCGTATCGATAAGAGACGTCTACAATTCCATAACATTTAATCAAATAAATTCGTTCTTGTTTTATAAACATTTTATTCAAAATAACAAATAAAGGCACTTCTCTCTTGAGGTATTTTGATGTTTTCTTAATTCATTAACACTCGGTACATCTGATCTAAGATATTTATATGGCAAACTCATTTTTTTGACAATCAGATTTTTTGTATGAAAAATAACTTCTATTCGTAAAATCAATAATAGAGATGTTTTTCCTCTTGTCAACTGCATCCGGGGACACACTGTATAAAATTATAAGATGGGCATATTTTCATATTACATTTAATTTAGAACGACTTGTTACTTGCAATTTTTTCGCAAAATTAATAGTTATTTATAGAAAATTATTTTTTCACCCGTTATGTAAGAATGTGAGAGGCGATGAGCACCGAGATAATACCTCAGTATGACTTTGGACAATCATTACTACAATTTCGCCTATAATTAATTACAATTATTGGATTATTTAGTATTACGTTTGCAACTAATAGAAATTTACTATATTCTAATAAATAGAAATAATTACTAGACTTGGTCTTTTCGTATTTCCCGCTGAATTATAAATCAGCCAAATCTATATGTATAAAATCAAATAAATACAAACTCGAATATGAATCTTTATATTAGGAACTTTCAGTGTCAACTTATCGTAACGAAATTAGCAAATAACATTTCCAGTGCATCAATTCCATTGAAACCTTAAACTTATCCGAGCTAAGAACATGTGATTGTATCTGTTTAACTAAGACAAATATTTCTGATTTTGGTATACTGAGACACTTGTGATATACAGGGTGTAACTTAAATATGTTAAAATATTTCAGGGCCGCATTCCTTGGTTAATTATAAGAAAAAAACTGGTATCCAGAAATGTTTAATTTTTGAGATAGGGAGTGTTAGAATTTTCAAAAAATATGGATATTTATTATTATAGATAACAAGAATACTGAAGAGACAACTTTAGTCTACAGTTAAATGACTTACCTTAGGATGTAGTCACTTTTAATGTACAGGGTGTCACTACTTCTGTAACCGAGTTAACAGCACCTCAATACACATATCTTCGCCACTGGTTAATTGTAGAGCATGACTTAATCACAAATTAAGGCATCATATCTAAGTATACCGTATACCAAATTTGGTTTAAATAATTGCAATAATAATGGCAGTATAAAGAAAAATCAATACTTATTTCATTGAAAATTTCGACGCCCTGTATCACCAAGACGAAGGGAATATGAAATTTCTTTCTTAAAATTAACTAAGGAAAATGTCTCTAAAATATTTAAAGATACTTAAATTACACCCTGTATACTACATAGTAACATGGAAAATAATAGACAGAACAATGTGGTGTTGTATATGTAGAAAAACTCCTCAACCATAAAGTAGATATTAGTAGACTTAGGTCATAAAATCATTAAATGTTCCTGTCTATTCAAAGAAAGCTATTCACAATAATTGGTATATTCCATCCCCCATCTACAAATGTGAATTAATTTCTGGAAGTATTCGTAGAACTTATATAAAATCTTGAAACATCCTATGGTATTCCAGTTAGTGGATACATAAATTTAAATGTTTTATCAAATTCGAATTGCTAATGAGTATTTGAACACAGTGAGAACTCTAAACGAATTTAGCTGAACAATGAAACTATGGAACAATAAAATAAAAACCTAGAATAAAGAAAAAATAATAACTTCAAATATAAACGATCAATAAATGATATTGCTATCTACGGGGAAACAAACGTTACAATTACATGAAAACAAATAGTACTTCAAAATAGGTAATTATAATCAAATGACACAAGAACTGTCAATAATGGAGAACCGAGCCGCCTGGGAAATGCCTGTAAAAAGAGTCTATACCAGTCGAGGACCCAGAGAAATTAAAAATGGTTTTCTACGGAATCTGCCGCATTCAAATTTTCAGGTCGCGTTGAAATTCGGAATTGCGAACACCCCCTGAAATTCAATTTTACCCCAAAATCGAGAAATCGGAAATACACATTTTTTAATACTTCTCAAGACATATCTTTGTTATTAAAAAAATTTCGAAGCAATTTTTTTTTTTAAATGATTGTTAGTATCTTGGCTATAACCTAGTACTATTAAATTGTTTTCCATTGAGCCGCTTTGAAGAAAATTACAAGTTTATAAGACCTTGTCATTTTGGTGTAGTGATACTTTGAGTAATCGAGGAGCGACTGTAGAAGAAGGCAGCGACAACATTTCGCCCAAAATACTATAAAAAAAAGTTTTATATAATTCTTAGGCTGTCGCCTGCGCTTATGTGTCTGCTCTTAAACTAAAAAAAGTTCATTAAAACATTTCATACGGTTTCGAAGACATGACGAGGTGAGTAATAAAAAGTACGTTTTTTTTAATTTTCACAAATTTTACACATTTTTTGATTTTAAAAAATCGGTACCGTTAAAAAAATCGTAAATGGCCTTTTCGGATGTCCAGTGACCTATCTAATGATGCCATGAAGGTCTCATCTGGTTATACCTCAAAAAAATTTTTGACACAATTACTTCCACGTCCAGTGGAAGTATAGAAACGCAAAAAAATTTTAATTTTTCTTTAAATAGGCTGAAGATGTCATGAAATGTCAAGATTTTAAATTTGAGCGAAAAAAATTTCCTGTCTGTCTCTCAGTCGGTCTGTCTGTCTGTAACTTTTTATGCGCAGGTTTACTCTGGAAAAAATTACTCGGTTAAATTTATATTTACATATTAAGTAAAATTCCACGAAAAATTAAGATTATAATTAGCAAATAAGATAGTGTCCAAAGAAATGGTCGGGTAGTTTATTTACTGCAAATAGCCTAGTCCCATATTTATGACCCTTAATTATGCTCAGTTTAGTATGGGTATATATAATAGCACGGAGCATTCAGTCAACTCAGTATTATAACAACTTATGTACAGGAACATTCGTATAGCTAGAGTGTTAAGTTTAAACAATTTTAAAGCGAACATTTATAAATTTATTTAACCTCACAGTGCGATAGTGAGCAGCAATGTCTTACCGAAGTAGTTACGATTCAATGGAGAGAATGGAGACTATTTTTAAGGGAAAATTTTGCAGAATTATGCTGGCAGAACACATCTCTAATGGGCAAACGGTGGCAATTAAGAAAATGGACAAAGCACCACTCACACCTGATAACATAAGGTACTTATATAAAGAAGCGGACATCATGAAAACGCTGAATCATCCAAATGTTGTAAAATTATTAGAAGTATTTGACAGCGAAGAATGTCTCTATTTGGTAATGGAGTATGCATCCGGTGGTGACTTATATGGCTACCTCGAGGACAATTGCAGTTTAGATGAAAACGAGGCACGACGTATGTTTAGGCAAATTGTATCTGCAATTGAATATTGCCATCAAAAGGGAATCATTCATAGAGACATAAAAATCGAAAATATTTTATTGGACTCTAATATGAACATCAAAGTCGCAGATTTTGGGGAATCTGATATATTAGCCACAAATAGTAAACTAGAGAGATTCTGCGGTACCCTTGAATGTATGGCACCTGAAATCATCCTGCGTGAGAAATACGGATCCAAAGTGGACGTATGGTCGCCTGGAGTACTTTTATATTGTTTAGTGGCGAATGAGAACCCTTTCACAGGCCCAACGGATAAATACATTCAAGAGCAAATTCTGCGTTGTAGTTCTAAAATTCCACCTTTCGTGGGGACAGACTGTGCCAATTTAATAAGAAACATTCTTAAACTGGATCCTGAGAAAAGATCAACATTAGAATTAGCGATGCAAGACAAATGGATAAACAATGGCTACGAATGTGAGCTAAAACCTTATGTAGAGCTAGAATCGCACTTGAGTAACTGAGTGATCTATAGGATAAGTGAACCAATTATACCATTTAGGGTTACATAGGGACGACGAAGAGAATTCTTTGAATTCCTGGAATATGATGCCAGTCTTCGCCCGGCTAATGATTTATGCGCATTGTACTTCGTTGGTGACAAATAAGGAACAAAATTAGCAAGCATGCTGCGTATTATCCTTAGTGTAATTGGCAGATTTACATCGTTTTCTATTATTTCACTGGGTTAATGTTATATATTATAAATATAAGTGCATTGCTTTAACTTATTTCATAACTTTTATTAAAGTATATGCGTATTTCAGATTCATACGAAGTAAACAAACGCACCCGAGTTTATGACCGATTAACCAATAGCAATGCGTCATTTAGCAAATCACGATTTAGCATGCATTGATAATACGTTTACATTTTATGAATCTGAAATACGATAATATGCTATAGACAATTAATTTATTATAAAAAAATGCTCTGCCTAACGGAGAATTGCTGGGCAGCAGTAAGTTACAAAGTTACAAATAGATAACAAGTGACTGTGTAAGCGCAAAAATATTACATGCATAGATAGCAATAATTAAGAACCGAAAACAAAGTTTTAATTTATTCAATTACTTATTTCTTTTATCACATTGCAGTGGTAGATATCAAACCAATCTTGGGAATTATCATAATGTTCAAACCTTTTATACAGTGGCCAAGAATATCTGAATATTAGTTCTGGGAGTCGGTAAATTGTAACTGTACCTTATTTTACTGTCAATAAATATACTTATTTTTACCAATGTTAGTAATGAAAAAGATAAGATTAATTATTTAATTATTAACAAGAAACCTAGATAAAATTGACACTGCCGGTAGTTCATTGACTCGGAAGCTTTGAGAGGTGGGGTAAGACAAACTTGCCAGGCCTTTCTCTTATTGTGGTGATATACACTAAGAAATTACCCTAAAATACGTAAGAGACTCTAAATGTTCTTAAATGTAGGCGCCAACCGTTCTATACACAATGATGTTGATGAAAACCAAGAATAGTAAAATGTAATCAAATAATGTAGTTTATATAAAAAAGGAATTATTTTTGTTTATAGTATGCATATTCTTGAAGTAAACCCTCGAAATTGTGAACAGAACTCATTAAAAAAATTTAAAATTAATTTTGTTAGAAACCGATCAAAATGAGTTTTATTTTTTAAGTCTGGAATAACAACAAAAAGATATACATACACAGATATTGCATAACATAAATAACCAGATCGGGCCGCTGTTAGAAAAGATATTTAAAAGTTATTATAGCTTTTTGTTTATACCTTTGTTTCACCAAAATTCAATCTTAGAACTTTATTAATTGACTTTACACAAATGTCTTACCTTTATAGTTGTATTAATCACAAAACACGAATAAATTATGCAATTGATAAAAATTTTTGATCACAAAATCCTGTACAATCGTATATATTAATATTGTAATTTTTAAATAAATGTGGATAATTTAAATTTTCAGAGGTATATAATTGAAATGATTAAGGTACATCTTTCTATATAAGAAGTAGTATATAAAAAAAAATTGAAATAATTTTTAGAATTTTAAATATATGCAAAGAGAAATGAAATTACGTATGTATAATTTTTATAAGGAAAAATGCTTTTCAAACGGCGGTATGTACTTAAATAATTAAATATTACTCAATGCCTTTAAAATGTTTAGTTATAATTTTATTTTACTGAAGAGAAGATATTATAGTTATATGAATATGTATATGTATGTATGTTTCACTTAGCTGTTGAAGTTCCAAAATTTATCCAATGCATGTAGAAACTAGAATTCTTCTATGCCCTTTAATCTTCCGCAAAAACTCCATATAGGTACAGGAAAACCAAATAAGTTGTTTAAGAAAGGTATGAAACAAAATGGCGATAACATGTCCCAAAAAAAACACGCCATGTGGTCGAGTCATTTATATCCGCAAAATCTAGTTTAATCACGTAACATTTTTTACATGGTTTTAGAACATGTTCTTAGGAACGAAAACCATTCCGGACCATTGGGAAACTGTTCACTTTATGAACAATAACTTTTCGTCACAAAACAGGCATCTTAAAAAATATCGAACCCATATAGCTTTTTTGAACCAAAAACAGTTGGAAACTCTTGCAATTGACAAGATTTCTGGTGACCTCCGTCTCCGGGTCGTCTCAACAGCCAGTCCTTAGTCCTCGTCGAATATAGAAAAATCACACGTGACCCCGGAAACTAGTCAACATACTCGTTGAATGGCAAAGATATTTTAATTTACTTAGACATCACATAAAAATCTCGTTTTAAAATGATATACATTTTTAAATTTAGTTTAGCATCTATTAATGAAATTAATATATCATTTAAGCTTAAGGCTTCTTTATTGCCTACACTTGACCGCATAGGTCTAGACAATTAATTAAATTATGTTTAGGTAGCAATTCACATGCTACAATATGGAGTAATAAGTTTTTGCTAGAACCTGATCTATGTGCTCGGAAATTTAAGAAACTCAAAATAGCGCCGCAGTCTGTTATTTTATGTATTGCTTTAAAAATCAATACAATACATTAAATAATACTGTGTTTTAACATAAAAATCGTACCAAAAAAAATGTTTCAATTTGAGGGCTACGAATTGAGGATCGTTTTTCTGCCCGATCCACATCACTATACCTTAAAGCGAACACAAGACAAGTGCAAAGAAAGTTATTTCCTCCTCTATGCTGCGTGCTGCGTTTCGTCTATTTACAGCTAAATGAAAATAAAAAAATCGGCAGCTACTGGAAGCGGCTGGAACCTCCTCACTCGGTGGGGAAAAAAAGCATTGTGCGACAAAACGGCACTAAACGTAATCCGATCTCATCCAAAACCTTTTCAGATCTTCTGGGGCACTAAAAAAATCCTCAACTTAATGAATTTACAATCATCTATGCGAGTTTTATTACCTACATTATCGCTCGCTGAATAATATACTATTAGGATATTAACAACTTTAACATCACTTGAACGACTAAGAAAGTCTAGTTATCCTAAATACTACAGATTTGTAAAGCAACAAACTGAAAATTGGTAAAGTGATAATCTATAATAAATTCATCAACGAAGGTACAGAAAGTATATGATATTGATATTGTTACATCTACCTTTAAAGTTTGTGACAATCCGCTAAAAGTTACAAATATGCCGCAATCTTATTAGCATGACATGACACCAACGTTATCGGATGACAAACGATGACAATGACAATCGTCAAAATTTGCTCATTGCAATCCGATCGCTCGCGGCTGTCTTTGTTAAATGAAACATTAGCATTTCAGTAATTTTACTAGATTTTAGGGGAATAATTGTAGTTTAATTCTTCGATTTGTCTGTATATATATTTAAAAACGGCACTAAACGTAATCCGCTCTACTTCTAGAACAGTGAAGAAACCCTCACACGTGAAATGACACGTGATGTGATGAGTTTCACGACGTAACGGTTACGCGCATCGATCAGGTGATGCGAAATGCTTATTTGCTTTGTTTTTAATTTTTTTCACGGAAACCAAATCGAAAGGGTGGAAGTGTGATATATCGTTGAAATCAGAATTTTAATTGCTTTTCAATGGTTTCAGTGCAAATTGAATATAATTATAAAATAAACAACTTGTTGCGTCAAAATGGAACTAAACGTAATCCGATCTCAACCAAAACCTTTTCAGGTCTTCTGGGGCACTAAAAAAAAACGCACACGCAAAGTTTCATTCAAATCCGTTCAGCAGTTTCGGCGCTATCATGCTAACACACATACACACATACACACACACACAGGCATTTTTCAAAAACCACTTTTTTGGGTTCCTAGGACCTCAAAACGTAAAGATTTGATGTTATCGTTTTCGTTTTTGAACCAATTTTAGTAACCTCTCACAATTTTATTGTGGAAAGGCTAAAATGGCTTTTTGTTTAAAATGCTAAAAGGTAACATGCAATTTGCATTGAAACGAAAAACACGATTACTATTAACGACTAAATATTTTGTAAAGAGAGAGTACTGCAGCAGCATAAGACACTCCTTAATTTAAAAATTAGTGGTATCGAGCACCAAATAAAAAAATATTACAGTAC
The DNA here is from genome assembly GCA_963675555.1 of Leptura quadrifasciata. NCBI lineage: Eukaryota > Metazoa > Arthropoda > Insecta > Coleoptera > Cerambycidae > Leptura > Leptura quadrifasciata. The sequence goes on from OY776681.1 coordinate 66,042,889, forward strand.
ATCCAAAATACTCCAAGTAACAAAAATTAATACTTTTATTTGTACTTAAAAAATTACTCGGAGTATTTTAAGGTATTCTAAATATTTTAAGTACTTTACTGGGTACTGGGAGTACTTTGTAAAAGTTGCCTCAACACTGAGGACCCAAACCAAAATTAAGGTGGGCGAAGTCCTCTAATAATAATAAATATTCGGCTATAACTCTAAAACGACCCTATTAAACAAATGTTATAAAATATATCAAATAAAGACAATTATTTTTTCTATCGTTAGATATATAATTTGTAGTCATCAATAACGTGCAAAGAAAGAGCTGCCCGTGTAATTGGGCTATAATCTTAATTAGTAACTCTTATTCTTCTTACATACTGCGAGCAAATTTCACTGAACCAATTGAGAATTGTTTTACTATTTTTTCTTCTGTAAAGTCCATTAACAAGAAATATTGGGAGAGCGTTCTAGCTATAACAAGTTTTTAATTACTATTCAAACGACCTAACAAATTTGACACAAGACAAAAAAAAGATATAACTTTTTTCTCTCAATTGGTACATAATATTAAAGGTATTTATTTAAATAAAAACGCCAGTGGCGAGTATACAAAAAGCAACACATTTAATTGAATTAGAACGTATTTTTAATAATAGTAAAGCCCCCCAACATTTTACCATTGTGTATTCAATAAAACATTAACAATGTAATATATGTAATGGTAAAATTAACAAAAAATATTTAATCGAAAATAAAATAACTAATTTATGGTAACTTCTGAACAATAATAAAAATCAAAGCATGTTTGCTTTGTAATGCATTAGTTACACATTTATACAACGTGTCCCATTTTGCTTTGAACTACCTCAATAAAAAGTTTATTTAATGCCCAATTTAGATCACTTTTTTTAAATATAGATCTTTTAAAAGGGCATCTTTGTCTTATATTAAATTTTACAAAACATAATAGCGTGGCCTACTATTTTTATTTACTGGTCAGGAAATGGTGAAATCTTTTTTTAGCGATTTTTAACCTCACAATAAAATTGTGAGAGGTTACTAAAATTGGCCCAAAAACGAAAATTGAGATAACATCAAATCTTTACGTTTTGAGGTCCCAGGAACCGAAAAAAGTGGTTTTTGAAAAATGTCTAATGTGTGTGATGGTGTGTAATGGTGCGTATGTATGTGTGTTGCATGATAGCGCCGAAACTACTAAACGGATTTGGATGAAACTTTGCATTGGAGTTTATGTAGTGCTCCAGAAGATCTGAAAAGGTTTTGGTTAAGATTAGATTATGTTTAGTGCCTATTTTTCGCACCAACTTGTTTATTTTATAATTACGTACAATTTGCAATCGAACCATTGAAAAGTAGTTAAGATTCCGATTTCAATGATATGCACACTTGAGAGAGCGAGGGAGATTCGACAAAAAAAATTTTACCAAAATTATTTCACAAAAAAAAAACTTTAGAACTGATTGCAAAACCTTGTAGGCTGGTGCCGGTGTTGTATTTGATGCATAAATAAGATGGCCTTGACTGGCATTTTGACGTATTTCACTGATAAAATTTTTAATAGCGTGGTGTGAGTTATTTTATTACCGAGTTTGAGAGAAATGTGGCGTTCTGGGCAGGAAAATTCTGAGATATTCAGAAAAGAGGTGGACAGACTAATTCCAACAAATACGAAGAGATCTAAGGCAATGATATGGAAACAACTTTTAGAATCATACAAAATTGTAGTAGGAACTTCTGTCATAGTCCTGGCTGCAATTTTGGGAGATTGGGGGTTTAATATGAAGAAAACAAACTGCGAAGATTATAAAGAATCTGTTGTGAAGGTGATAAAAACTGTTAATTATTTTAAATACTTATATACTATTAAAATATTTTTGTTAGATGGAGAGGTTAGAATTCATAAATGTAATACTATTTCAGGTTATGTGGAATTTATCCGCAAAACAACTTCTAGAAATGTGCCTCATCAAATATCAGCTCTTAAATCCTTTCTCATGAGCAAGAACCGCGCGTGAAACGCCGGCAATTGCAAATAGATCCCACAAAAAGAAAAACTAGTGCTGCTGCTCTTATTAATGAAGAGTATAATAAAATTTGAAAAGTATGGGATGAAAATGAAACAATCGAAGCCTCAGTCAAAGCCATAGGCAAAACAAATCCACAGAAGTTGAACAACGCCAAGAATCAACAATACATCCGAATAATGTTTGTAATAATTATTGTGTGTTTAATATTTCCAATAATGATAAGAGTTAAAGTTGTATGTTTTTGGTATTTTATATATACGGCTCGAATAACCATATATATTTGTGGTGATTGTTGGTTAAATCACTCTGGTTGTGCTGCTGCACCACATCTGAAGTTTGTTTCTTTGGTAGTTATTGAAATAAACACGATAGTTTATTCCAAAACGGTGTTTAATATTTACACGTATATTTACAATATATACAGATATTGGTAATTTACAAGTTTAAGTGTGTATCTAGATGGTAGATGTTTCTCTTGCGGAATCTAAAAGTGGACTCACAAAATTTAAAGTGAAATTACAACTCGTTTCTAATACCCCTACCCAGACATGGGGCAGCAATAGGTACATTGGATTTTCCTAATTGCAATGGTATAATAGCTATATTATGATTTTTTCCTAAATTGTTATATATCTAAATAGAGGGCTGTAAATAATACAAATACTTGTGAATAATAAATGGAAATGAAAGTAACATCAACAAATATTGTTAGATGAGGGTACGCGAGCCTAATAAAAACTTATTTAAAAGGTTTAACATTCACAAATATTTGCAGGTATTATTAATTAGTACTCAGGTGAGTACTTCACAAATTGCATAAAAATTATAGATTTTTTATATTATACATATGCAGCACGAACAGAAGTAATATCTAGTTTTAAAGTGAAATTACGTTTTAAAAAATTTAATCTGCTTATTTTTGTTACTTTGTTATTATATTAGAAAAAACTTTAATTATTAATTTACGTTCCTTTACTTTCCCAGCGTTCTAATAAAATAAGGTGTATAATTGTCTAAGATAAATATATTATACTAAAAACTTTAGTTATTAATATACGTTTATTATTCAGATTGAAAAGTCCGATATATTGACAGACAAATAGATCGACAGACACATAACCGGATGTCAGTTCGGATATATTTGTTATTGTCCGACATCAAGACCTACATTTTCATTATAATCCGAATTTGAATTTTTTTAAGACGCCTCCAGCATTCAAATTCAATTTGAACGCTGCCAGCAAATGTTACGCCGTACTTCCGGTTGCAGAGTGTTTAAAAATCATAATTGAACACCAACACGCCTCTCTCGATGGGAAAAATAATAGATTTAGTTTAAATACCTTAGCTTAAGACTCTTGAGCCTGTCGATGCACTTTATTTGTAGATTTGAGAAGGTGGGGGGTTACGCTTGAAGATGTTAGACAGGCCCAAAAGCTACGCCTTGTATATTTAATTTCGGTAATTTCTTGGACTGATTCTAATTTTAAAGGTTTTGATTAAGAACTGTATTATTAAAATGTGTCGGGTGGAAACCAACACCCTGTATATTAAGCGTTTGGTGCTTTAGATACGGTAAAGTTCAATTGGAAAGTCTAAAATCATTTTGAGTTTTGTCAGGTGAATTTGCAACACCCTATATATGGTTTTCGGATATAAAACTTCTTTTGAATGTCAGAAAATGGTTTCTGAATCACTGTGGTTAAGTTAATTGAACATTTGTTGATATATTCATTTTTTATAGATACTTCTTGTCACCCTGTATATAGTGACTTATTGGGTAGCACTTGGTTTTAACGAGAATAACTATTTCGATTTAGATTAATGAAAAACTTCAATGGATTATTTTTTAACAAATTTATTTCGATTTTCATTGCGGTTTCTAAAATGGCAACTCTTTGACAATAAGAATTGTGACTTTTGGAAAATTTATTTGAGTTCGAAGTTTAGTTTAGAAGTCACTAATAATTAATGCGCGGAGGCAGGTTTTGTTTAAAAAGTCTGAAAAAATTCACTTGGTTTAATGCGCGAGGGCAGCGTAGATTTAACAGTTAAATGTTTCTTAAAGCTAGAGCATTAGGTGCGAATTAGTTTGATGCACGAGAGCAGAATAGATTTAGTTATTGAAATTGAAAAGCTAGGGTACGATGTGCGAATAGACGTTTTTAACTTGCGGTCATCAAGGAAATCGTCGCGGAGCTTTTCAGGAAATAAAATAAAGCGCGAGAAATAGGGAGCTAACTAACCGTGGAAAACCGAAAAAAGTTATTTCAGAAATCTCCGGAGATTCTAGTATGATCACTAATTACAATTTTAAATACTATGTAGTTTAAAAGGAAACTATTTCACTCGCGATACTTCACAACACTTGAATTACTTCCGGAACAGAACTTGCATTCGCTTGCCGTGATGGGACTTTTATATGCTCAGGAATTGTTGCGTTTTTCGCGTCCCGCGAGTTTCGCACGAAAATTTTTACCCCCGTTTTAGGTCTGGAAAAGTTTGGAATCGCTCCGTGCGAGCGAGGATGACTCACCGTTGCGTAATATTGTGCAATACAGTAAAAAAATTGAAATTTTGAAAGGAAAGAAACTATATGAACGTATTGGGCATGAAAAGACGATTATTTTTATATAAGATTTATGCTCGAATCGATTTGGATTAAAAAGTTATTGAAGGTTTTTTTATTGATAAATTGAGAATATTTCGTATTACCCCGTAATGGAGTGTTAAAGCCACGCACGTACTATTAAATACCATACCAATACCATTTGCATGCCGGCGCCGGCAGGCTGAATGAAACGAGCGGAAACTATGTTTTAAGAATAGAGAAAGGTTACAGATATTGTATATGGGGGGCGATGAGAAAGTAAGGGTTATCCAAAACTTGGTACCTATCCAATGTTGAGGCAAAATTTCATCTAAATAATCTAGGCAAATCAGGGAATTATGTGGAGGAGCTCCATCTTGTTGAAAATATTGAAAGTTATGTCGATTCTCTAAAGATAGGTCATCTAAGAATTCATTAAATTCATTTCCTAAAAAGTTTAGGTACCTTTGACCACTGGGGTGACCATCATAAAAATAAGGACCTATTAAATTGGTGCCTAAAATACCCATCCACATAAATCCAGTCGGTCTATGCCAGTGTGTATTTTCAGAAGTCCATTTGTAATTAATATTGCGATTAAGAAATCCATTATTGGAAAAATTTGCCTCGTCGGACCAAAGTGTTTTATTACATATTAATGGATCGGCACGCTTCTTTTCCAACAGCCACCTGCCTCCTTGGTTTGTCCCCCGCTTGTAAATTGTGACCTTTTTTGACTTTATAACACCGGTAACCATTTTTCTTTAAAATTTTTCTAGCACTTGTTTTATTTATATGACAAGCAATTTGAATTTCTCTTAATGATATTTCTAAAATTTCTGTATTTTTATTTCTTACATAATTAATAACTCGGTTTACCTTATTTACATTATCAGTAACACAGTTCAACCTTGTCTTCTTCTTTAAAAATGAACCACTATTTTTCAGTTTCGTAGCAAATTTTTTGATCAGAGTTTTATTCGGCTGTAGTACTTGTGGAAATCTGTTTCTATATTCTACTTGAGCTAATCCAGAGTTACAATTGCATTGGCAACATGTAACGAACATATTATAACGAGCAATGTGAGTGAAAATCATTTATGAAAATTCTAAATCCTTAAACTAGTTTGATTGAGTGAGAGTTTAAGTATTAACTGAGATGATCTATCAAAAAATTAAATTGTCAAGTTTGCTCATAACCAACTATTTTGCAATAATTTAAATAATAGTAAAATCATGAAATACAAACAAATGGATATTATACTTAAATTAATTGGTAAAGACATTTTAACTTTCTGAGCAAGGAGTGACACTTTTATCAAGGACCTCTATACATTGGCATAACTGCGAATACTCTTTCCATAATTGCTCCATGTTGCTTTCTTGATTATTATTTAGTTTTTGTTACCTGAATTTACTTTATTCTTCTTAATTGTGTTAATGTTTTATTATAGCAAAGATTTGAACAACTTATTGAATTATTTTATCGTTTTATTTAATCATACTTCTCCACGGCAAGTATAACGCTTGTTAAAAGAAAATTATTGATTTTAGCAAAATGTTTTTATAATTACTAACGTAGTACCAATGAGTAAATATGGCATGTGATATATCGTTGAAAAGGGAGGAAAATGCTCTATTATATGGCGCCATTTCCCGCCCGGTTTAAAATATTTTTTTTAACAACCTGAAGAATAAACCTCAAAATATAGCGGTTTTGATAAAAATTAGGTAAAATCTCGTTGAAACGCTCTGTTTGGCAAAAAATTTGCGCCTTAGAATTTTTCTCGTATCTCTTCAAATAACGGGGATATTTGGGCTAGACGTTTTCCGCATTTTCCATATTTTCCGCCATAACACTTAAAGTAGGCCATGGATTTCAAATGGCTTTAAATCATCTTGTAGTTTATATAAATCGGCACAATTTTCGTAAAAATAATTTTTTTTCTACGGCAGATATTAAGTGAGATATTCTCGAGGGCCCTGATAAAATGGACAAACTGTATATAACACAATAAGAAGTTTTTTTAAAAAGTTCAAATAAACACGACGATTTAAATTTTCTTCTGTGAAATATGAACCAACGATTCGATTCCCACGCCATACATTCAATTTTTTATAATGTTGACTTCGTTTGTGAATGACGTCCAGTAAAATGATCATTCTGTGAAAACTTCTATCTGCTGGGTAATTCCCACCGACCCATAAACTAAATCCAATCGCTTCTCTTCATTTCTATTTTCAAGTGTATGTCGGAACCTTGACTTTAACGGTAGCACTTTGTTTCCATATAAATTCTCTGCAAATGACTTTTACCTACTTCCACTCTTTGAGAGCGTTTCCGTAAAAATAATTTCGGAATGTCTATTATTGAATTTATTGACAAAAGTGTTGCCGCGTCATCTTCATTATTCTTTTTCTTGGGTTTTTTGACATCCACTACAGATCAAGATTCATTAAATTTATTTACAAGTCTACGCACTGATTGGCGCGATCCGGCTGTGTAATGGAATGTTTCGGGGAAAAGATCAATTGCTTATCGATAAGAGACGTCTACAAATCCATAACATTTAATCAAATAAATTCGTTCTTGTTTTATAAATATTTTATTCAAAATAATAAACAAAGGCACTTCTCTCTTGAGGTATTTTGATGTTTTCTTAATTCATTAACACTCGGTACACCTGATCTAATATATTTACATGGCATACTCATTTTTTTTTGACAATCGGATTTTTTTTATAAAAAATAACTTCTATTCGTAAAATCAATAATAGAGATGTCAACTGTATCCGGGGACACACTGTATAAAATTATAAGATTGACATATTTTCATAGTACATTTAATTTAGAACGACTTGTTACTTGCAATTTTTTCGTAAAATTAATAGTTATTTATAGAAAATTATTTTTTCATCCGTTATGTAAGAATGTGAGAGGGGATGAGCACCGAGATAGGACCTCAGTATGATTTTGGACAATCATTACTACAATTTCGCTTATAATTAATTACAATTATTAGATTATTTAGCATTGCGCTTGCAACTAATAGAAATTTACTATATTCTAATAAATAGAAATAATTACTAGACTTGGTCTTTTCGTATTGCCCGCTGAATTATAAATCAGCCAAGTTTATATGTATAAAATCAAATAAATACAAACTCGAATATGAATCTTTATATTAGGAACTTTCAGTGTCAACTTATCGTAACGAAATTAGCAAATAACATTTCCAGTGCATCAATAACATTGAAGGCTTAAACTTATCCGAGCTAAGAACATGTGATTGTATCTGTTTAACTAAGACATGACAAGTTACAAATATTTCTGATTTTGGTATACTGAGACACTTGTGATATACAGGATGTAAGTTAAATATGTTAAAATATTTCAGTGTCGCATTCCTTGGTTAATTATAAGAAAGAAGTGGTATCCAGAAATGTTTCATTTTTGAGACACGGAATGTTAAAATTTCCAAAAAATATAGATATTTATTATTATAGATAACAAGAATACTGAAGAGACAACTTTAGTCTACAGTTAAATGACTTACCTTAGGATATAGTCACTTTTAATGTACAGGGTGTTACTACTTCTGTGACCGAATTAACAGTACCTCAATACACATATCTTCGCCACTGGTTAATTGTAGAGCATGACTTATTCACAAATTAAGGCATCATATCTAAGTATATCGCACACCAAATTTGGTTTAAATAATTGCAATAATAATGGCAATATAAATAAAAATCAATATTTCTTTGAAAATCTCGACGCCTTGTATCTCCAAGACGAAGAGAATATGAAATTTCTTTCTTAAAATTAACTAAGGAAAATGTCTCTAAAATATTTAAACATACTTAAATTACACCCTGTATACTACATAGTAACATGGAAAATTATAGCCAGAACAATGTGGTATTGTTGTATATGTAGAAAAACTCCTCAACCATAAAGTAGATATTAGTAGACTTAGGTCATAAAATCATTAAATGTTCCTGTCTATTCAAAGTAAGCTATTCACAATAATTGGTATATTCCATCCCCCATATAATAAATGTGCATTAATTTCTGGAAGTATTCGTAGAACTTATAGAAAATCTTGAAACATCCTGTGGTATTCCGGTTAGTGGATACATAAACTTAGATGTTTTATCAAATCCGAATTGCTAATGAGTATTTGAACACAGTAAGAACTCTAAACGAATTTAGCTGAACAATGAAACTATGGAACAATAAAATAAAAACCTAGAATAATGAAAAAATAATAATTTCAAATATAAACGATCAATAAATGATATTGCTATCTACGGAGAAACAAACGTTACAATTACATGAAAACAAATAGTAATTATAATCAAATGACACAAGAACTGTCAATAATGGAGAACCGAGCCGTCTGAGAAATGCCTGTAAAAAGAGTCTATAGCAGTCGAGGACCTAAAAAAACTAAAAATGGTTGTCTACGGAATTTGCCGCATTCCAATTTTCAGGTCGCGTTGAAATTCGGAATTGCGAACACCCCCTAAAAGTCAATTTTACCCCAAAATCGAGAAATCGGAAATACACATTTTTGAATACTTCTCAAGTCATATCTTTGTTATCTTTGTTATTAAAAAAGTTTTCAAAGCAATTTTTTTTTTTTTCTTAAATGATTGTTAGTATCTTGGCTATAACCTAGTACTATTAAATTGTTTTCCATTGAGCCGCCTTAAGAAAATTACAAGTTTATAAGACCTTGTCATTTTGGTGTAGTGATACTTTGAGTAATCGAGGAGCGACTGTAGAAGAAGGCAGCGACAACATTTCGCCCAAAATACCATAAAAAAAGTTTTATATAATTCTTAGGCTGTAGCCTGCGCTTATGTGTGTGCTTTTAAACTAAAAAAAGTTCATTAAAACATGTCATACGGTTTCGAAGACATGACGAGGTGAGTAATAAAAAGTACGTTTTTTTAATTTTCACAAATTTTACACATTTTTTTATTTTCAAAAAATCGGTACCGTTAAAAAAGTCGTATATGGCCTTTTCGGATGTCCAGTGATCTATCTAATGATGTCATGAAGGTCTCATCTGGTTATACCTCAACAAAATTTTTAACACAATTACTTCCACGTCCAGTGGATGTATAGAAACGCAAAAAAAAATTAATTTTTCTTTAAATAACCTCAAGATGTCATGAAATGTCAAGATTTTAAATTTGAGCGAAAAAAATTTCCTGACTGTCTGTCTGTCGGTCTGTCTGGCTGTAACTTTTTATGCGCACCTTTACTGTGGAAAAAATAACTCGGTTAAATTTATATGTACATATTAAGTAGAATTCCTAGAAAAATTAAGATTATAATTAGCAAATAAGAAAGTATCCAAAGAAATGGTCGGGTAGTTTATTTACTGCAAATAGCCTAGTCCCTTATTTATGACCCTTAATTATGCTCAGTTTAGTATGGGTATATATAATAGCACGGAGCGTTCAGTCAACTCAGTATTATAACAACTTATATACAGGAACATTCGTATAGCTAGAGTGTTACGTTTAAACAATTTTAAAGCGAACATTTATAAATTTATTTAACCTCACAGTGCGATAGTGAGCAGCAATGTCTTACCGAAGTAGTTACGATTCAATGGAGTCCACGAGGTGCAAGCGGCCCAGGCTGATCAGAGAATCGACAGTGGGCCAATACAGAATAACGAGGACTATTTTTAAGGGAAAATTTCGCAGAATTATGCTGGCAGAACACATCTTTAATGGGCAAACGGTGGCAATTAAGAAAATGGACAAAGCACCACTCACACCTGATAACGTAAGGTACTTATATAAAGAAGCGGACATAATGAAAACGCTGAATCATCCAAACATTGTAAAATTATTAGACGTATTTGACAGCGAAGAATGTCTGTATTTGGTAATGGAGTATGCATCCGGTGGTGACTTATATGGCTACCTCGAGGACAATGGCAGTTTAGATGAAAACGAGGCACGACGTATGTTTAGGCAAATTGTATCTGCAATTGAATATTGCCATCAAAAGGGAATCATTCATAGAGACATAAAAATTGAAAATATTTTATTGGACTCTAATATGAACATCAAAGTCGCAGATTTTGGGGAATCTGATATATTAGCCTCAAATAATAGTAAACTAGAGGGATTCTGCGGTACCCTTGAATGTATGGCACCTGAAATCATCCTGCGTGAGAAATACGGATCCAAAGTGGACGTATGGTCGCTTGGAGTACTTTTATATTGTTTAGTGGCGAATGACGACCCTTTCACAGGCCCTACGGATAAATACATTCAAGAGCAAATTCTGCGTTGTAGTTATGAAATTCCACCTTTCGTGGGGACAGACTGTGCCAATTTAATAAGAAACATTCTTAAACTGGATCCTGAGAAAAGACCAACATTAGAATTAGTGATGCAAGACAAATGGATAAACAATGGCTACGAATGTGAGCTAAAACCTTATGTAGAGCTAGAATCACACGTCAGTAACTGAGTGATCTATAGGATAAGTGAACCGATTATATCATTTAGGGTTACATAGGCACGACGAAGAAAATTCTTTGAATTTCTGAAATATGATGCCAGTCTTCGCCCAGCTGATGATTTATGCGCATTGCCTTTTATTGGTGACAAATAAGGAACAAAAATAGCAAGCATGCTGCGTATTATCCTTAGTGTAATTGGTAGATTTACATCGTTTTCTATTATTTCATTGGGTTAATGTTATATGTTATAAATATAAGTGCATTGCTTTAACTTATTTCATGACTTTTATTAAAGTATATGCGTATTTCAGATTCATACGAAGTAAGCAGACGCACCCGAGTTTATGACCGATTAACCAATGGCAATGCGACATTTAGCAAATCACGATTTAGCATGCATTGATAACACGTTTACATTTTATGAATCTGAAATACGATAATATGCTATAGACAATTAATTTATTATAAAAAAATACTCTGTCTAACGGAGAATTGCTGGACAGCAGTAAGTTACAAAGTTACAAATAGATAACAAGTGACTGTGGAAGCGCAAAAATGTAACACGTATAGATAGCAATAATTAAGAACCGAAAACAAAGTTTTAATTTATTCAATTACTTATTCCTTTTATCACAGCTACATTGCAGTGGAAGATATCAAACCAATCTTGAGGATTATCATAATGTTCAAATCTTTTATACAGTGGCCAAGAATATCTGAATATTAGTTCTGAGAGTCGGTAAATTGTAACTGTACCTTATTTTACTGTCAATAAATATACGTATTTTTACCAATGTTAATAATAAAAGAGATGATTAATTATTTAATTATTAACAAGAAACCAAGATAAAATTGACACGGCCGGTAGTTCAGTGACTCGGAAGCTTTGAGAGGTGGGGTAAGACAAACTTGCCAGGAATTTCTGTTATTGTGGTGATATACACTAAGAAATTACCCTCAAATACGTAAGGGACTCTAAATGTTCTTACATATAGGCGCCAACCGTTCTATACACAATGATGTTGATGGAAACCAAGAATAGTAAAATGTAATCAAATAATGTAGTTAATATAAAAAAGGAATTAATTTTGTTTATATTATGAATATTCTTGAAGTAAACCCTCGAAATTGTGAACAGAACTCATTAAAAAAAATTTTAAATTGATTTTGTTAGAAACCGATCAAACTGAGTTTTCTTTTTTAAGTCTGGAATAACAACAAAAAAGATATACATATACAGATATTACAAAACATAAATAATCAGATCGGACCGCTGTTAGAAAAGATATTTATAAGTTATTATACTTTTTTGTTTATATCTTTGTTTCACCAAAATTCAATCTTAGAACTCTATTAATTGACTTTACACAAATGTCTTACCTTTATAGTTGTATTAATCACAAAACACGAATAAATTATGCAGTTGATAAAATTTTTTGATCACAAAATCCTGTACAATCGTATGTAGTAAATATTATAAATTTTTCAGAGGTATATAAGCGAAATGATTAATTAAATGCTTCTATGTAAGAAGCAGTATATAAAAAAAAATTGAAATAATTTTTAGCATTTTAAATATATGCAAAGAGAAGTGAAATTACGTATGTATAATTTTTATAAGGAAAAATGCTTTTCAAACGGCGGTATGTACTTAAATAATTAAATATTACTCAATGCCTTTAAAATGTTTAGTTATAATTTTATTTTACTGAAGAGAAGATATTATAGTTATATGAATATGTATATATGTTTCACTTAGCTGTTGGAGTTCCAAAATTTATCCAAATGCCACTAATGCAAAAAAAAGCACACCATGTGGTCGAGTCATTTATAGCCGCAAAATCTAGTTTAATCACGTACCATTTTTTACATGGTTTTAGAACATGTTCTTAGGAACGAAAACCATTCCGGACCATTGGGAAACTGTTCACTTTATGAACAATAACTTTTCGTCACAAAACAGGCATCTTAAAAAATATCGAACCCATATAGCTTTTTTGAACCAAAAACAGTTGGAAACTCTTGCAATTGACAAGATTTCTGGTGACCTCCGTCTCCGGGTCGTCTCAACAGCCAGTCCTTAGTCCTCGTCGAATATAGAAAAATCACACGTGACCCCGGAAACTAGTCAACATACTCGTTGAATGGCAAAGATATTTTAATTTACTTAGACATCACATAAAAATCTCGTTTTAAAATGATATACATTTTTAAATTTAGTTTAGCATCTATTAATGAAATTAATATATCATTTAAGCTTAAGGCTTCTTTATTGCCTACACTTGACCGCATAGTTCTAGACAATTAATTAAATTATGTTTAGGTAGCAATTCACATGCTACAAAATGGAGTAATAAGTTTTTGCTAGAACCTGATCTATGTGCTCGGAAATTTAAGAAACTCAAAATAGCGCCGCAGTCTGTTATTTTATGTATTGCTTTAAAAATTAATACAATACATTAAATAATATTGTGTTTTAACATAAAAATCGTACAAAAAAAATGTTTCAATTTGAGGACTACGAATTGAGGATCGTTTTTCTGCCCGATTCACACCACTATACCTTAAAGCGAACACAAGACAAGTGCAAAGAAAGTTGTTTCCTCCTCTATGCTACATGCTGCGTTTCGTCTATTTACAGCTAAATGAAAATAAAAAATGGCTTTTTGTTTAAAATGCTAAAAAGTAATATGCAATATGCATTGAAACGAAAAACATGATTACTAGTAACGACTAAATATTTTGCAAAGAGAGAGTACTGCAGTAGCATAAGACACTCCTTAATTTAAAAATTAGTGGTATCGAGCACCAAATAAAAAAATATTACAGTACATATAAATACTCCAAGTAACAAAAATTAATACTTTTATTTGCACTTAAAAAATTACTCGGAGTATTTTAAGGTATTCTAAATATTTTAAGTACTTTACTGGGTACTGGGAGTACTTTTTAAAAGTTGCCTCAACACTGAGGACCCAAACCAAGATTAAGGTGGGCGAAGTCCTCTAATAATAATAAATATTCGGCTATAACTCTAAAACGACCCTATTAAACAAATGTTATAAAATATAACAAATAAAGATAATTATTTTTTCTATCGTTAGATATATAATTTGTAGTCATTAATAACGTGCAAAGAAAGAGCTGCCCGTGTAATTGGGCTACAATCTTAATTAGTAACTCTTATTCTTCTTACATACTGCGAGCAAATTTTACTGAACCAATTGAGAATTGTTTTACTATTTTTTCTTCTGTAAAGTCCATTAACAAAAAATATCGGGAGGGCGTTCTAGCTATAACAAGTTTTTAATTACTCTTCAAACGACCTAACAAATTTGACAAAAGACGAAAAAAAGATATTAGTTTTTGCTCTCAATTGGTAAATAATATTAAAGGTATTTAGTTAAATAAAAACGCCAATGGCGAGTATACAAAAAGCAACACATTTAATTGAATTAAAAAGTATTTTTAATAATAGCAAAGCTCCCAACATTTTACTATTGTGTATTCAATAAAAGATTAACAACAACAAAAATATTTAATCGAAAATAAAATAACTAATTTACAGTAACACAAATAAAAATCAAAGCATGTTTGCTTTGTAATGCAATAATTACACATTTATACAACGTGTCCCATTTTGCTTTGAACCACCTCAATAAAAAGTTTATTTAATGCCTAATTTAGATCACTTTTTTAAGTATAGATCTTTTAAAAGGGCGTCTTTGTCTTATATTAAATTTTACAAAACATAATAGCGTGGCCTACTATGATTTTTTTTCGGGTCAGGAAACGGTGAAATCCCTTTTTAGCGATTTTTAACCTCACCACAATAAAATTGTGAGAGGTTACTAAAATTGGTCCAAAAGCGAGAATTGAGATAACATCAAATCTTTACGTTTTGAGGTCCCAGGAACCGAAAAAAGTGGTTTTTGAAAACTCTCTGTGTGTGTGATGGTGTGTATGTGTGTGTATGTATGTGTGTTGCACGATAGCGCCGAAACTACTGAACGGATTTGGATGAAACTTTGCATGAGAGTTTCTGTAGTGCTCCAGAATATTTGAAAAGGTTTTGGTTGAGATCAGATTATTTTTAGTGCCGTTTAGGCGCAACAAGTTGTTTATTTTATAATTACTTACAATTTGCAATCGAACCATTGTAAAGTAGTTAAAATTCCGATTTCAACGATATACACACTTTAGAGAGCGAGGGAGATTCGATAAAAAAAAATTATACCAAAATTATTTGACAAAAAAAAACTTTAGAACTGATTGCAAAACCTTGCAGGCTGGTACCGGTGTTGTATTTGATGCATAAATAAGATGGCTTTGACCGGCATTTTGACGTATTTCACTGACAGAAATTTTAATACCGTGGTGTGGATTATTTTATTACCGCGTTTGAGAGAAATGTCGCGTTTTGGTCAGGAGAATACTGAGATAATCAGAAAAGAGGTGGACAGACTAATTCCAACAAATACGAAGAGATCTAAGGCAATTATATGGAAACAATTTTTAGAATCATACAAAATTGTAGTAGGAACTTCTGTCATAGTCCTGGCTGCAATTTTAGGGGATTGGGGGTTTAATATGAAGAAAACAAACTGCGAAGGTTATAAAGAATCTGTTGTGAAGGTGATAAAAACTGTTAATTATTTTAAATACTTATATACTATTAAAATATTTTTGTTAGATGGAGAGGTTAGAATTCATAAATGTAATACTATTTCAGGTTATGTGGAATTTATCCGCAAAACAACTTCAAGAAATGTGCCTCATCAAATATCAGCTCTTTAATCCTTTCTCATGAGCAAGAACTGCGCGTGAAACGCCGGCAATTGCAAATAGATCCCACAAAAAGAAAAACTAGTGCTACTGCTCTTACTAATGAAGAGTATAATAAAATTTGAAAAGTATGGGATGAAAATGAAACAATCGAAGCCTCAGTCAAAGCCATAGGCAAATCAAATCCACAGAAGTTGAGCAACGCCAAGAATCAACAATACATCCGAATAATGTTTATTATTGTGTGTTTAATATTTTCAATAACTATAAGAGTTGAAGTTGTATATTTTTGGTATTTTATATATACGGCTTGAAGAACCAGAAGTTTGTTTCTTTGGTAGTTATTGAAATAAACACGATAGTTTATTCCAAAACGGTGTTTAATATTTACACGTATATTTACAATATATACAGATATTGGTAATTTACAAGTTTAACTGTGTATCTAGATGGTAGATGCTTCTCTTGCAGAATCTAAAAGTGGTCTCACAGTGAAATTACAACTCGTTTCTAATACCCCTACCTAGACATGGGGTAGCAATAGGTACATTGGTTTTTCTTAATTACAATGGTATAATAGCTATATTATGTATTTCTCCTAAATTGTTATATATCTAAATAGAGGGCTGTAAATAATATAAATACTTGTGAATAATAAATGGTAATGAAAGTAGCATCAACAAATATTGTTAGATAAGCGTACAAAGACCGTAAAAAAACTTATTTAAAAGGTTTAACATTCACAAATATTTGCAGGTATTATTAATTTAGTACTCAGGTGAGGATGTAAAATATTTATGAAGGGAATTAAAAATATTCTGACCGGATATTTGGAGAGTAGATTGAACGTAATCTTTGAGTATATAGGGGCGGTATTTTTTAGGAGACTATTTTATAATTTCGGGGCTGTAAAATTTATGTTTGAAAATTTTTCGTAAATTTACCGACGTATTATGATTATCTGGGAATTGTCGAACAACCATGAATTTTTTCAGAATTTGTTTTAAAGAAATGTGGTTTTTTATAAAAATAAAATTGAACATTATTTTTTTTTGATAGTTTGACTGTTTGGAATGAAAGTTTAGATCGAAAAGTGATTTTTAGGATTTTTTAATGTTCAATTTCTAATAGTACATCAATGTACTATACAGGCTGTCCATTTTATCAGGGTACTCGAGAATATCTCACTTAATATCGGTCGTAAAAAAAAAAATATTTTTACGAAAATTGTGCCGATTTATATAACCTACAAAATGGTTTAAATCCATGGCCTACTTTAAGAGATGGCGGAAAATATCGAAAATGCGGAAAACGTCTAGGTCAAATATCTCCGTTATTTGAAGAGATGCGAGAAAAATTCTAAGTCGAAAATTGTTTGCAAAACAGAATGTTTCAACAAGGCTTTATGTAATTTTTTTCAAAACCGCTGTATTTTGAGATTTACTCTTCAGGCTGTTTAATGTTTTATTATAGCAAAGATTTGAACAACTTATTGAATTATTTTATCGTTTTATTTTATCATACTTCTGCACGGCAAGTATAATGCTTGTTAAAAAAAATCATTGATTTTAAAAAAATGTTTTTATAATTACTAACGTAGTACCAATGAATAAATATGGCATGTGATATATCCTTGAAAAGGGAGAAAAATACTCTATTTAATGGCGCCATTTCCCGCCTGTTTCAAGATATATTTTTTAACAGCCTGAAGAGTAAATCTCAAAATAACCTACAAGATGATTTAAAGCCATTTGAAACCCATGGCCTACTTTAAGAGTTATAGCGGAAAATATCGAAAATGCGGAAAACGTCTAGGCCAAATATCTCCGTTATTTGAAGAGATACGAGAAAAATTCTAAGGCGAAAATTTTTTGCAAAACAGGGTGTTTCAACGAGATTTTATCTAATTTTTATCAAAACCGCTGTATTTTGAGATTTACTCTTCAGGCTGTTAAAAAATATATCTTGAAACAGGCGGGAAATGGCGCCATTAAATAGAGTATTTTTCTCCCTTTTCAAGGATATATCACATGCCATATTTATTCATTGGTACTACGTTAGTAATTATAAAAACATTTTTTTTAAATCAATGATTTTTTTTAACAAGCATTATACTTGCCGTGCAGAAGTATGATAAAATAAAACGATAAAATAATTCAATAAGTTGTTCAAATCTTTGCTATAATAAAACATTAAACAGCCTGAAGAGTAAATCTCAAAATACAGCGGTTTTGAAAAAAATTACATATAGCCTTGTTGAAACATTCTGTTTTGCAAACAATTTTCGCCTCAGAATTTTTCTCGTATCTCTTCAAATAACGGAGATATTTGACCTAGACGTTTTCCGCATTTTCGATATTTTCCGCCATCTCTTAAAGTAGGCCATGGATTTAAACCATTTTGTAGGTTATATAAATGGGCACAATTTTCGTAAAAATATTTTTTTTTGTACGACCGATATTAAGTGAGATATTCTCGAGTGCCCTGATAAAATGGACAGCCTGTATAGTACATTGATGTACTATTAGAAATTGAACATTAAAAAATCCTAAAAATCACTTTTCGATCTAAACTTTCATTCCAAACAGTCAAACTATCAGAAAAAAGTAATGTTCAATTTTATTTTCATAAAAAACCACATTTCTTTAAAACAAATTCTGAAGAAATTCATGGTTGTTCGACAATTCCCAGATAATCATAATACGTCGGTAAATTTACGAAAAATTTTCAAACATAAATTTTACAGCCCCGAAATTATAAAATAGTCTCCTAAAAAATACCGCCCCTATATACTCAAAGATTACCTTCAATCTACTCTCCAAATATCCGGTCAGAATATTTTTAATTCCCTCCATAAATATTTTACATCCTCACCTGAGTACTAATTAATAATACCTGCAAATATTTGTGAATGTAAACCTTTTAAATAAGTTTTTATTACGGTCTGCGTACCCTGATCTAACAATATTTGTTGATGCTACTTTCATTGCCATTTATTACACAAGTATTTATATTATTTACAGCCCTCTATTTAGATATATAACAATTTAGGAGAAATACATAATATAGCTATTATACCATTGTAGTTAGGAAAAACCAATGTACCTATTGCTACGCCATGTCTAGGTAGGGGTATTAGAAGCGAGTTGTAATTTCACTGTGAGTCCACTTTTAGATTCCGCAAGAGAAGCATCTACCATCTAGATACACAGTTAAACTTGTAAATTACCAATATCTGTATATATTGTAAATATACGTGTAAATATTAAACACCGTTTTGGAATAAACTATCGTGTTTATTTCAATAACTACCAAAGAAACAAACTTCTGGTTCTTCAAGCCGTATATATAAAATACCAAAAATATACAACTTCAACTCTTATAGTTATTGGAAATATTAAACACACAATAATTGTTATAAACATTATTCGGATGTATTGTTGATTCTTGGCGTTGCTCAACTTCTGTGGATTTGGTTTGCCTATGGCTTTGACTGAGGCTTCGATTGTTTCATTTTCATCCCATACTTTTCAAATTTTATTATACTCTTCATTAGTAAGAGCAGTAGCACTAGTTTTTCTTTTTGTGGGATCTATTTGCAATTGCCGGCGTTTCACGCGCAGTTCTTGCTCATGAGAAAGGATTAAAGAGCTGATATTTGATGAGGCACATTTCTTGAAGTTGTTTTGCGGATAAATTCCACATAACCTGAAATAGTATTACATTTATGAATTCTAACCTCTCCATCTAACAAAAATATTTTAATAGTATATAAGTATTTAAAATAATTAACAGTTTTTATCACCTTCACAACAGATTCTTTATAATCTTCGCAGTTTGTTTTCTTCATATTAAACCCCCAATCCCCTAAAATTGCAGCCAGGACTATGACAGAAGTTCCTACTACAATTTTGTATGAATCTAAAAATTGTTTCCATATAATTGCCTTAGATCTCTTCGTATTTGTTGGAATTAGTCTGTCCACCTCTTTTCAGATTATCTCAGTATTCTCCTGACCAAAACGCGACATTTCTCTCAAACGCGGTAATAAAATAATCCACACCACGGTATTAAAATTTCTGTCAGTGAAATACGTCAAAATGCCGGTCAAAGCCATCTTATTTATGCATCAAATACAACACCGGTACCAACCTGCAAGGTTTTGCAATCAGTTCTAAAGTTTTTTTGTCAAATAATTTTGGTATAATTTTTTTTTATCGAATCTCCCTCGCTCTCTAAAGTGTGTATATCGTTGAAATCGGAATTTTAACTACTTTTCACTGGTTCGATTGCAAATTGTAAGTAATTATAAAATAAACAACTTGTTGCGCCTAAACGGCACTAAAAATAATCTGATCTCAACCAAAACCTTTTCAAATATTCTGGAGCACTACAGAAACTCTCATGCAAAGTTTCATCCAAATCCGTTCAGTAGTTTCGGCGCTATCGTGCAACACACATACATACACACACATACACACCATCACACACATAGAGATTTTTCAAAAACCACTTTTTTCGGTTCCTGGGACCTCAAAACGTAAAGATTTGATGTTATCTCAATTCTCGCTTTTGGACCAATTTTAGTAACCTCTCACAATTTTATTGTGGTGAGGTTAAAAATCGCTAAAAAGGGATTTCACCATTTCCTGACCCGAAAAAAAATCATAGTAGGCCGCGCTATTATGTTTTGTAAAATTTAATATAAGACAAATACGCCCTTTTAAAAGATCTATACTTAAAAAAAGTGATCTAAATTAGGCATTAAATAAACTTTTTATTGAGGTGGTTCAAAGCAAAATGGGACACGTTGTATAAATGTGTAATTATTGCATTACAAAGCAAACATGCTTTGATTTTTATTTGTGTTACTGTAAATTAGTTATTTTATTTTCGATTAAATATTCTTGTTGTTGTTAATCTTTTATTGAATACACAATAGTAAAATGTTGGGAGCTTTGCTATTATTAAAAATACTTTTTAATTCAATTAAATGTGTTGCTTTTTGTATACTCGCCATTGGCGTTTTTATTTAACTAAATACCTTTAATATTTTTTCTAATTTTGACATATAAAGTGACACTTTTTAAAACTGATTGACATTATGAAACGTCTTACTTTTTGTAACTAGTTGCATAAAGTAAAATTTTATGCAATTGGTGACGAAAAATGTATTTCAAAATTAGTGACAAAAAGAATTATTCTATTTATTAAACTGTTATAATACAAGTTAAAAACATAAATTATAAATTAATTAATTATTATAAATATTGATAACACAATTATTGCAATTATTCAAATTAATTCCCGACGACATATTTTTTTCATTGCTCGAACTTGCTGTTATTTGGGAAGTGGCGCACATTGCTTTAGATGTTTCACCAAATATTTCTTGCGCTATAAGTTTCTTATTATTCATAGAATTTTCGACATATCCCTCCGCAACAGAGCAAGATTTCCAACCTCCGTGCCTCTTTAATTTTAAAATATCAGCGCCACTGTCTGCTAGAAAAGTGGCAGAGCTTCTTCTAAAGCAGTGGCCAGTATATAGAACAGGGTTTGAAAGACGAAGAAATTGTGCAATAACTTTTGGCAGACTGCTAAATGTGTTAATTCCAACAGGATTTCTGGTACATTTTCCATTCGCATATTTTACAAAAAATCTGTTGTGTTTAAAAACCTGGGGACGCAACTTAATATATTTTCTTAATATTTCAACAAGATTCGTATTTTCAATGTCTCCAGTGGTAATTGCAAACTGCCGTATAACTTTTGTTTTTGAAGGTGGGATATCAACATGAAAATAGCTTCCTTCATCTATAACATTTTCAACTGGAAGAAATGTTAATTCTGCTTTTCTGCATGCTCCTGCCATTCCAATTATCATTGCAACCTTAGCCATTAAGTATTCTTTATCATCAGCTTCCACTAAAAATTTGGCAAAATCTTCTTTAACAAAAACTTTTGACTTTTTAGCACTGTACCCGTCCGCTTGACTTTTAATATATGCTACCAAATTTGTATATTTTTTAATATCAATATTCCTTTTCAGATTTAGTTCAGACCTTAACATTGAGTAAAGTGTCCATAATGTGGAAACTTTTAGATCTTTCTTACCCTCAAAATATGCAAGTAAAACTTTCTCATTAACATGTTTAATTTTCTTCTCATCACACCACGTAACAAATTTTTCGTATGCCAAATCATACACTGCCTTTGACTTTTTGGGAATTACTGATAATAGAGCATTACCTGCTGCCTCTTCAATATCGCTTGGTAGCTCTTCAGAACTTGAATTACTCATTTTTAAAAAATAAAACTAAAAATATATCAATCTCACTAAAAACCTTCCGTCTAGACTTTTTTACAAAATGTCAAACTGACAACTAACATGAAGTAACAGCAACAAACTAAATTTATATTTTCCAAATTTTTATCAATTATATTAAATTTAATTTTTTTATTACTATCTTCAAAATTAGAAAAAATCTTGTATGCAATACGTTACGAAATGAAATTTTGTGTAACTTGTGAATTTTTGCGAAACTCACTTCGTTCGTTCCGCAAAAATCTCACGCGTTACACAAAATTAGGCATTTCGTAACTGATGGCATAAATAGCTAATGTACCAATTGAGAGCAAAAACTAATATCTTTTTTCGTCTTTTGTCAAATTTGTTAGGTCGTTTGAAGAGTAATTAAAAACTTGTTATAGCTAGAACGCCCTCCCAATATTTTTTGTTAATGGACTTTACAGAAGAAAAAATACTAAAACAATTCTCAATTGGTTCAGTAAAATTTGCTCGCAGTGTGTAAGAAGAATAAGAGTTACTAATTAAGATTGTAGCCCAATTACACGGGCAGCTCTTTCTTTGCACGTTATTAATGACTACAAATTCTCTATTTGGTACGTTATAGAAATGTTTTTGTAATAATTTTCTCTGTTTATTTTTTATTAATTTGTCAATAAGTGACTCATTATAGCCATTGTTTTTTGCTAGTGTTTTAAGAATTCTAACTTCTTTTTCAAAGTTAACCCTATTTAAGTTTAAAGATAATAGTCTGTGTACATAGCTATGAAACGGTGACATTTTTATCTTCCAAGATTGATTACAATTTGCATGTATAAGTGTGTCAGTAAAAGTTGGCTTTCTGTAAATATCAAGTTCTAGGCCATGTTCTTTACGTGTCAGTGTAATATCTAAAAAGTTTATTGACCGTTCTTTTTCCATTTCAACTGTAAACTGAATTTTGTTGTTTAGGGAGTTAATAAAATGGATGAAATATGACAATTGTCTCTCAGTACCGATTCATATGTAAAACACATCGTCAACATATCTTACCCAAAAATGTATGTATTTAAGGAGATTATTGTTGGTGGTAAAAAGATTGTTTTCAAAATTTGCCATGAATATTTCAGCTAATAATGAGCTTAACGGACTACCCATAGGTAAGCCGTTTACTTGTGTTTAGCTGAAATATTCATGGCAAATTTTGAAAACAATCGCAAGGCCGAAACATATGTCAGAGAAATTTTGGAAAGAACTAATGAAACAATAAACCAAGTACGTATTATAACTATTCTTTTGAATATTTATAATTATTCTATTGAATATTATCGTATTTCAGATTCATAAAATGTAAACGTATTATCAATGCATGCTAAATCGTGATTTGCTAAATGTCGCATTGCCATTGGTTAATCGGTCATAAACTCGAGTGCGTTTGTTTACTTCGTATGAATCTGAAATACGCATATACTTTAATGAAAGTCATGAAATAAGTTAAAGCAATGCACTTATATTTATAATATATAATAATATATAACATTAACCCAATGAAATAATAGAAAACGATGTAAATCTACCGATTACACTAAGGATAATACGCAGCATGCTTGCTATTTTTGTTTCTTATTTGTCACCAATGAAGTGCAATGCGCATAAATCATCAGCTGGGCGAAGACTGGCATCATATTTCAGAAATTCAAAGAATTTTCTTCGTCGTTCCTATGTAACCCTAAATGATATAATTGGTTCGCTTATCCTATAGACCACTCAGTTACTCACGTGCGATTCTAGCTCTACATAAGGTTTTAGCTCACATTCGTAGCCATTGTTTATCCATTTGTCTTGCATCACTAATTCTAATGTTGGTCTTTTCACAGGATCCAGTTTAAGAATGTTTCTTATTAAATTGGCACAGTCTGTCCCCACGAAAGGTGGAATTTCATAACTACAACGCAGAATTTGCTCTTGAATGTATTTATCCGTTGGGCCTATGAAAGGGTCGTCATTCGCCACTAAACAATATAAAAGTACTCCAAGCGACCATACGTCCACTTTGGATCCGTATTTCTCACGCAGGATGATTTCAGGTGCCATACATTCAAGGGTACCGCAGAATCCCTCTAGTTTACTATTATTTGAGGCTAATATATCAGATTCCCCAAAATCTGCGACTTTGATGTTCATATTAGAGTCCAATAAAATATTTTCAATTTTTATATCTCTATGAATGATTCCCTTTTGATGACAATATTCAATTGCAGATACAATTTGCCTAAACATACGTCGTGCCTCATTTTCATCTAAACTGCCATTGCCCTCGAGGTAGCCATATAAGTCACCACCGGATGCATACTCCATTACCAAATACAGACATTCTTCGCTGTCAAATACGTCTAATAATTTTACAATGTTTGGATGATTCAGCGTTTTCATTATGTCCGCTTCTTTATATAAGTACCTTACGTTATAAGGTGTGAGTGGTGCTTTGTCCATTTTCTTAATTGCCACCGTTTGCCCATTAAAGATGTGTTCTGCCAGCATAATTCTGCGAAATTTTCCCTTAAAAATAGTCCTCGTTATTCTGTATTGGCCCACTGTCGATTCTCTAATCAGCCTGGGCCGCTCTCACCTCGTGGACTCCATTGAATCGTAACTACTTCGGTAAGACATTGCTGCTCACTATCGCACTGTGAGGTTAAATAAATTTATAAATGTTCGCTTTAAAATTGTTTAAATGTAACACTCTAGCTATACGAATGTTCCTGTACATAAGTTGTTATAATACTGAGTTGACTGAACGCTCCGTGCTATTATATATACCCATACTAAACTGAGCATAATTAAGGGTCATAAATAAGGGGTCATTTTATTTATTTTCGTAAAAATAATTTTTTTTGTACGACAGTTATTAAGTGAGATATTCTCGATGGCCCTGATAAAATGAACAGCCTGTATATAACACAATAAAAAGTTCAAATAAACATGACGATTTCAATTTTCTTCTGTGAAATACGAACCAACGATTCGATTGTAAAAGTCCCACGCCATACATTTAATATTTTATAACGTTGACTTCGTTTGTGAATGACGTCAGTAAAAAAGATCATTCTGTGAAAACTTCTATCTACTGGGTAATTCCCACCGACCCATAAACTAAAATCCAATCGCTTCTCTTCATCTCCACTTTCAAGTGTATGTCTGAACCTTGACTTTAACGGTAGCACTTTGATTCCATATAAATTGTCTGCAAATGACTTTTACCTACTTCCAGTCTTTGTGAGCGTTTCCGTAAAAATAATTTCGGAATGTCTATTATTGAATTTATTGTCAAAAGTGTTGCCGCGTCGTCTTCATTATTCTTTTTCTTGGGTTTTTTGACATCCACTACATATCAAGATTCATTAAATTTATTTACAAGTTTACGCACTGATTGGCGCGATACGGCTGTGTAATGGAACTTTTCGTGGAAAAGATCAATTGCGTATCGATAAGAGACGTCTACAATTCCATAACATTTAATCAAATAAATTCGTTCTTGTTTTATAAACATTTTATTCAAAATAATAAATAAAGACACTTCTCACTTGAGGTATTTTGATGTTTTCTTAATTCATTAACAATCGGTACATCTGATCTAAGATATTTATATGGCAATCTCATTTCTTTGACAATCAGATTTTTTTTTATGAAAAATAACTTCTATTCGTATAATCAATAATAGAGATGTTTTTCGTCTTGTCAACTGCATCCAGGGACACACTGTATAAAATTGTATAAAATTATAAGATGGACATACTTTCATAGTACATTTAATTTAGAACGACTTGTTACTTGCAATTTTTTCGCAAAATTAATAGTTATTTATAGAAAATTATTTTTTCACCCGTTATGTAAGAATGTGAGAGGCGATGAGCACCGAGATAATACCTTAGTATGATTTTGGACAATCATTACTACAATTTCGCTTATAATTAATTGTAATTATTAAATTATTCAGTATTGCGCTTGCAACTAATAGAAATTTACTATATTCTAATAAATAGAAATAATTACTAGACTTGGCTTTTTCGTATTGCCCGCTGGATTATAAATCAGCCAAGTTTATATGTATAAAATCAAATAAATACAAACTCGAATACGAATCTTTACTATATTAGGAACTTTCAGTGTCAGCTTATCGTAACGAAATTAGCAAATAACATTTCCAGTGCATCAATTCAATTGAAACCATAAACTTATCCGAGCTAAGAACATGTGATTGTATCTGTTCAACTAAGACATGACAAGTTACAAATATTTCTGATTTTGGTATACTGAGACACTTGTGATATAACTATATGTAACTTAAATATGTTAAAATATTTCAGAGTCGCATGCCTTGGTTAATTATAAGAAAAAAACTGGTATCCAGAAATGTTACATTATTGAGATGCGGAGTGTTAGAATTTCCAAAAAATATGGATATTTATTATTATAGATAACAAGAATACTGAAGAGACAAATTTAGTCTACAGTTAAATGACTTACCTTAGGATGTGGTCACTTTTAATGTTCCACAGGGTGTTACTACTTTTTTAACCGAGTTAACAGCACCTCAATACACATATCTTCGCCACTGGTTAATTGTAGACCATGACTTAATCACAAATTAAGGCATCATATCTAAGTATATCGCATACCAAATTTGGTTTAAATAATTGCAATAATAATGGCAGTATAAATAAAAATCAATATTTCTTTGAAAATTTCAACGCCCTGCATCTCCAAGACGATGAGGATATGAAATTTTTTTCTTAAAATTAACTAAGGAGAATGTCTCTAAAATATTTAAATATACTTAAATTACACCCTGTATACTACATAGTAACATGGAAAATTATAGCCAGAACAATGTGGCATTGTATATGTAGAAAAACTTCTTAACCATAAAGTAGATATTAGTAGACTTAGGTCATAAAATCGTTAAATGTTCCTGTCTATTCAAAGTAAGTATAATTGGTATATTCCATCCCCCATCTATAAATGTGAATTAATTTCTGGAAGTATTCGTAGAACTTATAGAAAATCATGAAACATCCTATGGTATTCCAGTTAGTGGCTATAAACTTGTATGTTTTATCAAATCCGAATTGCTAATGAGTATTTGAACACAGTAAGAACTCTAAACGAATTTAGCTGAATAGTGAAACTATAGAACAATAAAATAAAAACCTAGAATAATGAAAAAATAATAACTTCAAATATAAACGATCAATAAATGATATTGCTATCTACGGGGAAAAAAACGTTACAATTACATGAAAACAAATAGTACTTCAAAATAGGTAATTATAATCAAATGACACAAGAACTGTCAATAATGGAGAACCGAGCCGTCTGAGAAATGCCTGTAAAAAGAGTCTATACCAGTCGAGGACCTAAAAAAACTAAAAATAGTTTTCTACGGAATCTGCCGCATTCCAATTTTCAGGTCGCGTTGAAATTCGGAATTGCGAACACCCCCTAAAAGTCAATTTTACCCCAAAATCGAGAAATCGGAAATACACATTTTTTAATACTTCTCAAGCCATATCTTTGTTATTAAAAAAGTTTTCGAAGCAATTTTTTTTTCTTAAATGATTGTCAGCATCTTGGCTATAACTTAGTACTATTAAGTTGTTTCCTATTGAGCCGCCTTGAAGAAAATTACAAGTTTATAAGACCTTGTCATTTTGGTGTAGTGATACTTTGAGTAATCGAGGTGCGACTGTAGAAGAAGACAGCGACAACATTTCGCCCAAAATACCACAAAAAAAAAGTTTTTATATAATTCTTAGGCTGTCACCTGCGCTTATGTGTCTGCTCTTAAACTAAAAAAAGTTCATTAAAACATTACATACGGTTTCGAAGACATTACGAGTTGAGTAATAAAATGTACGTTTTTTTAAATTTCACAAATTTTACACATTTTTTGATTTTCAAAAAATCGGTACCGTTAAAAAAGTCGTATATGGCCTTTTCGGATATCCAGTGACCTATCTAATGATGTCATGAAGGTCTCATCTGGTTATACCTCAAAAAAATGTTTGACACAAGTACTTCCACGTTCAGTTGAAGTATAGAAACGCAAAAAAATTTTAATTTTTCTTTAAATAGGCTCAAGATGTCATGAAATGTCAAGATTTTAAATTTGAGCGAAAAAATGTCCTGTCTGTCTCTCTGTCTCCTCGGTCTGTCTGGCTGTAACTTTTTTATGCGCATGTTTACTCTGGAAAAAATTACTCGGTTAAATTTATATTCACATATTAAGTAAAACTCCACGAAAAATTAAAATTATAATTAGCAAATAAGAAAGTTCCAAAGAAATGGTCGGGTAGTTTATTTACTGCAAATAGCCTAGTCCCATATTTATGACCCTTAATTATGCTCAGTTTAGTATGGGTATATATAATAGCACGGAGCATTCAGTCAACTCAGTATTATAACAACTTATATACAGGAACATTCGTAAGTTATTAGTTAGAGTGTTACGTTTAAACAATTTTAAAGCGAACATTTATAAATTTATTTAACCTCACAGTGCGATAGTGAGCAGCCATGTCTTACCGAAGTAGTTATGATTCAATGGAGTCCACGAGGTGCAAGCGACCCAGGCTGTCCGGAGAATCGACAGTAGGCCAATACAGAATAACGAGGACTATTTTTGAGGGAAAATTTCGCAAAATTATGCTCGCAGAACACATCTTTAATGGGCAAACGGTGGCAATTAAGAAAATGGACAAAGCACCACTCACACCTGATAACGTAAGGTACTTATATAAAGAAGCGGACATAATGAAAACGCTGAATCATCCAAACATTGTAAAATTATTAGACGTATTTGACAGCGAAGAATGTCTGTATTTGGTAATGGAGTATGCAGCCGGTGGTGACTTATATGGCTACCTCGAGGACAATGGCAGTTTAGATGAAAACGAGGCACGACGTATGTTTAGGGAAATTGTATCTGCAATTGAATATTGCCATCAAAAGGGAATCATTCATAGAGACATAACAATCGAAAATATTTTATTGGACTCTAATATGAATATCAAAGTCGCAGATTTTGGAGAATCTGATATATTAGCCACAGATAGTAAACTAGAGGGATTCTGCGGTACCCTTGAATGTATGGCACCTGAAATCATCCTACGTGAGAAATACGGATCCAAAGTGGACGTATGGTCGCTTGGAGTACTTTTATATTGTTTAGTGGCGAATGAGGACCCTTTCACAGGCCCAACGGATAAATACATTCAAGAGAAAATTCTGCGTTGTAGTTATGGAATTCCACCTTTCGTGGGGACAGACTGTGCCAATTTAATAAGAAACATTCTTAAACTGGATCCTGAGAAAAGACCAACATTAGAATTAGTGATGCAAGACAAATGGATAAACAATGGCTACGAATGTGAGCTAAAACCTTATGTAGAGCTAGAATCGCACGTGAGTAACTGAATGATCTATAGGATAAGTGAACCAATTATATCATTTAGAGTTACATAGGGACGACGAAGAAAATTCTTTGAATTTCTGGAATATGATGCCAGTCTTCGCCCAGCTGATGATTTATGCGCATTGCACTTCATTGGTGACAAATAAGGAACAAAAATTGCAAGCATGCTGCGTAGTATCCTTAGTGTAATTGGTAGATTTACATGGTTTTCTATTATTTCATTGGGTTAATGTTATATATTATAAATATAAGTGCATTGCTTTAACTTATTTCATGACTTTTATTAAAGTATATGCGCATTTCAGATTCATACGAAGTAAACAAACGCACCCGAGTTTATGACCGATTAACCAATGGCAATGCGACATTTAGCAAATCACGATTTAGCATGCATTGATAATACGTTTACATTTTATGAATCTGAAATACGATAATATGCTATAGACAATTAATTTATTATAAAAAAATACTCTACCTAACGGAGAATTGCTGGGCAGCAGTAAGTTACAAAGTTACAAATAGATAACAAGTTACTGTGGAAGCGCAAAAATATAACATGTATAGATAGCAATAAATAAGAACCGAAAACAAAATTTTAATTTATTCAATTACTTCTTCCTTTTATCACAGCATTGCAGTGGAAGATATGAAACCAATCTTGAGGATTATCATAATGTTCAAACCTTTTATACAGTGGCAAAGAATATCTGAATATTAGTACTGGGAGTCGGTAAATTGTAACTGTACCTTATTTTACTGTCAATAAATATACTTATTTTTACCAAAGTTAAGAATAAAAAAGATAAGATTAATTATTTAATTATTAACAAGAAACCAAGATAAAATTGACACTCATTACAGTTCATTAACTCGGAAGCTTTGAGAGGTGGGGTAAGACAAGCTTGCAAGGCATTTGTCTTATTGTGGTGATATACACTAAGAAATGACCCTCAAATACGTAAGAGACTCTAAATGTTCTTAAATGTAGGCGCCAACCGTTCTATACACAATGATGTTGATGAAAATCAAGAATAGTAAAATGTAATCAAATAATGTAGTTAATATAAAAAAGAAATTATTTTTGTTTATATTATGAATATTCTTGAAGTAAACCCTCGAGATTGTAAACAGAACTCATTAAAAAAAATTTAAAATTAATTTTGTTAGAAACCGATCAAACTGAGTTTTCTATTTTAAGTCTGGAATAACAACAAAAAAGATATACATACACAGATATTACAAAACATAAATAACCAGATCGGACAGCTGTTAGAAAAGATATTTAAAAGTTATTATACTTTTTTTTTTGTTTATACCTTTGTTTCACCAAAATTCAATCTTAGAACTCCATTAATTGACTTTACCCAAATGTCTTACCTTTATAGTTGTATTAATCACAAGACACGAATAAATTATGCAGTTGATAAAATTTTTTTGATCACAAAATCCTGTACAATCGTA
This sequence comes from Leptura quadrifasciata, assembly GCA_963675555.1. NCBI lineage: Eukaryota > Metazoa > Arthropoda > Insecta > Coleoptera > Cerambycidae > Leptura > Leptura quadrifasciata. Next base: position 66,074,023 of record OY776681.1, read on the forward strand.
TATAGTAAATATTGTAAATTTTAAATAAATGTGGATAATTTAAATTTTCAGAGGTATATAAGTGAAATGAGTAAGGTACATCTTTCTATATAAGAAATAGTATATAAAAAAAAAAAATTGAAATAATTTTTTGAATTTTAAATATATGCAAAGAGAAGTGAAATTACGTATGTATAATTTTTATAAGGAAAAATGTTTTTCAAACGGCGGTATGTACTTAAATAATTAAATATTACTCAATGCGTTTAAAATGTTTAGTTATAATTTTATTTTACTGAAGAGAAGATATTATATGAATATGTACATATGTTTCACTTAGCTGTTGAAGTTCCAAAATTTATCCAAATGCCACTAATGCAAAAAAAAGCACACCATGTGGTCGAGTCATTTATATCCGCAAAATCTAGTTTAATCACGTACCATTTTTTACATGGTTTTAGAACATATTCTTAGGAACGAAAACCATTCCGGACCATTGGGAAACTGTTCACTTTAAGAACAATAACTTTTCGTCACAAAACAGGCATCTTAAAAAATATCGAACCCATATAGCTTTTTTGAATGAAAAACAGTTGGAAACTCTTGCAATTGACAAGATTTCTCGTGACCTCCGTCTCCGGGTCGCTCTCAACAGCCAGTCCTTAGTCCTCGTCGAATATAGAAAATCACACGTGACCCCGGAAACTAGTCAACATTCTCGTTGAATAGCAAAGATATTTTAATTTACTTAGAAATCACATAGAAATCTCGTTTTAAAATGATATACATTTTCAAATTTAGTTTAGCATCTATTAATGATTAGGTACCGGCTGTGCATGCTACATTCCTTCCACCAATAATGTAATAAAAGTCAAATTGCCTCCGCACGTTTCCATTTTTACAGCAGAAGCAATAGCTATATACGAATCGCTTGAATTTATTTACAATTACAATGCAGATGATACCTCCATAGTATTATCTGACTCTTTATCTGTTCTAACCTCATTAGGAAATAGTGTCTCGTTCAATATTAAAACCAATCCGTATATACTGAAAATAAAGAAATTATTACGTACTATAATAGAAATGGGAAAAGAAGTTCATTTTGTATGGGTGAAAGCACACATTGGCATAAAAAATAACGAGATTGTTGACCTTTTAGCCAAGGAAAGCATCGACTCAGGTATTCCCTCAGAAACAAATATATGTCTGTCTGACTCTTTTAACATTTTAAAATCCAAGTTGCGAGATAGGTGGATGAAGATATGGCGAGAGTACTGCAACTTCAACCGCACTAGATATACGCTTATTCACCCTGATCTTCCATCAAAGTTTTGGCATGAAAATTATGTTTGCCCTAGAAAATACGTGACAACCATAATACGTCTCAAATTTGGACACGCTTGTTTTCCAGCACATCTGTTTAAAATAAACGTTCTGCCTTCAGAGAATTGTGACATTTGTGGAGTTAAATATGACCTGGATCATATTTTCTTCCAGTGCTCCAAATACAAAACGTCTTCTGACAGATTATATACAAACCTTATTAAGCACAAAAGTCAATCGCCTTTTAATATACTTTCTCTTCTCAGTCAATTTGATAAGCCAGTTTTTGATTGCATCATCTGCTTTTTGGAAGAAACGAAAATTTTGTTATAAATTTTGTGTGAATGTATGAATAGTTTAGCTTCGTTTCCTCTGTTGTTTTTCCTTTGTAACACCCTTTAATTTATAGTGGTCCCCTAAAAGTGTTTGTCATTAAAAATGTCCTGACAGACCCCAGGGCGAGAAGCGTGTGTCCCTGTTTTCTATTCCTTTTTTGTGATCTTCAAATATTGTTATTTTCTCTGTCGTTGTAGGTTAGTTTGTAATGAATGTAATGAATGATTTTCAGCAGCGCAATATTTATTAAGTTTTCGAGCAATTTTTTAATTTAAGTAGCGGTTGGCTGCATGGCTAATGGCCGAATGCCAAAAAAAAAAAAATCTATTAATGAAATTAATATATTATTTAAGCTTAAGGCTCCTTTATTGCCTACACTTGACCGCATAGGTCTAGACAATTAATTAAATTATGTTTAGGTAGCAATTCACATGCTACAAAATGGAGTAATAAGTTTTTGCTAGAACCTGGTCTATGTGCTCGGAAATTTAAGAAACTCAAAATAGCGCCGCAGTCTGTTATTTTATGTATTGCTTTAAAAATGAATACAATACATTAAATAATACTGTGTTTTAACATAAACATCGTACCAAAAAAAATGTTTCAATTTGAGGGCTACTAATTGAGGATCGTTTTTCTGCCCGATTCACACCACTATACCTTAAAGCGAACACAAGACAAGTGCAAAGAAAGTTGTTTCCTCCTCTATGCTGCGTGCTGCGTTTCGTCTATTTACAGCTAAATGAAAATAAAAAATGGCTTTTTGCTTAAAATGCTAAAAGGTAACGTGCAATTTGCATTGGAACGAATAACATGATTACTATTAACGACTAAATATTTTGCAAAGAGAGAGTACTGCAGCAGCATAAGACACTCCTTAATTTAAAAATTAGTGGTATCGAGCACCAATAAAAAAAAATTACAGAACATCCAAAATACTCCAAGTAACAAAAAAAATACTTAAAAAATTACTTGGAGTATTTTAAAATACTCTAAATATTTTAAGTACTTTGGACTACTTGTACTGGGTACTGGGAGTACTTTTCAAAAGTCGCCTCAACACTAAGGACCCAAACCAAAATTAAGGTGGGCGAAGTCCTCTAATAATAATAAATATTCGGCTATAACTCTAAAACGACCCTATTAAACAAATGTTATAAAATATAACAAATAAAGACAATTATTTTTTCTATCGTTAGATATATACTTTGTAGTCATCAATAACGTGCAAAGAAAGAGCTGCCCGTGTAATTGCGCTATAATCTTATTTAGTAACTATTATTCTTCTTGCATACTGCGAGCAAATTTTACTGAACCAATTAAGAATTGTTTTACTATTTTTTCTTCTGTAAAGTCCATTAACAAAAAATATCGGGAGGGCGTTCTAGCTATAACAAGTTTTTAATTACTCTTCAAACGACCTAACAAATTTGACAAAAGACGAAAAAAAGATATTACTTTTTTCTCTCAATTGGTACATAATATTAAAGGTTAATCGAAAATAAAATAACTAATTTACAGTAACTTCTAAACAATAATAAAAATCAAAGCATGTTTGCTTTGTAATGCATTAGTTACACATTTATACAACGTGTCCCATTTTGCTTTGAACCACCTCAATAAAAAGTTTATTTAATGCCTAATTTAGATCACTTTTTTTAAATATAGACCTTTTAAAAGGGCGTCTTTGTCTTATATTAAATTTTACAAATTTAATAGCGTGGCCTACTGATCTTTTTTCGGGTCAGGAAATGGTGAAATCTCTTTTTAGCGATTTTTAACCTCACCACAATAAAATTGTGAGAGGTTACTAAAATTGGACCAAAAACGAGAATTGAGATAACATCAAATCTTTACGTTTACGTCCCAGGAACCGAAAAAAGTGGTTTTTGAAAAATCTCTATGTGCGTGATGGTGTGTATGTGTGTATGTATATGTGTTGCATGATAGCGCCGAAACTACTGAACGAATTTGGATGAAACTTTGCATGGGAGTTTTTGTGGTGCTCCAGAATAATTGAAAAGGTTTTGGTTGAGATCAGATTATTTTTAGTGCCGTTTAGGCGCAACAAGTTGTTTATTTTATAATTACTTACAATTTGCAATCGAACCATTGAAAAGTAGTTAAAATTCCGATTTCAATGATATACACACTTTAGAGAGCGAGGGAGATTCGATAAAAAAAATTATACCAAAATTATTTGACAAAAAAAAACTTTAGAGCTGATTGCAAAACCTTGCAAACTGGTGCCGGTGTTGTATTTGATGCATAAATAAGATTGCTTTGACCGGCATTTTGACGTATTTCAGTGACAGAAATTTTAATAGCGTGGTGTGAATTATTTTATTACCGCGTTTGAGAGAAATGTCGCGTTTTGGTCAGGAAAATACTGAGATAATCAGAAAAGAGGTGGACAGACTAATTCCAACAAATACGAAGAGATCTAAGGCAATTATATGGAAACAATTTTTAGAATCATACAAAATTGTAGTAGGCACTTCTGTCATAGTCCTGGCTGCAATTTTGGGGGATTGGGGGTTTAATATGACGAAAACAAACTGCGAAGATTATAAAGATTCTGTTGTGAAGGTGATAAAAACTGTTAATTATTTTAAATACTTATATACTATTAAAATATTTTTGTTAGATGGAGAGGTTAGAATTCATAAATGTAATACTATTTCAGGTTATGTGGAATTTATCCGCAAAACAACTTCAAGAAATGTGCCTCATCAAATATCAGCTCTTAAATCCTTTCTCATGAGCAAGAACCGCGCGTGAAACGCCGGCAATTGCAAATAGATCCCACAAAAAGAAAAACTAGTGCTACTGCTCTTACTAATGAAGAGTATAATAAAATTTGAAAAGTATGGGATGAAAATGAAACAATCGAAGCCTCAGTCAAAGCCATAGGCAAACCAAATCCACAGAAGTTGAGCAACGCCAAGAATCAACAATACATCCGAATAATGTTTATAACAATTATTGCGTGTTTAATATTTCCAATAACTATAAGAGTTGAAGTTGTATATTTTTGGTATTTTATATATACGGCTTGAAGAACCAGAAGTTTGTTTCTTTGGTAGTTATTGAAATAAACACGATAGTTTATTCCAAAATGGTGTTTAATATTTACACGTATATTTACAATATATACAGATATTGGTAATTTACAAGTTTAACTGTGTATCTAGATGGTAGATGCTTCTCTTGCGGAATCTAAAAGTGGACTCACAGTGAAATTACAACTCGTTTCTAATACCCCTACCTAGACATGGGGTAGCAATAGGTACATTGGTTTTTCCTAATTACAATGGTATAATAGCTATATTATGTATTTCTCCTAAATTGTTATATATCTAAATAGAGGGCTGTAAATAATATAAATACTTGTGAATAATAAATGGCAATGAAAGTAGCATCAACAAATATTGTTAGATGAGGGTACGCAGACCGTAATAAAAACTTATTTAAAAGGTTTAACATTCACAAATATTTGCAGGTATTATTAATTAGTACTCAGGTGAGGATGTAAAATATTTATGAAGGGAATTAAAAATATTCTGACCGGATATTTGGAGAGTAGATTGAAGGTAATCTTTGAGTATATAGGGGCGGTATTTTTTAGGAGACTATTTTATAATTTCGGCGCTGTAAAATTTATGTTTGAAAATTTTTCGTAAATTTACCGACGTATTATGATTATCTGGGAATTGTCGAACAACCATGAATTTTTTCAGAATTTGTTTTAAAGAAATGTAGTTTTTTACAAAAATAAAATTGAACATTACTTTTTTTGATAGTTTGACTGTTTGGAATGAAAGTTTAGATCGAAAAGTAATTTTTAGGATTTTTTAATGTTCAATTTCTAATAGTACATCAATGTACTATACAGGCTGTCAATTTTATCAGGGCACTCGAGAATATCTCACTTAATATCGGTCGTACAAAAAAAAATATTTTCGCGAAAATTGTGCCGATTTATATAACCTACAAAATGGTTTAAATCCATTTGAAATCCATGGCCTACTTTAAGAGATGGCGGAAAATATCGAAAATGTGGAAAACGTCTAGGTCAAATATCTCCGTTATTTGAAGAGATACGAGAAAAATTCTAAGGCGAAAATTGTTTGCAAAACAGAGTGTTTCAACGAGGCTTTATCTAGTTTTTTTCAAAACCGCTGTATTTTGAGATTTACTCTTCAGGCTGTTTAATGTTTTATTATAGCAAAGATTTGAACAACTTATTGAATTATTTTATCGTTTTATTTAATCATACTTCTCCACGGCAAGTATAATGCTTGTTAAAAAAAATCATTGATTTTAAAAAAATGTTTTTATAATTACTAAAGTAGTACCAATGAATAAATATGGCATGTGATATGTCGTTGAAAAGGGAGAAAAATACTCTATTTAATGGCGCCATTTCCCGCCCGTTTCAAAATATATTTTTTAACAGCCTGAAGAGTAAATCTCAAAATACAGCGGTTTTGATAAAAATTAGATAAAATCTCATTGAAACACTCTGTTTTGCAAAAAAATTTTGCCTTAGAATTTTTCTCGGATCTCTTCAAATAACGGAGATATTTGGCCTAGACGTTTTCCGCATTTTCGATATTTTCCGCCATAACTCTTAAAGTAGGCCATGGGTTTCAAATGGCTTTAAATCATCTTGTAGGTTATATAAATCGGCATCATTTTCGTAAAAATAATTTTTTTTGTACGACAGATATTAAGTGAGATATTCTCGATGGCCCTGATAAAATGAACAGCCTGTATATAACACAGTAAAAAGTTCAAATAAACATGACGATTTAAATTTTCTTCTGTGAAATATGAACCAACGGTTCGATTGTAAAAGTCCCACGCCATACATTTAATATTTTATAACGTTGACTTCGTTTGTGAATGACGTCAGTAAAAAAGATCATTCTGTGAAAACTTCTATCTACTGGGTAATTCCCACCGACCCATAAACTAAAATCCAATCGCTTCTCTTCATCTCCATTTTCAAGTGTATGTCTGAACCTTGACTTTAACGGTAGCACTTTGTTTCCATATAAATTCTCTGCAAATAACTTTTACCTTTTTACCTACTTCCAGTCTTTGAGAGCGTTTCCGTAAAAATAATTTCGGAATGTCTATTATTGAATTTATTGTCAAAAGTGTTGCCGCGTCGTCTTCATTATTCTTTTTCTTGGGTTTTTTGACAACCACTACAGATCAAGATTCATTAAATTTATTTACAAGTTTACGCACTGATTGGCGCGATACGGCTGTGTAATGGAACTTTTCGTGGAAAAGATCAATTGCGTATCGATAAGAGACGTCTACAATTCCATAACATTTAATCATATAAATTCGTTCTTGTTTTATAAACATTTTATTCAAAATAATAAATAAAGGCACTTCTCTCTTGAGGTATTTTGATGTTTTCTTAATTCATTAACACTCGGTACATCTGATCTAAGATATTTATATGGCAAACTCATTTCTTTGACAATCAGATTTTTTTTATGAAAAATAACTTCTATTCGTATAATCAATAATAGAGATGTTTTTCGTCTTGTCAACTGCATCCAGGGACACACTGTATACAATTATAAGATGGACATATTTTCATAGTACATTTAATTTAGAACGACTTGTTACTTGCAATTTTTTCGCAAAATTAATAGTTATTTATAGAAAATTATTTTTTCACCCGTTATGTAAGAATGTGAGAGGCGATGAGCACCGAGATAAGACCTCAGTATGATTTTGGACAATCATTACTACAATTTCGCCTATAATTAATTACAATTATTAGATTATTGAGTATTGCGCTTGCAACTAATAGAAATTTACTATATTCTAATAAATAGAAATAATTACTAGACTTGGTCTTTTCGTATTGCCCGCTGAATTATAAATCAGTCAAATTTATATGTATAAAATCAAATAAATACAAACTCGAATATGAATCTTTACTATATTAGGAACTTTCAGTGTCAGCTTATCGTAACGAAATTAGCAAATAACATTTCCAGTGCATCAATTCAATTGAAACCATAAACTTATCCGAGCTAAGAACATGTGATTGTATCTGTTCAACTAAGACATGACAAGTTACAAATATTTCTGATTTTGGTATACTGAGACACTTGTGATATACAGGGTGTAACTTAAATATGTTAAAATATTTCAGAGTCGCATGCCTTGGTTAATTATAAGAAAAAAACTGGTATCCAGAAATGTTACATTTTTGAGATGCGGAGTGTTAGAATTTCCAAAAAATATGGATATTTATTATTATAGATAACAAGAATACTGAAGAGACAAATTTAGTCTACAATTAAATGACTTACCTTAGGATGTGGTCACTTTTAATGTTCTACAGGGTGTTACTACTTTTTTAACCGAGTTAACAGCACCTCAATACACATATCTTCGCCACTGGTTAATTGTAGACCATGACTTAATCACAAATTAAGGCATCATATCTAAGTATATCGCATACCAAATTTGGTTTAAATAATTGCAATAATAATGGCGGTATAAATAAAAATCAATATTTCTTTGAAAATTTCAACGCCCTGCATCTCCAAGACGATGAGGATATGAAATTTTTTTCTTAAAATTAACTAAGGAAAATGTCTCTAAAATATTTAAATATACTTAAATTACACCCTGTATACTACATAGTAACATGGAAAATTATAGCCAGAACAATGTGGCATTGTATATGTAGAAAAACTTCTTAACCATAAAGTAGATATTAGTAGACTTAGTTCAAAAAATCGTTAAATGTTCCTGTCTATTCAAAGTAAGCTATTCACAATAATTGGTATATTCCATCCCCCATCTATAAATGTGAATTAATTTCTGGAAGTATTCGTAGAACTTATAGAAAATCATGAAACATCCTATGGTAATCCAGTTAGTGGATATAAACTTGTATGTTTTATCAAATCCGAATTGCTAATGAGTATTTGAACACAGTAAGAACTCTAAACGAATTTAGCTGAATAGTGAAACTATAGAACAATAAAATAAAAACCTAGAATAATGAAAAAATAATAACTTCAAATATAAACGATCAGTAAATGATATTGCTATCTACGGGGAAAAAACGTTACAATTACATGAAAAAATAGGTAATTATAATCAAATGACACAAGAACTGTCAATAATGGAGAACCGAGCCGTCTGAGAAATGCCTGTAAAAAGAGTCTATACCAGTCGAGGACCTAAAAAAACTAAAAATAGTTTTCTACGGAATCTGCCGCATTCCAATTTTCAGGTGGCGTTGAAATTCGGAATTGCGAACACCCCCTAAAAGTCAATTTTACCCCAAAATCGAGAAATCGGAAATACACATTTTTTAATACTTCTCAAGCCATATCTTTGTTATTAAAAAAGTTTTCGAAGCAATTTTTTTTTCTTAAATGATTGTCAGTATCTTGGCTATAACTTAGTACTATTAAGTTGTTTTCCATTGAGCCGCCTTGAAGAAAATTACAAGTTTATAAGACCTTGTCATTTTGGTGTAGTGATACTTTGAGTAATCGAGGTGCGACTGTAGAAGAAGACAGCGACAACATTTCGCTCAAAATACCACAAAAAAAAAGTTTTTATATAATTCTTAGGCTGTCACCTGAGCTTATGTGTCTGCTCTTAAACTAAAAAAAGTTCATTAAAACATTACATACGGTTTCGAAGACATTACGAGTTGAGTCATAAAATGTACGTTTTTTTAAATTTCACAAATTTTACACATTTTTTGATTTTCAAAAAATCGGTACCGTTAAAAAAGTCGTATATGGCCTTTTCGGATATCCAGTGACCTATCTAATGATGTCATGAAGGTCTCATCTGGTTATACCTCAAAAAAATGTTTGACACAAGTACTTCCACGTTCAGTCGAAGTATAGAAACGCAAAAAAATTTTAATTTTTCTTTAAATAGGCTCAAGATGTCATGAAATGTCAAGATTTTAAATTTGAGCGAAAAAATTTCCTGTCTGTCTCTCTGTCTCCTCGGTCTGTCTGGCTGTAACTTTTTTATGCGCACGTTTACTCTGGAAAAAATTACTCGGTTAAATTTATATTCACATATTAAGTAAAATTCCACGAAAAATTAAGATTATAATTAGCAAATAAGAAAGTGTCCAAAGAAATGGTCGGGTAGTTTATTTACTGCAAATAGCCTAGTCCCATATTTATGACCCTTAATTATGCTCAGTTTAGTACGGGTATATATAATAGCACGGAGCATTCAGTCAACTCAGTATTATAACAACTTATATACAGGAACATTCGTATAGCTAGAGTGTTACGTTTAAACAATTTTAAAGCGAACATTTATAAATTTATTTAACCTCACAGTGCGATAGTGAGCAGCCATGTCTTACCGAAGTAGTTACGATTCAATGGAGTCCACGAGGTGCAAGCGGCCCAGGCTGTCCGGAGAATCGATAGTGGGCCAATACAGAATAACGAGGACTATTTTTGAGGGAAAATTTCGCAAAATTATGCTGGCAGAACACATCTCCAATGGGCAACCGGTGGCAATTAAGAAAATGGACAAAGCACCACTCACACCTGATAACGTAAAGTACTTATATAAAGAAGCGGACATAATGAAAACGCTGAATCATCCAAACATTGTAAAATTATTAGACGTATTTGACAGCGAAGAATGTCTGTATTTGGTAATGGAGTATGCATCCGGTGGTGACTTATATGGCTACCTCGAGGACAATGGCAGTTTAGATGAAAACGAGGCACGACGTATATTTAGGCAAATTGTATCTGCAATTGAATATTGCCATCAAAAGTGAATCATTCATAGAGACATAAAAATCGAAAATATTTTATTGGACTCTAATATGAATATCAAAGTCGCAGATTTTGGAGAATCTGATATATTAGCCACAAATAGTAACCTAGAGGGATTCTGCGGTACCCTTGAATGTATGGCACCTGAAATCATCCTGCGTGAGAAATACGGATCCAAAGTGGACGTATGGTCGCTTGGAGTACTTTTATATTGTTTAGTGGTGAATGAGGACCCTTTCACAGGCCCAACGGATAAATACATTCAAGAGAAAATTCTGCGTTGTAGTTATGAAATTCCACCTTTCGTGGGGACAGACTGTGCCAATTTAATAAGAAACATTCTTAAACTGGATCCTGAGAAAAGACCAACATTAGAATTAGTGATGCAAGACAAATGGATAAACAATGGCTACGAATGTGAGCTAAAACCTTATGTAGAGCTAGAATCGCACGTGAGTAACTGAGTGATCTATAGGATAAGTGAACCAATTATATCATTTGGGGTTACATAGGGACGACGAAGAAAATTCTTTGAATTTCTGGAATATGATGCCACTCTTCGCCCAGCTGATGATTTATGCGCATTGCACTTCATTGGTGAGAAATAAGGAACAAAAATTGCAAGCATGCTGCGTAGTATCCTTAGTGTAATTGGTAGATTTACATGGTTTTCTATTATTTCATTGGGTTAATGTTATATATTATAAATATAAGTGCATTGCTTTAACTTATTTCATGACTTTTATTAAAGTATATGCGCATTTCAGATTCATACGAAGTAAACAAACGCCCCCGAGTTTATGACCGATTAACCAATGGCAATGCAACATTTAGCAAATCACGATTTAGCATGCATTGATAATACGTTTACATTTTATGAATCTGAAATACGATAATATGCTATAGACAATTAATTTATTATAAAATAATACTCTACCTAACGGAGAATTGCTGGGCAGCAGAAAGTTACAAAGTTACAAATAGATAACAAGTTACTATGGAAGCGCAAAAATATAACATGTATAGATAGCAATAAATAAGAACCGAAAACAAAATTTTAATTTATTCAATTACTTATTCCTTTTATCACAGCTACACTGCAGTGGAAGATATCAAACCAATCTTGAGGATTATCATAATGTTCAAACCTTTTACACAGTGGCAAAGAATATCTGAATATTAGTACTGGGAGTCGGTAAATTGTAACTGTACCTTATTTTGCTGTCAATAAATATACTAATTTTTACCAAAGTTAAGAATAAAAAAGATAAGATTAATTATTTAATTGTTAACAAGAAACCAAGATAAAATTGACACTGCCGGTAGTTTATTAACTCGGAAGCTTTGAGAGGTGGGGTAAGACAAGCTTGCCAGGCATTTCTCTTATTGTGGTGATATATACTAAGAAATGACCCTCAAATACGTAAGAGACTCTAAATGTTCTTAAATGTAGGCGCCAACCGTTCTATACACAATGATGTTGATGAAAACCAAGAATAGTAAAATGTAATTGAATAATGTGGTTAATATAAAAAAGAATTATTTTTGTTTATATTATGAATATTCTTGAAGTAAACCCTCGAGATTGTAAACAGAACTCGTTAAAAAAATTTAAAATTAATTTTGTTAGAAACCGATCAAACTGAGTTTTCTATTTTAAGTCTGGAATAACAAAAAAAAGATATACATACACAGATATTACAAAACATAAATAACCAGATCGGACAGCTGTTAGAAAAGATATTTAAAAGTTATTATACTTTTTTGTTTATACCTTTGTTTCACCAAAATTCAATCTTAGAACTCTATTAATTGACTTTACCCAAATGTCTTACCTTTATAGTTGTATTAATCACAAAACACGAATAAATTATGCAGTTGATAAAAATTTTTGATCACAAAATCCTGTACAATCGTATATAGTAAATATTGTAAATTTTAAATAAATGTGGATAATTTAAATTATCAGAGGTATATAAGTGAAATGATTAAGGTACATCTTTCTATATAAGAAGTAGTATATAAAAAAAATTGAAATAATTTTTAGAATTTTAAATATATGCAAAGAGAAGTGAAATTACGTATGTATAATTTTTATAAGGAAAAATGTTTTTCAAACGGCGGTATGTACTTAAATAATTAAATATTACTCAATGCGTTTAAAATGTTTAGTTATAATTTTATTTTACTGAAGAGAAGATATTATAGTTATATGAATATGTACATATGTTTCACTTAGCTGTTGAAGTTCCAAAATTTATCCAAATGCCACTAATGCAAAAAAAAGCACACCATGTGGTCGAGTCATTTATATCCGCAAAATCTAGTTTAATCACGTACCATTTTTTACATGGTTTTAGAACATATTCTTACGAACGAAAACCATTCCGGACCATTGGGAAACTGTTCACTTTAAGAACAATAACTTTTCGTCACAAAACAGGCATCTTAAAAATCGAACCCATATAGCTTTTTTGAACGAAACAGTTGGAAACTCTTGCAATTGACAAGATTTCTGGTGACCTCCGTCTCCGGGTCGCTCTCAACAGCCAGTCCTTAGTCCTCGTCGAATATAGAAAATCACACGTGACCCCGGAAACTAGTCAACATTCTCATTGAATGGCAAAGATATTTTAATTTACTTAGAAACCACATAGAAATATCGTTTTAAAATGATATACATTTTCAAATTTAGTTTAGCATCTATTAATGAAATTAATATATTATTTAAGCTTAAGGCTCCTTTATTGCCTACACTTGACCGCATAGGTCTAGACAATTAATTAAATTATGTTCAGGTAGCAATTCACATGCTACAAAATGGAGTAATAAGTTTTTGCTAGAACCTGGTCTATGTGCTCGGAAATTTAAGAAACTCAAAATAGCGCCGCAGTCTGTTATTTTATGTATTGCTTTAAAAATGAATACAATACATTAAATAATACTGTGTTTTAACATAAAAATCGTACCAAAAAAAAATGTTTTAATTTGAGGGCTACGAATTGAGGATCGTTTTTCTGCCCCATCCACACCACTATACCTTAAAGCGAACACAAGACAAGTGCAAAGAAAGTTGTTTCCTCCTCTATGCTGCGTGCTGCGTTTCGTCTATTTACAGCTAAATGAAAATAAAAAATGGCTTTTTGTTTAAAATGCTAAAAGGTAACGTGCAATTTGCATTGAAACGAATAACATGATTACTATTAACGACTAAATATTTTGCAAAGAGAGAGTACTGCAGCAGCATAAGACACTCCTTAATTTAAAAATTAGTAGTATCGAGCACAAAATAAAAAAAATTTACAGTACATCCAGAATACTCCAAGTAACAAAGAAAATACTTAAAAAATTACTTGGAGTATTTTAAGATACTCTAAATATTTTAAGTACTTTGGACTACTTGTACTGGGTACTGGGAGTACTTTTTAAAAGTTGCCTCAACACTGAGGACCCAAACCAAAATTAAGGTGGGCGAAGTCCTCTAATAATAATAAATATTCGGCTATAACTCTAAAATGACCCTATTAAACAAATGTTATAAAATATAACAAATAAAGACAATTATTTTTTCTATCGTTAGATATATAATTTGTAGTCATCAATAACGTGCAAAGAAAGAGCTGCCCGTGTAATTGCGCTATAATCTTATTTAGTAACTATTATTCTTCTTGCATACTGCGAGCAAATTTTACTGAACCAATTGAGAATTGTTTTACTATTTTTTCTTCTGTAAAGTCCATTAACAAAAAATATCGGGAGGGCGTTCTAGCTATAACAAGTTTTTAATTACTCTTCAAACGACCTAACAAATTTGACAAAAGACGAAAAAAAGATATTACTTTTTGCTCTCAATTGGTACATAATAATATTAAATTTATTTAGTTAAATAAAAACGCCAGTGTCGAGTATACAAAAAGCTACACATTTAATTGAATTAAAAAGTATTTTTAATAATAGTAAAGCCCCCAACATTTTACTATTGTGTATTCAATAAAACATTAACAATGTAATATATAAATAATGGTAAAATTAACAAAAAATATTTAATCGAAAATAAAACAACTAATTTACAGTAACTTCTAAACAATAATAAAAATCAAGGCATGTTTGCTTTGTAATGCATTAGTTACACATTTATACAACGTGTCCCATTTTGCTTTGAACCACCTCAATAAAAAGTTTATTTAATGCCTAATTTAGATCACTTTTTTTAAATATAGATCTTTTAAAAGGGCGTCTTTGTCTTATATTAAATTTTACAAAATTTAATAGCGTGGCCTACTGATTTTTTTTCGGGTCAGGAAATGGTGAAATCTCTTTTTAGCGATTTTTAACCTCACCACAATAAAATTGTGAGAGGTTACTAAAATTGGACCAAAAACGAGAATTGAGATAACATCAAATCTTTACGTTTTGAGGTCCCAGGAACCGAAAAAAGTGGTTTTTGAAAAATCTCTATGTGCGTGATGGTGTGTATGTGTGTATGTATATGTGTTGCACGATAGCGCCGAAACTACTGAACGGATTTGGATGAAACTTTGCATGGGAGTTTCTGTAGTGCTCCAGAATATTTGAAAAGGTTTTGGTTGAGATCAGATTATTTTTAGTGCCGTTTAGGCGCAACAAGCTGTTTATTTTATAATTACTTACAATTTGCAATCGAACCATTGAAAAGTAGAAATTCCGATTTCAATGATATACACACTTTAGAGAGCGAGGGAGATTCGATACAAAAAAATTATACCAAAATTATTTGACAAAAAAAACTTTAGAGCTGATTGCAAAACCTTGCCGGTGTTGTATTTGATGCATAAATAAGATTGCTTTGACCGGCATTTTGACGTATTTCACTGACAGAAATTTTAATAGCGTGGTGTGAATTATTTTATTACCGCGTTTGAGAGAAATGTCGCGTTTTGGTCAGGAAAATACTGAGATAATCAGAAAAGAGGTGGACAGACTAATTCCAACAAATACGAAGAGATCTAAGGCAATTATATGGAAACAATTTTTAGAATCATACAAAATTGTAGTAGGCACTTCTGTCATAGTCCTGGCTGCAATTTTGGGGGATTGGGGGTTTAATATGAAGAAAACAAACTGCGGAGATTATAAAGATTCTGTTGTGAAGGTGATAAAAACTGTTAATTATTTAAATACTTATATACTATTAAAATATTTTTGTTAGATGGAGAGGTTAGAATTCATAAATGTAATACTATTTCAGGTTATGTGGAATTTATCCGCAAAACAACTTCAAGAAATGTGCCTCATCAAATATCAGCTCTTTAATCCTTTCTCATGAGCAAGAACTGCGCGTGAAACGCCGGCAATTGTAAATAGATCCCACAAAAAGAAAAACTAGTGCTGTTGCTCTTACTAATGAAGAGTATAATAAAATTTGAAAAGTATGGAATGAAAATGAAACAATCGAAGTCTCAGTCAAAGCCATAGGCAAAACAAATCCACAAAAGTTGAACAACGCCAAGAATCAACAATACATCCGAATAATGTTTATAACAATTATTGTGTGTTTAATATTTCCAATAATTAAGAGTTGAAGTTGTATATTTTTGGTGTTTTATACATACGGCTTGAAGAACCATATATATTTGTGGTGATTGTTGATTAAATCACTCTGGTTGTGCTGCTGCACCACATCTGAAGTTTGTTTCGTTGGTAGTTATTGAATAGTTATTGAAATAAACACGATAGTTTATTCCAAAATGGTATTTAATATTTACACGTATATTTACAATATATACAGATATTGGTAATTTACAAGTTTAACTGTGTGTCTAGATGGTAGATGCATCTCTTGCGGAATCTAAAAGTGGACTCACAGTGAAATTACAACTCGTTTCTAATACCCCTACCTAGACATGGGGTAGCAATAGGTACATTGGTTTTTCCTAGTTACAATGGTATAATAGCTATATTATGTATTTCTCCTAAATTGTTTTATATCTAAATAGAGGGCTGTAAATAATATAAATACTTGTGAATAATAAATGGCAATGAAAGTAGCATCAACAAATATTGTTAGATGAGGGTACGCAGACCGTAATAAAAACTTATTTAAAAGGTTTAACATTCACAAATATTTGCAGGTATTATTAATTAGTACTCAGGTGAGGATGTAAAATATTTATGAAGGGAATTAAAAATATTCTGACCGGATATTTGGAGAGTAGATTGAAGGTAATCTTTGAGTATATAGGGGCGGTATTTTTTAGGAGACTATTTTATAATTTCGGGGCTGTAAAATTTATGTTTGAAAATTTTTCGTAAATTTATCGACGTATTATGATTATCTGGGAATTGTCGAACAACCATGAAGTTTTTCAGAATTTGTTTTAAAGAAATGTGGTTTTTTACAAAAATAAAATTGAACATTACTTTTTTTTGATAGTTCGACTGTTTGGAATGAAAGTTTAGATCGAAAAGTCATTTTTAGGATTTTTTAATGTTCAATTTCTAATAGTACATCAATGTACTATACAGGCTGTCCATTTTATCAGGGCACTCGAGAATATCTCACTTAATATCGGTCGTACAAAAAAAAATATTTTCGCAAAAATTGTGCCGATTTATATAACCTACAAAATGGTTTAAATCCATTTGAAATCCATGGCCTACTTTAAGAGATGGCGGAAAATATCGAAAATGTGGAAAACGTCTAGGTCAAATATCTCCGTTATTTGAAGAGATACGAGAAAAATTCTAAGGCGAAAATTGTTTGCAAAACAGAGTGTTTCAACGAGGTTTTATCTAATTTTTTTCAAAACTGCTGTATTTTGAGATTTACTCTTCAGGCTGTTATTATTATGTGTATTATATGTTTAATCAAATAAATTCGTTCTTGTTTTATAAACATTTTATTCAAAATAATAAATAAAGGCACTTCTCTCTTGAGGTATTTTGATGTTTTCTTAATTCATTAACACTCGGTACATCTGATCTAAGATATTTATATGGCAATCTCATTTCTTTCACAATCAGATTTTTTTTTATGAAAAATAACTTCTATTCGTATAATCTATAATAGAGATGTTTTTCGTCTTGTCAACTGCATCCAGGGACACACTGTATAAAATTATAAGATGGACATACTTTCATAGTATATTTAATTTAGAGC
This sequence comes from Leptura quadrifasciata, assembly GCA_963675555.1. Classification (NCBI taxonomy): domain Eukaryota; kingdom Metazoa; phylum Arthropoda; class Insecta; order Coleoptera; family Cerambycidae; genus Leptura; species Leptura quadrifasciata. The sequence goes on from OY776681.1 coordinate 66,091,621, forward strand.
GACTTGTTACTTGCAATTTTCTCGCGAAATTAATAGTTATTTATAGAAAATTATTTTTTCACCCGTTATGTAAGAATGTGAGAGGCGATGAGCACCGAGATAATACCTTAGTATGATTTTGGACAATCATTACTACAATTTCGCCTATAATTAATTACAATTATTAAATTATTCAGTATTGCGCCTGCAACTAATAGAAATTTACTATATTCTAATAAATAGAAATAATTACTAGACTTGGTCTTTTCGTATTGCCCGCTGAATTATAAATCAGCCAAATTTATATGTATAAAATCAAATAAATACAAACTCGAATATGAATCTTTACTATATTAGGAACTTTCAGTGTCAGCTTATCGTAACGAAATTAGCAAATAACATTTCCAGTGCATCAATTCAATTGAAACCATAAACTTATCCGAGCTAAGAACATGTGATTGTATCTATTCAACTAAGACATGACAAGTTACAAATATTTCTGATTTTGGTATACTGAGACACTTGTGATATACAGGGTGTAACTTAAATATGTTAAAATATTTCAGAGTCGCATGCCTTGGTTAATTATAAGAAAAAAACTGGTATCCAGAAATGTTACATTTTTGAGTTGCGGAGTGTTAGAATTTCAAAAAAATATGGATATTTATTATTATAGATAACAAGAATACTGAAGAGACAAATTTAGTCTACAGTTAAATAAATGACTTACCTTAGGATGTGGTCACTTTTAATGTTCTACAGGGTGTTACTACTTTTTTAACCGAGTTAACAGCACCTCAATACACATATCTTCGCCACTGGTTAATTGTAGACCATGACTTAATCACAAATTAAGGCATCATATCTAAGCATATCGCATACCAAATTTGGTTTAAATAATTGCAATAATAATGGCGGTATAAATAAAAATCAATATTTCTTTGAAAATTTCAACGCCCTGCATCTCCAAGACGATGAGGATATGAAATTTTTTTCTTAAAATTAACTAAGGAAAATGTCTCTAAAATGTTTAAATATACTTAAATTACACCCTGTATACTACATAGTAACATGGAAAATTATAGCCAGAACAATGTGGCATTGTATATGTAGAAAAACTTCTTAACCATAAAGTAGATATTAGTAGACTTAGGTCATAAAATCGTTAAATGTTCCTGTCTATTCAAAGTAAGCTATTCACAATAATTGGTATATTCCATCCCCCATCTATAAATGTGAATTAATTTCTGGAAGTATTCGTAGAACTTATAGAAAATCATGAAACATCCTATGGTATTCCAGTTAGTGGATATAAACTTGTATGTTTTATCAAATCCGAATTGCTAATGAGTATTTGAACACAGTAAGAACTCTAAACGAATTTAGCTGAATAGTGAAACTATAGAACAATAAATTAAAAACCTAGAATAATGAAAAAATAATAACTTCAAATATAAACGATCAATAAATGATATTGCTATCTACGGGAAAAAAAACGTTACAATTACATGAAAACAAATAGTACTTCAGAATAGGTAATTATAATCAAATGACACAAGAACTGTCAATAATGGAGAACCGAGCCGTCTGAGAAATGCCTGTAAAAAGAGTCTATACCAGTCGAGGACCTAAAAAAACTAAAAATAGTTTTCTACGGAATCTGCCGCATTCCAATTTTCAGGTCGCGTTGAAATTCGGAATTGCGAACACCCCCTAAAAGTCAATTTTACCCCAAAATCGAGAAATCGGAAATACACATTTTTTAATACTTCTCAAGCCATATCTTTGTTAATAAAAATTTTTTTTCTTAAACGATCGTTAGTATCTTGGCTATAACCTAGTACTATTAAATTGTTTTCCATTGAGCCGCCTTGAAGAAAATTACAAGTTTATAAGACCTTGTCATTTTGGTGTAGTGATACTTTGAATAATCGAGGAGCGACTGTAGAAGAAGGCAGCGACAACATTTTGCCCAAAATACCATAAAAAAAAAGTTTTTATATCATTCTTAGGCTATCGTCTGCGCTTATGTGTCTGCACTTAAACTAAAAAAAGTTCATTAAAACATTTCATAAGAAGACATGACGCGGTGAGTAATTAAAAGTACATTTTTTTAATTTTCACAAATTTTACACATTTTTTGATTTTCAAAGAATCGGTACCGTTAAAAAAGTCGTAAATGGCGTTTTCGGATGTCCAGTGACATATCTAATGATGTCATGAAGGTCTCATCTGGTTATACCTCAAAAATATTTTGACAATTGCTTCCACGTCCAGTATAGTATAGTATAGTATAGTATAGAAACGCAAAAAATCTTTAATTTTTCTTTAAGTAGGCTCAAGATGTCATGAAATGTCAAGATTTTAAATTTGAGCGAAAAAATTTCCTGTCTGTCTCTCTGTCTCCTCGGTCTGCCTGGCTGTAACTTTTTTATGCGCACGTTTACTCTGGAAAAAATTACTCGGTTAAATTTATATTTACATATTAAGTAAAATTCGACGAAAAATTAAGATTATAATTAGCAAATAAGAAAGTGTCCAAACAAATGGTCGGGTAGTTTATTTACTGCAAATAGCCTAGTGCCATATTTATGACCTTTAATTATGCTCAGTTTAGTATGGGTATATATAATAGCACGGAGCATTCAGTCAACTCAGTATTATAACAACTTATATACAGGAACATTCGTATAGCTAGGGTGTTACGTTTAAACAATTTTAAACATTTATAAATTTATTTAACCTCACAGTGCGATAGTGAGCAGCAATGTCTTACCGAAGTAGTTACGATTCAATGGAGTCCACGAGGTGCAAGCGGCCCAGGCTGACCAGAGAATCGACAGTGGGCCAATACAGAATAACAAGGACTATTTTTGAAGGAAAATTTCGCAGAATTATGCTAGCGGAACACATCTGCAATGGGCAAACGGTGGCAATTAAGAAAATCTACAAAGCACCACTCACACCTGATAACGTAAAGTACTTATATAAAGAAGCGGACATAATGAAAACGCTGAATCATCCAAACATTGTAAAATTATTAGGCGTATTTGACAGCGAAGAATGTCTGTATTTGGTAATGGAGTATGCATCCGGTGGTGACTTATATGGCTACCTCGAGGGCAATGGCAGTTTAGATGAAAATGAGGCACGACGTATGTTTAGACAAATTGTATCTGCAATTGAATATTGCCATCAAAAGGGCATCATTCATAGAGACATAAAAATTGAAAATATTTTATTGGACTCTAATATGAACATCAAAGTCGCAGATTTTGGAGAATCTGATATATTAACCACAAATAGTAAACTAGAGGGATTCTGCGGTACCCTTGAATGTATGGCACCTGAAATCATCCTGCGTGAGAAATACGGATCCAAAGTGGACGTATGGTCGCTTGGAGTACTTTTATATTGTTTAATGGCGAATGAGGACCCTTTCACGAGCCCAACGGATAAATACATTCAAGAGCAAATTCTGCGTTGTAGTTATAAAATTCCACCTTTCGTGGGGACAGACTGCGCCAATTTAATAAGAAACATTCTTAAACTGGATCCTGAGAAAAGACCAACATTAGAATTAGTGATGCAAGACAAATGGATAAACAATGGCTACGAATGTGAGCTAAAACCTTATGTAGAGCTAGAATCGCACGTGAGTAACTGAGTGATCTATAGGATAAGTGAACCAATTATACCATTTAGGGTTACATAGGGACGACGAAGAAAATTCTTTGAATTTCTGGAATATGATGCCAGTCTTCGCCCAGCTGATGATTTATGCGCATTGCACTTCATTGATGATAAATAAGGAACAAAAATTGCAAGCATGCTGCGTATTATCCTTAGTGTAATTGGTAGATTTACATCGTTTTCTATTATTTCATTGGGTTAATGTTATATATTACAAATATAAGTGCATTGCTTTAACTTATTTCATGACTTTTATTAAAGTATATGCGTATTTCAGATTCATACGAAGTAAACAAACGCACCCGAGTTTATGACCGATTAACCAATTAGCAAATCACGATTTAGCATGCATTGATAATACGTTTACATTTTATGAATCTAAAATACGATAATATGCTATAGACAATTAATTAATTATACAAAAATACTCTACCTAACGGAGAATTGCTGGGCAGCAGTAAGTTACAAAGTTACAAATAGATAACAAGTGACTGTGGAAGCGCAAAAATGTAACATGTATAGATAGCAATAATTAAGAACCGAAAACAAAGTTTTAATTTATGCAATTACTTATTCCTTTTATCACAGCTACATTGCAGTGGAAGATATCAAACCAATCTTGAGGATTATCATAATGTTCAAATCTTTTATACAGTGGCCAAGAATATCTGAATATTAGTTCTGGGAGTCGGTAAATTGTAACTGTACCTTACTTTACTGTCAATGAATATACTTATTTTTACCAATGTTAATAATAAAAAAGATAAGATTAATTATTTAATTATTAACAAGAAACCAAGATAAAATTGACACTGCCGGTAGTTCATTGACTCGGAAGCTTTGAGAGGTGGGGTAAGACAAACTTGCCAGGCCTTTCTCTTATTGTGGTGATATACACTAAGAAATTACCCTCAAATACTTAAGAGACTCTAAATGTTCTTAAATGTAGGCGCCAACCGTTCTATATACAATGATGTTGATGAAAACCAAGAATAGTAAAATGTAATCAAATAATGTAGTTAATATAAAAAAGGAATTATTTTTGTTTATAGTATGAATATTCTTGAAGTAAACCCTCGAAATTGTGAACAGAACTCATTAAAAAAAATTAAAATTAATTTTGTTAGAAACCGATCAAACTCAGTTTTTTTTAAGTCTGGAATAACAACAAGAAAGATATACATACACAGATATTACATAACATAAATAACCAGATCGGATCGCTGTTAGAAAAGATATTTAAAAGTTATTATACCTTTTTGTTTATACCTTTGTTTCACCAAAATTCAATCTTAGAACTTTATTAATTGACTTTACACAAATGTCTTACCTTTATAGTTGTATTAATCACAAAACACGAATAAATTATGCAATTGATAACATTTTTTGATCACAAAATCCTGTACAATCGTATATATTAATATTGTAAATTTTAAATAAATGTGAATAATTTAAATTTTCAGAGGTATATAAGTGAAATGATTAAGGTGCATCTTTCTATATAAGAAGTAGTATATAAAAAAAAATTGAAATAATTTTTAGAATTTTGCCTCATAGATTATTTAACGTCTTAAAATTATGTTAAAAATTGGGCTAAATGGTAAAGTAATTAAAACTTTGAAGCATTGCAGATTTAATCTGACTTTTTCCAAAATATGTACTTCGTGCAAATGTTTCTTAATGGTTATAGCACTCGCCGTGCTATTTTCTGGAGTCTAAAAAAATAATTCATTACTAAATAAGAGATGGCACGCTGAATGATATCACGGAACCTTTGTTGTAAACTTTATATCGACTTAATTAATTTTTAATATATTTTCCACATTGTTCTCAATGTTGGGTTCTAATCATGAAATGCAAAAAGGCATGTAAAAAAAATTCACAAAAATATTGCTTCTTTTTTGCAACTTTTCTTATCATTTACTTACTTATTTTATGATGTGATATGCATGCCATTTAAATTTTAAGGACTTTTACAATATAAAATTTACATTTAACTTAATTTCCTTGTGTTTAAGATCACTTTAAGTCGTTTGAAATTTTCGCAGCATTTTTTATAAATTTTCTGTTTTTGGGCCAACAAAGGCCGCATACCTATTTTTTTATAAATATTTTTATAAATTTAATTATTTTCATTGTCACAAATTAACGCGCTAATAATGAGATTGCAATTATTTGGCGCTTTTATACTAATTAATACATGAAGAAGTGGCAATTTTTTTGCCTCATTTCTCATTAACGTTTCAGTTGACAGTTGCTGTTCAATTATAATTTGTCACAAGCAAAAACAAGGCAACCAACTGTTTTTAGTCTTATTGTGTCTTGATTACAGAATATATGAAACAAGATGCAAATTTTAAAAACAGTATATATAATTACAAAAACCTGTTTTATAAATATTCGAATACATTTCAAAGAGAGGCATTTATTTATATGTAACAAATTGTTACACATTATTATCAAATTTCATTACATTAAACTACGGGATGTAAAATTAGGTATATTATAAAAACATAAAATAATAAAGTGTCCTATTTTGGGATAAGTATATTTCTCATCCAGATTGTTCTATCTACGGCGTAGTTTATTAATTATTTATTGATATAATATAATTTCTATTCTCCATTTGTTAACACAATACAAAACAAAATTATTTTCGCCCCCTGTGGATATCTGAGTGCGAGAGAGAGTTATTTATACTTAAATATTCTTTTAGGCAAGCAAAAATAAATTAAACCGCTTTTCTTTGAAAGAAGTTTGTCGGCTGCCCAATTATCAATAAGGGCATTTTTTTGTAATGTACCAGATAAATCATAATTAAGTCTTAAAAACTTACCAATATTAACAAAACCGAAATTGGTTAAAATCGTAACTAGCCCTACTTTCTTTCTGTACATATGGATGAAAGTAATTTTGGTTAGTATAGTACCGTACAAAATAAAACTTAATAATACAAAATCATGATCCGACTTTTATAAAGTTATCCCAAAATATTTTCGACGTAACCATTATTTGTTTTTTTTTTATACATTTATTTAACGTCGGCCTATTTCCGCTACTGAGGCCTAACACCGACGCCTGTAGACGAGCTACCCCCAACCAGGAATTTTGCCGAGCCTCTTCCCTTAAGAAGAGTAGGGATCTTTTACTTGCCTAACATTTAATAGACAAGGGACCGACGGCTTTACATCCCCTCCGAAGGATGGTATATCTCCTATACAACCCTCGCCTAAGGTTGTATAGCTTCCGCGTATACACTGATATACAAGCCGCTGGAAGATGTGTGAGGCGAGAACGCGGTTTCCGTTGGAATGGTCACCAATCCAAGTACTAACCACGCCTGTCGTTGCTTTACATCGCATACCGAAGTATGTACATAGTAAAGACGCACCTACGCTCGCCCCCTTGTAACCATTATTAAAATTCTACATGTATAGGCGCCATCTGCAAACGTCCGTGGTCCACTCAGGAAGCATTACTGGAAATGGATTGTGGGTATTTGGAATACTATGTATAATAGTCGTGATATTGCTCTCTTACATCTTACAATACATTACGTACCTTTCAGATAATTATTATTGTTATTACTAATTATAGACAATTGAAACAGTATCGATTTTTACTAAATTAAAACTTGTGAATACATCCAATGTTTTATAAGATATGATATTTGTAGGACACCTAAACTCTTAGTATAACGAGGATACTTTACATTGAAAAAAGAGATAAATACTCATACGAAGTAAATTTCATATTTTATGTTATTAATTAATTCTACAAATAAATATAAATTCTAGTATAATTTACAAGTGTAATTAAAAGACAGAAAATATTAAAAGACTGTCATGGACTGAAAAAAAAAGAAGTATATATTATGTATATTAACACTGTTTTATACGATGGCTCTGAAGGGCCACAGCAAAAAATTAGAAAAGTGGAAATTTCTACTTTAAAAGTAGAAATTTCTAGTTTTAAAATAGAAATTTCTACTTTCCAATTATTCAATTTTCAAGACAGAAACGTCTTCTAGTGTTATTTGCCGTCATGTTTTATGTGTTCTTCGTTTTTTAAGTAATTATAACTATAATTGACTGCTGGGAAACTACTCTAAGAAATTTTATACCTTATGAGCTATTATCTGAAATTTATTCGAAAAGAGAAGCGACGCCAGAAAACATTTTAAATAACATAATTTTTGATGAACATCTCGATTTAGAACAATCGAAAATATTTACAATTATTAAAAAATTCATACATGAATGCGATGAGAAGGATTTAACAAAATTTTTGAGATTCTGCACTGGCGCGCAGATTTGTTAATAGAAAATCCTCGAAAAATACTTTTAACGAATCGAAGGGGATAAATCGAAGATCAATAGCCCATACCTGCAGCTCTAAATTAGAGTTGTCCCTATCATACATGATAATTATACCGATTTTAGAGCTCAAATAAACTCAGTTTTATGGTCGAATATATCGGTGATAGATTTTGGAACTTCAAGTTTAAAAATAATCATAATTGACCATAATTTGAAATCATTCAGATTCAAATCCATCAATGTGGCCATTAAAGGACAAAAATCCATCTACTATGACCCCTAAATTTCAGTATGTCAGCATTTATATATTTTATGGTTTCTATCCAATTATTTAGTGAGAATAAAAGTACATCTCAATCTCTCATCTGCATAAAGGTGAGCACGACAATTAGTAAGTATCTTGGGAGATCGATGATAAAAACTGGGAATAATATTTTTGTGATCTTTGTTTCTTCTTTAATCGTTTGCTTAAAATTATATCTTAAATAAGGACAATATTTAAGTTTTTTGCCAAGAGGATGTAATGGGTGCATTACAATTAAAACAGATATATATTACTATAAAAATATTTTAATTTTTAGTACATAAGTTTCGTATCCACAAAATGAATGTTGAGTAGACCTTTCGTCGGTAATTGGATAAAAAAGCAAACTTCATTTTCTCTTAGAGTCGACGTTTTGAAAATCTTTATTGTTTTTCTCAGGACTAATGAGGTGAAAAGTTATCAGTCATTAAAATCAGACATAATATCATCGTTACATACAAACATATGATCTTTTATACAGTGCGTATCCATATACCACAGATTTTTACAGTAACATCTATCAGATACTGGAAGTTTTCAGTAATCTAGTAAAATTTCTAGTTATGTGACATATCAAAATTGTAAATTATTAAAATATTTAGTTCCCGCAGAATCTACATTTAATACATTGATTTTGATGCCCATAAATATAGCCAATTTGAACCGTCCTTTTAAAATGTAGGTTACCGTCTTGTAAAGATATAAATACTGACTTTAAATGTTTAGGTTTACTAAAACATTTTTCGAAATTATACTAAAATAAATAAAACAGAACAATATGTAAAACGACATTTAAAATTGCAATGCAGTATAAAAAACGCCACAAAAGTTTGATGTAAAAAGTAAAAATAGTTAGATATTTTTTATTTAATATCTTGTTGTATAGTTGCAACTAAAATTTATTAACATTCATCACATTCATTAGATATTACTAACTACTCTAAATTTAACAATAATTTTGTCTCGTTTCTTAAACAAACGTAAATATCAACTGTATCGAGTGGATCTGCCTTTCTCTTCTAAAATTAATTCACATAATTGATAGACATCCTTGTCGACCTTGTCATAAGAAAATTGTAGAAATTTAGTCTCATTTTTATAAGCCTCAAGGGACACCATATTTTTAATGGGAATAAGATCATCTATCTACATATCTACTTATGATCGATCAACCTTACACCACAAGAGAAGTCGTTTACCACCACAAGAGAAATTGTAGTCTTAAAGTAGAAATTTCCAATTTAAAACTAGAAATTTCTGTGGCTGTGGCCCTTCAGAGCCATCGTAGTTTTACATGTAAACTTGCTGCAAAAATACACGAAGACGTGATCTCATCTGTACAGAAATCAGAAAAAGATTAGAAATATTTGCACTAGTAAGAGGTGTACATGCATAATAGTGTTCAACTTTTTAACAAACAATTTTTTATTGTGGATTTAAAATTTTCTAATGTTGGTAGTTGACACTGAACTCACTTTCATGCATATACGCACTCTTCAATCTCTTCAACAGTTAAAGTGTTTGTAAGTTAAACAATGGTTAAAAGAAACCTGTGTTGATAGTGTTACAGTAAAAAAAAATGAAACGTGGTAAACTAATGGTAAAATTAGCAATGGAAAATAATAATGGTAGGTAAATAATTTATTTTTATATATATTGGGTCCGTGCATTTTAAGTTTTGTCGTTTGAAAATGGTTACAAATAACCCTAGAAATGTGCATACATAACATGTTGATAGAAAATACACAGGATGTTCCATTTGAAAAAATCGAGAAAATTCAATTCAAAAAGTTCTAAATTGAAAAATCATTTTTGGCCACTCTATATATTTTTTGGAAGTGAAAACAAGATATCTCGTAACTGGTATTTATAACATATTTTCTTGAAATCCATAATGGTGACTGTAATGATTTTTTACAAAATGCGTCTGCAGATGGTGTTATTTCAACAACAAAAATAACTACATCCAAATGTTTGCGAGATAGTCAATAATAATATAGAAGTGGAAGGAGTCTAGAAATAATATTCTAACAATATACCGATATTTTTATAGCATTCCATTTTAAAAAATGGCACTAGGTCCTTTACAATCGCCATGGTTCACCCTGTGTATTCGAAAACAATTACCAGTTATAGACTTTTCAAGTAGTTTACATGTAAATTTCTTTAATTTTCTAGCTATCATATTCGGATGCAATATTGCCCCATCCTGTATATTTCATTTGATATCTCACCTCAGCTTAATGTTCAAAAAAATAACACAGAATATCAATTGTTATTTATTTACTTTAATCATTTTGTTGCAGTATCACAAATGATTAAGAAAAATAAAAAGAGTGGACGTATTCGTTTGTCACCAAAAGAAAAAGCAGTGGTTTTAAAATATTTTCGTAGTCATATCAAGAGCAAAGTAACCCCCAATAGAAAGACGAATGCGAGCAGCTTCTATCTTCTAACAAGAATGTTTTCATTAACAACGATTGGGTGCGAATAAAAACGTTAGTTTACAATACTTTTAGGGAAGGGCAACTTTTTTAATAAATATTGTAAAATTTGTTTATTACATTTTATTTTTAATAGTTTGTAAACAAAGTACATTTTTAAATTTCATTTTTTAATTAATAAATTAGTACATTCCGTCAAATATATGTTTTTCTTATGACTGATAAATAATTACTTTACTGAACCAAATTGGTTTAACAGGCTATAGAGCGATGCCCTACTGCCCTTTTTCTACTACAAACAATATAATTATATACAAAGATAGGCACAACCTTAATAATTTATGTGAGTTTTTATTACTTATTAACATAACTATCAATTAATAACATAATTATTTCATTAGTTACATAATAAATGGCTATTCTTGAATTAATTCCACATGCACAATTTAAAAGTAATGCGTAAATTATAAGCTCTAAATCGTAGGTAGGATAGCTACGGGCAATGTGAATACTGCAACTGTCATACCGAAAAATTAAAGCCAATCCCATCAATTAAAATTGAAAGTTACAAAATTATTACGTTCCTAATAATATTTGAGTACATTTTTCACAGATTGTTGAGTCCCCAAGGGTTGTTTACAGCTATAATCCAATTCGCAGATGTAGTGAAAATATTTATTGTACAGAATTAGTTTGTGGTTATTTGGCAACACTGTATGGCTTCGAATTGTGCGGTTTGTATATATTTTTATACACTCGGGCGTCTGAAGATGTGCTATATGTAGTGGGACACATAACATTTGCCATATATATGATAAAATGTATTTGTGGAAAAGTTACTCCTCGATGGTTGCCTTAATTATTAAACAATGTTGTTTTTTAGGTTTTCGCGGGTGTTAAATGAAGTGTTGTTGTATTTCCGGGTGCTCTCCCTTGTCGATGGTCGACTCCTCCAGGAGTCACGGTTGTCTAAACGACGTTTCGGCAGAATCTCATCAGCCATCTTCAGGTTCTCGCTGAAAGCTGCCTACTGCTGCTCCTCGTTGCTCGAGCTGAGTTCAGTTCGAGCAACGAGCCACGTGACTTAAGAAGAAATATTGTTAGGTTTTGCAAAGTCACGGAAGACAAAACACAATACTCAGCCTCTGGTTGCTAAATAGATATAGACAGAGCGAGCTGATGAACAAGAGATTATAATAGATAATTAATATATTAATTATATGGACAAAATGGAAAAGAAATAATTCACGTATGTGATCTCACATTGTTTTAGCATCAATGCCCTTGATTTTTAAGGCTTGTATAAAGCGCCTTGCCCTAGTATACTAGGCCATGGCTTCACAAAAACAAAAGAAAAAAATTGATAGTTTGATAGTGTGTGGATGAATAATAGTATGGTTATGTGTTGGTTATGCTTAACTGATGGAATGGTGTTGCTAATGGGGCCCAGTGGCAACCAAAATGGCGGCGATTGGGTGACGTCGGGTTGATGGGTGAACCCAATAATGGGGTTCTTTTCCAGACTCTCCAAACCCTGTAGCACGACGGACCGCGTTCCCAAATCAACAAAAAAATTATGGATAATCTCCTACAGAAAGGGGATTCTTTCTGTAGGAGATAGTATCCCAAGAAATAAGCCCTGAAATAAAATAAAAAACACTAACTATCGCCATATGCCAAAAAAAATTAGAAGGGAGAAATATACATAAAAAAATGTAACTCACCTTCCTTAGAAGGGTTTTCTATTTAAGGTAATAGTGGAACTGAGTGAAGTTCCTTATCACTCGGCACGAAACTAAAAATGAAAAGGGACAGAAAACCTTAGTATGGTTGAGCAATTGAGCGAAAGAAAAGTGTACTCACTCACGGAGAATCGAATCCACCTGGGGTTTCACTAAATCGGACGATATTGTTTTCCGGGAAAACCACTCCTAAACCACGGTGTGGGGTGTAGATCCTTATTTTGCGGAATTTTTTATTCAAATCCCCATAGTAAGGGTAAAACTGTGCAAAACCACAAATCCACAAATGACCTTATCACTCCTGAAGTCTGGTTCGGAATGTTCTCGAAATTCAAAGAAAAAGAAGAAAACCCCTGATAAGAATTCTCGGTCGGTATCCTGGACAACTTATGCTGTCAAAAATATGTCAGCGAAACAAAACTAAGGAATTCAAGGAATAACTCACAACAGTACAGGAAAAATACCCAAACATATGAGGAGAAGATCATAGAAAAGAGAACGGAAGAAAACATATAATAGGAGGCGTAAGGAGACAGACGATTATAAGGTAAGTGTTCTATTGACACTAGTTTATACCATAACCCATGTTATTTTCTAGGTACCTTTTAGCGAATGATACACATTAGAGAAAGAAGATTGAAATAAATTACCACCCAGGGTGTGAATTAAATCACAGTAATGGTGCTAAGCTATAATAACGAATGTTTGGTGTCTTCGAAGAATTTGACTTTGTAGGATGTAGAAACAAATCTCAATTCTATTCTGCTTAACTACACGTTAATAAACTAAACTATTATAATGTTCCCTAAATAAGGTGAAGTAGATTTTTATGCATGTTAATTAAGATTTAGTCACTAATGTTGTTATAAGAGTAGCAAAAAAAATTAAATACACATCATCAACAAATCCCATCATGTTTTATTTCTAAGAAACCAGTAATACATATCAATGCCTTGTGTATGGTATCATGTCATAATTAATAGTAATGCAATCTCCTTATTTTTTTTTAAGTTTAACCTTATCAAGAGAAATCCTACACTCAGTTGTTAAGATTCGCTGGATTACCTGACATTACAGCTTAAAAAATGAGTGCTTCGAACTACGAATTACTTAATTCTATTCAGAATTACCAACGAAGGTTAGAAAAATATGTGCCTCTCTGCTATACCCAGAAAATGGTTTTGCAAGAAAAACAAAGAGGCAAAGAAAATGCAGTTGGTAAGAATTTTTTGACTATTAGATCACCATAAAGTTATATACCTATTTAAAATATTACTCAAATTTGAAATGACTTTTCTGCGGATACTTCTAGAGTCATAGTATTTAGCTAAAGACAGTTGCTTGGTGAATAGGCCCCCGGAGAATATTTTATTAATATTCTCGGGGTAGGTACATATCTATAAAATGCCAAGCTTACCAAATAGTACAGTTAAATTATGATTTTAATTTGAATTGCCTGGTTGGGGCATTTTTAAACAAAATTTAAGGTATTTAGGGGATCAAGCTATGCTCACAGTCACTTTTGCAGTTTCAACGAGATCGGTGTATGGTTTATTTGACAATTAAATTTTTTAGAGCGCATTTTCTATCGGTTATTTAAAAATATCTCGTCATCCTGTCCGATTCGAGTTGTACAATAAATATACATATATTAGAATTATCTCGTATTATTGTTCAACAAAATAAATAAATATTACTAACTTAGGCATATTTAAACAAATTATTATTCTTTTGAAGACAATAGGGAAATTTCTATAAAACTTAGGGAAAATGTAGGTCTTATAAACTACAATCTTCAGTTAAAGTTTCATTCGTAGTAAGCATTGAACAAGTACAGTGCACAGTACTCGATTTGTACTCTCATACTTCATGTGCCATATTTAGGGCCTCAAATGAGAGCAATCAGTACGAAAAGCTCTATGTGAACTGCTCCATTTCCACCTGGCAAACTTGTTTCTTTATTTAATTATTTAGCCTCATAAACCCCCATCATTTTTTATAAAGATCGTTTGAACTGTTCTACAATAAATATTTGTTATATAAAAGTTTTAGTAACCTTCATAAATTTGATTTGCTACTTGCGTATAAAAATAAGAAGCATATGAGATTCTTGTTGTAGGTGTAAATTAGCTTTAAGTTTTAAAAGAATTTAAGGAGTAAATTATTGCATGGTATCTTATATGCGGAAGCAATTTTCATGCTTTAAATACAAAGTACAGTTGAATGCAAATCTTTACCTTTATTCGGATTTCCGGCATTTATTTAAAAGGCATAGATACGACAAATAAAATAAATGTAATGTCTTTAGTGTGACCTGTTGTATTTAAATACTACCTGATTTATGGTTGGGACTATTCACCCACAGACGTGACCTTTGACAAATAAAAGCAATAATCATTATTACTGATTACATAGGTAGTTATCATGTTTGCCATAGACAAAGCTACCCTGTGATAGTTTCGCGGAAATGGCCTACTTTAGTTATTTAAATTTTAAATGGCTAGAATATAACACTGCTAATAATTGTCCTGGCATTTTTGGCACAAAGTATTGCGCTAATAATATTGAGATGTGCAATTATTTGGCTCTCTTATACTAATTAATACGTGTAGAAAGTGGTAATTTTTTACCTTATTTCGCAATAACGTTTCAGTTGACATCTGTTATAATCTTCGATTATAATTTGTTACATCCAAAACAAGGTAGGTATACCGCCTTTTAGAGTCTTATTGCATTGGAAGGATTACAGAATGAAACAAGACGAAAATTTTAAAAAAGCAATATATATAATTACACAAACCTGTTACATTTCAACGAGAGGCGGTTATTTCTATGTGACAAATTATTTCATATTTTTATCAAATTTCATTACATTAAACTAAGGGATGTGAAATTAAGAATATTACAAAACATAGAATAATATAATCTTATTTTGGGATAAGTATATTTCTCATTCAGATTTTTCTATTTAAGGCGTAAATAATATAATGGTAATTTTTATTCTCCCTTTGTTAACACAATACAGAACATAATTATTTTCACCTCCTTATGGAAGCTTATGTGCAAAAGGTGATTGTTATTCATAAAAAATATTCTTTTAGAAGAGCAAAGAGAAATTAAATCGCTTTTCTTTGAAAACAGTTTGCCGGTTGCCGGCTAAATATTTTTGTAATGTAACCGAGAAATCATCATTAAGTCTTAAAAACCTAAGAATATTAACAAAACTGAAATTGAAAAAAATCGTAAATAGCTCTTGTTTCTGTACAAGTGGATGAAATTAATGCAAAATAGTGATCCAACTTTCTTAAGTTGTCCCAAAATATTTTCGACTTAAGCATTAAAATCCTACAGTTAAGCGCCAATCTTCACAGGTCCGTGGTCCCTTCAGGAAGCATTACTGGAAAACAAATATAGGAAGTTTTCTTAATCAATAATTCTTTGCGTGAAATAAGAATTTCGTCGTAGATGTGGAACTTGGAAATTCTAAAAAATTGCAAATTAATAACTTCAAAGTTTTGAATTTATCGCGCTTTTCCAGCGATAAATGTCATTCCGATCGCATTAGTTTGATTTCGTCATGTTTTCGGGTTGGCCTTATGTCTGACAGTTGAGTCACAGACTACCAGACTGGCAACTTCCCTGAGAAATTTATCCGGTCAAGGTCGAGGCAACAGAAGCCAAATTCAGATGTCGCTCTTAACTCAAATGTCGTTTGTCACGTCAAACGTCATCCATTGTTATTTATTGTGTACTGTGATTGTGTTGTGCTGGTGATAGTATTTTTGTAGAAACTTGACTTTTTAACATAGAATACGTAGTTTTTAGTGCTCTTTAAAAATTTCGATTTCCAAAGAGGAGTTAGGTGAGTGTTATTGTGCAAATATACAATGGAATACAGTAATATATCATGTATTTTACAGATTATGAGATTATTTCTTAAAATGTCTTCTGCCTTCTGCATTGTTTGTGGAAGTTGATGTGCAAAAATTGCACTATTTTCCCAGGAACCTGCATAAGTAAGTGTGCATTTGCTCCAGTCTTTGTTTTCAGTTTTTGGTTTTTGCACAGTGCAATATATATTTCTAAATATCGTAAGACTACTTTAAATTATTGTTCTGCCTTACCACAGTATCTACTTCAAATAAATAAATAAATATTATCGTTTTCAGATCGAAAATATGGCAGGACTTAATGGGAATGAAAGTGTAATAAGCACTTCACACTAGAGTCATACTCAAATGATACCGATAACATCCTCAATAGAAATGCAGTTCCTACCCGGTATCCATGTAGAGACACAGTAGAAATACAATGGGATTGTACATCTTTACACATACAGGTCGAGGCACCCAAAGAAGATATATGTCTATCATCGACATCACGTGGTCTTCGTGTTTCTTCTGCACATAATGAGGAATTAGAAAACCCACATCCAGAAACATCTAGTAGTGTACCAAGTACTCCAGTTGATCGTTCATCAACACCTCTACCATCGTATACCAAATCTGGGGGATTCAGAAGCCAAAGTTCAATTTTTTAAAAATTGTGTCAAGAAGATACAACCCCAAGGAAGAAAGTTATGTTTAAGGTAATTTCAGAAAAGGCAGATCACATACGAAAATTAAAAAAGTTGTGTAAAGAGCGAGCAAATAAAATAAAAGAAATGTGTGACCTGAGTAACTCTGATGTTGTCAGAAATATTTTTAAGGACCTAAAGTCAAGTACTGTTGACTTTTTAATATCTCAACTACGCTGTGCAAAACCATATATTTCATCAGGTCCAGCGGCGGGATTCTAAGTTGCTATCGTATCAAGTCGATACGATACTAGTGGTTCTAAGTATACTATCTTATAACAATTTTAACTCTTAATCACTCGATACCAAAGAAGTTATTGTTTCAGTCTTACGATATTATAACAGTTTACTCTATAACAACTTAGAATTTCAAACGACACGTGTTTGAAATTAGTTGCTATCGTATCGATCGATACGATAGGAACTTAGAATCCGGCCACTGTAGTCATTTTTGCCTTGAGTTATATATATATATATATATATATATATATAATATGGGGTATTTAACATTGAAATTTGTGATCAAAGATTAAGCATGAAACGGCATTACACTTTGATCACAAATTTTAAATGTCAAATATGTTCATAAACTGTAAGATAAAGTACACAAATGGTCAAATCTCCCGCGTCTGCAACTGTGGCGCCCTCTGAATTTGGCTTCCGCAAATCGGAGAGAGAACGATAGATTTCTGGACAAAAATTTAACATTGAGTTGCCAGTCTGGTAGTCTGTGGTTGAGTTCACAGATTAGATAGGTTAAGTTGATCATTTCATTTCAACGTATTTTCTGGGATATTTCACAACTCCTTTGTTTTGTAGTGTTTTATGCTGTGGTTTTGTGTATAGTTGGCCAGTATTGTCCTGACTTAATAAGTAAAGTAAATTATTTTCTGGCACAAAATTAAAATTTAGAAGAACAAAATTTTGTTTTATTTCCTGATTCCCAGTACCAACTGTATTGTTATTCCATACTTGATTTAATTATAAGTTTGCTGAATATAAAGGACCAAAAGAAGTGAAAATTGTGTAAACTTTTGAGTTGAGGAAGTATTCTTGAGTATAGAATTTGCCTCTAATTCAATCTTTCTAGTCTCTGTGGTGTAACTGGTGTATACAAATTGACCACTAATATGGCAGACAGGCAGGCAGTGGAAAGGCCGATTCATCGCACAATGTTGCATTCGTCTTATTGGCAGCCAAGCTAGCTGTATATAATCAGGTAAAGTCTATTTTGATGTGTGGATGGGTTGATAACATGCGTACGATTTCGTATGTGTTGCACACAAAGTTATCGCAATAGCAGAAAAATTCAGTAGACATATGCGACAATAAGTTTTAGCTATTACAGAGAGTGCCAAACATGTAATCGCATGCATATATTATCAACTCATTCACATGCCAAATTAGACTTTACCTGACTATATCGCTGCTAATAAAGACGACATTTCTTCACCTACTTGTGAATATCTCAATAATATCCCTTGAAGGTCTTTTTTGGGACTAGAATGGACCAGAATAAAATGTCTTAACAACATCTCCGTATTGACATATAAATGCCTTTTTTAGGCCTAAAATGGACTAAAATAAGACGTCTTAAAGACGTTTTGATTAGTAACAATGGACATCCTCAAGACGTCTTCTGTACGACTTACGTCTTAAAGTGGACGTTTTTAAGACGTCTCGAATGTCCCATGCAGACGTTCCTAAGACATCTTTGGTAGGTCCCAGTGCTATCTGATGCAATATGTTTTATAAGATATGAAATTCGTAAGAATCCTAAATTCTCAGTATATTGAGGATAATTTACATTGAAAAAAGAAATTAATATTCATACCAAATAAATTTCACGTTATTAATTAATTCTACAAATAAATATAAATTCTAGTAGAACTTGCAAGTAAGTATAATTAAAAGACAGGAACTATTAAAAAACGGTCATGGACTGAAAGAAAAAGGAATATATATCCCTATGTAGATATGCTCTTGCCCCGTCAGGTTTATCTTACTAACCTGTTCTCTATTCTCACTATCCTGTCCAATCCTGTGCTGGTTACACGAACATACTTTTGGTTAAGTTCTTCCAGTTAATGAATAGATCTCTTGGCCGAATTTTTGAGGCGAGCTTTTCTTCTATTTGGCAAAAGTGACTATTAATAATATTAACAATCCATTATTACATTTCCTCCTTCCGCAATGATTTTAGTTATTTTTTATCACCAATTTCATAGCTGTCAGTAAATTGCTTAACTGTTTCTTGAATTTTCGTTTTTTGCAATTTTAGCGTTAAAGTAATTATATTTGGTTCTTTTTATAAGGGAGTTTAATTTATTTCCGTAGTTAGTATATATTGTTTCTCGATATTCGTGGATGCCTAGCATGTGCTTGAAACACGGCAATTAGGCCTGCGGATATCGACGATTTCGTTTTTTGATCTTTTGTACTATATAACATTTGTTGTAATAAGTGTTAATACTTTTCAAAAAACATACATAAGGGTTCTTCTGGGTAATTACATTTATATATATCATCCCAGCATTAATTTTTTACAACTTATTGTGACAATGTCTCCTAGTCAAATTCTTTAAATGATTCGTTTACTTCTTGCTCGTTCTTAAAATTTACTTTTTCATTATAAATTTGGGACAAATCGTACAATTATCTGTAATATTTATTTTCGTAATTGTTGGAATTAAATCTGCGTTAATTTAAAAATACCAATTATCTTTTATTATGTATTACATCTACCTCTCTGAAAGGGATTCTCAGTTTAGGCTAAGTGTATAGGATTAACCAAAAATAGGCGGTCGCTATTATTAGTTCGAGGCGGCAATATCTAATTGGGCATTAACAAGTTTAGAAGTAGCCCTTATTGGCTGATGCTATTTATGATGGGGATAAGACAACCTTGTCTAAAATGTATACATAAGTTTACTAGCTTTGACAGTCAGTTGAATCATAGAGCTAGTTGTTAAATTTGCTAGAGTATCTAACACTACAATTTAAAAATGAGTGCTTCGAACGAAGAATTACTTAATTCTATACAGAATTACCAGCGAAGTTTCGAAAAATGTGCGTCTCTCTGCTATACCCATAAAATGGTTTTGCAAGAAATACAAAGAGGCAAGGAAAATGCAGTTGGTAAGGATTTTTTTATTATACCCCACTATTCTAGAACATTAGATCGCCATAAAGTTATATACCTATTTGAAATATTACTCAAATGTGAAATGACTTTTTGCGGATACTTCTAAGATCATAGAATTTGGTTACAGAAAGTTGCTTGATGAATAGGCTCCCAGAGAATATTTAAATTATATTCTTGGGGTAGGTACATGTCAATAAAATACCAAGCTTACCGTATACTACAGTTAAATTATTGTTTTAACTTGCAATTTTTTTATTTTAACGTATTTAAGGGATCAAGTTGAGCTCACAGCCAGTTTTGCGGTTTTAACGAGGTCGGTCTATGGTTTGTTTAAACAGTTCAATTTTTTTAGAGCGTGTTTTCAAGCGGTTATTTAAAAATATCTCGAGAACTATAAGTCCTACGAGTCAAACCGGAAAAATGGAAAATGTTCGAGATGAGTTGTACAATAAATAATAAATATACATAAGTTAGAATTCCAATTATATTATTTAAAACAAATATTGCTAAATAGGGCATATTTAAACAAATTATTATTGTTTTGAAGAAAATGGGGAAATTTCTATGAGACTTAGGGAAATGTAAGTCTTATAAACTGCAATTTTCAGTTAAAGTCTCAATTCAGAATAAGCATTGAACCAGCTGAAAACTGTAGTTTTTGCTCAAAATTTTCACCTTTGTATACTGTACAGTCCTGCCATCAATACCGAGAATGTGCAGGAGGCTCAAACTGTAGCGTTATAAGAGTATATACTTTAAGAGAACTAGGAGAAGAAACAGAGTATTGTTTTATAAGGGGTAAAAGTGACATTTTTTATGTCGAAGATATACTTGACGGACAAGCGAAGCGAGCTATCAAGAACAGTCGAGACAGAAATAATCACTTTACTCCACATGTAACATGCCATTTTATCAAATAAATAATTTCTGTACAGTCATTAAATACTTTTAGTGCTGACCATGAGCGGTCAAAAAATACTTTTACTGTCGCTCAGAGCTCGCTAACGGCAATAGGATACTAAATATGTCGGTCAGACGAAGTGCCAGAATTATGACAGTTTAAGTTAAAAAAAAATTGTGATAATAATAGTGTTTTTTCTTATGCGACTTAAGGTACAAAATTGAAGAAAATATTTTTTTTGTATGATGTATATTTGCCAAACCAAAACTTTGCGTTTTACCATATTATTGATAAACAAATCAACTTCTTGACTTGAAATTCGCGTTAACTGTTTATAAATGGTCTTATTTTCATTTTCGTAAGAATAAGCTAATAGAATGTTACTGGAAGTAAAGAAAATAATTATTAAGGGAGAGACGCGCAGGGTATTGCACGACCCAGACTAAACCACTATTTATATGATGTATACAGAGTGTTAGGAAACTTTTGTGTTATTGCAATAAGGTTTGGTACGTTATTTAATATTAATAAGGGTTATTATTTCATGGTACTAACCAAAATGAAATTTAACTAGTGGCGTAGAGAAGAGGAGGGTACGTTGCTTTTTAATACAGAACAATTTTGTTCAAATCTCTCTACTGAAATATTGTTCTCTGATCAAAATTATACAAAAGGGGTCTTATTTGCCAAACAGCGTAGGACCAACCGGTTTTTATAAAAATTAATCTAAAACAGTTATTGTGGTGTCATTTTGTGGTCCTGCAGCAACTAGTTTAAATCTTCCTCTAGGGTGGTCCTGGCCACGGAAGCACTCCCGGACATATCTCTATAGGAACTTTTTCAAATTTTCATAATCATTATCTTTATCTAAAGTTAGAGATAGAAACTTGCTAACATCCTATATGTCATATATAAAGTGGCTTAGCCCGAGTCGCGTAATTCCTTGCGCGCTTCAATATCAATAATTATATTTTTAACTTCTAGTAATATTTTAATAGCTTCGACTACCAAAATTGAAACTCAAACACTTGTATACAGCCAGTTCAAATTTCATGTCAAAAGAATAATTTGTTTATTAACAAAATGGTAAAATGCAAAAGTTAAAATATCTCAGCAAATAATAGTATGCATCATATAAAAGACTTTATTTTCTCAAATTCTACAATTTATCATACTCTTTTAGTTTATATTTGAACTATGTTTGCATATCAAAATTTAATTTGTTTATAACCAAATTTTCTTGAGAACAAGAGAATGGTCAGAAATTGAAATATTTATTTTTCTCGGTTGTCTTTGTATACATAAAGATAATAAATATTTCAATTCAAGAATACTCTTGACTACACACATACATCTCGGTTTTGAGGGCAGGACGTAATAGTAGTAATAGTTTAACAACAATTACGGTTCAGCTGTTCCAATACCTATTCTGGTTTGAAATTTTATTAAAAATTGTATTTTCTAAGACCTACACATCTTCCCTAAGTTTCATTGGAGTTTGCCTATTTTGTTCAGAGAAATAATAATTTGTTTAAAAGTTCAGTAAATCACTCGAGGACATCTTTTGAACAGTTAGTTTTTTCGTTGCTAACAATATCTCGCCACTTCAAGAGCTAACGTGGTTTCAGTGTTCCTTCAAGACTTCATCATATGTAAGATACCAGCTCGATATTCCGAATCATTATTTAGACGTTTACTGTATTCGTTGTGAAAAACTAAAGCAATTTTGTAGTAATCGCAATTGTTGCAAGCATATTGTTGTGTAATTTTTAATTACGAGTTGATTTCAGATAGCTAATGGCGAGAAACATTAAAAAAAAAATAATTTTCTAATTTGTGATTACAAAAAATTATGTTCAAAACAACTATATTAAAATGTTCCTGAGATTTTGATTTTCTCTTAGTTTCAGTTTTATTTATTTGCTTGGAAATTAATGAACCTAGGTGTAAAAAATATTCGTAAACTTGGTATTTTAGCAATATCCACCTACCTTGACGACATGAATAACATATTTGCGGGGGGCCAATTCACCATAGTTATTTCCCTGCGGCCTTTCTACAGTCACATATTTTTAGCTTTCTTGAAATGTTTTCAAAAGACCGCCGGCGAAATTGAGAGTCAATAATTATTAATCCAATTATTTATTTATTCAATTCAATTCACAATTTTCATTAGGTGATTATACTGCCATTTTCAAGAATACCATCAAATGAAGGTATGGCCTAAAATGTTTCTTAAGGAAGCTACAGCTCTACTCTATAAAGATGGCATCGAAAAGTCGATTTTCAAATATTAAATCAGCAAAATTTGAAATTTCCCGCAAAAAACTTTGTACAGGACTCATCGCTGAAAAAAATCTTATTTTTTGGAGTACTACATTGAAAGCATCATACTCAGGGCTCAGTAATAGTAGCTTCTCGGTTATTTATCGCTGTGCCCATTCTCCCTTAAAATGTTATTAATAATAATAACAAAATCACCCACATGAAATGTGTTAATATCGGTTTAATTAGTGAACACGGTAGAATCTCCTGCTTTAACTCGAAGCTATTATTATAAGAAAAATATTTAAAATGCTAAGATATGCATTTTGTTCATTAATAAAAATCAAGATCATGCTATAGATGTTATGAGACATCGAATAATTATACGATACCCTGAAAAGGTTAACTAATCCATTTGTGAAAAAATAATGTAATCTAGATATTAAGTATTTCAAATTCACTTATTTTTCTTATTTTCAACTTTCGAGTAGCTACTTAATCACTACCAGTAGAGTTTTCTTCAAGTTTCTTCAGTCCTCAAATGGCTTTTTTATAACACTCACCCATAACGAAATTAATTGAGATGCATTGTTTTGCATTTGAAGTTTTAAATTTTCACTAATATAATATCTTTTGCTTAGTATATAAAGAAAATTACAAAAAATTTACTCAAGTATAAAAATCATTCATTACCAAAAAATGCTGTTTAAATACCTGTTAGTATTTTTTAGTTTAACTTCTTTTTCTTTCTAGATACTGCTAATGACGCTACATGTGCTGACGAATATGTGAATGATTGCTGTCATGAGGAAAACTCAGATAAAAAGATAATCAATCATCAGGACGTGGACGGTCCCAGTATTAAACATAGAAAGAGCAAGAGTAGTATAGATGGGTACATTACAAAGAGGCACCATAATAGTGATTACGAGTCAAAGGGAGATATTTCTGAAGAAAAACATAATAAGTCCTCAAAAAGAAATAGAGGAAACGAATGTAGCGAAAACGAAGAAGAGAGACATGCATCAAGAAAATATAGACACAGTAAAGAGAGTTCAGATTCTAGAAGCTACAAAAAACAAAGAAGCTTTAAGTCTAACGGGGACAGTAGTGCTACGGAGTCAAAATCAATAGAAGAGGTTGAAAACAAAAAACCAGATTATGTTTCTTCGTCTGTTAAAGAGAAAGATAAGTCTAAATTAGAACACAAAGCCAATAGTAAATCCAAGACAAAGTCTAAACACTACTCCAAGTCTCGACATGATAAGGACTCTTCTAAATATAGAGGGTCAAAATCTCACTCGTCTCGTTCTGGCAAACATGGTGACATAGACAAGAAAGAAAGCAGAGATAAGTCAAAGGAAACGCGCAGATATAGGAAGGGCGAATCTCGATCCCTTGAAAAAAATAAAGACGAAAAGGAAAGCAGAGAGAATCATAAAAATTCTAGTTCCAATCAACAGGAAGAGAGTAGCCAACCATCCAGGTCCAGCTCCAAACAAAAATCCAGTTCGGGGATTAAAAAAGACATAATAAAACGACTAAAACCTGCAAACTCCGAAACGATTATCAATGGCGTTGATTCGAGTTCAGGGACTAGCATCACTGAAGTTTTGGGAATGAGCGACCAGTGGATTGGCAAGAGTTCTAATAGTATTAAAAACAAGTCTAGTTCCTTAGCCAACTACGAAAAACCTAGAAGTAGCCTTAGATATATGACACCTGAAAATACGAACATGGAGGAAGGAAACATAACGTCCAACAATAGCTCAGTGAATTCCTCAAGAGACTCTCCTCCTAAAGTAGTGCTAAGTCAAGATGAAACCCTGAGCCAGTTTGTTTCCAATAAGACCAGGTGAATATTTTGTAGATTTTGCCCCCAGATGGGTTGGGTTTATGCCACATAAGGTCTTAAAATATTTATTAACGTTGTTTTCTTGTTACAGGACTAAAGTATGCACTGGAAAAAGATCACCTGCAAACGCTGAGACATTATATGCCAACACAAATGGTAAGTATATTTCATTATTACTTATTTGTACTGATCTAGGGAATGAGGTCATTGGTTTAATATCTGATATTCGAACAATGCCATAACTTAGTAACATGGCGATAAGCGCGAATAGAGGGTCCCGGCAGAGGCCTACTTTGTATGTATAAATAAATACACCACAGGTAATGACGACCCCCTTTATCCCGGAAGGCTCTAGAAGAGCCTTGTGTGGGAGGGGGCTACACATTTAGAGACAAGGGACACACACCCAATATTCGTGTATAGTGAAAAAATCCCTCTCACAGTATTTTCCACTGCCACGACCGGGGATCGAACCCGGAACTTTTGGGTGAGAGGCAAGTGTGCTCACCTCTCGACCATCAGTCAGTATGTGTTCTTTATCTAAAGATATTAAAATTTGTTCCAATATATTTTCTGGATATCTGAAAATTTAATAGTTCCTAGAAACTTTAGGTTACGGCAGTAAAAGTGGTTGAATATGGTTTTTGGTTGTAAAGCTTGTGGAAAATATTTTTAAACATTTCATTATGTCTTTGTATATTGCTATTATTATATAGAGTGGTTCATTGAAAGGAATGTGAAGAAGTTTTGTGGGGATTCTGAGAGATGGCGTTAATATATTTTACAGTGGCAGGTTTCAACAATTTAGATATATGACATGGCGAATTTTGATATAGGTGTGGAATTTGTCATACATTTTACATGCAGGCAAACTATCTATAGCATCTTCTTTATGTTTAACTAGATGAGTAAGTCGGTATTTCTCGCGATGCTTTTAACCCGTCTCATCCCTGATTAAAATTTTATGAGTTATGAATTTTTCCATTTATATGGAAAGCATTATAAGCCTTTAGAAGAAACATACAGGGTTGAGTTCTCTATGTGAACATAAATCATGACAATTTTCCTATTTCTGCTCCTGAATTTTGAAATTCTTACAATGTGAGGCCAGACTGCACTGAGTCATAGTTGGTTCATTGTGAAACAACTTGAAAAAAATTGTTACTAATTTCAAGTAATTACTGCTTTCCGATGTTCACCAATAATATATTCAGATCACTCTACATGCTTAGAACTTTTTAGGCTTAAAAGTTCGAAACATATATAGACTAATCTGAGTATGTATTTGGGAATATTTAAAAGCACTGATTACTTGAAATTAATAATAATATAGGACTGTTGTTGACGATTAATAATTTGTGATGTATACCAAAAATTATTAACTATTTGCAAATGGTTACAGACGAAGAGACTTTGGTAAAAATTAATAGGTAATCCTGTGTATTCGTAAATACTGACTTAGCATGCTTTTAAATAAGCATTCGGTGCTTGCTTGGATTGCTCCGGTATATATGTATGTATATTAAATTTTTGTGAGAGGTTTTATTTTATTATCTAAGCAAATGTTATGATATATTATGGTTATTACTGGTTTGAGATCGTAGTTTTTTCTCACAAAGTGTTCCGATGTACATCTTAAACTCCGAAGGATACATTAAATACTGACTGAAGAAGTAAATATGCAGTTATACCCGTAAATTTGCATAATGACCATCTGCAATGACCTGCATAGGTCGCACGTGTATGTTTGAGAAGTATTATTTGGAGTATGCTTGACAATTAGGAACTAGGATTGGCTTGTAATCTCCTTCTCTGTGTAAATATTGTATTCAACGGTAAATTTTCTCCGACACTGCGACAGTAATTTTCAATTTATTATTTTGCAGAGGGGTTTTCATTATGAGATTTGAATAGTTAGGCAGCCTAAGCATTTCAGTTTGAAAAAGAGTCAGATGCAGTCGAATACAAAGGAATACAGTTTTGGCGGTACGAAATCTCATACCGCCAAAACTGGTGGTTGCTTTCAGATTGACGTGTTTGTATATTTGAGGTTAGATTTCTTACTGCGTGAACTACTGAACTTGTTTGTTTAAGCCTATACTGAAATAATAATATTCTATGCCCAATTCACATTAAAACATTTTATTTTTTCTTTAGCACTCAAGCATACTGGAGGAGCACCCTACATCACTCTCAAGCCAGTCCTAGAAAAGGCCACCCCGGAACAACTTTTCAACGTGGAACATCAAAACCCTTACCTCATAGGGGATACGGATGAACTTTGGCAGTTGCATTGTCAAACAGAGAATAGAAAGAAAAAGCGAGCAGAACAAGAATTTTGGCGAGAAATGTACATGCGTTGCTTAAATGAGAGAGAAGAAAGGCTCAACGCTGTCACAGCCAAAATCAAGCAATCCCAGAATAAACCGACGACCATAAGGACTACTAAACTTGCTTACATTGATTCTTTGCCTAAACCGTCTAGAGACATTGCCAGAAAACAGGTAGGTTTTTTTTATTAACGCATTCTTGTAGTTTGTTTTGTTTACTTCCAGGCACGTAGGCGTAGACATAATAGGTCAAAGTTACTATTTTGAAAATGCACTGATGATTTCTATTAACCATTAATTTCTTATGACTGTTAACTTCAGATAACAACTTGACGAAAGATTGAAGTATTATCGGTACTTGCCGGTTTTGAGTATAACTGCAAGACAGTTAGTCATATTAAAAAATACATTAGAGTATTTTTATGGATCACTTTATAGTTTGGCCTGTCTCATTTATTCAGACAAATCCAGAACTGTTATACTTAAATAGGTCATTTATATGATCTGGAAGGCTGTTAAAAGCATTTTTAGTAATCCAGGAAAAGATATACATAACAAAATTAACATATCAAAAAAATCATATCAGTTCTACCTCCATACATCTTATATATATATATATATTACATATAAATGCATAATGTGACCTAATCTCGGTCAAATTCTCATTAGGCCACTTATCAGTCTTTATTTTGCATTTTCTTGCTTCATCTCCTCTGTCAATTGTAATAATTTCACACAAACAAGATCAATGTTAAGAATATAACCTATTTTTGTGTGTTTAATAAAACCACAACTTTCATATTCTACGGCCGCTTCTGCTAGTATTATTTTAATATATTTTTGGTGTTTAAGGATGCATTGCATATCCTTCAATACTTATTGATAATTCCTAAATTACCCTGTATACCTAGTAAATTTACATGTATCAGAACATATACTACTTCAATATTTTAATTATTATTTTTCTATGTACAGGCTAAAAATGACGCAACAGCAGCATTGTATAAGAAACCGGCTCAGACTCCTGCTTCAAGGCTTGCAACATTGGCATCACAAGCAGACACTGGAAAGGCAAATGCTTCTAATCCTGAACGTAAGATGGCAGACAGACCAAGTGAGTATTTTTTAAATAATTTTATTTTTAAATAAATTCAATATATAAAATATATATAAAAATAATACATTTCTTAAGCATAAAGTGGAAGCAGCTGCAAAGTCATTGTTGGCTAGATATCAATCAATAACCTAAATAGGATGCTTTCAAAAGTGTAGTCTGTAATTTCTTGGGATTTTCTGCATTTCTGAATTATTTCAATTATCGAATTATGACAAAGTTACTCAGGACTATATCAAATAACGAAGTATCTATTTTTTCTGACAAATAAGCAAGAAAATATCAAAATTATTCTTATAAATTTTCTATCTGACTCCCCATATGGTTTTGTTAAAAATTATAATTTGTACTTATTACCATTAAAGTATTTTTTTGTTGAATTTAATTCTATTATGCATTATTATAATATATAATTTTTATTGGAATTATTTTCATTAAAAGTCTAACTTTAATTGTGATAAGACATAAATACACAGTTAATGCAGGAATTTAGTGCCCTGTTTTGCTCTACAAGTAAACAATTTTATTTTATAATAACTTTGTTGCTGTTTCCATATTGCAGTAGATTGCAACACTATGCACTAATTATAGTAGACTCTGGATCAATTTAATCTCAAAAGCAATAGTGTCCCAAATATCTCTTTAATATTGCCGTATTATAAGCTGATGGGAAGCAACTATAAAATAATATTGATATAGCAGTGCTGAAAATCCTTCCCAACGTTATAAAAAAGGGTCATAGAAGAAAATTAGTTTTATAAGCTGACATGTTTTATAGCTTGGCGATGGAAATGTTTCTAAAGTACTGTGCTACTGCCTGTTTTGTAAGTTATTTTATAATTCTGTTGTAGAAGCACTTTAATGATAAACTTATAAAACAATTCAGTTGCACACAATAGAGTAGTATTTCCAGTAACTCTAATATAAAATAAAACAAAATAATCATAGAACATTTAAATTATAAAACAAATTTGCTGATGTGTTATTAGTTCATACATGAAATAGACTTGTATTGTGTTTAAATGTGTCTGTTATTCCTAAATTTTTTATTTTATATAGTTATTCGTTGACCAAGATCTCTCAGATTTTTAATTCTCATATTTAACTTCTTCAATAATGGGGCGAGCGTAGGTGCGTCTTTACTATATACATACTTCGGTATGCGATGTAAAGCAACGACAGGTGCAGTTAGTACTTGGATGGGTGACCATTCCAACGGAAACCGCGTTCTCGCCTCACACATCTTCCAGCGGCTTGTATATCAGTGTATGCGCGGAAGCTATACAACCTTAGGCGAGGGTTGTATAGGAGATATACCATCCTTCGGAGGGGATGTAAAGCCGTCGGTCCTTTGTCTATTAAATGTTAGGCAAGTAAAAGATCCCTACTCTTCTTAAGGGAAGAGGTTCGGCAAAATTCCTGGTTGGGGGTAGCTCGTCTACAGGCGTCGGTGTTAGGCCTCAGTAGCGGAAATAGGCCGACGTTAAATAAATGTATAAAAAAAAAAACTTCTTCAATATTTAATATAAGGATTTTTATCAAATGGGTGGTTGTGTAATGTTTCTAACATTGTAATTATTCTATCTTATAATTGTATTTTTCAGTAAAAACTGTATATATTGATTTTAAATGTATGTTTTTCTCTTTTCAGTTAGAGCGACTGTGGCGACTGTCAAGAGGAAAGCACCTCTAATGGCGAAAACTTTATTGTTAATGAAAAACAGGTTTAAGAGATAAATAATTTCGTAGCACATTTTCAAACATATTTTTATTTTAATTGATTCCCTTTTAAAATGTATGTTTATAATTTGGTACACTGTATATATTTAAAAAAAGACATGTAAATATCTGATTTTATTAACTTAGTACAATGCGATATTTGTTTAAATCTAATGGTGAATTAAAATTTGTTTAAATTTATATGCTTTGTCATTTTCATCCGCTTTTACTTCAGAAAATTTTCTTTACTAGTTTTTCAATTACTCATTTCCGCTTGTTCTTATTTTTTTGTTATTGTAATCATCTTCTTAAAAATGTTAGCGAAACGCACGACGAGTAGGTTGTTCCAGTGTGGTGTGGTGTTTAAGTGTTTGTGATGTTTGTGGAAATCACATTAGGTTAGTATTACAGCAGAAGTATTAACTCCACATATCTCAAAACAGTCATTCGAAAGGTATTGCAATTAATGAGAAATTTCTTGAGGACACCATGAAAGCTTATAAACTAAAATTGATTCCAGTTTTTCTATTTTGATAAAATTCAGAGTTTGGAAGATACGGAATTTTAGAAATAGTGTCAAAATTCCTAAAACCCATAAGTAAACATTAATTAAGCCTTAATTTTATTATATTTATCTCTGTACCATAAAACGAGAATTTTATGATCTGACAAATATGCATCCTCACATTTTTAGAATAAAAATGTTGTCACTCTGACATGGTAACTGGCCAGTAATTCAAAAAATTTTCAAATGATATTTTTTGTTAATATATCGCGTGACACAGGAAATATGTAACACTTTGTTATTTAAGAAGTCAACATTTGGAATTTTGAGAGTTGTATATTACATCTGTCTTTGCTGTGAGCCTATCAAAAATTTTCTTCAACTTCCGTTTTAAGCGGAATTGATCCAAATTTTGTTATTTTAAATGGTATCCTGTACATTTTTTTTACCTACCTGATTCGTCTCTTAATTTTCTTTTCAACCATGTACCTCAACATTTTATTTGTTTTTGATATGAGTGTTAATAGTAATTTCATTCTATTCGCGAATACAATAACGGAGAGTTCGCAAAGAGCCCTAAATGTTGTCGACAAATGGTGTTGTAAGGAAGGACTCTCTATAAATCCCCACAAAACCACAGCCGTCAATTTTACACGGAGAAGAGCACTGCAATTCCTACAGCCCCTAAGTCTCAACGGAGTGAAAATTCCGTTTGCCTGTGAGACAAAATTTGTAGGAGTCATTTTTGAGCAAAAATTAACATGGAACTCTCACATCCAAAGGGTCACACAGAAACCCACCATCGCCCTGGGAATGTGTAGGCAAATGTGTGGAAAAAACTGGGGGTTAAATCCCAAAATGAACCTATGGTTATACATCAGGGTAGTGAGACCCATGATAACCTATGGATCAGTGGTATGGTGGACTAAGACGGTGCAGTCGGGAGCAATAAGGTTGTTAAGTGGTGTACAAAGACTTGCTTGCCTGTGCGCCACGGGGGCTATAAATACTGTTCCTACGGCTGCACTTGAGGTTCTCTTCTACCTGTCACCCGGGCAGATCCCTGCAGATTCGAGTGAATAATAAACTTTCAACAC
Organism: Leptura quadrifasciata; assembly: GCA_963675555.1. Classification (NCBI taxonomy): domain Eukaryota; kingdom Metazoa; phylum Arthropoda; class Insecta; order Coleoptera; family Cerambycidae; genus Leptura; species Leptura quadrifasciata. The sequence goes on from OY776681.1 coordinate 66,123,609, forward strand.
TGCGGAACATTCGCGCGGGGGTCCCGCAAGGATCGTGCCTGTCACCAAAGTTATACAACCTGTATGTCTCCGATTTCCCAGAGTTCCCGAATACGAAACTGGCCAAGTACGCCGATGACACAGCCATGTATGCGCATTCACATAATGCCCAAGCAGCGAACATGCTACTCAAGGCGCACATGGCTCGTGCCACGGCTTATTACGACCAGTGGAAGATTTGGATAAACGCTGAGAAGTCGGAGGCGATAGTCTTCACGCGCCGTTTCACCGAAAACAAAATCATAACACCAATCTCGATCCGGGGAAATAAAATTCCAACCAATAGGTGCGTGAAGTACTTGGGGGGTCAGACTGGACCAGCGACTGACGTTTAACACGCACATTAATGAGACAGTACGGACGGTCTACTCCTTGTCCAGGAGTCTGTATCCGCTCATGGTCAGGGGTAGCAGACTTAACCGACAAAATAAAAAATTGTTGTACACAATGGCGATCAGGCCACCTATCACGTACGCGGCGCCGGTGTGGTGCAGCATACCGGTCACGACAATGAAAAAACTAAAAGTTCTTGAACTCAAATTTATGCGCCTCATCTCTAATTCTGGAAGGTACACCTCCATCAGAGATCTATACGCACTTTGCCACGACATAATCTCAATAGCGGACTACGTCCAGGACATCTCTCAAAAATTCTACTCTTTCAAGCTGGGCGATAGCCCGCTAACAAGAAACATAACACAAATTAGACAGCATAATGCCCCATTTCGGATAAAACACACCCTACCATACCAGACGTTACCGATCTTCCGGCAACCTCTGTAGCCAAACTTCATCAACTATAACTTCCGCTTGCCCTATCCACCTTTACTGATATTTCATACCTGTTGTATCTTTAAATCTTTCCTGTCTCTTCCTTTCGGTTTGTAACCTTTTTGTCGCGTTTATTTTTCGTTTTCTTTTTGTACATTTTTGTCTCTAAATTCATTTTCATTCAAGTTTTTCAAAAATCATAGTTTTTCGAAATCAATTTTTTTTAAAACTAAAGTTTAGGCCAGCCTACGCGCAGCCCAGCATTTTCACACCTCGCGGAAGGCTCCTCGTTTAGATTGAGGTGCCTGCGTCAGTATCAAAATTTAAAAAAAAAGTGTTTAGTGCAAAAGTGTTTAAAAATGTGTAGTTTGTAAGTTCAGTTAAGTCTGTTTTAAATATATATAATTTTATCACCTAATTTTATCCATCTGCGATGGAAGGAGTTTAGTTTAACTTGTTTTTAATTGTCTTTAAGCCGAACCAGTCCCATTCCGCCCGACTTTGCAATCCGCCACCACGAACAGCGCGGTGGTTGCACGGTCGGTCCCCGGGTGGGTTCTGGGGAGGCAGATGTAAATTTTAATTATTAATAAAGTCGGATTGATCGATTGATTGATTCATCGACCTGTCACCATTACGCATATTCATATAAAGGGAAGCTCGGTCAGTGGTGCACACGAGTGCACAGGTTAATGCAAGGCCAAACGCCAATTAGCCAGTAAAAGGGGACGGAGATCAGAAGTTATACTCGGAGATGAGGGCAGATCCTATTCTAGGCATGCCCACGGATGTAATGGTCCCAAGGTATAACTTCAGCAAGAACTTTCAGACTGTTATACCAGACAGGGAGGACTGGAAATACGGTCCTCCCATAACAGCACACACAGTCTGGTACACTGACGGCTCCAAGACAGAACAATGAATCGAAGCCGGGATTTACGGGATAAGGTCAAAAGCCAGTATCTCGATAAGTCTAGGGAAATACGCAACGGTGTTTCAGGCTAAAGTGATCGCCATACACTGTTGCGCAAGGGAGATAATAGGACAAGGTACTGCCAACCAGTCGATTGGCATTTTCTGTGATAGCCAAGTGGCAATAAAAGCAATCAGTTCCATGCAAATCAACTCAAGATTGGCGTGGGACTACTTGACGGCCCTTAGAGAGCTGGGAAGTCAGAACAGAGTGACCCTAGCATGGGTACCAGGATACGAGGGAAACAGAGGAAACGAAAAGGCTGACCAACTGGCCAAGGAAGGCGCACTTGAAGCCCCTATAGGACCCGAGTCCTTTTGTGGCGTACCCTTACATACGAGCAGCCATTAAGGAATGGGTGCAAAATAAATCTCTGGAATAGTAGAGGAATCTCCCAAGACAGAGACCAAAGAGTTCATTAAAGAACGTTCGGCCAAATTTACGGAAGATCTACTAAGCCAGAATAGGAAGGCCAGCAGAGTAATAATAGACCTTCTACTGGCCACTGCCGGCTTAATAGACACATGAGCCTAATGGGCCTCGCAGAGGACGCAACATGCAGATTCTGCCAAGAGGAAGAGGAAATCTCAGTTCGCGTATTGTGCCAGTGTGAAGGCCTGGCAACACTGAGATTCCAATTACTCGGAGAAGAAAAGCCAAGGGCGGACAGCTATACAAAAGGGCCTTTATCAAAGCTGTGGAGTCTAGTACAGAGGACAAAGCTGGACGAGGTACTATAAGGAAGCTATTCTGGGAGCATCACAATAGACCTGAAAACGTCGCGGTGGTAAAGGCTAAATAACCAGGTCCTTTGTTAATCTAAAATCTAATCTAATCTAATCTACTCAATTTGTTCTTACTTGTTTAAAATACTTGCTTTAGAAAATACTTCACTTTAAACAATAATAGCACTTCCGAATAAAAAGTAGAGTAAGGTTGTCTTGCAAATATGTAAATAAATATTAGCCTTATCAAATCATTTCTAGAAATCAAAGACATTTTATAAGCTGTGGATGAATTCAGTTTAATTTATTATTTTTCACGATTAATAGATATGGATGTTTGAAGATGAAATACCTTAAGAACCATTAAACCTACATTAAAAATACTAACAACCAAAGTTAATAATTATTTTCCATCGATCCTGAATTAACAAGTTTGATTAATGTATATAAAATATTTATTAATAACCCCTATTATGAATGATTTTACTATTAATAAACGATTTTGATATAATCATACATAACAAAATCAAACATCTAAATCAAGACGCCGTGTTGTCAATATATCTGTTACTGTCGGGCTTATAATTTTTGAAATCTGTGTTGAATAAATATATATTGAAGAAGATTTTACATTAACACCGCCCGGGATGACAAAAATTGCAAATGTAGTATCGTTAAATATTCCTCTAGAAAATAGCAGAAACTTGTATGAGAAAACTTAATCGAATTTATGCCATGAAATATCCAAATCAAGACCCCATGTCATCAATATTTGTTACTGTCAAATTAATGAATAATTGAATTTCTATTTAAATGAAGATTTATATTCATCTATTCTTTTATCTAATTTCTAGTTTATTTTTGTTCACACATTTTCAGTAACTATCTGCTGGTGACACTGCTATTAAATTTTTTCTTTTATTTGTTCACAATTAAAACAAGTTACATATATATATACTTGTTGCAATCTAATGACAATAATCTAATAATTTAATTATAATATAATAATATATATATATATATATATATATATATATATATATATATATATATATATATATGTATATATGTTAGATAGTGGATTGTAGATTTAACTTTTTAAAAACATTTATTTTATTTAACACTGGAGTCAACGTTGACTCGTTAAGAAAATACAATAATAATTTAGATGAGGTTTATTCGAAAGTGAGTATAAGACTGATTACAAAAAGGTTGTTGGTAATATTTATAATGTTTTGAGAACAAAGAAAACAGTGTTGCTGATTCAGCACAATCAGGATTACTTAGAATTGAAATACAATGCTCATGCAGCGTGAGCGGCTATTGAGAAGAGCTGTTACGCAGTATGTAATACGATATGTTTGAGAAGGTTAAGCCTGTATCGATAATATTATATATCATAGTATATTTCTAATATAACAGCTTCCCCCTTATAAAAAAAGTTGGTGTTTTATGCAGCAACTTTTGAAATGAATATAAAATGTATATAAAAGGTAATGGTACAATTTGGAAAAATATAAGAGATACAAAAAATGTTAAATCGTAAGGTTTAAAATACAGAATATAACCTTAGTGTCTAAAATATGAAATGCAAGCACAATAAGCTTGATTCATAAAATAAAATAACATAAAAATGTTAGAGTTAAAATATAGCTTTAGCAGGAAAGCGTAAAATACAAACATACTAAGTTTGAATTGTAAAATGGGATAAAATATTCCCAGGGTTAAAATATAGCTTTACTATAAAAGCATAAAATATAAGTATGATAAGTTTAAATGAAAATGACGTAAAAATGTTAATAAAATTGAAATTAACAAAGGATAGAAAAATAATGAAATATAATGATTAAACAAATGAAATAAAATTCACTGAAGAGTCTAGCACTAAAAGTCAGTAAAAAGGCACAAAACAGTTTGTCTTTAGGTAAGTTCTATGTCTTCGGCTTCGTTGTCTTCTCTTCTTAAGGTAGGTCGTCTTCGTGAAGGAAATAGGTTAGCAAATGTCCTGTAGGGTTTGCTAGGCCTCGGTGGAGATGGGGGTGATGCAGAAACATCGATGGCTAGTCTTCGTCTTTTTGTTCTGCACTTACAAAATAGGTACAGAAATAACAGTCCAAATATTAGCACAATGATAAAATAGGTGAACCAGGATATGTGTTTTGTTATAAAGGGTTCGTTGATCAAATCATCTAAATCTCTGGAGTATTGGTCCAACTTGTGTTTGGCAACTTCGAGGTCTTCCGTATTGAGATTGTTTAATTTTAGTGGTTTAAGATTTGGAGCTCGGATTTTGTCTGGAATATGTTTACAACATTCAAATGGAATTTGGATTGGATGAGTGTCGTCTTTTACATCGGTTACTTCATTGGTACTGGCTTGAATTTTTGTGATGCCTATGAAGGCGTAACAATTTGGTTGTAATTTTACTATTGAATTTTTGTAGATGACTTCAGTTTTTGAATTTCTTTCTGGACAGTTGATGGTTGTTTGTAGAGGTTCTGCGTTAATAACTAACCATGTGTTTTCGTCTATTTTTTGGACGTTGTAGCCTTGGCTGATGATAAATGACGTCTGGCAGTTTTCTGGCAGAGTTTTGAGGTTCTTGAAGAGACGGGCTTCGCATATGGCATTGTTGTCAATAGGATATGCAAATAAATTTGGACATAATTTGGTGTTGAAATAAAGTGGTTTGCATTCTTCAAGGTTCGAAATAGGTATGTACATTAATGAATCATCATCTCTCGCGATATATTTTTGAGAAGTTGATAATACATGATATAAACCAGTTCTATTATCCAAAATAGGAATAGGGTATAATTGAAATACTGAATATGTTTGAGGGTCTATTAAAGGTATGCCTAACACAAATATTAGATCCGAATTTGTTTGAAAAGCTTTTAGTTCTATAATGTCTAAATACTGCGCAACTTTTGATAGTTTGATTGGAAGCGGTAAATTTTTCCTTTGTAGGTTTTGCGAAATTTCCTGTAGAGAATTTACTAAGTCCTTTGGATTTATAATTGACGTGTGAATTATTTTAAGCCTCGCGAAAGTGATGGAATTTAGGATGTCATTTAGGTTATCCTCGATAAATAAATAACTTGCCATAAGTTGTTCGCAGATTTCGATAAATTTCAATTTTGCATGGACGTTTTCTATGTCTTTAGTCATGTCTAAAATTGAGGTTTCAATTTCTTTAATATCCTTATTGAAAGTTTCTTCGTCGTCGTCAATTTTTGAATAGTTGCGTTGAAATTTTTGATTACTGAAGTTGTAACAGATATTTGGTTTTTAATTAGGTTTTCGAGTTGGTGTTCGTCATTATTCAATTTGTTGATACAATCAGAATAATACTGACCGTCTTCTGCGTCTAAATTTCCGGTTATTGATTTGAAAATCGTTCCGATGCCGAGTATTCCTCGTTTGTATCGTTTCGTGTCAAGGTAAATTTCGTCAAATTTTGATTGTATTGATTGGGAAATTTGCGTCAATAAGCTAAGGTGAGTTTTTACATCTCCTGAAAAGACGTTCTTGTAATGATATGCTGGGTCGAGTGTGTTGTATAGTGTCTGTAAGATCTTGTCGTTTTTGTCGAAAGCTGTCTTAAAGGTAGATATGTTTTTGTGTACCAGTAAAGTCCATTTCTTGTGAGAAATCACAATGTCCGTGTCTTGGTGATAATATACTCCGATCGTATTGTTAATAGGTGTTATTTTAAATTGAGCAAGTGCTGATCCGATCAGCAGGAGAAACCTGAAAATAAATTTAATCTTCAGTATGTGGTTTCATTCGATCAAAATTTACTTTGGTTGTTTGGTTTGTTTCGAGATTTAGTAATGTAGCGGAATTTTGAAAGATTTCTGTAATTTCAAAGGGACCGTTGAATTTATTTTGCAGTTTATTTTTTATTTGTGATTCTTTGACGTACACTTTGTCGCCAATATTATATGTGTGTCTATTTTCGGGAATGTTCTTGTCGAATCGAACTTTGGCTTTTTGTTTTTGTGCTTCCGTTCGACTTCGCGCAATTTTGTAATAATGAGATATTCGATTATTTAGGTCTCTAACGTATTTGGTGATCAGGTCTTTTTGGTTGTAAAGAGTTTCAGGTGGTCGGTTAGCTGTATGTCCGAAAATAAGTTCGTATGGCGTAAAGCCATGAGTTTTGTTTACTGAATTGTTATAACATATTACCGCGTATGGTAATATGGTGAAAGGATGTTCGTTCGGATTCTCTGTTTTATGTATTCTGATCATTTCCGCTAGGGTGGCATGGAATCGTTCGATAGATCCGTTGGATTGAGGGTGTCCTACGCTTGTGTATGTTAGTTTTATGTCGTAAAGGGTGCAAAGGTCTTTTAATAAATTATTATCAAATTCACCGCCATAATCGCAATGAATTCTTAGTGGGGTACCATAGTACTGAATATAAAGCAACAGGGTATTTACGACTGATTTTGCGCTCTTGTCTGGGACTGCGTAAGCTTGAGTAAATTTGGTTAACTCGTCGCGGATAGTTAATGCATAGTTTCGCGTGGGAAATTCGAATAGATCAATATTAACTCTCTCAAATGGAGTTTTAGGGGTTTCGGTAATCACTAAGGGATTGTTGAGGTTCTTGCGACAGACTTTTGTTCTTTGACATGTTTCACAATTTTTTATAAAATTTTCGGCGTCTTTTGTTAAGCCTTGCCAATTATATTTATTTTTGATTCTACGTATCGTTTCATTTATTCCGCGATGTAAATTATTTTTTCCGGTGTGATGCTGGTCGAGAATGATCGGACGTTGTTCCTCGTCTGGAGTTCGCACTAAATTTTGACATATGATTAGTTTTAAATCTTTTTCTGCAAAGATAAATGATAGGACTTCGAGAATTGGAAAGTCTAGATTGTTTTCAACATGGTAAGTTTTGGAAAGGTCTAATTTGTTCCGGTGTTTATATAATGTTAAAAGTAAATGTTCTACCACAGACTTTGGGTCGAAGAGTAGAGCGATAATGTAATAATTTCTTTGTCGGGGCGATTTACTGGAAACGATATTAATTGTGTTGTTATAAAACTCCGGGTTTTCCTCGAAAATATCTTCGATAATTTGATGGTGAAGGTCTGTCAAGTTGTTTTGTTGGAAGAACGTTATAATATTTTTATTTTCTCGATCTAATAGTTGTTTATTTGTGATTTGAATTTTGGAATAGTCTATTAGAGATTTGGTTTTGTAAAGTCGGGAAAATGTGTCGAATTCTCGGGCGATTTGTTCGTCGGTGATTTCGTCGTCGTTGTCTGAAATTTTGTCTTCATCTGAGTCTTCGTTTGCGGCTAGAATTTTTGAATAAAATTTGGAACATTCTGAAAAGTGATTGATTTTTATTCTGGACAACGCGTCCGCGTTTTTATTGATCTTTCCGGGTTTGTATACTATTTCGTAATCGTATTCTTCGAGTTTTAAGCGCCAATGCGCTAGTCTACTACCTGGGTCTTTTATGGAAAATAACCAAGTGAGTGGTCGGTGGTCGGTGACGAGTTTGAACTTCCTTCCGAATAGATATGGCCTAAAATGCTTTACACTCCAGACCAAAGATAAAAGTTCACGCTCAATGGTTGAATACTTAGTTTCCGCGCCGCATAAAGTTCGAGATGCGTATGCGATTGGCAAATCTTTTCCTATACTTCCTTGTGAAAGTACAGAACCTATTGCAAATGCACTAGCGTCTGTAGTTAGGACAAAAGGTTCATCAAAGTTGGGGTAGATCAATATCGGGGTAGTTGTCAAAGTTTGTTTTAGGGTTTCGAATGTATTTGTACAGTCATTGTCGAAATTGAAAGGTATATCTTTTTGTAGCAATTTAGTCAAGGGTTTTGAAATTTTGGAAAAATTAGGAATGAAACGCCTATAATAGCCTGCTAAACCTAGAAAAGATTTAATTTCTTTCTGATTTTTGGGTTGAGGAAAATTTAGAATTGCTTCGACTTTGGCAGGGTTCGGTTTTACACCATCCTTTGTAATAAGATGTCCTAAATAGGCAACTTCTTTGCGAAGGAATTCGCATTTGTCTGGCTGAATTTTGAGGTTGGCTTTTTGTAAACGTTTGAAGACTTCTGTTAATCGAGAAATATGTTCATGGATAGTAGGGGAGTAGATAATGATATCGTCCATATAGACGAGACACCTTTCGTTTTGGATTCCTAGTAAAATGTTGTTCATCACCCTTTGAAATGTTGATGGAGCATTTTTGAGTCCAAAAGGCATTCGTACGAATTCAAAATGACCATTTTCGACTGTGAAAGCGGTTTTTTGAATGTCTTTGGGATCGATTTCAATTTGATGGAAGCCAGAGGCCAAGTCTAAAGTTGTGAAATATTGGCATTTGCCTAATTGAACTAAAAGGTCGGAAATGTTAGGTAGAGGATATTTATCACCTATCGTTACTTCGTTTAATTTTCGATAGTCAACTACGACGCGCCATTTCTGTTTCATCAGAAGCGTCTAGTTTTTTGGGGACTACCCAAACTGGGGAGGACCAGGGAGAAATTGAAGGCTGGATAATGCCTTGGTCGAGCATTTTTGAGACTTGTGATTTTACCTCTTGTTTATGAATTTGGGGGTAACGATAAGATTTAGTGAAAATTGGTTTAGAATCGTTAGTGTCTATTGAATGTTTGATTTCATTGGTAAATGTCAAGTTGTCACCTTCTAAATAGAATATGTCTGAAAAGTCTAAACAGAGTTGAGTAATTAGTTCACTCTCCTCATCGTTCAAGTGATCTAAGCGTAATTGGTTTCTTATTTCGTAATTTCTGTCTATATATTGGGAATCCGGATTTTGAAGATTTACATTAAATATTGACCTAAATTTTTGGACGGGTTCAAGTTTAAGATTTGAAAATTTTATTGTTTTCGGAATTGCATTTGAGTTTATTACTGTCGTCAAAAATTCACCATTGTTGTCTACTTTGACAATGGCGTTCGGTAAACGTACCTTTTCGTTTTCCTGGGCTATTAGTATAGCTTCGGTATTTTGTAAATTACATTTAAGCTTAAAAATCTTTTCTGTGCGTGGTTCGATAGAAATTACATTTTGGTTTTTTGTTTCATTTAAATTTTGATTTTTAATCGGGCTCCAGATTGTAGTTAATATATTATCGGTAACTTGATACAATGGTACGGTTTTGAAATTAGTGATTAATTGTCTGTTTTTAATGTCTATTAAGCAATCGTAATGGTCCAAAAAGTCGGCACCTAAAAGTCCGTCAAATTCTATATCTAGATTATGAATGTAAACTTTGTATGGATCATTCGGATTGAAAGGTATGAGAGCAGATTCAGTGATATTAATTTTTTCGTCTGTTATACCTTGTATAATTACATTTTCGTGGGATCGACGTTTATAGTTTTCTGCCGTTTCGGGTTTGAATATAGAGATACCTGCGCCTGTGTCTATCAAGATTTTGAAACGTTTAGTGATGTCTTCTATGTAAAATAAATTTTTGGAGTTTACGATATTTAGTTTGTAGCGGGGTGTTTTTACATGAATTGATTTTCCGGGAAGTTCAGGTTTGGGTCGAAACTGTCCTGGAGGTGTATCGCTTGGACTTGATGAGAAATTTGGTCCAGCTCGTCCGTTTGTTGTGTTGGAGTACTCGTGGAATACTCCGGGCCTATGCAAAAATCCGGAGGATTAGCAGTATAATCCTCATGCTGTTGAGATTGAGAATTAGCAGTATAATTCTCGTACTGTTGGAGTTGAGAATTAGCAGTATAATTCTCACATTGTTGGGTTCCAAAATCGTAATCATAATCATTTTTGTTAGAATAATTGGGAGAATAATTGGTAGAATAATTTACAGGATAATTTTCATATTGGTTTGGGCTATCAGTGTAGTTATCATAAGATTCTTGATTTAGGTGATGTGTCTTTTGTTGATTGAATCGATTAAAATTCGGGTTCGGTTGTATGGCAGAAGGTCTCTGCTGGTGGAAGTTGGGATTTGGCCTGATAGCTGAGGGCCTGTTCTGTTGAGAATAATTGTGTTGCTGATTAGAGAAATTTTGAAAGTTTTGTGGTCTATGGTTAGATGCACTCTGGAAATGTGGCCTTGGAGGCTGTGCTTGATTAGAATATGCATTTGGTGTGAAATTGGGAGATGGGGACTGATAGATTTGCCTTGTGCGGCATTCGTTAAAATGGTGTCCGTTTCTTTTGTAGAAGGTGCAAAATTGTGGGGAGTTTGGACGTCTTTGTGGGTTTTGAATGGGATTTTTGATTGGGGCTTTAATGGAAAATTTCTGTGATTCGAAATAGGATAATTGCAATTCACGTTTAATGCGGTTTATTGCGTCTAACATGTCGCCAGGGTTACCAGCCCTAATGATTTGGCCTAATTTGGGTTCTAATCCGGTTAACAAAGTAGTCAATGTCATATTTTCAATGAGGTTACATTGAGCAGTTTCTTCCTCTAGAGTTAGAGTCTGCTTTTGCACTGCTGCGTGCATTTTCGCGTTGTGCGTTTGTAGTCTTGATACAAATATTAGTGCGGTTTCGTTGGGTAACTGACGAATCCTCTGCAGATCCTGAATCAAAGCTGTCAGGTCACGAGAGTCACCAAAATGTGCTTTAAGTAAACTTTTGATTTCTGCCCATGTAGCAGGGTTTCGGGAATTTATTAATTCTGCGGCTTTTCCGCGTAATTTATTTTTTATGTGAAGCGTTAATAAGATGCGCTGATCATCAACAGCGATCCCCTGAGCGGTTATACAGGCTGAATTAAATGTTTGCAAGAATATGGGGTTGCCGTCAAATTCGGGCACTATGGAAAATATTTCGCTTAACCTATGAGGTTCAATATTTATGGTTTCGTTTGCAGCGATTGAATTGCTGGCATTTGTAGTGATTGAGTTGTTTACATTGGAATTTGCAGCGGTAGCCATTTTATTTGTAATATTTAGATAATTAAATAACTTAAAACGCCTTTTTCCAATTTAAGTTAGTACGCTACTGGTGTTTAATAAGAAATTTTTATATGAAATGTGCAAGAATTTATTCTGTAATATTTAAAATTTATATTATAGAATAGCTAGATTAATTCGAAAAACGCGTTTGGTTTAAAAAGCGTTTTGAGTTTGGAAATAGTATATCTCTGATAATTTTGTATTTTACTGTAAAGGATATGCACTTTAAATATTGTATTGTAGAACATAAGCTTTGTCTTACGGCCTTAACTTTAACCTTTTATTTGGTATGCAATATTATATTACGATAAAAATGCTAAGATAACAATGGTACGTGATTACAGTTAATTAGATAAATTCGCACTTAAAGAGTATATGATATTACCATAAAAATAATGTTACGATAGGAACAGTGTATGATTACGGTTATTTATATAGGTCACACAAATTATAATCAAGATATTATGTCTCAAGTTTAAATAAAATTACTACCTTAGATATTAGAACTGTATGTAGCAATGCAATGTATTTTGATAAAATATAATGTAAAATTATGTCGTTGAAAATCAATAATTGCGAGACGATTCAAAAATGACTCATTTTTCATTCCTCGTGGTCCGGTTGAATGCGACTTCGTGAGCTTAGCTTCACCAAAGGTCTCTCTCTGCCAGGGGCGTCACTGGGTGTTCCTTCCACAGGGTTGCCTTTGATGCCGAAGACACCAACGATGGGACGGGATGAAATTCTTACTTGCTAATTGTTGAATCGTGTTGATTTGAAATGTTGCTTTGTTGCTTGTATTTCTTGATAATTATTATTGTTTCGCTTCTGTGCGTTTGAGAATAATGTAGGTTTTCTGAACAAAAGATTAGGATCCACCACTACAGCTAAGAAGTTCTCCTTGTTCCAGAAGCTCTTTTCGTCCGGTTAGGCACCTTTTTCAGATGGACTCCTTGTTCCCTCGGATATGTTTGCTACTGGTTAGGCTCCCGAACTGTGCGTGTTTTTCAGATCCGCCACGACTGCGCCAATGTTAGATAGTGGATTGTAGATTTAACTTTTTAAAAACATTTATTTTATTTAACACTGGAGTCAACGTTGACTCGTTAAGAAAATACAATAATAATTTAGACGAGGTTTATTCGAAAGTGAGTATAAGACTGATTACAAAAAGGTTGTTGGTAATATTTATAATGTTTTGAGAACAAAGGAAACAGTGTTGCTGATTCAGCACAATCAGGATTACTTAGAATTGAAATACAATGCTCATGCAGCGTGAGCGGTTATTGAGAAGAGCTGTTACGCAGTATGTAATACGATATGTTTGAGAAGGTTAAGCCTGTCTCGATAATATTATCTATCATAGTATATTCCTAATATAACATATATATATATATATATATATACATATTATTATATTATAATTAAATTATTAGATTATTGTCATTAGATTGCAACAAGTAAGTGTAAAGAAGTACAATTGCAATAGAGTGTAATAGTAATTTGGACAAAGGGATCTGAATTCCTAGGAAAATAATTAGATATGACACTTAAGTCTGGGGAGACCTGTGTATGTCTTTAACTTCATTTTATAAGCAACGTTAGTATGTAGAATGCAGGTTTTCACGGCCGTTGTCTAATGAAGTAGATTCTTCCGGGTCTTGCCGTGGTCGTCGAACTTGACTTGACGTTTCGCTGATCATCCTGTCAGCTTCTTCAAAAGCCAACCTATTCATGGAAGCTTTCGAAGAGGAAGCCATACGCTGCAGTGAGAATAAACCAAAGTGCTGGCTACGCTACGTAGACGATACGTTCATCATATGGCCACATGGAGAATCATCTTTATCTGTTTTCTTCGACCACTTGAATAAACAGCATCCAAGTATCAAATTTACAATGGAGACCGAGCAAGATGGAGCTTTACCTTTCTTAGATGTATTAGTGAAAAGGTCACACAATGGCAAGCTGGCCCATGGTGTCTACAGAAAGAAAACGCACACCGATCGCTATCTACATGCGACATCTCACCACCATCCACAACAAAAGAGAGCGTTAATTAGAACCTTGGTCCACAGAGCCAACACAATATGCGACGACGAGAACAAACCCGAGGAACTACACAATGTCCAACAAGCTTTAGAGATGAACGGATACAGTCAAAGCAATATACAACGAGTAGTAAATAACCAGAGGAGAACTACAGAAGAAGAACAGCAACAACCAACAACGTATGCATGCCTACCCTACGTCGCGGGAGTCACAGATAGGCTGAAGAAGATTTTATTCAAAAAGAAAGTAGGTGTACGGTTTCGAACAGTGAAGAAAATACAGCAGATGCTTCCCTCAGTCAAAGACCCTGTCCCCAAACTGTTATCAAAAGGTGTTTACCAGTTGAAGTGCACATGTGGTAAGAGCTACATCGGACAAACAGGACGGAGTATCCAGTGCAGAATCAAAGAACACCAGAGAAATACCAGATTTGGATACACGGATAGGTCGGCGATAGCAGAACATGTCCATAATAACGAGAACCATAAAATCGACTACGAGGACATCATTATATTAGACAGGAATACGCGAAATTATGAAAAACGTGAACAACTTTAACAGAGAGGATGGGTATCGACTTAGTAACACGTGAAGACTGGTATTGCCAAGTACCAGCACCGTAGTAAGTCACGGTCAACCAAACACGACAAATGAGCAGCGAAGCGAACCAAGCGTGACCGATGACCAGCGAAGCGAAACGGCGCCTAGGTATATAACGAGGAGCGTAACACAACAGATTCAGTCTTTAGAATCCTTCTGAAGAAGCTGACAGGATGATCAGCGAAACGTCAAGTCAAGTTCGACGACCACGGCAAGACCCGGAAGAATCTACTTCAACGTTAGTATGGTTGTTTGTTTTTTAAATACGACTATATGCCTATTATTTTTCATTTCAGTAGGTATACTGTTGTATATTTTTATTCCTAAATAATGTTATGGCGACATTTCGTTTTACTAGATTTAGATAAGTGTAATGCATTGTTCGATTTCAGTCTAGTGTTGTCTCTATGTTGTGTAGCATGCTTTTGTTTTGCATTGCATGTACAAAAATTAATATTCTAAGTATGGCTAAAGTTCTAACGTCTGTTATTTTATACTCATTATACTCATTATAAAGGAGGTCTGATGGGTATAACCTTTCTTTCCAAAAAATTATTTTTAAGATGTAGTTTTGTGTGATATGCAAGGGCCGAAGGGCGGTGTTATATAATAGTCCCCACCTAGTTATACCATATCTAAGGGTTGACTCTATAAGGCTTGTGTAAAAAATGATGAAAACTTTTTTGAGAGTATATTTTTTTAGGTGTATATAAAATGTATATATTTTTTTAAGGCGTTTGATTAAGTAGTCTATATGACTTTGGCAATTCAAATTATGGTCCGCCATCACCCCCATGTATTTATATGATTCTGTTCTTTCAATTTACAGATGTGTTCTTTTTATTCCAATATCTTTGGGTGTGATTGGTAAATCCGTCTTTGTAGCAGCAAAAGTCATATATTTCGTTTTCTTTAGATTAAGCGATAATAGATTAATATCTAGCCAGTCTTTAACATTGTTTAGACAATTTTCAGCAACTGTGATTACCTCATCCCACGTTCCCCCAGAGCATAATAGTACTGTGTTGTCATCAGCAAATGATACAATTTCGCAAGATTCGCTTTGCTCTAATAAGTCACTTAGATACAGTATAAACAGGATAAGTTCTAATACTGTGCCCTGTGGAATTCTAGTTTTGACAGTTTTAGGACTACTAATTTTATTGTCTAGTTTTACTACTTGGGGTGTATCTGTTAAGTAGTTTTTAAATAATTCCAATTCCCTTATTTCGATGCCCGATAATTTATGTATTAATTTAGAGTGAGTGATTGTATCAAAAGTCATTTGCAGATCGAAAAAAATTGCGGTTGTTTTCCTGCTGTTGTCAATGTTCTGTGTTTTATTTGTTGTTCCGTATTCAGTTTTGCCCTGAAACCATATTGATTAGGTGATAATAAATTGAGTTTTTCAGCATATTCAATCAACCTACTTTTAATACGCGTTTCTAAATTTTTTGCCGAGTTATTGATAAAGGAGGTTGGTCTGTAGTTTTCGGTTTTTTTTGTATCACCCTGTTTGAAAATAGGTACAACTATGCTTTATTTAAATTGATAAGGCATTTCTCCTGTTTCAAAGATTTTATTTATAACATGCGTTAAAGAAATGGTTATAAATTTGTGAATATTTTTTATTAAGGCAGTATTTATTTCATCATTACCAGGTGTACTATCGTTTTTAGATTATTTGTTGCTGTTATTATTTCATTAGAGTTTACTGGTTTCAAGTAAAAAGTGTGACAATTTTGATGTTTTTTTTTTCTGTTTAAACTGAATTAGTTTGTCAATATTTGAGGCTATTTTTTCACCTACATTTATAAAATACATATTCAAATATTCCGATATTTTGTTGTGTTTTGTATACTGTGACCATCCTCTATTTTAATTTCCCTTATTTTATTATCTGTATTGTTATTATTATTGGTGACTGAGTTTATATTATTCCATATTTTCTTATTATTTAATTATTTCCCGCGTTTATTATTCGGTTTTTGTAATAGTTATTTTTTGTTACTTTGATGAGTTTGTTAATATTATTTCTATATTCTTTATATACTTCTAGGGAATCATTTGTTCTTAATCTTTGCCAATAATTTTTTAGTTCATCTCTCTGCTGTGTCGATGTTATTAGTCCGATGGTTACCCATGGCTTAAATTTTTTAATTTAGATTTTGTCTTTATTTCCTTAGTCGATTTACGTATGTATGATTTTAACTTTTCATAAAATGACGTGATTAATTCTTGTGTACCTAAATGTTCGCTATGAATTATATCCTGCCAGGTTTCGTTTTCAAGCTGTGTATTTAGTTTTATATAGTCTAATTTTCTAAATTTACTTTCTTCCTCATTGTTAACATCTAAATTTTTTGTTCGTTTATTTGTATCAAATATTGTATTATATTTTAATTCCCAGATTAAATAATCTCAAGGTCACACATAATGGCACGCATGGGAGTATTAACGTATGCAAAAGACGAATATTTTGTGATGAAAATATCTGGACAATAATAGCATGCAATACAATAACAATAACACACCACAAGCAATTACGACCCCCTATATCCCGGAAGGCTCTAGAAGAGCTTTGTGTGGGAGGGGGCTACACATTTAGAGACAAGGGACACACACCCAATATCCGTGTATAGTGGAAAAATCCCTCTCACAGTATTTTCCACTGCCACGACCGGGGATCGAACCCGGAACTTTTGGGTGAGAGGCAAGTGCGCTCACCTCTCGACCACCAGTCATACAATGAATATTAACATTCGTTGCCGTATTTAATTTTACAATTCACCTCATGGATTTCTTGCAAAGGTAATAAGAAACATTCGTTACGTTTTTCTTAATTAAAACATTCATTTAATTTTACCACCATGTCTCGGGCTACTTCATTCAGTCTTCTATCCGTCGCATGGCTAGTGAGTTGACAGAGAACTGACAGAATGCTCAACGTTGGTTACGGCTATGACTAACGCTTGTAGTATTCATTTGTAAAACGAATCGTTACGCTCGAAACTTCTGTCGTAACCGCAGCAGACGTGAGTTTCTGTTATTCGCACCATATGCGTTTTGTAGCAGAGACAGAAAAATGGCATGTCGTCAATAAGTACATAAATTGATGATGTAAACGACAACATTCGTGACTTCAACTATACGATGAAACTAATGATGGTAAATATTTATCTATAACCGATTTAAGACAAATGCTGTATAATAAAATCTTTATTTATCATAAAGAACAGTGCATAGGTAAATAGGTACCATTTCAACTAGAATTCTATAAGATGATCCTATTTTATGAGCATCATAATTTCAAAATACTAATGTATACGTACCTGTGCATATGAATAACTACATTAAACATAAAAATAAAAAAATAAAAAATTGGGGGAACTTGAAGTCTCCATTTACTTCACATTCACAATTAAGTTTTAAAGTGAGGTTTAAAAATTTCATTATGTAATTAACAATATTATAATGTCAAAATTTTCTCTGAATAGTCAATTAAAAACAATGCTGAAGGGTTTATGAATTGCCTCTAAAATATTTCTTCATATTCACTTTTATAATATAATATAAATTATCCATTAATATAATATCAATTATCAAGTAGACCATTTCCCATTGTAATTTTTATGTTGAGACCTTCCCAAGTAAAGAAATAAATTTTATAAAGATTAAATAAAGAAACAATTTATTGCCTTATACCTCAAAGAGAAACAAAAATGCAGCTACGGATACGTGTTTCGGATCAACGTAGGGTAGCTTAGCGAATATATTTTATAAAAAGGTTGGAAAGTACAGTGCACAGTATTCGATTTGTACTTTCATACATCATATGCCACATTTAGGGCCTCAAATGAGAGCAATCAGTACGGAAAGCCTTAGGTGAACTGCTCTATTTCCGCCTGGCAAACTTGTTTCTTTATTTAATTATTTAGCCTCATAAACCCCCATCAACTTTTATAAAGATAGTTTGAACTGTTCTAAAATAAATATTTGTTATATACTTGCGTATAAATATAAGAAGCATCTGTGATTCTTGTTGTAGGTGTAAATTAGCTTTAAGTTTTAAAAGAAATTAAGAAGTAAATTATTGCATGGTATCTTATATACTTTAAATACAAAGTACAGTTGAATGCAAATCTTTACCTTTACTCGAATTTCCGGCATTCATTTAAAAGGCATAGATACGAGACAAATAAAATAAATGTAATGTCTATAGTGTGACCTGTTGTATTTAAATACTACCTGATTTATGGTTGGGACCTTTCACTCACAGACGTGACCTTTGACAAATAAGAGCAATAATCATTATTACTGATTACATAGGCAGTTATCATGTTTGCCATAGACAAAGCTACCCAAGTGTCTGTGATAATTTCGCGAAAATGGCCTCCTTTAAATATTTAAATTTTAAATGGCTAGAGTATAACATTGCTAATATTTGTCCTGGCATTTTTGGCACAAAGTATTGCGCTAACAATGTTGAGATTGAAATTATTTGGCTCTTTTATACTAAATAATACGTGTAGGAATGATAATTTTTATTCTCCATTTGTTAACACAATAGAGAACATAATTATTTCCACCTCCCTATGGAAGCTTGAGTACGAAAGGTGATGGTTATTCATAAATGTCCTTTTAGGGGGGGACCAAAGAGAAATTAAATCGCTTTTCTTTGAAAACAGTTTGTCGGTTGGCTAATTATCAATAACGGTACTTTTTTGTAATATAACCGAGAAATCATAATTAAGTCTTACAAGCTTAAGAATACTAACGAAACTGAAATTGAAAAAAATCGTAAATAGCTCTTGTCTCTGTACAAATGGATGAAATTAATTTTTGTCAGTACTGTACAAAAATAAGCCTAAATAATGCAAAATCGTGATCCAACTTTCTTAAGTTGTCCCAAAATATTTTCGACGAAAGCATTTAAATCCTACAATTAGGCGCCATCTTCACAGGTCCGGGATCCCTTCAGGAAGCATTACTGGAAAACAAAGTTTTCTTAATACTTTTGCACGTAGAATTACTGGATTGCTTGTATTTTGGGACACCGTGTATTATAATATTGATCTCTTACATTTTACAATACATTACATATATTTCAGATCATTATTATTGTTATTATAAATACTAATTTATTATAGACAACTGAAACGATATCGATATTTACGAAATTAAAACTTATGAATACACGCAATATCTTTTATAAGATATGAAATTCGTAAGAAACTTGAATTCTCAGTATATTGAGGATAATTTACATTGAAAAAAGAGATAAATATTCATACCAAGTAAATTTCACGTTTCACGTTATTAATTAATTCTACAAACAAATATAAATTCTAGTTGAATTTGCAGGTGTAATTAAAAGACAGGAAATGTTAAAAAACTGTCATGGACTGAAAAAGAATGAATATATATTCCTATCTAGATGTGCTCTTGCCCCGTGAGGTTTATCTTACTAACCTGTCGTTTATTCTCACTATCCTGTCCAATCCTGTGCTGGTTACATGAACATAATTTTGGTTAAGTTCTCGCAGTTAATGAATAGATCTCTTGGCCGAATTTTTGAGGCGAGCTTTTCTCCTATTTGGCAAAAGTGACTATTAAGAATATTATCAATCCGTTTAAAATCAGTTATTACATTTTCTCCTTCCGCAATGATTTTAGTTATTTTTTATCACCAATTTCATAGCTGTCAGTAAATTGCTTAACTGTTTCTTGAATTTTCGTTTTTTGCAATTTTAGCGTTAAAGTAAATATATTTGGTTCTATTCATAAGGGAGTTTAATTTATTTCCATAGTTAGTATATATTGTTTCTCGATAATCGTGGATGCCTAGCATGTGCTTGAAACACGGCAATTAGGCCTGTGGATATCGACGATTTCTTTTTTTGATCTTTTGTACTATATAACATTTGTTGATTGTTGTAATAAGTGTTAATACTTTTCAAAAAACATACATAAGGGTTCTTCTGGGTAATTACATTTATATTGTGACAATGTCTCCTCGTCAAATTCTTTAAATGATTCGTTTACTTCTTGCTCGTTCTTAAAATTTACTTATTCATTATAAATTTGGGACAAATCGTACAATTATCTGTAATATTTATTTTCGTAATTGTTGGAATTAAATCTGCCTTAATTTAAATATACCAATTATCTTTTATTATGTATTACATCTACATCTCCGAAAGGGATTCTCAGATTAGGCTAAGTGTATAGGATTAACCAAACAATAGGCGGCGGCTATTATTAGTTCGAGGCGGCAATATCTAATTGGGCATTAACAAGTTTAGAAGTAGCCCTTATTGGCTGATGCTATTTACGATAGGGATAAGACAGCCTTGTCTAAAATATATACATAAGTTTACTAGCTTTGACAGTTAGTTGATTAGAAAAGTGCAAAGCAAGTGGAACAGTGTTAAAGCCGTTTTAAGTGTTAACTTTTTTCAAGAGAAATCCTAGAGCCAGTTGTTAAATTTGCTAGAGTATCTAACACTACAATTTAAAAATGAGTGCTTCGAACGAAGAATTACTTAATTCTATAAAGAATTACCAACGAAGTTTCGAAAAATGTGCGACTCTCTGCTGTACCCAGAAAATGGTTTTGCAAGAAATACAAAGAGGCAAGGAAAATGCAGTTGGTAAGGATTTTTTTATTTACCCCACTATTCTAGTACATTAGATCGCCATAAAATTATATACCTATTTGAAATATTACTCAAATGTGAAATGACTTTTTGCGGATACTTCTAAGATCATAGGATTTGGTTACAGAAAGTTGCTTGATGAATAGGCTCCCGGAGAATATTTGAATTATATTCTTGGGATAGGTACATGTCAATAAAATACCAAGCTTACCATATACTACAGTTAAATTATTGTTTTAATTTGCAACTTTTTTATTTTAACGTATCTAAGGGATCAAGTTGAGCTCACAACAAGTTTTGCGGTTTTAACGAGGTCGGTCTATGGTTTGTTTAAACAATTAAATTTTTTAGAGCGTGTTTTCAATCGGTTTTGGGACACCGTGTATTATAATATCGATCTCTTACATCTTAAAGTATATACGATTGGAATTGAAACCGTATAAAAACTAAAAGCCGGCAAAAACAGTCGGCATCTCTTTATTGTACATGGGCGGAAGTAAATAGAAATGCTTGTCATAACAAAATGATAAGATTTTCGGGCGTTATTATATTATCCTCTGTTTCAAATGGTCTCCAGAAAGCCATGGTAAATTAGTAAATAATTAAAATATTTTACCTTTTATGCAGTAGTAAATATTTATAAATATGAACAGTAACTAACTAAACTCCTACGCTTGATATTATAATAGGTACTTATGAGCTGCACTGGCACATAGACAGCACGATATTAGACTTCCACGTTCCAAGATAAAGAAACGATTTACGAGTTTTTTGTGCTTGTAGGCCTGTCCGTTTTATTACCTTTAAACCAGTGCAGTCGTAGATGGTTCATTCAGGCTGATTGCATTGCCAGTCTCGGACTCGCCTGCACAGTTTCAACTACCGTTCGAATCTCAATACCATTGCCAAATATGTAGGACAAAATATCAAGTTCAGTACGCACGGTCCTGTGCTTTAAAACTGACCAGTTTCAATTCCAATCGTATATACTTTACAATACATTACATATATTTCAGATCATTATTATTGTTATTATAAATACTAATTTATTATAGACAATTGAAACGAAATCGATATTTACGAAATTAAAACTTATGAATACCCGCAATATGTTTTATAAGATATGAAATTCGTAAGAAACTTGAATTCTCAGTATATTGAGGATAATTTTCATTGAAAAAAAGAGATAAATATTCATACCAAGTAAAGTTCACGTTTCACGTTATTAATTAATTCTACAAACAAATATAAATTCTAGTAGAATTTGCAAGTGTGATTAAAAGACAGGAAATATTAAAAAACTGTCATGGATTGAAAGAAAAAGGAATGTATATTGTATATTCCTATGTAGATATGCTCTTGCCCCGTGAGGCTTTTCTCACTAACCTGTCGTTTATTCTCACTATCCTGTCCAATCCTGTGCTGGTTACACGAACATACTTTTGGTTAAGTTCTCCCAGTTAATGAATAGATCTCTTGGCCGAATTTTTGAGGCGAGCTTTTCTCCTATTTGGCAAAAGTAACTATTAAGAATATTAACAATCCGTTTAAAATCACTTATTACATTTCCTCCTTCCGCAATGATTTTAGTTATTTTTTATCACCAATTTCATAGCTGTCAGTAAATTGCTTAACTGTTCCTTGAATTTTCGTTTTTTGCAATTTTAGCGTTAAAGTAATTATATTTGGTTTTTTTATAAGGAAGTTTAATTTATTTCCATAGTTAGTATATATTGTTTCTCGATATTCGTGGATGTCTAGCATGTGCTTGAAACACGGCAATTAGGCCTGTGGATAACGACGATTTCTTTTTTTGATCTTTTGTACTATATAGCATTTGTTGATGGTTGTAATAAGTGTTAATACTTTTCAAAAAACATACATAAGGGTTCTTCTTGGTAATTATATTTATATTGTGACAATGTCTCCTCGTCAAATTCTTTAAATGATTCGTTTACTTCTTGCTCGTTCTAAAAATTTACTTTTTCATTATAAATTTGGGACAAATCGTAGAATTATCTGTAGTATTTATTTTCGTAATTGTTGGAATTAAATCTGCGTTAATTTAAAAATTACAATTATCTTTTATTATGTTTTACATCTACCTCTCTGAAAGGGATTCTCAGATTAGGCTAAGTGTATAGGATTAACCAAACAATAGGCGGTCGCTATTATTAGTTCGAGGCGGCAATATCTAATTGGGCATTAACAAGTTTAGAAGTAGCCCTTATTGGCTGATGCTATTTATGATGGGGATAAGACAGCCTTGTCTAAAATATACACAAGTTTACTAGCTTTGACAGTCAGTTGATTAGAAAAGTGCAAAGCAAGTGGAAGTGTGTTAAAACCGTTTTAAGTGTTAACTTTTTCAAAAGAAATCCTAGAGCCAGTTGTTAAATTTGCTAGAGTCTCTAACACTACAATTTAAAAATGAGTGCTTCGAACGAAGAATTACTTAATTCTATACAGAATTACCAACGAAGTTTCGAAAAATGTGCGTCTCTCTGCTATACCCATAAAATGGTTTTGAAAGAAATACAAAGAAGCAGGGAAAATGCAGTTGGTAAGGATTTTTTTATTATACCCCACTATTCTAGTACATTAGATCGCCATAAAGTTATATACCTATTTGAAATATTACTCAAATGTGAAACGACTTTTTGCGGATACTTCTAAGATCATAGGATTTGGTTACAGAAAGTTGCTTGATGAATAGGCTCCCGGAGAATATGTGAATTATATTCTTGGGGTAGGTACATGTCAATAAAATACCAAGCTTACCGTATACTACCGTTAAATTATGGTTTTAATTTGCAACTTTTTTATTTTAACGTATTTAAGGGATCAAGTTGAGCTCACAACCAGTTTTGCGGTTTTAACGAGGTCGGTCTATGGTTTGTTTAAACAATTAAATTATTTAGAGCGCGTTTTCAATCGGTTATTTAAAAATATCTCGAGAACTATAAGTCCTACGAGTCAAACCGGAAAAGTGGAAAATGTTCGAGATGAGTTGTCCAATAAATAATAAATATACATAAGTTACAATTCCAATTACATTAGTTTAAAAAAATATTGCTAAATAGGGCATATTTAAACAAATTATTATTGTTTTGAAGAAAATGGGGAAATTTCTATGAGACTTAGGGAAATGTAAGTCTTATAAACTGTAATTTTCAGTTAAAAGTCTCAATTCAGAATAAGCATTGAACCAGCTGAAAGCTGTAGTTTTTGCTCAAAATTTTCACCCTTGTATACTGTACAGTCCTGCCATCAATACCGAGAATGTGCAGGACGGCTCAAACTGTAGCGTTATAAGAGTATATACTTTAAGAGAACTAGGAGAAAAAACAGAGTATTGTTTTATAAGGAGTAAAAGAGACATTTTTTGTGTCGAAGATATACTTGACAGACAAGCGAAGCGAGCTATCAAGAACAGTCGAGACAGAAATAATCACTTTACTCCACATGTAACGTGCCATTTTATCAAATAAATAATTTCTGTACAGTCATTAAATACTTTTAGTGCTGACCATGAGCGGTAAAAAAATACTTTTACTGTCGCTCAGAGCTCGCTAACGGCAATAGGATACTAAATATGTCGGTCAGACGAAGTGCCAGAATTATGACAGTTTAAGTTAAAAAAAATTGTGATAAAAATAGTGTTTTCTCTTATGCGACTTAAGGTACAAAATTGAATAATATAAGAAAATATTTTTTTTGTATGATGTATATTTGCCAAACCAAAACTTTGCGTTTTACCATATTGTTGATAAACTAATCAACTTTTTGACTTGAAATTCGCGTTAACTGTTTATAAATATTCTTATTTTCATTTTCGTAAGAATAAGCTAATAGAATGTTACTAGAAGTAAAGAAAATAATTATTAAGGGAGAGGCGCGCAGGGTATTGCACGACCCAGGCTAAACCACTATTCATATTATGTATACAGAGTGTTAGGAAACCTTTTGTGTTATAGCAATAAGATTTGGTACGTTATTTAATATTAATAAGGGTTATTATTTTATGGTACTAACCAAAATGAAATTTAACCAGTGGCGTAGAGAAGAGGAGGGTACGTTGCTTTTCAACACAGAACAATTTTTTTCAAATCTCTCTACTGGAATATGGTTCTCTGATCAAAATTATACAAAAGGGGTCTTATTTGCCAAACAGCGTAAGACCAATCGCTTTTTATAAAAATTAATCTAAAACAGTTATTGTGGTGTCATTTTGTGGTCCTGCAGCAACTAGTTTAAATCTTCCTCTAGGGCATCACCTTTAAGTGGTCCTGGCCACGGAAGCACTCCCGGACATATCTCTATAGGAACTTTTTCAAATTTTCATAATCATTATCTTTATCTAAAGTTAGAGATAGAAATTTGCTAACATCCTGTATATCTTATATAAAGTGGCTTAGCCCGAGTCGTGTAATTCCTTGTGCGTTTCAATATCAATAATTATATTTTTAACTTCTAGTAATATTTTAATAACTTCGACTACCAAAATTGAAACTCAAACAGAGCCAGTTAAAATTTCATGTCAAAAGGATAATTTGTTTATTAACAAAATGGTAAAATGCAAAAGTTAAAATATCTCAGCAAATAATAGTATGCATCATATAAAAGACTTTATTTTCTCAAATTCTACAATTTATCATACTCTTTTAGGTCGTTTATATTTGAACTATGTTTGCATATCAAAATTTAATTTGTTTATAACCAAATTATCTTGAGAACAAGAGAATGGTCAGAAATTGAAATATTTATTTTTCTCGGTTGTCTTTGTATACATAAAGATAATAAATATTTCAATCCAAGAATACTCTTGACTACACACATACATCTCGGTTTTGAGGGCAGAACGTAATAGTAGTAATAGTTTAGCAACAATTACGGTTCAGCTGTTCCAATATCTATTCTGGTTTGAAATTTTATTAAAAATTGTATTTTCTAAGACCTACACATCTTCCCTAAGTTTCATTGGAGTTTGCCTATTTTATTCAGAGAAATAATAATTTGTTTAGAAGTTCAGTAAATTACTCGAGGACATCTTTTCAACAGTTAGTTTTTTCGTTGCTAACAATATCTCGCCACTTCAACAGCTAACGTGTTTTCAGTGTTCCTTTAAGAGTTCATCATATGTAAGATACCAGCTCGATATTCCGAATCATTATTTAGACGTTTACTGTATTCGTTGTGAAAAACTAAAGCAATTTTGTAGTAATCGCAATTGTTGCAAGCATATTGTTGTGTAATTTTTAATTATGAGTTGATTTCAGAAAGCTAATGGCGAGAAACATTAAAAAAATCACTTTCTAATTTGTGATTACAAAAAATTATGTTCAAACCAACTATATTAAAACATTCCTGATATTTTGATTTTCTCTTAGTTTCAGTTTTGTTTATTTGCTTGGAAATTAATGAACCTAGGTGTCAAAAATATTCGTAAACTTGGTATTTTAGGAATATCCACCTACCTTGACGACATGAATAACATATTTGCGGGGGCCAATTCACCATAGTTATTTCCCTGCGGCCTTTCTACAGTCACATATTTTTAACTTTCTTGAAATGTTTTCAGAAGACCGCCGGCGAAATTGAGAGTCAATAATTATCAATCCAATTATTTATTTATTCAATTCAATTCACAATTTTCATTAGGTGATTATACTGCCATTTTCAAGAATACCATCAAATGAAGGTATGGCCTAAAATGTTTCTTAAGGAAGCTACAGCTCTACTCTATAAAGATGGCGTCCAAAAGACGATTTTCAAATATTAAATCAGCAAAATTTGAAATTTTCCGCAAAAAACCTTGTACAGGACTCGTCAGTGAAAAAATCTTATTTTTTGGGGTACTACATTGAAAGCATCATATACAGGGGCTCAGTAATAGTAGCTTCTCAGTTATTTATCGCTGTGCCCATTCTCCCTTAAAATGTTATTAATAATAATAACAAAAAGATTTAATGTCACCCTCATGAAATGTATTAATATTGGTTTAATTAGTGAACACGGTAGAATCTCCTGCTTTAACTCGAAGGTATTATTATAAGAAAATTATTTAAAATGCTAAGATATGCATTTTGTTCATTAATAAAAATCAAGATCATGCTACAGATGTTATGAGACATCGAATAATTATACGATACCCTGAAAAGATTAACTAATCCATTTGTGAAAAAATAATGTAATCTAGAAATTAAGTATTTCAAATTCACTTATTTTTCTTATTTTCAACTTTCGAGTAGCTACTTAATCACTACTAGTAGAGTTTTTTTCAAGTTTCTTCAGTCCTCAAATGGCTTTTTTATAACACTCGCCCATAACGAAATTAATTTATATGCATTGTTTTGCGTTTGAAGTTTTAAATTTTCACTAATATAATATCTTTTGCTTAGTATATAAAGAAAATTACAAGAAATTTACTCAAGTATAAAAATCATTCATTACCAAAAAAAATAAAAAAATAATGCTGTTTAAATACCTGTTAGTATTTTTTAGTTTAACTTCTTTGTCTTTCTAGATACTGCTAATGACGTTACATGTGCTGACGAATATGTGAAAGATTGCTGTCATGAGGAAAACTCAGATAAAAAGATAACCAATCATCAGGACCTGGACGGTCCCAGTATTAAATATAGAAAGAGCAAGAGTAGTATAGATGGGTACATTACAAAGAGGCACCATAATAATGATTTCGAGCCAAGGGGAGATATTTCTGAAGAAAAACATAATAAGTCCTCAAAAAGAAATAGAGGAAACGAATGTAGCGAAAACGAAGAAGAGAGACATGAATCAAAAAAATATAGACACAGTAAAGAGAGTTCAGATTCTAGAAGCTACAAAAAACAAAGAAGCTTTAAGTCTAGCGGGGACAGTAGTGCTACGAAGTCAAAATCAATAGAAGAAGTTGAAAACAAAAAACCAGATTATGTTTCTTCGTCTGTTAAAGAGACAGATAAGTCTAAATTAAAACACAAGGACGATAGTAAATCCAAGACAAAGTATAGACACTACTCCAAGTTTCGACATGATAAGGACTCTTCTAAATATAGAGAGTCAAAATCTCACTCGTCTCGTTCTGGCAAACATGGTGACATAGACAAGAAAGAAAGCAGAGATAAGTCAAAGAAACCGCGCAGATATAGGAAAGGCGAATCTCGATCCCTTGAAAAAAATAAAGTCGAAAAGGAAAGCAGAGAGAATCATAAAAGTTCTAGTTCCAATCAACAGGAAGAGAGTAGCCAACCATCCAGGTCCAGCTCCAAACAAAAATCCAGTTCGGAGATTAAAAAAGACATAGTAAAACGACCAAAACCTGCAAACTCCGAAACGATTATCAATGGCGTTGATTCGAGTTCAGGGACTAGCTTCAATGAAGTTTTGGGAATGTGCGACCAGTGGATTGGCAAGAGTTCTAATAGTATTAAAAACAAGTCTAGTTCCTTAGCCAACTACGAAAAACCTAGAAGTAGCCCTAGATATATGACACCTGAAAATACGAACATGGAGGAAGGAAACATAACGTCCAACAATAGCTCAGTGAATTCCTCAAGAGACTCTCCTCCTAAAGGAGTGCTAAGTCAAGATGAAACCCTGAGCCAGTTTGTTTCCAATAAAACCCGGTGAATATTTTGTAGATTTTGCCCCCAGATGGGTTGGGCTTATGCCACATAAGGTCTTAAAATATTTATTAACGTTATTTTCTTGTTACAGGACTAAAGTATGCACTGGAAAGAGATCACCTGAAAACGCTGAGACATTATTTGATGCCAACATAAATGGTAACTATATTTCATTATTACTTATGTGTACTGATCTAGGGAATGAGGTCATTGGTTTAATATCTGATGGTCGGACAATGTCATAACTTAGTAACAAGGCGATAAGCGCGAATAGAGGGTCCCGGTAGAGGCCTACTTCGTATGTATGTATGTGTCCTTTATCTAATGATATTAAAATTTGTTCCAATATATTTTCTGGATATCTGAAAATTTAATAGTTCCTAGAAACTTTAGGTTACGGCAGTAAAATTGGTTGAATATGGTTTTTGCTTGTAAAGTTTGTGGAAAATATTTTTAAATATTTCATTATGTCTTTGTATATTGCTATTATTATATAGAGTGGTTCATTGAAAAGAATGTGAAGAAGTTTTGTGGGGTGGGATTCTGAGAGATGGCCTTTGTATATATTTTACAGTGCCAGGTTCCAACAATTTAGATATATGACATGGTGAATTTTGATATAGGTGTGGAATTTGTCATACATTTTACATGAAGGCAAACTATCTATACCTTCTTCTTTATATTTAACTAGATGAGTAAGTCGGTATTTCTCGCGATGCTTTTAACCTGTCTCATCCCTGATTAAAATTTTATGAGTTTTGAATTTTTGCATTTATATGGAAAGCATTATAAGCCTTTAGAAGAAACATACAGGGTTGAGTTCTCTATGTGAACATAAATCCTGAATTTTGAAATTCTTACAATGTGAGGCCAGACTGCACTGAGTCATAGTTGGTTCATTACTGCTTTCCGATGTTCACCAATAATATATTCAGATCACTCTATATGTTTAGAACTTTTTAGGCTTAAAAGTACGAAACATATATAGACTAATATGAATATGTATTTGGGAATATTTAAAAGCATTGATTACTTGAAATTAATAATAATATAAGACTGTTGTTGACGATTAATAATTTGTGATGTATACCAAAAATTAGTAAATATTTGCAAATGGTTACAGACGAAGAGACTTTAGTAAAAATTAATAGGTAATCCTGTGTATTTGTAAATACTGGCTTAACATGCTTTTAAATAAGCATTCGATGCTTGCTTGGATTGCTCCGGTATATATGTATGTATATTAAATTTTTGTGAGAGGTTTTATTTTATTATATATGCAAATGTTTAGACATTTTATGGTTATTACAGGTTTTACTCGTTTGAGATCGTAGTTTTTTCTCAAAAAGTGTTCCGATGTACATCTTCCGAAGGATAAACTAAATACTGACTGAAGAAGTAAATATTGCAGTTATACCCGTAAATTTGCATAATGACCATCTGCAATGACCTGCATAGGTCGCACGTGTATGTTTGAGAAGTATTATTTGGAGTATGCTTGACAATTAGGAACTAGGATTGGCTTGTAATCTCCTTCTCTGTGTAAATATTGTATTCAACGATAAATTTTCTCCGACACTGCGATGGTAATTTGCAATTTATTATTTTACAGAGGGCTTTTCATTATTAGAATGGAATAGTTAGGCAGTCTAAGCGTTTCAGTTTGAAAAAGAGTCAGATGCAGTCGAATACAAAGGAATACAGTTTTGGCGGTACGAAACCTCATACCGCCAAAATTGGTGGTTGCCTTCAGATTGACGTGTTTGACTGTTTGTATATTTGAGGTTAGATTTCTTACTGCGTGAACTACTGAACTTGTTTGTTTAAGCCTATACTGAAATAATAATATTCTATGCTCAATTCACATTAAAACATTTTATTTTTATCTTTAGCGCTCAAGCATACTGGAGGAGCACCCTACCTCACTCTCAAGCCAGTCCTAGAAAAGACCACCCCGGAACAACTTTTCAACGTGGAACATCAAAACCCTTACCTCATAGGGGATACGGATGGACTTTGGCAGTTGCATTGCCAAACAGAGTATAGAAATAAAAAGCGAGCAGAACTAGAATCTTGGCGAGAAATGTACATGCGTTGCTTAAATGAGAGAGAAGAAAGGCTCAATGCTGTCACAGCCAAAATCAAGCAATCCCAGAATAAGTCGACGACCATAAGGACTACTAAACTTGCTTACATTGATTCTTTGCCTAAACCGTCTAGAGACATTGCCAGAAAACAGGTAGTTTTTTTTTATTAACGCATTTTTGTAGTTTGTTTTGTTTACTTCCAGGCACGTAGGCGTAGACATAATAAGTCAAAGTTACTATTTTGAAAATACACTAATGATTTCTATTAACCATTAATTTCTTATGACTGTTAACTTCAGATAACAACTTGACGAAAGATTGAAGTATTATCGGTACTTGCCGGTTTTGAGTATAACTGTATGACAGTTAGTCATATTAAAAAATACATTAGAGTATTTTTATGGATCACTTTATAGTTTGGCCTGTCTCATTTATTCAGACAAATCCAGAACTGTTATACTTAAATAGGTCATTTATATGATCTGGAAGGCTGTTAAAAGCATTTTTAGTAATCCAGGAAAAGATATACATAACAAAATTAACATATCAAATAAAATCATATCAGTTCTACCTCCATACATCTTATATATATATATATATATATATATATATATATATATATATATATATATATATATATATATATATATATATATATATTACATATAAATGCATAATGTGACCTAATCTCCGTCAAATTCGGATTAGGCCACTTATCAGTCTTTATTTTGCATTTTCTTGCTTAATCTCCTCTGTCAATTGTAATAATTTCACATAAACAAGATCAATGTTAAGAATATAACCTATTTTTGTGTGTTTAATAAAACCACAACTTTCATATTCTACGGCCGTTTCTGTTAGTATTATTTTAATATATTTTTGGCGTTTAAGGATGCATTGCATATCCTTCAATACTTATTGATAATTCCTAAATTACCCTGTATACCTAGTAAATTTACATGTATCAGAACATATACTACTTCAATATATTAATTATTATTTTTCTATGTACAGGCTAAAAATGACGCAACAGCAGCATTGTATAAGAAACCGGCTCAGACTCCTGCTTCAAGGCTTGCAGCATTGGCATCACAAGCAGACACTGGAAAGACAAATGCTTCTAATCCTGAACGTAGGATGGCAGACAGACCAAGTGAGTATTTTTTAAACAATTTTATTTTTAAATAAATTCAATATATGGGATAGTACTGTGTATTTTCACAATTAGGTTAACTGCATGAGATTAAAAAATAATACATTTCTTAAGCATAAAGTGGAAGCAGCTGCAAAGTCATTGTTGGCTAGATATCAATCAATAACCTAAATAGGATGCTTTCAAAAGTATAGCCTGTAATTTCTTGGGATTTTCTGCATTTCTGAATTATTTCAATTATCGAATTATGACAAAGTTACTCAGGACTATATCAAATAACAAAGTATCTATTTTTTCTCACAAATAAGCAAGAAAATATCAAAATTATTCTTATAAATTTTCTATCTGACTCTCCATATGGTTTTGTTAAAAATTGTAATTTGTACTTATTACCATTAAATTATTTATTTGTTGAATTTAATTGTATTATGAATTATTATAATATATAATTTTTATTGGACTTATTTTCATTAAAAGTCTAACTTTAATTGTGATAAGACATAAATACACAGCTAATGCAGGAATTTAGTGCCCTGTTTTGCTCTACAAGTAAACAATTTTATTTTATAATAACTTTGTTGCTGTTTCCATATTGCAATAGATTGCAACACTATGCACTAATTATAGTGGACTCTGGATCAATTTAATCTCAAAAGCAATAGTGTCCCAAATATTTCTTTAATATTGCTGTTTTATAAGCTGATGAGAAGCAACTATAAAATAATATTGATATAGCAGTGCTGAAAATTCTTCCGAATGTTATAAAAAAGGGTCGTAGGAGAACATTTGTTTTATAAGCTGATATGTTTTATAGCTTGGCGATGGAGATGTTTCTAAAATACTGTACTACTGCCTGTTTTGTAAGATTTTATCATTTTGCTGTAGAAGCACTTTAATGATAAACTTATAAAACAATTCAGTAGCACACAACAGAGTAGTATTTCCAGCAACTCTAATATAAAATAAAACAAAATAATCATAGAACATTTAAATTATAATACAAATTTGCTGATTCTTATATATTAGCAATCACAGATAGAAAGAAGCACTCCCCGCTCATGAGCAAAGTTTTCTGATGTGTTATTAGTTCATGCATGAAATAAACTTGTATTGTGTTTAAATGTGCCTATTATTCCTATTTTTTTTATTTTATATAGTTATTCGTTGACCAAGATCTCTCAGATCTCTCAGATTTTTAATTCTCATATTTAGCTTCTTCAATATTTAATATAAGGATTTTTATCAAATGGTAATTATTCTACCTTATAATTGTATTTTTCAGTAAAAACTGTATATATTGATTTTAATTGTATGTTTTTTGTTTTCAGTTAAAGCGACTGTGGCGACTGTCAAGAGGAAAGCACCGCTAATGGCGAAAACTTTATTATTAATGAAAAATAGGTTTAAGAGATAAATAATTTCGTAGAATATTTTCAAACGTATTTTAATTTTAATTGGTTCCCTTTTAAAATGTATGTTTATAATTTGGTACACCGTATATATTTTAAAAAAGACATGTAAATATCTGATTTTATTAACTTAGCACAATGCGATATTTGTTTAAATCTAATGGTGAATTAAAATTTGTTTAAATTTATATGCTTTGTCATTTTCATCCGTTTTTACTTCAGAAAATTTTCTTTACTAGTTTTTCAATTACTCATTTCCGCTTGTTCTTATTTTTTTGTTATTTTAATCATCTTCCTAAAAATGTTAGCGAAACGCACAACGAGTAGGTTGTTCCAGTGTGGTGTGGTGTTGAAGTGTTTTGATTTTTGTGGAAATCACAGCAGAAGTATTAACTTCACATATCTCAAAACAGTCATTCGAAAGGTATTGCAATTAATGAGAAATTTCTTGAGAACAGCATGAAAGCTTATAAACTAAGAATAAATCCAGTTTTTTCTATTTTGGTAAAATTAAGAGTTTGGATACGGAATTTTCGAAATAGTATATGGCACTTACGTCAAAATTCCTAAAACCCATAAGTAAATAATAATTAAGCCATTTTGTTTTATTTATCTCTGTGACATAAAACAAAAAAGTTATGATTTTAAAATAATAATGTTGCCACTTTGACATGGTAACTGGCCAGTAATTCAAAAAAGTTTTCAAATAATACTTTTTGTTAATATATCGCGTGACATAGGAAATATATAACAGCATTGCTATTTAATAAGTTAAAATTTGTCATTTTGAGAGTTGTATATTACATAATTGTCCTTGCTTTAAGACTATCAAAAATTTTCTTCAACTTCTGCTTTAAGCGGAATTGATCGAAATGTTGTTATTTTAAATGCTGCCCTGTATATTTTTTTACCTATCTGATTTGTCTCTAAATTTTCTTTTCAACCATGTACCTCAACGTTTTATTAGTTTTTAAAATGAGAGTTAATAGTCATTTCATTGTTAGCCATGATATGAACCTTAGCAGATCTCTGGTGTGCAACTTTGTGTTTCATATTTTGTTGGGCATAATCAGTAGCTGAACAGACTAACTAAATTTTTCTTATTAAAAAAAAAAAATCTAAACAACCCCTGATCTCATAAAAACCAAGGTAGGAAACCCATTTTTTAATTTGCCCTATTTAAAAGATACTCGTTTATTTTCTATTTTTATCCGGTACAATTACTGTGCCTATCCTATTTGCTTTCTTCATTAAAATTAGTATCGAAAATTATTACTGTGCAATAATTTTCGATACTAATTTTGTTTAGAGATTTTTCATTAAAATGCCCAAAAAAGATGAGACACAAGGTTGCATACCGGAGGTCTTTCGATATCATGATACACTAAGCTTCAATTCAATATCTTGACTAACAATGAAATTGCTATTAACTGTCATTTTAAAAACAAATACCATGTTGCGATACATGGTCGAGAAAGTGAATTTAAGGACGAATCAGATAGGTTAAAAATATATACAGGGTGCTACTTAAAATAACAAAGTTTAGGTCACTTCCGCTTAAACCGGAAGTCGAAGAAAATTTCTGATAAGTTCACAACAAGGACAATTATATAATATACAACTCCCTTAAAATTCTAAAGTTTAATTTCTTAAATAGCAAAATTACAAAGTATACATATATCCTATGTTGCCCGGTAAAACTTTATTTAGATACTCAATTTGTTCTTGTTTGTTTAAAATACTTCACTTTAAAGAATAATAGCACTTCCGAATAAAAAGTAGAGTATGATTTTCTTGCAAATATGTCAATAAATATTAGTCTTATCAAATCATTTCTAGAAACCAAAAAAAGATTATAAGCTGTGGATGAATTCAGTTTAATTTATTATTTTTAGACGATTAATAGTTCTACAGATATGGATGTTTAAAAATGATGTCGACACATTCACAAGACGATGTATTTAGCTTAATTGTTAAATACCTTAAGAACCATTGAACCTACATTAAGAATATCAACGTCCAAAGTTAATAATTATTTTCTGTCGATCCTGTATTAACAAGTTTGATTAATGTATATAAAATGTTTATTAATAACCCCTATTATGAGTGATTTTACTATTAATAAACGATTTGAATATAATCATACATAATAAAATCAAATATCCAAATCAAGACGCCATGTCATCAATATATATGTCACTGTCGAGCTTGTAATTTTTGAAATCCGTGTTGAATAAATGGATATCGAAGAAGATTTTACATTAACACCGCCAGGGGTGACAAAAATTGCAAATGTAGTATCGTTACATTTTCCTCTAGAAAATAGCAGAAACTTGTATGAGAAAACTGAATCGAATTTATGCCATGAAATATCCAAATCAAGACCCCATGTCATCAATATTTGTCTCTGTCAAATTAATGAATAATTGAATTTGTATTTAAATAAAAATTTATATTGATCTATCTAATTTCTAGTTTATTTTTGTTCACACATTTTCAGTAACTATCTGTTGGTGACACTGCTATTAAATTTTTTATTTTATTTGTTCACAAACAAAACAAGTTACATACATATTATTATATTATAATTAAATTAGATTAGATTATTATCATTAGATTGTAACAAGTAAGTGTAAAGAAATACAATCGCGATAGAGTGTAACAGTAATTTGGACGAAGGGATCTGAATTCCTAGGAAAATAATTAGATATGACAATTAAGTCTGGGGAGTTCTGTTCTTTCAATTTTCAAATGTGTTCTCTTTATTCCAATATCTTTGGGTGTGATTGGTAAATCCGCCTTTGTAGCAGCAAAAGTCATATATTTCGAATTCTTTAGATTAAGCGATAATAGATTAATATCTAGCCAGTCTTTAACATTGTTTAGACAATTTTCAGCAACTGTGAGTACTTCATCCCACGTTCCCCCAGAGCATATAGTACTGTGTTGTCATCAGCAAATGATACAATTTCGCAAGATTCGCTTTGCTCTAATAAGGCACTTAGATACAGAATAAACAGGATAGGTCCTAATACTGTGCCCTGTGGAATGCTAGTTTTGCCCGTTTTAGGACTACTAATTTTATTGTCTAGTTTTACTACTTAGAGTCTATCTGTTAAGTAGTTTTTTAAACAATTCCAATAGAAGCCCCCTTATTTCGATGTCCGATAATTTATGTATTAATTTAGAGTGAATGATTGTATCAAAAGTCTTTTACAGATCGAAAAAAATTGCAGTTGCTTTCCTGCTCTTGTCAATATTCTCTGTTATATTTGTTGTTCCGTATTCATTTTTGCTCTGAAACCATATTGATTAGGTGAAAATAAATTGATTTTTTCAGCATTTTCAATCAACCTAGTTTTAATACACGTTTCTAAATTTTTTGCCAAGTTATTGATAAAGGAGGTTGGTCTCTAGTTTTCGGTTTTTGTTGTATCACCCTGTTTGAAAATAGGTACAACTATGCTTTATTTAAATTAATAAGGCATTTCTCCAGTTTCAAAGATTTTACTTATACTATGCATTAAAGAAATGGTTATAAATTTGTGAATATTATATTGTGAATTTATTAAGGCAGTATTTATTTTATCATTACCACGTGTACTATCGTATTTAGAATTTGTTGCTGTTATTATTTCGTTAGAGTTTACTGGTTTCAAGTAGAAAGTGTGACAATTTTGATGTTTTTTTTTTCTGTATAAACTGAATTAGTTTGTCAATATTTATGGCTATTTTTTCACCTACATTTATAAAATACATATTCAAATATTGCGATGTTTTTTTTGTGTTTTGCGTACTTTGACCGTACTCCATTTTAATCTTTATTTACCATAAAACAGTACATAGGTAAATAGGTACCATTTCACCTAGATTTCTATATTTGTCATATTATGGTATAAGATGATCCTATTTTATGAGCATCATAATTTCAAGATACTAATGTATATGTGCCTGTGCATATGAATTAGTACATTAAACATAAAAATAATAAAATTTAAAATTGGGGGAACTTGAAGTCTCCATTCACATTCACAATTAAGTTTTAAAGAGAGGTTTAAAAATTTCATCTTGTAATTAACAATATTATGCTTTCATAATTTTCTCTGAAAAGACAATTAAAAATAATGTCGAAAAATTTACGAATTGCCTCTGAAATATTTCTTCATATACACTTTTGTTCGTCGAAGACAAAATTAAAATAAATATAAAATATCCATTAATATATCAATTATCAAGTAGACCATTTGGAATTGTAATTTTTATGTTTAGACCATTTCAAGTAGAAAAATAAATTTTATAAAAGTTGTTTGAACTATTCTATAATAGAAAATATTTGTTATAAAAGAGTTTGAATAACCTTCATAAAATTTATTTTGCTACTTGTGCATAAAAACAATACGCGTCTGTGATTCTTGTTGTAGGTATAAATTAGCTTTAGATTTTAAAAAACTTTAAGGAGTTAATTATTGCATGGTATCTTATGTGTGCGGAAGCAATTTTCATGTTTTAAATACAAAGTACAGTTAATGCAAATCTTTACCTTTGTTCGGATTTCCAGCATTTATTTAAAAGGCATAGATACAAGACAAATAAAATATATGTAATGTCTATAGGGTGACCGGTTGTGTTTAAATACTACCTGATTTATGATGGTTGGAACCTTTCACTCCTAGACGTGACCTTTGACAAATAAGAACAATAATCGTTATTATTGTTTATATAGGCATTTATCATGTTTGCCATAGACAAAGCTACCCAAGTGTCTTGTGATTGTTTCGCAGAAATGGCCTACTTTAGGTATTTAAATTTTAAAGGGCTAGAATGTAAAGGGCGAGTGGGGAGGAAAGTGCCAAAGTCCGGGACTGTATAGCACAAATAAATATATGATTAGATAACCAAAAAGTTGCAATGCATTTTTTATTTGTTTTCGAGTTACAGCGTCTTAAAGGTTTATTAACAAGAAATCATAAAAGTTCAATTATTAACTTTCAATCTACAATAAATTTTTAAATATGTCTCCATGGACATTTTTTGGCTCATTTACGAAGGGAGCGCGTGGCTTGCCTGAGTTCATCATATTGTTCCTCTATGTGAGTTGCAGCATTCATAATACGAAGAATTAATACATCGCGATTGCCCACTTTTAATTTGTATACTTCACTCTTCAACGATCCCCACAAACAGAAGTCTAATGGCGTGAGGTCTGGAGATCGTGCCGGCTAACTAATAGGATCACCGCGACCAATCCATCGTCCTAGAAAATTTTTATTTAAATGCTGCCTGACCAGATTAGCATAATGTGGAGGAGCTCCTTCCAGCTGATAATGCAAAGCTTGTCTAATGTTTAAAAGAATATCATCTAATGCCCGTAAATCATTTTGCAAAAATAGCAAGTAATTTACTCCTGATAGGTTATTCTCAAAAATAAGAGAACTAATTAAGTAACTATCAACGATACCACACCAAACATTAATCGAAAAACGATGTTGAAAATTCGTTTCGCCTGTTGCATGCGGATTTTCGTCAGGCCATCTATGAGAGTTACGGGTATAGTTGACACCGTCTCGAGCAAATGTAGATTCATCGGTAAAAATATAAGGAGCCTAGTTACGATTAACATTTATCCACCAGCGAAATTGTACGCGTCTAGCATGGTCTCCGGATTGCAAATGCTGTACCCTCCCTCTGTATGTGGTATGGGTATAGGCCATGCTCATGTAATATTCGAATCACTCTTGTCTGAGGAATTTCAAGTTGGTCGGAAATGTTTAGATATTTTATGGTTATTATAGGTATTACTAGTTTGAGATCATAGGTTTTTCTCACAAAGTGTTCCCATGTACATCTTAAACTCTGAAGGATAAATTAAATACTGACTGAAGAAGTAAATATGCAGTTAGTTATACCCGTAAATTTGCATAATGACCATCCGCAATGACCTGCATAGGTCGCTTGTGTATGTTTGAGAAGTATTTTTAGGATTATACTTGACAATTAAGAACTAGGATTGACTTGTAATATCCTTTTCTATGTAAATATTGTACATAAGAGTAGTAAGCTTATGGGATTCCTTTCATTCAACGGGAAAATTTTGTCCGGCAGTGTGATAGTAACTTGCATTTTACTATTTTCTAGAAGATTTTTCATTATGTGAATTGAATAGTCAAGTTTGTATATTTGAGGTTAGATTTTTATTGTGTGAACTACTGAACTTGTTGGTTTAAGCCTATGTTGAAATACTAAATTCTGTCCTGAATTCAAATTAAATCATTTTTTTATTTTTAACACTCAAGCATACTGGAGGAGCACTCTACCTCACTCTCAAGTCAGTTATATTGCCAAAAAGAGTATAGGAATAAAAGCGAGAAGAACTAGAATCTCGGCGAGAAATGTACATGCGTTGCTTAAATGAGCGACAAGAAAGGCTCAACTCTGTTACAGCCAAAATCAAGCAATTCCAGAATAAGTCGACGACCATAAGGACTACTAAATTTGCTTACATTGATTCTTTCCCAAACCGTCTAGAGACATTGCCAGGGAGCAGGTAGCATTGCAATTGGTTCGTCGGACCAACCAATTACGAGGAGACTTGTTCAAGTATTGACAAATAGTGAAGAAGCACAGCAACCTGCCCGAAATGGACTTATCACGAGGAGTCAGAGCCGAGCGTGGACCAATCAAGAGGAACCACGGCATTCTGCGGCACCGATTGGACACGAGGATGCCCGACCACTGGCGAAAAGTCACGTGGAGCGTGACGTTTCAGTGAGGCCACTTGTCGGGTTGGCTCAGGCGGCGCCCGCTACGCCTACCACAGGTGGTGGGGGACCGGTAACACGTAGCGAAATGCGCAGGCGCGCCATAGACTGGAGCATATATAAGGAGCTGCACAACGCGGGGAACGTCAGGATTATCATCATTCATCATCATTCTACGACAGTCAGCTTAGCCGAACAGACGTTGTTACTTCTCAGGCACCACAATTGTTATAGAGTGCAGACTTTGTGCGCAAATTAACGCTTACTATATCTTAGATATAATACCCTAAAAAAGAAAATCGTTATGCCTCGAAAAAGGACTAAAAAGCCGCCGGATTTACATCCTGACATACCGCATGCGCATGCGCAGTCATCCGTGCATGAAGAACCAGATACACTACAAACAGAAAAAGCATGCTCTACTAAACAAAAAAGCATCAACAACACAGATAGAACACATTCAAAAAACACATCCACGTCGGAATCGGATATTGGTGAGGCACTACATTTAAATTCAAACACTAACTCTAACATAGAAAATACTAACAACATATTAACACATAATGTACACCACATACACCCTAATACTTCACTTCACTCCATACACGATTTCAACGAAACTCAATCTCCACAATTATCCCCTCAGTATTCAACATTTTTCTCAGCCATTGGCGGTAATAACTTATTAACTTCTGATAACAGCAACTCACCCATTCCTACAACATTAATCTCATATACAATTTCTACATCCACCACATCTACCACCACAACTACATCTGCAGTTACTCATGCCACCCCCACATTTTCACATGTTACACTCTCAACCTCTTTCTCAAATTTCAAATCACTATACATCGATCCACCTAGGGCACCACAGTCTGACAATGAGTCAATTATTTCCACACAATCCGTAGTAACACAGCATAGACCCTCCGCGGCCGAATCCACCCCCCAAGAGGAGGAAAGGCCTAAAAAACGTATCAAGCGTCGACGACGAGCCCAACTACACGTCCGTATCCAATCGCCACCTCTTACAAACATCCAGATTACTCCATTAGCCTCCGCCTCCAAACCCACCTCCCCCGCCCCCATGTCTTCATCCTCTCCTCAAGACATGCCATCTCGCACATCTACCCCTAACTATCAGGTGCCCCTTCTGAAAAACTTGCCTTTTAGCAACATAGCCAGGGTAATGACCTCTCGTGGTGGCAGACGTACGCCAACGAACATCCTGTTGGTAACAATACCCAAACAAGCGCTTGATGACTACTACGCCTTGACGGAGCTATGCTATTATCGTGTTTCGGTACCCGAGTACGTTAGGATGGATATCCCACAATGCCATAAATGTCAGCATTTCGGTCATTCCTCCATTATTTGTAACAGAATCGAACGCTGCATTCGTTGCGGTAAAACACACCCTGGCACTCCATGTCAAGCCGAGAAATGCAGTTGTGCAAACTGTGGGGCCGAACACCTCGCTAATTATCGCGGTTGTCCAGCATAGGAAGCAGCCAAAGCTAGGTATGCATCCAAAAATGTTCCCCAGCCTCAACCCGTCCGAATAAGTCCCCCGATTTCACAAAGTCAACCCACCCCTGCTCAGGCCCCCAAAATAGTTTCAGGCCCCCCATTACCAAACTCAAGTCAGCTCATTATCAATATGCCTCCCTTCTCACATGAGACTGCTGATGCTATCAGCTCACAAAACATACGTGCTTGGCAGAATTTCAGATCCCGGCAACGGGCTGCCTCACAGCCTAGTACCGCTCCGCCTCCACAATCATCAGATACCGGTCCCAACCCCCTCAGGGAAATTATTGATTTTATTAAGAATTTTAATGTCCGACAGATATGGGATACACTTAAAAACTTAATTGCAGCCCTTAAATCCACCAACGACCCCCTCGAGAAAATATTTATAATCCTCGAGCACTTGACTAAATTCTTTTAAGCGCCTAAATACAAATACTCAAAATCCCATCTTACCCTTTTGCAATTTAATGCTAATGGCATCATCCGACAAAAAACTGAACTTCAACGTACATTACAACAACGCGATGTCGACGTATGCTGTCTCAGCGAGACTTTACTTACATCCAGACTGACATTCAACATCCCGGACTATTACATATACAGGACTGACCGACCTACACGAGGCGGTGGCACAGCTATCTTAATAAAAAAATCCCTTAAACATTCACAAATTTTGTTACCACTATTTGATTCATTAGAAGCCACTGGAATCATCTCTGCATATAAAAGACCTCAAAATACCCTCGACATACGTGATTTAGACCAACTTACGAATACTCATCAGACTCTTGTCCTGCTTGGCGATTTAAACGCAAAACATCCTTCCTGGAGCCCCAATTCCCTACTCAACACATCCGGTTCTACACTATTTGATTATCTAAATTTGTACCCAAACATCCAACTACTAGCCCCCAATCAACCCACCCGCCTCCTCCCTAGCCAGTCAGTTATCGACATAGGATTAATTTCTAATTTCAATTATCCTTTTGAAAATTTCGTTTCAAACGAATTAAATAGTGATCACTACCCCGTACTTACTAAATTTAATCTAAGGGTACAACATTCACCAGTAATCAGGCGCCCTCGAGAGGACGATTATGACTGGCTGGCTTTTTCCACCCATTTACTTTTACATATCCCTAACAACCCTCCTTGCGATACCCCTGCAGAAATCGACCAAGCAGTAGACTACTTAACTCGAGATATCACTTGCAAATTCCCAAGCAACCAGTACAGCTTATCCAGCTCAAGAACAGAATGCGTAAGCACTTTAATCGAACGAGAAATCCCCAACTTAAAACACAAATTAATCAGCTCAAAAAACAGATAGACTCCGAAATTAAAGCTTTTCGCAGAAATTCACTCGTCCAACTAGTTGCTTCCCATCCTGAAGATCCCCACTTTATCCCAAGGATCTTTAAACGTAAATACACCCCCATACCACCACTTAACACCCCCGTTGGTGTGGCTGTCACCGACAAAGCTGCTTCCCTGGCCACCTATCTTTCTTCTGTGTTCCAACCTAACCCTATTCCTCAAACTACCCTCGATGTCGTTTTACCCTATGTTAACACCCTTAACCAAACCGCCCTTACGACTGGCGATGAACCGGTTTTTTACTAGCCCTCCGAAATCAGTAGGGCATTAAACTCTATGGACAGTAAAAAAGCACCTGGACCTGACGACATCCCCACCTTCGCCCTCAAACACATGCCTATTCCGGTCTATTTATATTTGACTAGACTCTACAACTCGTGCATGCGCTGCTTGCACTACCCTGGCGTATGGCGAGAGGTAAGAGTGGTCAATATATTAAAACCGAATAAACCACCTAACCTTCCCTCTTCCTACAGACCCATCAGTCTCATTTCATCCCTTGCCAAAATTCTTGATATCCTGCTCCTTAGTCGGGTCCAGCATAGTCTGGACGCCACTGGAGTATTGAACAACTACCAGTTTGGTTTCAGAACCAGTCATTCCACCACCCAGCAGCTTTATCGAGTATCAACTCCACGTCGCGAATATCC
Organism: Leptura quadrifasciata; assembly: GCA_963675555.1. Taxonomy (NCBI): domain Eukaryota; kingdom Metazoa; phylum Arthropoda; class Insecta; order Coleoptera; family Cerambycidae; genus Leptura; species Leptura quadrifasciata. The sequence continues at coordinate 66,166,972 of OY776681.1, forward strand.
CGATTCGCATCATAAAGATGATGCAATCATATACTTCTAATCGCACTTTTCGAGTAAAAGTCAATCAGGACTGCTCTCCTCTCACCCCCATATTATCTGGCATCCCCCAGGGGTCATCCCTTGGTCCCGTCCTCTTCAACCTATATATAAACAATCTACCCCGCCCCCTTGATCATCGTATTACCCTCTGCCTTTACGCAGATGACACCGCCATCCTTACCACCTCCGTAAGCCCTGCCATTATGACAGACTTATTACAGAAACAAACCGACCTCACGATACAATACTATAACGACTGGGGACTCCACACTAACCTGACTAAGACACAGGCCATCTATTTTTCTAAAAAGAAATCCACAGTCACTACCTCCTTGACTACTCACGGCCACGTTCTTCCATGGCTCGAGAGTATCATGTATTTAGGCGTTATACTTGACCGCAAACTGTACCTCGAGAAGCATATTTCCAACGTTACCGGTAAATGCTGGCGGCGTACCTCGTCCCTCTTTCCCATCCTCAGGAATTCCCCTCCTCATGTAGTATCCCTTTTATATAAATCCTACCTACGTCCTATCCTCACCTATGCATCCCCGATCTGGTTCCCCCTCACCGCCCCCTACCTTCAGGCAAGGCTCCAAACCGTTCAGAATAAAATTCTAAAAATATCACTCCACCTTCCCTTATCAACTTGTAATTCTGGCCTACACCAACTCACAGGCACCCCTCTACTATCAGACTTCATTTTAAAAAAACTTTTGCCCGGTTTCGCACAAACCCTCGTTGAATCCCAAAATCCCACCCTCCTTGATCCCCTCACCTCTAAATTTTATAACGCCCCCAAATACCCTTCCCTCAATTATATATTTATCCCTTAAACTTTGTAAACATGTTGTTTGAAAAAAATCTAAAATAAACACAAAAAAAAAATATAAAAATATCAAAATGCAAAAAAAAATCATACCACACACTTGGTATAATTATATAACAAAAAAGGTATAACCAAAAAAAAAACAAAAAAACAAAATTATTAAAAAACACAAAAAAAATAATTCATACTACTATTATCGCCCTTCAGGCCAGAATCTAGAAAAGAGCCATTTTTATTTTTATTTCGTAGATTCAATTATTAAAAGATGCCACCAAACCACAACCAGCCATTGACATATCCTAACACTAAATAAACGAATACCTTAACATAAAATAACCGTCAACACACATGCCAACACAATCTACATAATACAGCATGCAACACCAGCCAGCTTTAAGCACGTTATTCCACTACTAATACACCCCGCGGCAAGCACCCTCGGGTGGAAAGCCGAAGTACCCCCGCAGAAGGGGACAAATACTTTCAATGGGGAACGTCAGTTCAATTCGAGCAACGAGGAGCAGCAGTAGGCAGGTTTTAGTGAGAACCTGAAGATGGCAGATGGGATTCTACCGGAACGTCGTTTAGACAACCGTGACTCCTGGAGGAGTCGATCATCGACGTGGGAGAGCGCCCGGAGGTGCAGCGGCACTTCATTTAACATCCGCGAAAACCTATAATACATATATATATATATATATATATATATATATATATATATATATATGAAAAATACTAGGTTCGCGGGTTGTACCGCGTCTGAGATTGTTAATGTCTCGACGTTTCGAAGTCATTTTCAAGAGAAAAAGTGGGTCAAGTAAAAATTGCCAAAGAAAATATTGCTAGGAATTCGTGGAACTGGTTCGATTCCGGGGTCTCAATCTGCCTACTCCCCAGATCTCACCACGATCCGTCTCTAAGGCCTCAATCTGCCTACTCCTTAGAGCGAACTCGCTGGCAGTATCGGACGAAGTGTTATTTATACGAAAGCTGTCTGTGGGTGGGAGCGTGGTGGGGGGTTGAGGGTCTGTTGATGGAGGCATCAGAGCAGAACGGCTGCTATCAGGATTATGAGGTGTGGATGAATATTGTGTGGCTAGCCTGGAGATCAACGATTTCCAAGCGATGACCTATATCTGAATGGAGGTCAGAATTGTTGATGATGATTTTTGATATTCGAAAATCCCTCATTCCTCGAGAGAAAGCGTCTAGAACTCCTAGAATATATGGTCTTCCTAAAATTCACAAAACTAACATTCCTTTACGACCAATAGTTAGTGCTTTTCGTTCTCCAACTCACAAATTAGCGAGACATCTAGCCCATACTCTACAACCCATTGCTGAACAAGCCCCTTCTTATGTCAAAAATTCCACCAATTTCATTGATCTTCTTCAAAATTACTCTATTTCCCAGAACGACATTCTAGTCAGTTTCGATATTGTGTCATTATTCACCAATATCCCACTCACTGAAGCCCTAAACGTTCTCTAAACTAAACACAATATTTCTCCCAGCACTCTGATCCTTTTAGAACATTGTCTGTCCAACAACCTATTTTCCCTTTCAAGGCAACTATTACAAACAAGTGAGAGGAGCTCCAATGGGATCACCTCTGTCCCCCGTCATAGCCAACATCTACATGGACAACTTCGAAACCCAAGCCCTGAATTCATCCGAACTGAAGCCTACTTGCTGGCTAAGATACGTAGATGACATCTTCGTTATCTGGTCACATGGTAGAGATTCTCTAAACAACTTCCTGTCTCACATTAGATCCCCTCAGATCCAGTTCACTATTGATATCGAAAACAATTGTTCTCTCCTTTTCCTAGACTTCCTCATTACAAAACAAAACAACAATTAATTCTACTACTCTTTGTATAGAAAACCAACCCACACCAACCGTTAACTTAACTCAAAATCACACCACCATCCATCACAAATAAATTCCGTTGTCAACACTCTTGTAACCAGATCCCTCAGACTAACAGACAATCACAACAGACAATCCGAACTACAAACATTACAAGAAGCACTTCTACAAAACGGTTACGACAAAGGACATATAACGCGATCCATACACAAAGCACAAAATCCTTCCCAAATTCAACAGACAGAAACTCTTCCTCAGCAAAAAGCTTTCCTACTCTACATCAAAGATGTCACAGACAAAATTTCAAAAGTCCTGAAATCCAATAACATAAAAACCATATTCACAACACACCAAACAATTTCCAATTTAATCAGAACCCCAAAAGACCAAATACCTAATGATTCCCACGGTGTATACGAAATACCTTGCTTAAACTGTCCCCAAACCTACATTGGACAAACCAACAGACGGATTAACAATAGAATATATGAACGTCGTCTTGCAGTTAGAAAATCCGATCCCACATCATCACTTGCCCAACATCGCCTTCTAACAGGCCATAATATAGACTTCGATAACACCGAAACCATAGCACCATCATTTTTCCAGAAACCGCGAATCATCCGCGAAGCAATTGAGATTGAAAAACGTCCCAATTGTCTAAACAAAAGGGATGACGGTCATCGTCTTTCAGTCGCTTGGAAATCATTGATCTCCAGGCTAGCCCCACAATATTCATCCACACCGTATAATCCTAATAGTAGCCGTTCTGCTCTGATGCCTCCATCAACAGACCCTCAACCCCCCACCACTCTCCCACCCACAGACAGCTTTCGTATAAATAACACTTCGTCCGATACTGCCAGCGAGTTCGCTCTAAGGAGTAGGCAGATTGAGGCCTTAGAGACGGATCGTGGTGAGATCTGGGGAGTAGGCAGATTGAGACTCGGAATCGAACCAGTTCCACGAATTCCTAGCATTATTTTCTTTGACAATTTTTACTTCACCCACTTTTTCTCTTGAAAATGGCTCCAAAACGGGAGCCGAAACGTCGAGACATTAACAATCTCAGACGCGGTTCAACCCGAGAACCTAGTATTTTTCATACCAACGACCGCGGAAGCTTCTCGGAACATATATATATATATATATATATATATATAAAACAAAATTAATCTTCGTGAAATTCTGGTTAGGCCATTTATCATACTTATGGATAATTCCTGAATCACCCTGTATACCTAGTAAATTTACACGTATCAGAACATACTACTTTAATATATTAATTATTATTTTTCAATGTACAGGCTAAAAATGATGCAACAGCAGCATTCTATAAGAAACCGGCTCGGACGTGTAGCATTGGCATCACAAGCAGCCAGTGGAAAGGTGACTGCTTCTAGTCTTGAACGTAGGGCGACAGGCAGACCAAGTGAGTATTTTATAAATCATTTTATTTTGAAATAAATTCAATAGATGGGATAGTGCAGTGTATTTTCGCAAATAGGTCAACTGTATATGTAAATGGAAGCAGTTTGAGTCATTGTTGGCTAGATATCAATCAATAACCTAAATAGGATGCCTTCAAAAGTGTAATCTGCAATTTTTTGGAATTTTCTGTATTTCTGAATTATTTCAATTATCGAATTATGACATAGTTACTCAGAACTATATCGAAGAACAGAAATAAGAAAGAAAAATAAATATCAAAATTATTCATATAAATTTTATATCTGAGTTTTCACATAGTTTTGTTAAAAATTGTAATTTGTGCCTATTCTTATTAAGTTATTTGTTGAACTAAAGTGTATTATAAACTATTGTCCTATATAATTTTAATTGGAATTTTCATTGAAAAACTGATTTTAATTGTGATAAAATATAAATATACAGATAATGCAGAAATTTAGTGGTTTCTGTAATGTTTTTACGCTCTCTAATTATTTTATGTTTACTTATGTGAGTTTTTGTGTAAATTAAAGGCGTCAGTTTCCCAATATAGTCGGGGCAAGAATTCAAGCGATGCACGTCACAGATCGATTCTATAAATAAGACAATACTTCTAAGAATCATGAAGCCCCATTAAACTGTACCTATTTCTGAAAAAACCTTAATAACTGGGTGTCAAGAATTACTCTTTTTAACGTAATTAATGATTAAACATTATGTTAGTATTAAAATTTCTCTAATGAGATCACTTGTGACGTGCATCGCTTGTATTCTTGCCTCGACTTTAACAACTAAACCTTTATTACTCTACTTGTAGCTACAACTTTGACTAACAACCATTTACCACTAACTACTAACATGCGTGATTTTCCTAACGGTGACATATGCGCACATCACAGATTTAATTTAGACATTAGATAACGCAACTCCCCGTGCACCAACTTAGAATTAATTTTCATAAACTAATCGGTTCAGTTGTTTGCGTACACGATGAGGGCGTTCAAAAACTTCAGTACGAATTCTGTTCTCTAAATTTATTTCTGTATTTAAATTCGTACTCAAATTTTCATTGTTACTAGCACTAAGAGTTTCATTATTACAATTTACATGATTTCCTGCATTTAACATATCAGTGGCTAAACTAAAATCAAAGTTTGCCTGATTCCTATCGTCACAACTCACAATTTTATTTTCTAAGTCACTTCCGGGTAATTTCCTGTCGTCACACAAATTACACTCATGTATTTGATTAATATGTCTTTTCCAAAAGAAAGACGAATCACATACGCTAACAATATATGTATAGGGCCCTACTTTTTAACAATTTTACATTTTGTCCAAAGTGGCTCATTTAATTTATGGTAAGCTTTGCACATTACAATTTGTCCAATACTTAGATGTACATTCCTTCTCCCTCCAGCATTTAAAATTTGACGTTTTTGATTTTTTTTTCTACATGTTTAGATACTCTATTATATATATTTTTGTTTAGTTTAGCACAGTCTATAGGATTGATTAAATTAAAACTATTTCGAATATTACGTCCTAATAATAATTTTGACGGAGTTTCGCCCGTTGAACAATGCACTGTATTTTTATAATCAAATAAAAATTCGGATAGTTTTTTAATTCTATCTTTATCGCAATTAACTTTTTTCAAAAATTGCTTTACTGTCTTGACCAAATTTTCGGCACTCCAGTTTGTACTAGGGTGAAAATGTGAAATTGTTTTATGTTAAATATTATTTTCTTTCAAAAATGTTTTAAATTCGGATGAAGTTAATTGAAACTAACATTTTCGGTAAATCGAATCTTGTAAAAGTTCTGTCAGTATTTATAGAGGTAATATTATTCATTGGGAATATTTCCAACCATTTGGAAAAATTCATCTGTAACATACAAATACATTTTGTTTTTAAAAGGACCTAAAAAATCTATGTGAATGCGCTCCCACACGTTTTCAGGATAAAGCCAAGGAATTAAGGGACATTTTTCAGGATTACTTTGAAACTTTAAACATAATTCACGTGATTTACAAGTTTGCTCGATATTTTTGTTTAAATTTGGCCACCATATATAACTACGCGTCAAATATTTGGTTTTACAATATCCATATGTGACTTGTGTAACTTATTTAATAATGTTTTTTGTAATTTTTGCGGTATTATTACGCGATGACCCCACATTAAAATATCGTCCTCTATTGTCATCTCATTTTTCCTAGAATAATACGGTTTCAATTTGTCCTCACTTACATTTGGCCAACCGTTTTTAACATATTTATAAATTTCTTGTAAAACTAAATCGTCTTGTGTTTCTTGTTTGATACTTTCAAGGTTTAAATTACTGTTTGCTTTTTCAACGTAATTTAAGTAGGTATAGTCACTTACAGATGTAAGAGGTTCGTGATTTAGGGGAAAAACAATTTGACACATTTTTTTCAGATTTAATATATTCAATATTATATTCATAACCAGATAATAACCAAGCGTATCTCTGTAGCCAATTAGCCGCCATTTGCGGAATCCCATTTTTATTTTCAAAAATTGCCAACAGTGGCTTACTATCTGTCACTAATGTAAAGGCACGTCCAAAAAGGTACTGATGGAATTTTAATTTTCCAAAAACTAAAGCGCTGCCTCTTTGTCGATTTGGCTATATTTTTTTTCAGTTTCAGTAAGTGTTCTGGACGCGAAAGAAATAAGTGTCTCTACTCCATTATCAATGACATGAGACAATACTGCTCCCAGAATTTTAACCTTAGATTAGGATTGTAATGAACTAAAACTTCTGGAGAAGCTATTATTTTTTAAAATTTTTCAAAAGAGGATTGACAATTTTCTGACCAATTCCACTCGACATCATCTTTTAAAAGTCTATATAAAGGATGTGCTATGGTAGCCATATTTGGTATAAATTTTCTATAATAATTTATAAGACCTAAATATGCTTGTAATTGAGCTTTATTTGTAGGACAAGGTGCGTCTAGAATAGTTTTTAATTTTTTGGGTGATTTCTTTAAACCTTCTTTATCTAACACAAATCTTAAATAACTTACAGAATTTTGAAACAATACACATTTTTCTTTTTTTTATTTCAAGACCGCATTTCTTAATACACGAAATAGTAGTTTGTGCAACAAGAGTGGATAGGATAGCCATATCGCACGAGAAAGAAGTTTGAGCTCGACGCCGTAGGCGGAGTGCCTCAATCTTTCGAGTTCGATATGGATAATCCACTCGAGTTGTACAGTATACTTTTTCTACGACCGGATTAAGAAAAACTACAAATAATAGTTTTCATCAAATTTTAATATACAAACTTATCTTGTGCTAAATCTTATGCTCTAAGTGCAAACATTTTATTGAAGCTTCAGTTGCATAGCGGTTATATGCACGCTTCGAAATGCAAGAGATCATAGGTTCAATCCCCGGCGCCTTTCGCCAATATCACTTTTGGTCAAAAAAGGCGCAAGCCCGGTCGGGAAAACGTCAAAAAAGACTAATATGGACGATAAACATCGCGTAGATGGCGGATTCATCGTGGGCGCGTCCGGGAGAGCGTTCGTGACCCCAAACAAGGCCGCATCCCAGGACATTACAAATAAGTGCTCGCAGTCGGGCAACGACAGCGACAGGAGCTGCGTGAGCCTGGGCCCGCAGGTACCCAGCTCCCGAAAGAGAATAAAGAGGAAAATAGCGGCAGTCAGCACCCAGCCGGGTACTGACTCAGATGTTAGTGTAGACACAGTGAAGGGAGCATCCGGAAACGAAATGCAGCCAGAGACAGCGACAGATCCGACCCCTGAAAAAATATTCATTATTAAGAAGAAGCAGCAGCGCGTCGTCGACGCAGCAAACCCGGTATTCACGCACCCAGGCGCGGGCAAGACGAACCAGCCGGCGGAAACAAAACAAATAACAGAAATCAAAAATAGATTCGAGGCCAAGGCGCTCCTACGAGAGCCAGATATGAACGTGGTGCGGCCACAACCCAAGCCGGAAGAAGCGGCCCCCTCACAACCAGCAAAGACTCGAGCAAGACGACCACCCCCCATGTAAATTCGCTTCTACAGTTTCCAGCAAGTCAGCTCTGTTTTGTAGAGTCTTTTAAATTTTGTAAGCCGGGTGTTTCATTTAAATCGGCCTTGTGCCTTTTCCACTCTTTAGATTTTCAGTAATATATCTTTTGCTTAGTATATACAGAAAATTCCAAAAAATTTACTCAAGTAGAAAAATTATTCATTTCCAAAAACAAAAATATCTGTCAGTGTTTTCATTAGTTTAATTTCTCTTTCTTTATAGAATCTGCTAATGATGCTGCTTGTGCTGACGAATATGTGAATTGCTGTTATGAGGAAAACTCTGATGAAAAGACAGCCAAACATCAGGACGTGCATGGTTCTAGTCATAAACGTAGAATGAACAACAATAGTATCGACGACCACTTTACAAATAGGTACTATGATATTAGTGACTTCAAGTCAAAAAGAGACATTTATGAAGAAAAACATGAGTCCTCAGAAAGAAAAAGAGGAAACGAATATAGTAGAAATGAAGAAGAGAGACATAAGTCAAAAAAATATAAGCATAGTTCAGATTTTAAAAGCTATAAAAAACAAGAAAGCTTTATTTCCAGTGGAGACAGTAGTTCTACGAAGTCAAAGTCAATGGAAGAGATTGAAAACAAAAAACAAGATTGCGATTCTTTGTCAGTTAGAGAGACAGATAAGTTCAAATCAAAGCACAAAACCCATTGTAAATCCAAGACAAGATCAGACTGTCAGGAACACAGATCTATCACAAAGCATGAGGGCAAGAAGAGGCATGAGTCCTCAGAACAAGAAGAAACCAAATATAAATCTAAGCACATCTCCAAGTCTCGACATAATAAGGACTCTTCTAAATCTAGGGAGTCAAAGTGTCACTCATCTCGTTCTCGTAAATATGAAAAAATAGACAAGAAAGAAAGCAAACACAAATCAAAGGAAATTAAAAAGGACAATGTAAATCCACCAAAGCCTGCAAACAGCAAAAATATTATGAATGGAATTGATTCGGGTTCTGGAATTAGCTTCACTGAAGCCTTGAGTATGTGTGGCCAGAGGGTTAGCAAGACTGCAAATAGTATTAAGAATAATTCTAGTTCATTACCCGACAACGAAAACCCGAGAAGCAGCCCAAGCTATATGAGACCTGAAAATACTGACAGGGCGGAAGAAAACTTAACGTCCAATAATGGCTCGATGGATTTCTCAAGAGACTCTCTTCCTACTATGTCAAGATCAAGCACTGAGCCAATTTATTTCGAATAAAACCAGGTGAATATTTTGTAAAAATAATTGTACGAATTTGTGCCCATCAGTCCCATTTTTATACAGGGTGACCCTAGTTGGGTTGGGCTTATGACACAAAAGGTTCTAAAATATTAAATTAAATAACGTTATTTTCTTGTTACAAGACTAAAGTATGCACTGGAAAAAGATCACCTGAAAATTCCGAGACATTATTTGATGCCAACATAGATCGTAAGTATATTTCATTATTATTTGGGAATGAGGTAATTGGTTTAGTATCTGATGTTCGATCAGTGTCCGCTATTGATAGAAAGAATTCCATCAGACCCGTTAACCCAGTAGTAAGGCGATGACACAAGCTCGGATAGAGTGTCTCTGCAGAGGCCTACTTTGTATGATGTCTGTGTTCTTCGTGTAAAAATATTAAAATTTGTTGCAATATATTTTCTAGATATTTGAAAATTTAATAGTTCCTAGAAACTTTATGTTATGGCAGTAAAAGTGATTGAATTAGTTTTTTGGTTGTAAAGTTTGTGGAAAATATTTTTAAACATTTCATTATGTCTTTGTATATTGCTATTATTATATAGAGAGGTTCATTGTAAGGAACGTGAAAAAAGTATATGGTGTGGGGATTCTGAGAGATGCCGTTTATATATTTCACAGTGCTAGATTTCAGAAATTTAGATATATAACATGGTGAATCGTAATATAGGTGTGGAATTTGTCGTACATTTTACCTGCAGTCAAACCTATACCTTCGGTTTATGTTCAACTAGATGAAGAAGTCGGTATTTCACGCGTTGCTTTTAAGACCTGTCTCATCCCTGATTAAAATTTTATCAGTTTTGAATTTTTTCATTTACACGGAAAGCATTATCTTTGAGTGACTGCCGTCAAAAAAACATAAATGGTTAAGTTCTCTATGTGTACAGAAATCATAACAATATTCAGAATTTTGGAACTCCAAAAATGTGAGGCTAGACTGCACTGAGTCATAGTTGCTTTATTGTGAAACAACTTGAAAAAAATTGTTATTAATTTCAAGTAATTACTGCTTTCAGATGTTCCCCATTAATATATTCAGATCACCCTACATATGTTTTCTAGGTTACTATTGTCATTAACAACCTTGGCGTTTAAGTCACCCATAAGTATCACATTATCTGCTTTCCTAACTCTGTTTAGAGTAGTTGTTAACATATTATAGAAGCTTTCTTTGTCTTCTGGAGTGGCGTCGTTTGTTGGGGAGTAGCATTGCACTATTGCGAGCTTCCTAGTCTTTGTTAAGAAGCGGGCAGTTATTATTCTGTTAGATATTGCATTCCATTTCAGGAGGCTTTTCCTGGTATCCTTTGTCATTAGTAGCCCCACGCCGCTTTCGTGAGCATCATCCAGCGGTTTTCCCGAATACAGAAGACGTTCTCCTTTTACCGTTATGTGTTCTCCTCTGCCGTTCCATCTTGTTTCGCTCAGACCCAACAATTCCAACCTTTAGTTATTTATTTCAGCAGTTCTTGCGCTAGCCGCGAGGTTTCAAGCATTGTCCGAATATTCCAGCATCCGAATCTTATCCGTTTTTGAAAGCCAATAGTCGTCATGTTTAAGTCAGTCCGGTTACTATCTGAAGAGGTTTCGAGAATCAGTTAAGGTTTAAGGCGGACGAGTGATTAGCCCGTCGCACCCGAGTCTGGTGATGGGTCTGTCATCTTTAGCATCCAGACATGTCCCAGAATATTCTGGTCTGCTACGACATTTCCTCCGTAGGTGATGTTGAGGTTATACCGCCTATACTCGGTCGCTAGAGCCTCGTCTGCTAGACAGGGTGCGCCACGTGAAGGTGTGAGAGGCTGTAACTTGCGCGTCAACATCCCATTAACATCCCTAGAACATGTGATGGGCCGACATGGACTTGGACAAATGAATAGTAACGGAGAATTTTTCACCGAGTTATGCTCTAACTTCGGTTTTGCAATAGGTGGTACATTATTCCCCCACAAAAGTATTCACAAAGCCACCTGGTACTCACCCGATGGTGTCACAAGAAACCAAATAGATCATATAGCCATCAAAAGAAACATGGAAAAAATCACTAATAGATTTCAGATGTTACCGAGGGGCAGACGCAGCCAGTGGTCATCAACTCTTAATTGGAAAACTGCGTCTAAAAATTGCAAAATGCATTCGATTAGAAGCGCAAAATAAACCGAAATATAATGTAGAGAAACTGAAAAGTTCATGAATTCAAAAGGAATTTGAGGAAAATTTGGCTGGGAGACTGAGAGAAATAAACGAAACACCGGATAGCATGAGCACATAGATAAAATATGAGAAACCCATCCTTGAAATAGCAGAGGAAACAGTTGGTCTTAAAAAATATAGCAAAAAGCCATGGATATCGGATACCACCTGGGATATAATAGCAAAGAGAAAAGACAAAAAGGGAGCCGTAATGAACACCAGGAAGGAAGAAGAAAAGGACGGACACACTAGAGAATATCGAGAGCTTAATAAGGCTGTTAAGCGAAGCGCAAGACAAGATAAACGACGGCGGGCCGATAACCTTGCCCAAGCTGCAGAAGAAGCTGCTTAAGCAGGGAATAGCAAAGAGCTTTATAGAATCACCAACTGTTTAGCAAATAAAAATAAACTGAAAACCCACCCTATTCTGAAAGATAAAGACGGCCGGCCATTAAATAGCCCAGAAGACCAACTAAAGAGGTGGCATGAGCATATTAGTGAGACGGTCAGCTCACTTCTACAAGAAGAAGAAGAACCGCAACAGGTAGCAGCACCCCCAGTAACTGACATAAGAGTAGCAAGTAACGAACACAGCCTCCGAGAGGTCTAAAATGCCATCAAACTCTTAAAATCAGGAAAGGCCTCTGGCCCCGACAATATACCGCCTGAGCTATTTAAAACCAGTGAAAACACAACGGCCCAACTTTTACACCCAATAGTAGCTCAGGCATGGAACGAGGAGAAAATACCTGAATGGTGGAAAGAATGCTTAATGGTTAACCTTTCTAAAAAAGATGACCTATCTATATATCAAAACTCGCGCGACATAACCCTGCTAAACACAGTCAACAAGCTACTGGCTATAGTAATACTAGAAAGGTTAAGACCCCTCCCAGACTCAACCATCAGACCGGAACAAGCTGGATTCCACCCCGGCAGACCTTGCACTGGCCAAATCAACACCCTCAGGATAATCATCAAGTAATCCCATGAATCGCGCTCGCCACTCTTCCTGGTCTTCATAGATTTTGAAAAAGAGTTTGACACCGTGGCCCACAATAAAATCTGGGAAGCCATGAGGCAGAGAAGGATCCCAAGAAAAATAATAAGTATAACAAAAGAACTCTATAACGGTGCAACATGCCAAGTATTACACAGAGGGCAAACGTGTGAAAAAATTATTTTTAGCAGAGGAGTGAAACAAGGATGTGCACTCTCACCACTGTTGTTTAATATTACACTATACTGCGTAATGAATGGGGGCTCACGGGTAGGCTAGAAGACCTAGATTATGCAGACGATATCTGCCTCATGTCTCACACCTTATAGGATATTAAGGTGAAGCTCGAATCCCTGGAAAAAGAGGCAACTAAGGTAGGATTGAAAATAAATACCAGTAAAAGCAAAGAAATGCGCATTATGACTCTGAACCAAAAAGATCTATATGTTCAAAATTCACTAATAGAGAGAGTCACCGAATTCGATTACTTAGGTAGCATAGTCAATAATACGGGAGGAACGGATCGTGATATACAACAAAGATTCTTAAGAGCGAAGAGAGCGGTATGGTGCTCTTAACGGCATCTGGCGGTCCTCCGTATACTCGAAGAGAACCAAACTACGCCTATTTAACAGCAACATCATATCAGTCCTAGTATATGGATGTGAAACGTGGAAGAGTACTTAATCCACGGACTACATGATACACGTCTTCGTCAACCGGTGTTTGCGCAGGATAACACGAATATTCCGGCCAAATCAAATCGCTAACAGGGAGCTATGGTATATAACAGGACAGAGAGAAATACGACTGGAAATAATATCGCGGAAGTGGAAGTGGCTAGGCCACACACTTAGGAGACCAGAAGACATTATCTCAAGGGCGGCCCTTGATTGGAACCCTCAAGGCAGTCGAAGAGTGGGACAACCAAAGGTGACATGGCATGTAAGAGAACCGTGTTAGAAGAAGCAACGAAAATGAACAAGATATAGGGAGAAATAAAAGTACTTGCCAGGAACAGAGTCAGATGGCGACAATTTGTGGAGGCCCTATGTTCCTTAATGGAATGATGGGACTTATCACTATACATATATTTAGAACTCTTTAGTCTTAAAAGTTAGAAACATGTATAGGCTTTTCTAAGTATGTTATTTGCGACTATTTAAAAGTATTTTACTTGAAATTAATAATAATGTTGACGATTAATAATTTGTGATGTGTACCAAAAATTAAATAATATCTGCAAGTGGTTACAGATGAAGAGACTTTGGTAGAAATTGATATGTAATCCTGTGTATTTGTAAATATTGACCTAGGATGCTTTTAAATAAACATGCGGTGCTTACTTGGATTGCCCCAATGTTTCATTACAGTACGTGCAGTTGGTCATCAACCACCCAGTGTAATATAGATATCTTTTGATTTGTATGGATATTCTCTTCATTTAAATTTCCGTGAGAAGTTTTATTTCATTACCTAAGTAAATATTTAGATACTTTATGGTTATTATAGGTATTACTGATTTGAAATCATAGGTTTTTCTCACAATCTGTACCTGTTTTGTAAGATATTTTATAATTTTGTCGCAGAAATACTTTGATGATAAATATATAAAACAATTCAGTTGCACACAACAGAATAATATTTCCAGCATCTCTGATATAATCAATTACCATGCTACAGGCATTAGTAAAATAAAAATAAAACAAATAATCATAGAACATTTAAATTATAAAACAAATTTGCTGGTTCCTTGTATACAAGCAATCATAGATAGATAGAAGCATCCTTGCACATGCCCAAAGTTTTCTGATGTGTTACTAGTTATTCCTATATTTTTTATTTTATATAGTTGTTCGTTGACCAAGGCCTCTCAAAAATTTTCTTATTCCAGATTTTAAATTCTCATATTTAGCTTCTTCAATATTTAATATCAGGATTTTAATCAAATGGGTGGTTGAGTATGTTTCTAACATTGTAATTATTTTATTTTATATTTGTATCTTTCAGTAAAAATTGTATATGTTGATTTTAACTGTGTGTTTTTCTCTTTTCAATTAGAAGACTGTGAAGACGAAAGCACCCATAATGGCGAAAACTTTATTGTTTATGAAAAATAGGTTTAAGAGATAAATAATTTAGTAGAATATTTTCAAACATATTTTTGAAATAGTGTATGGCAGTTACGTCAAAATTCCCAAAAACTCATAAACAAATATTAGTTGAGCCTTCATTTTGTTTTATTTATCTCTGTAGCACAAAACGAGAAAGTTATGACCTAACAATGTGCGTTCTCACATTTCTAAAATATATATACAGGGTGATTCATAAGTAATGATACACACTTAACTGTAGATAGTAGGAATGAAAATATTAAGATTTAGCCCATAATGCTTTAATGAAATGTTTATAGGTAAAGAGATACAAGGTGTTAGACTTAATATTCAATTTTTTAACATTTTATCATGAAAATTGGTGGGTGGGGTTTATTGTGGTGCAAAATCATAACACACCTTCAACTTTCGTCTAGCTCCTAGAGTAACTTTTTCATCCGCACCTTTATCGTAGATTTGTCATAAGTATTATACTCCTCTTTCATTTCTTAATAAACAAGGTATACCTGTTTCAAGTCTCTAAATACAACAGGTTTTGAGAAAGGTGCAAATCAAGAGTTGCATGTAAATTTTTGCCTTTTCAAATAATATTTTTTTAAATTAGGCGTTGTTACACAGCATTATCACAGTAAATAAAGAAACATATTTATCAAGTAGGCATAAAGACAAAAAGTACCTATCAAACAATTATTAATCTTTCAAAACAATAATTGGTTGTTGCGGAAAGTTTTATTTAATTATTAAGTGTTGTATTTTTTTTATTTCCATTATCGTTTAATAAAAAATTCATTCCCATACATTTTGTTCGGCTGCTGAAACGTGAGACATGGTTTATGTATACTCGTAAGTAAGTTATTGCGGTCGTGCTACAGCTCGAAAGAACTGTATCGAAACAGAAGGCAGCCTAATCATAGATTATTTAAAAATCTTTCCGATTGTTTTTGAGAAACAGTTTCATTCCACCCAAAACGTGATATTACTGGTCCTTAAAAAAGAATGGCTGTGGTTCAAGAAGAAGTTTTAGTTGGTGTGGTAGAAAATCCGCAAGTACGCGGCGGTTATCATCGGCACTAAGTGGTTTAAGTCAGTCATCAATTCAAGTATTATTAAAGAAAGAAAAACTTAAACCAAATCACTTTACTCCAGTGCAAAATTTGTTACATCGTGATCTTCCACAAAGGTCGCAGTTTGCATTATTTTTGCGTTACAAGCAACATAATGTCTCTCTGTTTATGAAACGAATATTATTTACAGATGAGTACGCTTTTACCAGGCGTGGAGTATTTAATTGGAGAAATATTCATTCGTGGGAACTCGAGAATCCTTATTTATTCAAGGAAAAACACTTTAAAATAAATATATGGTGTGCTAACAATGGAGACTGCTGGCTTATTAAATTACCACCAAAATTTAAGTAGTGCATCCTATCTGAACTTTTTAGAAAATATTCTTCCTGAAATCTTATATGATGTTCCGATAAATTTAAGAAATAAATATGTGGTACATGCAGGATAGGGCCCTAGTGCATTATTCTGTAGAAGTACGTAATCATTTAAATATGCACTATCCACATCGACTAAGTAAATTTCCTTGGCCACTTCGGAATCCTGATCTCAATCCTTTGGATTTTTATTTTTGGGGCTACTGTAGGTATTCAATATGCAACAATAACATAAATATCTGGAAAGAATTATGGGAAAAATTGTGGAGCTATGGAAACTATTAGGGATATCCGCAAATCGTTACTTAAAGTTAGGCAGTCTCTAAATAAATGGATGGTTTAAAAAAATTTATTGAGGTTAATAGTAGTCGGGTTGAGCATTTATTGTAGTAGGCAGGTATTATACATTTTAAAATTGTTCTTAGTTCTAGTTCTTATTATTTATGATACATTTTTTATCATTTTGAATTAAATTATTTATGCTTACTATTAAAAAGTGCATCATTATTTGTTTTGTTTTAATGTCTGAAATTTTGAAGTTGTTAAACGTCATACAAACAATTACCACATAAACGGTATTAGCTACACAGAAAAAAATATTTACAACTAAAGTATGTCGAAATTTGCCTCCAAATTAATTTTTCAAATTGTATAATGAATTTGTATGCAACTTTTCATTTGCACTTTTCTCAAAACCTATTATTAATTGTACTTAGAGACTTGAAACAAGCACACCTTTTGTATTAAGAAATGATGAAAGAATACAAAATTCATGCGAAATCTGCGGTAAAGGTGCAGGTGAAAAAGTTACGGCCCTTTGTACAAGTTAAACATAACGTACGTAGCTCCCTTTAGAAGCTAAACGAAAGAAAGTCGAAGGTGTGTTATGATTTCCCACCACAAATAACCCCCACCAACCAATTTTTATGATAAAATGTTAAAAAATCATAAATTACAAAACAAAATAAAAAATTTAATTTTAACTCTAACACCACTTTTTACTTATAACCACTTCATTAAGGTATTATTGGTTAAATCTTAATATTTCGACTCTTACTATCTATAGTTAAGTGTTGTACAATTAGTTGCAAATCACCCTGTATATCTTTACCTAGACGCTCATTTTTTTCTTGCTTGTTTAAAGTGCTTTAGAAAAATCTTCGTTTCGAACAATAAAAGCACTTCTGAACTAAATGTGGGGTGAAGGTTTTCTTGCAAATATGTCAATAAATAATAGTTTTATCAAGTAATTGCTAGAGACCAAAAAAAAAACTTATAAGCTGTGAATGAATTCAGTTTGATGTTTTATTTCTATGGGATTGATAGTTTCACAGATATGGATTTTTAAAGATGATGTCGATTTCGTTTAAGTGTTAAACATTTTAAAGACCATTGCACTTACATGAAAAATATTAATATCCAAGGTTAATAGCTATTTTCCGTCGACCGTGTATAAACGAGTTGTTTCATTAACGTATATAAAATCCTTTATTAATAACTCCTATTAATGAGTGATTTTGCTAGTAGTAAACGATTTTAGTATTGACTTACATAAAATAGAATGTCCAAATCAAGATGTCATCAATATATTTGTCACTGACAAGCTTATATAGTTGAGTAAATTAATACCGAAGAAAATCTTATTTTAACACCGCCAGAAGTGACAAAACTTGCAAATGCAGCATCGTTAAGTTTACTGCAAGAAAGTAGCAGAAACTCGTATGAGAAAACTTACGCCTAATTTATATCATGAAATAACCAAATCAAGGCGTCATGTCATCAATATTTTTCACTGCCAAATTAAAGAATAATTGAATTTGTTTTTGAAAAAAAAAAAATATAATCAGCTTTCTCAATTTTTTCAAAAATATAGTCGACAGAAGAATTTTGTAACTAACCCGTATATTAAAAGGCGATTAATAATCTTGACAATGAACGGGCTCGCTAAACTCGCGCGTTATAATATCTCGATTATTAGTCTCCGTTATTAATACACTTGTTCGTTAATAGTTATTTAACGAAGTATTTGAAAAAAAATTGCGATTGGTCCTAATAACCAATTTGATGGGGTGTATTTTCTCGCAAATCACATAATGTATTTTTGGACTGGGTATAGATTTTTCTAGCGTTATACGGATCAATTAGAATAAATCGGAACAGCCATGGCACACTTAAAGGAAAATTAAAAATTGAATGATAATAAATATTGGCGTTTTAAATGTCACTTATATGGTATCATTGGATTCAGAAAATTGTGCGGAATTCAAAAATGCAATAATATATAAGGTACTCCGTTTGATAATCAAAAGTTATTGCCACTTCCTGTGAAACAAGAAATGGAAATAATAATTTATATGTCAAATAGTGTTTATTAAGTATATTATTATATAATATTACTTTCAATCATCCATCTTTAAAATTAGTGGAGATAAAAGGGATATGCATAATTCTTTTACGCGTGATACACTGCAGTGGTTGTGTATACTGTCTAAACAGAAACCATTTGTTTGTTTGTCTATTCGTTCGTTCGTTCCTTCATTTATTCATTCGTTTATTTATTTATTCATTTATTATAATAGTAGTAAAATGAATATTCCGATATAAACACAAACACAAACAATTTGTAGTTAATAGGTAAAAAACTGACAAATTATAATACAACATCACTAAACCACAATAAAAGTTGACAATTTTTGCATACTTTGTACCTACCCACAAGAGTTCGTAACATCTTATATTATATTTAAAAAAATAAAACCAACTGTAGAACTGACGATATGTGTCTACAATACAATGTATATGTGCCTGTGCATATGAATAAGTGAGTTAAACATAAAAATAAAAAATTCGTTGAACTTGAAGTCTCCATTTACTCCACATTCACAATTTAGTTTTAAAGAGGGGTTTAAAAATTTCATTATATAATTAACAATATTTTGCTTTCAAAATTTCTCTGAATAGACAATTAAAAACAATGCTGGAGAATTTACGAATTGCCTCTAAAATATTTGTTCATATGCAATTTTGTTCGTAGAAGAAAAAATTAAAATAAATATAAAACATCCATTTATTCAATATCAATTGTCAAATAGACAATTTCGCAATGTAATTGTTGTGTTCTGTAATTCTTATTGTAGCTATAAATGAGCTTTAAGTTTTAAAAAAATTTAAAGAATAAATTATTGCACGGTATCTTATATATACGGAAGCAATTTTCATGCTTTAAATACAAAGTACAGTTGAATGCCAATCTTAACCTTTGTTAGGATTTCCCGCACTTATTAAAAAGGCATAGATACAAGACAAATAAAATAAATTGGGTGACCCCTTGTGTTGAAATACTACCTGATTTATGGTGGGGACTTTTCACTCCTAGACGTGACCTTTGACAAATAAGAGCAATTAACATTATTACTGTTTACATAGGCAATTATCACGTTTGCCATAGACAAAGCTACCCAAGTGTCTGTGACTGTTTCGCAGAAATGGCCTACTTTAGGTATATAAATTTTAAAGGGCTAGAATATATAACATTGTTAATATTTGTGCTTGTATTTTTGCACTAATGCACTAATAATGTTAATGAAGATTACAATTATTTTGCCCTTTTATACTAATTAATGCGTGTAAGAAGCGGTAATTTTTTTGCCTCATTTCTCATTAACGTTTCAGTTGAAACTTCAATTTTAACTTTTACAAGCAAAAAACAAAGTATACCACTTTTTAGAGTCTTGTTACATTCACAGCTTTACAGAATGAAACAAGACGCAAATTTTAAAAACACAATATATATAAATATACAAACCTGTTACATTTCAAAGAGAGGCGGTTATTTTTATGTGACAAATTATTAGATTTTATTATCAAGGTCCATTATATTAAACTAAGGGATGTAAAATTATGAATGTTATAAAATCATAAAATAATAAACTGTCTATAAAATAATAAACTGTCTTATTTTGGGATAAGTATGCTTTTCATTAAAATTGTTCTATTTATGGCGTAGTTCATTAATGATTTACTAATATAATAATAATTTTTATTCTCCACTTGTTAACCACCACAATACAGAACAGAATTATTTTCGCCCCCTGTCTAAATTTGAGTGAGAGAGGTAGTTATTCATACTTAATTATTCTTTTAGGCGAGCAAAGAAAAATTAAGCCGCTTTTCTTTGAAAACAGTTTGCCGGTTGGCTAATTATCAATAAGTTTTCTTATTATTTTCGCATGTAGAATCAGTAGAATCTAAATCGGATTGCGGCTATTTTGGTTACACTGCGTATAATAATAATACTGATCTCTTACATCTTACAATACATTACGTACATTTCAGATCATTATTATTGTTATTATAAATACTAATTTATTATAGATAATTGAAACAATACCGACATTTACGAAATCAAAACTTATGAATACAGGCAATATATGAAATTCGTAAGAAACCTAAATTCTCTGTATAATAAGGATAAATAAGGATAATTTACATTGAAAAAAAAGATAAATATTCTTACGAAGTAAATTTTACCTTTCACGTTATTAATTAATTCTACAAATAAATATAAATTCTAATAGAATTTACAAGTGTGATTAAAGACAGGAAATATTAAAAAACTGTCATGGACTGAAAGAAAAAGGAATATATATTCCTATGTATATTAACGCTATTCTACATGTGGACCTCCTGGAAATTGCTGTAACCATACACGAAGATGTGATCTCATCTGTGTAGAATTCAGAAGAAGAATAAAGAAAAATGTGTACTGGTAGTGTAGCGTATACTTACAGCTTTTAAATAGTAAATACCCACACACCGGTAGCTCAGTAAGGGTTGTGGGTTAGTTTAAGTTGCTTTTTGAGTATCTTTTCCACATATATATATATATATATATATATATATATATATATGTTTTATATATAGGCACTAATTATAATAAACAAAGTATGACTGGAAATTTGAAATAAGCTAGTGTGGACGCCAGCCGATTATATCGACAGAAAGAGATATAAAACAGACAAATAATTTTTTTTTTTTTCGAATTTGAATTGGCCTTGGGTATGTCCCATTAGTCAGCTGCACAGGTTAGCGTTATTTAAAAATATTGGAAGAAAAAAACAGACCCAACCATGCACACACGTTAAGGGAAATTTACAATGGTCACACTTTTCACGCCAAGGGGCCGATCATGGCGACTTTAATAACAACATTACAAGTTGGTGGGCCGCGGTTACAAGGATTAAGGAAAGACAGGGAAACTACAAAGACTTACTGGCAAGGGCATTGATGACATATTGCAAGCTAGTAAGTTTTCTAAACTTTAGAATTCCTAAATTATTATGTTGCATGTTTGTAAATATTCCATAAGAATTTGTAGTGCTGCAAAATTTTGACTTGCAAGGATACACTTTACACCAGAGCCATGGTGAAGTCTATATCCTGAAGACGTTGTATTAAATGATCGGATTCTCTCTGTTTGAGTATACAAATAAAAGATGGTTAACAGTACCAATATCTCCACATTCGCAGAGGTCGCTCTCTATTATTTTAATTTTATGAAGGTGGGCAGGAAATCGGCCGTGGTTGAATTGCAGACGAGTTATCGTTGTATAGAATTTCCTGGAGATGGAGAGTCCTTTGTGCCACTTGGGTTTAGATACAAGTGGATTTAATAAATAATAATTAGTGGAATTTCCTGAGTATGCGCTTTCGTACCTGTGTTGCCATTTTACATACAGTGATGTTTTCATTGTGGCGTGTAAATCTGATGAAGAGGTTTTATATAAAGAAATATTGCCATCTGCGATCGCACTCTTGGCTAATTTGTCCACTTTTTCATTATGCGGTAAATCACAATGTGCTTTAATCCACACAAAACTGACATTAATATTGCGATGCGCCAACTGTGACAAATAAAATTAGACATAAGAAATTTAATATACAAAATATAGGAAAAATATTTCAACGCGTGTAAAGAATAGGGTTTTCCCAGAAAAAAAAATTATTGCTGAAATACTTAAGTCACGTAAAAAAATGATTTATGGCATATTTATTATCTTATTAATTTTACAAATAGCAACAAAAAAAAAACTTGAAGTTTGATAAATATTGGGTTCATTTTAAACAGCTATAAATTGACGCGTTGTGACGTCAACCACCTGAAATCCAATCACAGAGGTTGTCTCTGTTCAAGATTGTTTATTAATCTT
The DNA here is from genome assembly GCA_963675555.1 of Leptura quadrifasciata. Lineage (NCBI taxonomy): Eukaryota > Metazoa > Arthropoda > Insecta > Coleoptera > Cerambycidae > Leptura > Leptura quadrifasciata. Next base: position 66,189,464 of record OY776681.1, read on the forward strand.
GGTCTCTGTTAACATAACATAACCTCTATTTATTGACAGCACTCAGCACTTTTCTACTTTAGATAAATTATCAACGGCACCTTTAACATATCCCTCTTCCACTTGATTCCATTTTGATTGTAGAATTAATAAAACATAAACCAGAAACTGATAAAATAATATTTTCACTCCAAACAATACAAACATAAAAATATAAATTTGACGTTTTAGGTTAGTCATCTGATGTGTAATGTCGGTAAAGGTTAAACCTAAACTACAGTACAAAATATTAACGTCCGACGCTTTCACGAATAACTTGTGCGGCATTTATCTGGATTCTGATTGGCCAACATTTACACGTCCACTGCTTTAGACCAATCACAGTACAAGCATTACAAATTCAAATACTGAGAAGTTTTAGAGGAAAGCTTTCTTTAACACACAGTTAACTAATTATATCCATAATCTCATTGGTTTTCCGGCTAGATACGTAGTTCTGGCGCGTAAAAATGCCCGTTTTAAAAAGCAGTGAAATTATCAGCAAGTTGTTTTAACGATATTTTCTTAGAAATAATTCTTATTAGAAAAGTAAATTGTTGCAAATTATTAAAATGTTCTATTATATCATTTTCACGACACAAATTGTTAAAATAAAATTAGTGGGAAAACCCTATTATATAACTTATAACATTGATGGTAAAAATAATAAAAGTGGATGTCTTCCTTTTGAGTTGTTCTTTGTAATATAACACAGACAATAAATAATTTTAAATGTATATACAACACATAGTAACTAACAGAAATAAATAACAAAAAGCAATGTAAATGCCCGTCTCGAAATAGAAGAGGTAAGTGTATATTTTAAATCATATGGCCAAAAATATCAAATAAACCCATTTAACAGCTGTTTGATGGTTTACAAATATGAAGTTCATTTGCAGTTGCACAGTTGATCTTGAATTTAATTAAATTTTCATTTTATATAACTATTTTAATAAATGTATCGTAAAATCCTACTGCCCCTTTAACACAAAATGTCAGTAATTTACTTGCCAGCAAAAAAAATACAGAGTTCCTTTTGTAGGTGATAAAATTTCCAGTAGGGGAGGTTTCGAAATACCAATAGTTGTAAAATATTATATAAATACCTTGTGAATTCGGTAAAGCAAATTATAAAAAAGAATAGTTTTATTGGGAGGCCATTTTGTTGTTGGATACGTTTAAACTTCTACCTTTTCTTTAGGACTATTTTAATTTTAGTTCAATAGGGCGAGTTTGATGATAACGCTGATATGGGATTTTAGAATGCTCAATGGTGGTAAAAAGAAAACAGTGAGTACAGTAAAATCACGCAACAATACGGTATGATCAAAAAAAGCCTAGAACAATAAATAATGTTGTATAAAGAGCATAATGAATTTACTTTAAAGCTCATGAAACATGAGATAAAATGCATTCTGATTAATTAGAAAGTTACCTTAGATCTTATGAGGCCTTTTCGCGAAAATTTCAAGTTTACACAAATTGTCACTTCTTGAAATTTTTTCAGTACAACTCTTTCAATAACTTGCCATCTTTCTTGTATGATCACATATGCAATTTTACCATTTATAGCTAAGTTAACTGTACATGAAATATTTCACACAATAGGTAGATGTTAATGCCTATCTATCACTCACAGTTCTCATCTATATTTCTTTTGCCACCTCATTAAGATAATTTCGAGAAAAAATGCAACTATTTGTATTACCACTTATTTTTCACTTTTAACTTATAGGATATTAATGTTTAGATACTAGGCAACCCAAAATATCCTAAATATGTATGTTATTTAGACTGGTATTAATTAAGAATTTATTGTGATGAACTCATTTACACTTATAAAGGGTTTGCTCAAATAGCGAACCGTTTCAGTAGGAAGTCGACATGCAGTACTGTTTTCAACTTAATTGGATAAAGAATTTCTTACTGTGGACTTAATATTTTCTGAATTTTAAAATACAATGTAAAATTTACCTTAAGTCTGGCATCTGTGTATGATTTCCTAAGACGAGCAAAACTTTCTATAAATAATCACTTTTTTCGGTAAATGAAAAATAAGAAAGTTTACGAATGCGGAACCCCATTAGGGGATACATCTAATTTTATGCATTGTAAAATTAGCACAACAGTTTTCATCATCTGAAAAAGCCACTATATTCTGTAACAATTGTTATGTTAACAAAGAAATGAAGGCAGTATAAAAAAACTAGTAAAGTTTCATCCATGTATCTATTCATTTAAAACCATTAAAACCGCCTCGGATAATTCTGTTTTTTTATAAAAAAGCTCAGAAAAAAACTGGGACGATTTTTTACTGCTTGTCTTTGCATACTTATCATTTAGTTTAACGCTAATCCTGATTGTTACGTCGACGTACTACTTGAAAAATGCATGAGATATTAAAAAAAATGTTAGACAAAACAATCCTTCCGAAGTATAAAAAAAACTTTAAACGAGGATAATTGAAACTGGTCAGTGTTGAAGCACAGGACCGTGCGCACTGAACTTGATATTTCGTCCTATATATTTAGCAATGGTATGGAGATTCGAATGGTAGTTGAAACTGTGTAGGCGAGTCCGAGACTGGCAATGTAATCAGCCTGAATGGACCATCTACGTCTGCACTGGTTTAAAGATAATAAAACGAACAGGCCTACTAGCATAAGAAAATCTCGTAAATCGTTTTAACGGCGGACTAGAGATGTGCTGTCTGTGCCAGTGCAGTGCGTAAATACCTATTATAATATCAAGCGTAGGAGTTTAGTTAGTTACTGTTCATATTTATAAATATTTACTACTATATAAAAGGTAAAATATTTTAATTATTTACTAATTTATCATGGCCCTCTGGAGACCATTTGAAACAGAGGATAATATAATAACACCCGAAAATCTTATCATTTTGTTATGACAAGCATTTCTATTTACCTCCGCCCATGTACAATAAAGAGATGCCGACTGTTTTTGCCGGCTTTTAGTTTTTATACGGTTTCAATTAAGTTCGTTTATACTTTACAAGTAGAACAGAAAATTTGTCAACAATGCTCATGCCCAGTGAGATTTTTCTTTATAACTTGTTTCTCACTATCCTCTCCAATCATGCGCTGGTTCCATGAACATGCGCTGGTTCCATGAACATTCTTTTGTTTAAGTTCTCGCAGTGAATGAAAAGATCTCTTGGCCGAATTTTTGAGACGAGCTTTTCTCCTATTTGGCAAAAGTGACTATTAAAACTATTAACAATCCGTTTAAAATCAGTTATTACATTCCTCCTTCCTCGATGATTTTAGCTATTTCTTATCACCAATTTTATAGTTGTTAGTAAATTCTTAAACTGTTTCTTGAATTTTATTTTTATCAATTTTAGCTTTAAAGTAACTATATTTATTTTTCAAATAGTGACGGTTAATTTATTTTCATAGTTAATATATGCTGTTTTTCGATATTCGTTGATGTCTAGCATGTGCTTGAAACAATTTGTCTTTATGTGTAATGGAAGTAATTAGGCCTTTGAATATAACGATTAATTTTTTTGATATTTTATAGTAGGTATATAACATTTGTTAATATTTCTCAAAAAACGTATATAAGGGTTCTACTAGGTAATTATATTTATATATTAATATATAGCATTAATTTTTTACAATTTATGGTGACAATGTCTCATCGGCAATTTTCTTTGAAGAATTCTTCACTACTTGTTCGTTCTTAAAGCTTATTTTTTCATTATAAATTTCGGTCACATTGTATAATGATCTGTAATATTTATTTTCATGATTGATGGAATTAAATCTGCCTTAATTTAAACATTCTAATTAATTTTTATTAGGTATTACATCTACCTTCCAAAGAAATTCAGAGATTAGGCTAAGTAGATAGGATTAATAACCAAACAATAGGCGGGCACTATTATTAGATCGTGGCGGTAAACAGATTAGGGCCGCCTATATCTGTTGAGCATTAACAAGTTTAGAAGTAGCAAGTAGCCCTTATTGCTAATGCTGTTTATGGTGGGGATAAGACAACCTTGTCTAATTTATATATACATAAGTTACCAGCCTTGACAGTCAGTTGATTAGAAAAGTGTATAGCAAGTGAAACAGTTTTAAAGCCATTCTAAGTGTTAACTTTGTCAAGAGAAATCCTATAATCAATTGTTAAATTCTTTGAAGTATCTGACACTATAGTTTAAAAATGAGTGCTTCGAACGAAGAATTACTTAATTCTATACAGAATTACCAACGAAGTTTTGAAAAATGTGCGTCTCTCTGCTGTAACCAGAAAATGGTTGTGCAAGAAATACCAAGAGGCAAAGAAAATGCAGTTGGTAAGAATTTTTTTACTATACCTACCCTTCCATCTAGAATATTAGATCGCCCTAAAGTTATATACCTATTATGCATATTTAAACAAATTATTATTCTTTTCAAGAAAATAGAGAAATTTCTATAAAACTTTATGAAAATTTATGTCTGTCTTTAAACTACAATTTTCAGTTAAAGTTCGTCAAAGTGAGCATTGAACCAGCTGAAAACTGTAATTGTTGCTAAAAATTTTCACCCTTGTAAGGTCCTGCCATCAAAAGCGAGAAATATGCGTGATGACTCTAACTGAACCACTTTAAGAGTACTTTAAGAGAACTGGAAGAAATAGTACATTGTTTTATACTGGGTAAAAGTAACATTATTGTGCCGAGGTTGTAGTTGACAGACTAGCTAATATCACCTTACTCCACATATAACACATTATTTTTCTTCAAACGTCGCATATGAATTAATAAATTTCTATTGTTTTTTCTCTCAACACTTTTAGTCCCGTTCGTGAGCGGCAGTAACAGACTTTTACTGCCGCTCAGAGCTCGTTAACGGCAATAAGATATCAGAAATGACAGGTTAAGGTCAAAAAATTTGTCATAAATGTCACGTTTTTTGACGTTCGTAGAAAAAAAATTTTATTCCAACTTTCGGATATTTTTGTGAATTTCAGGAAAGTTGGTTATAGACAATTTCTTTGCACCACCTTCAAAGGGCTCTAGTCCCGAAAGCACTCCCGGATATATCTCTATAGGAATTTCTTTCATATTTTCAGTCAGTGCAAACTTCAAGTAAAGAGATTAATTGGTTTATTAAAATAAAATTGACAAAATGGTAAAATGCAAAAGTTAAAATATCTCTGCAAATATGCACCATAGAAAAGACTTCATTTCCTCAAATTCTTCTCTTTATCATATACTTTTAAATAGCATAAGAACAGTTTATATTTGAATTCTGTTTGCATGTCAAAATTTAATTTGTTTATAACCAATTTCTTTAAAACGCAAGAAAATGGTGAAAAATTTAAATATCTAATCTTTTATCTTTAAGAACCCTACAGTTTGAGTATGCGCACATTTCTCGGTCTTGTTGGCAGAATTTCACAAGGACGTAACATTTTAGCAACAATTACGGTTCAGCTGTTTCAGTACGTATTCTGGTTTGAAATTTAATTAAAAATTGTATTTTCTAAGACCCACATCTTCCTAAATTTCATTTGCCTATTTTCCGCCGCCTGAGAGTATATTTTTTATACTTTTTCTTTGAGATATGCCATAGTTAAAATAATAATAAATCCATAGTGTTTTTTATTTTCAATTATGTGATACACGATACTGAGTAAAATACACTGAATACATAAGTATGCATCTATTTACTATTGTATTGTGAATTGCACTAATAATCGTGATCATCTCGTAAAAAAAATATATGTATTTTGTCGTTATCAAACAATTTTGTGATAATGATAGCAGCGCGTATTAAAATTGTCGTTAATTGTCTCCCACATAGCAGGTAAAAAAAAATCCGCGATGTGTGAACAACACCCTACGGTTTTAAGTCCATTGGCGTATTCACAACGTCTACTTATTTCTTTATATCCTCAACAAGTTAAATATATATATATATATATATATATATATGGTGTTATTATACATGATTTGCAGGAGGAAACAACTACTCAGCGGGCACATACCCCGACCTGCATTGAATTATACCTTACAAATCATGAAAAATTGGTAGCCAATGTCATTTGTCAATTCCCCGACCAGACATAGACCGGTTTCGAACTTATTAGTTCTCATCAGTATGCCATAGGTCGTGGAACAGACAAATGACAGTGGCCAACCTGCTAGTCTTATACAGACTGATGTAAATGGTATAGTGGTGAGAGGTAAGTTAATCCTCTCATGTGGTCTAATGCTACTATACACCAGACATCATAGATGTCTCCATGGTATATAGCGACTTGCCATTTTGCACGTACCGAGAGCGGTGACCTTCAGCTGTCTGTTCCACGACCTATGGCATACTGATGAGAACTAATAAGTTCGAAACCGGTCTATGTCTGGTCGGGGAATTGACAAATGACATTGGCTACCAATTTTTCATGATTTGTAAGGTATAATTCAATGCAGGTCGGGGTATTTGCCCGCTGAGTAGTTGTTTCCTGCAAATCATGTATAATAACAGTATATAGGTTAAGTCCACCAAGGGCTGAAGGTCACCGCTCTCGGTACTTGCAAAATGGCAAGTCGCTATATACCATGGAGACATCTATGATGTCTGGTGTATAGTAGCATTAGACCACATGAGAGGATTAACTTATCTCTCACCACTATACCATATATATATATATATATATATATATATATATATATATATGTTATTGGGCCGCATCCAAGGCTGGCAACTTATGGTATCATCATTTTAAAAAAAATTCTGCAAGAAAAATTTGATCCTACATGTTTTCTAGTTTGGTCTTTATATAATTACAAGGCATATTAAATTTTTGAACAGCTGTTTTAAAACGTTCCTGAGATTTTGATCTTCTCTTATTTTCAGTTTTGCTTATTTGCTAGGAAACTAACGAATCTAGCTGTCTGAAACCTTCCTATACTTTGCATTTTAACGATATGCACCTATCCTGAGGATATGAATTAATTACATATTTGCAGGGGGCCAATTCACCGTGGTTATTTCCCAACGGCTTTTCTACGGTCATATATTTTTAATTTTCTTGCAATGTTTTCAGAAGGTCCCCTAAATTAAGAATTAATAATTATCAGTCCAATATTTTATTTATTCGTGAATAAGGAATATTCATTTAAATCAAAACAGGGTTAGCACATTTATGAAGCATTAATACAGGGTGTCTCCTAAATACGTTAACAATTTTCATTAGGTGATTATACCGCCAATTTCAAAATTACAGAATACCTTCTAATGAAGGTGTGGCCTAAAATGTTTCTTAAGGAAGCTACAGCTCTACTCTATAAAGATGGCGTCCAAAAGACGATTTTCGGATACTAAATCAGCAATATTTGAATGTTCTCGCACCAAATCTTGGACAGGTCTCATCACTGAAAAAATCTTATGTTTTGGGATGCTACATTGAAACCATCATATACAGGGGCTCAGTAATAGGAAAGTCTCTATTTTATCTTTAGAATTAATTTCTTATTTATTTCTCTCAGAATTCTAAATCGCGACACTAAAAGTATACTGTACTTTACCTTCAGATATATCTTTCCTTTCTTTGCAGGGTAAAAATAAATTATTTCATGATTCGCCGACTTTTTCTCAAAATGTCCAGACTTCATGTAAATCTAATGAATTTTCTTAACATACTTAGAAAACATACTGTATTTAGGTAAACATGCTTAAAGATTTTCGGTTATTTATAGTTGTGCCCATTCTCCCTTAAAATTTTATTAACATAAGTAACAAAAAGATGTAATGTCACCCTCATGAAATGTGTTAATATTTGTTTAACTAGTGAACACGGTAGAATCTCCTGCTTTAATTTGAGGGTATTATTGTATGAAAAATATTTAAAACGCTAAAATATGCATTTTGCTCATTAATAAAAATCTAGCTAATGCTAAAAGCATTACGGGACATCCGAATAATTGTGTTAAGATACCCTGGAAAATTTAACTAATCCGTACTTGAAAAAATAATGTATTCTAGATACTAGGTATTTCAAATTCACTTCTTTTTCTATTTTCAACTTTGAAGTAGCTACTTAAGTACTACTAGTAGAGCTTTCTTCTAGTTTATTCAGTCCTAGAATGACTTTTTTATAACACTCACCCGTAATGAAATTAATTTAAATACATTGTAAATTTTCATTTGAAGTTTTAAATTTTCAGAAATGTAATATCTTCTGTTTAGTATATACAGAAAATTACAAGAAATTTCCTTAAGTAGAAAAATCATACATTACCAAAAAAAAAAACTGTTTAAATACCTGTTGGCTTTTTAGTCGTTTAACTTTTTTTTTTCTAGAAACTGCCAATGACGGTGCATGTGCTAATGAATATGTCAATTGCTGTCATGAGGAAAACTCAGATAAAAAGGTAACCAATCATCAGGACGTGGATGGTCCGAGTATGAAACGTAGAAAGAGCAAGAGTAGCATCGACGAGTACATTACAAGGAGGCAAGATAATTTCGAGTCAAAGGGAGATATTTATGAAGGAAAACATAATAAGTCCTCAAAAAGAAATAGAGGAAACGAATGTAGAGAAAACGAAGAGGAGAGACATGAATCAAAAAAATATAGACATAGTAAAGATAATTCAGATTCCAAAAGCTATAAAAAACAAAGAAGCTTTGAGATTGAAAACAAAAAAACAGATTATTATTCTTCGTCTGTTAAAGAGACAGATAAGTCTAACTTAAAACACAAAGCCGATAGTAAATCCAAGACAAAGTCTAAACACGACTCTTCTAAATATAGGGAGTCAAAATCTCACTCGTCTCGTTCTAGCAAACATGGTGACATAGACAAGGACAGATCAAAAGAAACGTGTAGATATAGGAAAGGCGAGTCTCGATCCCTTGAAAAAAATAAATACGGGAAGGAAAGCAGAAAAAATCATAATAGTTCTAGTTCCAATCAACAGGAAGAGAGTAGCCAACCATCCAGCTCTAACTCCAAACAAAAATCCAGTTCGGAGATTAAAAAGGATATAGTAAAACGACCAAAGCCTGCAAGCTCCGAAAATATTATTAAAGGCGGTGGTTTGAGTTCAGGGACTAGCTTCACTGAAGTTTTGGGAATGTGCGGCCAGAGGAGTAGCAAGAGTTCTAGTAGTATTAAAAACAAATTTAGTTCCTTAGCCAACTACAAAAAACCACGAAGTAACCCTAGATGTATGACACCTGACAACAGCTCGGTGAATTCCTCAAGAGACTCTCCTCTTAAAGAAGTGCTAAGTCAAGTTGAAACCCTGAGCCAGTTTGTTTCAAATAAAACCAGGTGAATATTTTATAAATTTTGCCCCCAGATGGGTTGGACTTATGCCACATAAGGTCCTAAAATATTTATTAACGTTGTTTTCTTGTTACAGGACTAAAGTATGCACTGGAAAAAGGTCACCTAAAAACGCCGAGACATTATTTGATGCCAACATAAATGGTAAGTATATTTCATTATTACTTATTTGTACTGATCTTGGGAATGAGGGCATTGGTTTAATATCTGATGTTCGATCAGTGTCAGCTATTGACAGAGAATTTCATCAAACCCGTTAACTCAGTAACAAGGCGATAAGCCCGAATAGAGGATCTCGGCAGAGGCCTACCTTGTATGTATATATGTACGTGTCCTTTGTGTAAGGATATTAAAATTTGTTCCAAAATATTTTCTGGATATCTGAAAATTTAATAGTTCCTAGGAACTTTAGGTTATGGCAGTAAAAGTGTTTGAATATGGTTTTTGATTGTAAAGTTTGTGGAAAATATTTTTAAACATATTCAATATATATTGCTATTATTATATAGAGTGGTTCATTGAAAGCAAGATGAAGAAGGTTTGCGGGGTGGGGATTCTGAGAGACGGCGTTTATATATTTTACAGCCAGATTTCACAATTTAGATATATGACATGGTGAATTTTAATATAGGTGTGGAATTAGCCATACATTTTACCCGCAATCAAACTATCTACACCTTCCTGTTTATGTTTAACTAGATGAATAAGTCGATATTTCTAGCGATGCTTGTCTCATCCCTGATTACTGCATTTTTCCATTTATATGGGAAGCATTATCTGTAAGTAACTGCCTTTAAAAGAGACATACAGGGTTAAGTTCTCTATGTGAACATAAATCATGACAATTTTCCTATTTTTTCTCCAGAATTTTGAAATTCCAACAATGTGAGGCTAGATTGCACTGAGTCATAGTTGGTTCATTCTGAACCAACTTGAAGAAAATTGTTATTAATTTCAAGAAACTACTGCTTTCCGATTTTCCTTAATAATATATTCAAATCACTCTACATGTTTAGAATTTTTTAGGCTTAAAGGTTCTAAACATATATAGACTAATCTAAGTAAGTATGTTATTAATATTTAAAAGCATTGATTACTTGAAATTAATAACAATGTAAGATTGTTGTTGACGATTAATAATTTGTGATGTATACCAAAAATTAATTAATATCTGCAAATGGTTACAGACGAAGAGACTTTGGTAAAAATTAATAGGTAATCCTGTGTATTCGTAAATACTGACCTAGCATACTTTTAAATAAGCATTCGGTGCTTGCTTGGATTGCCCCGATGTGGGACATCGGTACTTTCATTTAAATTTTCGCGAGAGGTTTTATTTTATTATATAAGCAAATGTTTAGATATTTTAAGGTTATTACAGGTATTACTGGTTTGAGATCATAGGTTTTTCTCACAAAGTGTTCCCATGTATATTTTAAACTCCGAATCATAAACTAAATACTGACTGAAGAAGTAAATATGCAGTTAAACCCATAAATTTGCATAATGACCATCCGCAATGACCTGCATGGGTCGCACGTGTATGTTTGAGAAGTATTTTTTGGAGTATGCTTGACAATTAGGAACAAGGATTGACTTGTAATCTCCTTCTCTGTGTAAATATTGTATATAAAAGTAGTAAGCGTTTGGGGTTCCCTTCATTCAACGATAAATTTTCTCCGACAGTGAGATAGTAATTTGCAATTCACTATGTTCCAGAGAATTTTTCATTATGTGGATTGAATAGTTGGGCAGTCTAAGCCTTTCAGTTTGAAAAAGAGTCAGATACAGTCGAATACCTTTTCATAAAGCCAAAAAAAGTGGTTACTTTTAGATTGATGCGTTTGACTGTTTGTATATTTGAGGTTAGATTTGTTATTATGTGAACTACTCTGAACTTGTTTGTTTAAGCCTATATGGAAATCCTGTCCTCAACTCATATTAAAACATTTTTTTATTTTAGCACTCAAGCATACTGGAGGAGCATCCTACCTTACTCTCAAGCCAGTCCTAGAGAGGGCCACCCCAAACCAACTTTTCAACGTGGAACATCAAAACCCTTACCTCATAGAGGATACGGATGAGCTTTGGCAATTGCATTGCCAAAAAGAGTATAGGAATAAAAAGCAAGAAGAACTAGAATCTTGGCGAGAAATGTATATGCGTTGTTTAAATGAGAGAGAAGAAAGGCTCAACGCTGTCACAGCCAAAATAAAGCAATCCCAGAATAAGCCGACGACCATAAGGACTACTAAACTCGCTTACATTGATTCTTTGCCCAAACCGTCTAGAGACATTGCCAGAAAACAGGTACTTTTTTTATTATTAACAGATTTTTGTAGTTTGTTTTGTTTACTTCTAGGCACGTAGGCGTAGACATGATAGGTCAAAGTTACTGTTTTGAAAAACAATAATAAGTTCTATTAACCGCTGATTTCTCATATCTGTTAACTTCAGATAACAGCTTGACGAAATATTGAAATATTATCGGTACTTGTCTATTTTGAATATAAGTCTAAAACAGTTATCATGTTAAAAAACACATAAAAGTATTTTTATGGATCACTTTATAGTTTCACCTGTATCATTTGTTTAGACAAATCTAGAACTCTATACTTAAAAAGGTCATTTATATGATCGGGAAGACTGTTAAAAGTATTTTCAATAATCAAGGAAAAGATATATAAATAACAAAATTAATACATCCAATAAAATCTTACCAGTTAGTTCTACCTCCATACATCTTATATACATTCCATAAAAATGCAGAATATAGCCTAATCTCACTCAAATTCTGGTTAGGCTATTTATCAGCCTTTATTTTGCATTTTTTTCTTAATCTCCTCTGTCAACTGTAACAACTTCACATAAACAAAATCGACAACAAGATCAATGTTAAGAATATATCCTATTTATCATATGGCTATCCAACTAAAAAGTGATTAATAAAACCACAAATTTAATATTTTACGTCCGTTTCTGTTAGAATTATTTTAATATTATTTTGGTGTTTAAGGGTGCATATCAATTCAATACTTATGGATAATTCCTGATTCACCCTGTATACCCAGTAAATTTACATCTATTCGAATATACTACTTCTATAAATAAACACCACAGAAATTAGACAACCCGCAATTCCAGAAGCCAGAGGCTTGTGCGGAAGGGGGTTACATATTGAAAAAAAAATTATTAATTATAATTTTTCTATGTACAGGCTAAAAATGATGCAACAGCAGCATTCCATAAGAAACCTGCTCAGACTCCTGCTTCAAGGCTTGCAGCATTGGCATCACAAGCAAACACTGGAAAGATTACTGCTTCTAACCCTGAACGTGAGGTGGCAGACAGACCAAGTGAGTATTTTTTAAATCATTTTAATTTTAAATAAATTCAATAGATGAGATAGTGCAGTGTATTTTGACAGCAGGTTAACTGTATGAGATTAAAAAATAATACCTTAGTAGGTTAATAATGAGAAAAGGCATGTACCCCCCCCCATATGCCCCATGTATACCCCCCACTCCTCCCCCCACCCCGAACGTGATTGGTCGATGGGAGGGGATAAGCTCCGCCCACCTAAGCGGATTGGTTGAGTGGAGGGGATAATCCACACCCCTCATAATATGATTGGTCGATTGGTGGGAGGTGAATATCAACCCACTTATTGTGATTGGTCGAGATAAACCCCACCCATGTATTGTAATTGGTCGATGGAGGGGATAAGCTCCACCCACATAAGCGGATTTGTTGAGTGGAGGGGATAAGCTCCGCCCACCTAAGCGTATTGGATGAGTGGAGGGGATAAACCACACCCCCTCATATGATTGGTCGATTGGTGGGAGGTGCGCAAAATGGTGGTGATATTATGGTACTCTCTTACAGACAGATATCAACTGTTCTGACCGGAAAACATAACTAGAGAGTTCAAATACCTCCCAATAAAATTATCTTTTAATATATAAATTCCTTAGACACCGACAATATTGCGTACTAATATTCGTGTCTCAAAGGTATTTCAAGAAACTTCTAAATTTCAACTATTCAAGATGAACGAATACAGCAGTGTATTGCCTGAGCTGAAGTTTGACTTATTTAATAATTTACCTCCAGCTCCGCAGAATAAAAACGATTTAGTGATACTAGGAGAAAGAAGACATAAGTTAAATAAATCGAGGAGCAAGTATGTGTCAACGGGGTTATCAAGTGACTTGTGTTATAATCCATGTGTAAAGCTGTGTGGAAATAAAAATGGTGCAATAATTTTTGACGAAACGGATTGGAACCATTTTCTCACTTTTCAAGGATATATTACTAATTATGTACATACCAACGATAACATTCAACCAATAAATGCTGAGAATTTTTCCATACAATTTGAGCAATTTTCCAATTCTACAGTTATAAAAATTATAAAGAATAACTCATATGTGTACTTGGGTTATGAATCAATCTGCAAGTTATGGGAAGTGTTACCACTTGTTAAGTATGGCATTGACATGTTAAAAAGACAACAGTTTATAAATTATTTCAAGAATGTCAAGAGAGAACTACAACGTCAAGGAGGAAATATATTTGAAAATGCTCTAAACATTATTCAACACAAGAGTTGCAGTGATGAAAATGCTTATATGCTCATGGAACTTGTTTATATTTATCCAGATTTATTCAAAGCCGAATGTTTAATTTAAGAGATATTAAAATGATTGGTTTTGTAAGTTAATATATGTGTAAGTCATTTACGAATTCCTTTTTATTATTTTATAAAGTATATGAAATAATGTATAAAATATGTACAAAATATATAAATAAAAAAACATGTATTACTTAAGACATTTGTTTTATTAAGATAAAGTATATGCAGAGTATTATTATACAATTTGATTTTTCGAAATCCATGAATTATATTTTTTGTCTAATCCAAGCCATTTAACATAGAGTTTGGTCCCCTTTTTTCTTATAATCTTCTCCACAAGATATACATCTGGATATTTTACTTTCTGAAGTTCATGCTCATAAAAACCTCCTTGAATTTCGTCACCATTTTGATCTTCTAATAGAAATGTTCTAGGATTACTTTTGTTAATTTTTCTGATTTGGAAAATTTCGTTCGACCAGTTAGGAGTGTAACCTTTTGAAAAAGCTTCTCGATATTTACTAATTCTTACATAATCATTGACTTTAAATTTTCGTTTCCGTGGATCAATTGTTTTCAGATGACTATAGGCAGTTTGTAATAAATATTTTTCATTTTTCTTTTTAACATTTTTTGGTTTCATTCCAATAGTCCTGTGTTTGGTGCTATTATATTCGGCAACAATATCTGGTAAGATATATAACCATTTGTAGTTTCCTTGTAAGCTGAACTGCTTCCACATTTTATTTTTTAAAGTTCTATTCACTCTTTCTACAACACTTGCTTTAAGATGTGTGTAAGAACTATAGTGGTTAATTTTCAATTTATCCGTTAATTTTTTAAATTTTTTATTGTAAAATTCTTTACCCATATCGGTCTGTAAATTCTTGGGTGGTGTGCTCATCTGTGACAGGATTTTGTTCATTGCTTCTACAACTGCTTTTCCACTTTTATTTTTGACAGGTTCACACCAAACAAATTTTGAAAATACGTTAATAACCACTAAAATATATCTATAGCCTTTGTTTATTTTAGCATATCGACCCATTTCAACAAGATCTGCTTGAATAAGGTCATTAAGGCCTTTAACAATTACTCTCCTTCTTTTAAAATACTTTCTGGCAGGCTTATGAATTTCGTTGACTATTTCCTGTTTAACGTTAATCATTTTTAGCTATTGGACACTGTAGTACAATTTGGACGTACAGAGGATCTTTATTTTTTGCGTAAAACGTAAACTTATCTTCCAAATTTACAATTTTCCCCACAAGTTCTTCTGCTGTAACTGCAACTGTATTCAAGAAAATTTGGGTACTAGCAGGTAAAATCTCTATATTTTCAATTTTACCAGATATAGGGCATTTGTACTCTGTTGTATTGTTCTCTAATGTATAAAAAAGTACACTTTGAGATTTCTGTAAACGACCTCGAATATTTATAATACATTTGCTATGATGTGAGGAAGGCTCACAAATGTAAAAGGGTGATGTTAATAGGGGTGATGGGAGAATTGCTGATGAATATGAAATTACTTCATTCTTTAACATATGCCTTCCAAATTTATTAATTGGCATGGTGACAGTCTCAAAGTCTTATACTGAATGATATATCAATATTTCACGTAAACTATTTATCTTATTATTTTACCCTCCCTCAATTGTTCTATTATTGAGGTTATCTCATTATTATGCCCGGTATTTCCTGCTAATTGTGATGCTATCAATAGTCTTAAACGATCTACAAGTTCATTGTAGTCATCAAAATGCCTATATTCAATCTTCTTATTATTGAATTCCATCGTTTTTAGATTTCCACCTCTCTTATTTTGGCTCCTTGTTTTTATTGCTTGCGTCCTAGGAAATGAACTAGATCTCGATATTTGTGTCGCTGTGGGTAATGCTAATGCTGATTTTTTTGGGATAGTGTTTTTTTTATTGTTTTTTTCTTGAGCCATCGAATGTAAATTAGTAACTCGTGGTTTAATAATATCTATAAATTTAGATGCACGTGACGTCGATAAACCTTTCTCGTGATTGTACCCTAAGTAATGAGCATTGGTCCTTTTAATTATATCGATATATTGATCTAAATCAGTTGGTCGATAACCCGCTGGATGCTTTTTAAACATCAGTTCATACAATCCTGGTGTACCCGTATATTTAAACTCGCCATTAATAATAAAGTCAGCGCCGTCAAAATCAATAGTTGCATCACCAATCGCATATTTTTTGGCAAAAGGGTCGAAGTAAACACCGAAAGTATCATCATATTCATTTTTTACATCTTCGATTTTTCCTTCTATGTATGCTCGCGGTAGAGGTTTCTTAAATTGCTGTAAATATTTTTCATGTTCTGCAGCCGTCGATGTATCTGCTATCGTTGGCTGAGAAGTTTCATCAAATAAACTTTCACTGAACTCGGGCCTTACTTGAGTCGGGTCATACTGAAAAGTTTCGTCTTCCAAATGAACAGGTGTAGAAGTGTGATAATACTCAAGAGGAGTTTGACCAATTGATCGAGTATTAAGACTATCACGGCTTATTTCTTCTTTTAATTCTTTTTTCAAATATGGTTTTTTCGAAGCACTTTCTGTTTTAATAAGAGTTGACACCAAATCTTTAAGAGGTTCAGTTATCGGTTTGTAAGTTTTCTCTAACTGTGATTGTGATTTGTCGATATCTCTTTTCAAACTTCTGTATTTTTGTTTCAGCGCCTCTCTTGTTTTTAAAAGCTGTACTGTCACTCGATTATCCATGATTACTGACTGAGGGGCTCAGTGTTGAAACCTTATATTTGAACGAATTTATCGAATCCCTTCCGATATCTTCCAGAGTTAACAGTGCAATCTTTATCTATTACCACAAAACCGTATTTATCTTTCCAACAAAATGCACAGAGCTCCCTGAAATCTTGAAAACACATATCCACGTTTACATGATCATCATAAATATGTTTCAGATTGGTCATATCTTGAGGGAATATCACAATAAGGTTAGCATTATCTCTACATAGTTGTTTGGGAATGGCGCTGTATGTCTGACATAGGTAAAAACAATCAGTGTTTTTATGACGTCCAAAACAAAAATAGCTTTTAATAATATTTTGATTACAAGAAGCTAAATCATCAAATATTATCACAGAATTCGGTTTTATTTCTTCTGGAGGTATTACTGCATCCCCATCATTATATTCGAAATATCCAATTTCATTTATAGGTTTCATAAGCATTCTCAAGTACTCATATTTCGGTTGATATAGGGACTTAGAATATAAGTAAATATTTTCAAACCGTAACCCATTGGGATGTTCTAATAAACTGAGCATCACATTTGTTTTTCCGCACCCTGAGCTTCCTACCAAAAGTCCTCGTTTCGATTGTCCACCAAATAAAATGCCGTGCTTTTGAATGGTGCTGGTCTTGGAAACGTCATCATGATCTGCTATCGGTAAAACTGTTTCTTGCTGATGAATCCGCATTTCAGGCAGCTATTAATTAGTACATATATCTAGAAATTATTTTGAAGTGGATTTTCATTACAATGAGAACTACGGTAAACTGACTGGACATCACATCCTGCAGGTATATATACGGCTACTTTACAAAACATGTTTTATTGTTTATGTCAGTTGTATTATAATGGTTCGCAGAAAGTCTTCTCCACCTAGTAGTATTGGAAGTGCTAAGAAGAAAGGACGTGGTCTGCTTAATAAAATCATCGATAAACTTCCAGTGGAGTTACATTTGCCTACTTATAATTATTGTGGACCTGGAACAAAACTTTCAAAGAGGTTACAAAGAGGGGATAAAGGAATTAATCCGTTGGATGAGGCCTGCAAAGAGCACGATATAGCGTATTCTAAATTTCAAGACGTCGAGCGACGAAATCAAGCTGACAGAGAATTAGCTGAAGTCGCATTTAAACGTGTAAAAGCATCCGACTCAGGTTTCGGTGAAAAAATCGCCGCATTGGGAGTCGGTGGGGTGATGAAATTAAAGAATAAGTTGGGAATGGGCCTCAAACGCCGAGGAAGTCGTTCCTCAAAGAAGAAAGGTGGAGAAATAAATGTTAAGCTTGGTATAAAGAAAAAATCAAAGTCAAAGAAGCGGAGGAGAAGAATTATAGCTACCCCAAAAACAGGTGGATTTATCCCATTCCTTTTACCTCTTTTGGGAGCATTAGGAGCTCTCGGAGGAGGTGCAGCCGGCATTGCAAAAGCAGTAAATGACGCTAAATCAAATCGGGAACAGGCCGCTGAACAAAAGAGACATAATTTAGCAATGGAGCAAGCTTCAAAAGGGAAAGGATTATATCTAGGTCCTTACAAAAAAGGCTCTGGATTATATTTAAAAACATATCCAAAAAACTCCCAATAAAGCTGCCTCACCGACCACTGACTAATTTAGATCTAATGAAATATTCAAAAATGCTTAAAATTCCTCATTTTCGCGGTGTTTTTATGAGAGATACGCTTCCTAAAATAATAAATAAAAATGAGACCGGTATAATAAATCTAGATACTGATGATGGTGAGGGAACTCACTGGGTAGCGTACACCAAGAAAAACAAGGAAATAATTTATTTTGACAGTTATGGAAATTTAAGACCTCCAAAAGAATTAATAAAATATTTTTTAAGTGACGGCGGCTTGAATAAAATTAGATATAATTATGATTCTATGCAAAACTATAATTCATATATCTGTGGACATTTATGTCTCTCATTTTTGTATAATCAATATAAACAACAGATTTTTAATGGTGGGAGGTGAACACCACCTGACGTCAACATAGATTATTAATTTATAAGAGAAAATAATTGGATAGCCATCTAAAAGGCATTTCTCAATGTGTGGTGAAGAGTGTAGATTGGAAAAATCAATTATGCAGACATTTTGCGCATGCATGGAAGACTCTTCAGTTGTAACAAATAATACAGGACTGTATAAGTCATTCGATGAACGTTTACTGTCGTTTAAAAGATGGAATGGCGCTGTGGATCCTGCGGATCTCGCCTTGGCCGGATTTTATTACAGCGGCTGCCATGATGTAGCCAGTTGCTTTTGTTGTGGCGTCGAAGTATATAGGTGGGAGGCAAGCGACATACCTATCACTGAACATTTGAAATTTTCAGCAAATTGTTCCTACGCAAAATTAATGAAGAACCTATTGCTGCGAAATATAAAGGAGGGGCACACGTGTATTACAAAAAGCCATACGATTAATTGTAAAAGTGGATTCAAGTGGCTTGTGATAATAAGCTTTCATCTAATAAGCATCTGCCTGTTTATGATACTTAGCATATGTTTTTATAATTAATACAAGAAAATAAATTATACATCTGTAATAATACATTCAAAAAATGCCCGTCTGTATATGGATTTGTCTAAGATGTAAAAGTGTTTTAGAAGAATATAGTGCACCCAAGGATACTAAAATATATACTGTCTGTGCTAATTGTGATGTAAATTGTACAAAGGCGAGTGCTGCCTAATATGTTTGTTTTTTAAGTAGTTTTCAACCTGATCTATATATGCAATAATCATCTGTATATTTAAGAATGTAACTTAGATTGTGGTTTATAATAAATATCTTTATAATAAGTAATTTGTTTCAATTTATATACCTTTCCTCAAGTTCAGCACTATGTTCTAGTACTGATTATATTATTTATTTTTTAATTTGAGAAATAGTGTTTAAAGTTGATTAAAAAAAATATTACAATTTGAAATATACTTACTATTTTTCAATGTCAATTTCATTCTACCATTTTTTCAAAGCACACATTAACTTCATAAATTTATTACATTTTTTATGAAGTCAAATTTAACCAGAGTATAAAAATATGTTTCACTATTCGAAACACATTGGGTGTTGAAAATATTTTTTTGTTTATAATTTTTTCAGTCAATTTGTTTCATTTTTTTATACTTTTTTGTTACTAAAATTGTCCCTGTCTGCTTTTAAGCATATTGTATTTTTTTGGGACTTAGAAACCTGATATAAAATAAGAAATAAGAGAAAATAGTAATTTTAATATATTTTATTATATACAAACAAGAAATAAACTACAAAAAATGTCTACTCATCATTTAGAGGAATATTATGCATAAAATCTTTACATTTTTCTAATTCTGTGTTCACTGCACCGATCTTCGCCTCCAGCGTGTCAGCGTCTTGTGATATAACTTGCTGCCGGTGGCGAAGTCGGTGCAGGTGCTGTAGCATTCTTGATTTCCCTAGTTTCAGTCCTTGAGCGTATTTTGCCGTGTTATTAACCAGGAATTCCCGCGTGGCCCGCTCGTACTGCTTTTTTCCACGAGCCATCTTTTGTTCCGCCTTCTGGACATCATTCCGAATTAGGCTCAGCCACCCATCCAATTCGAACTGCAGAAGTGCCTCGTCTTCTGCCTTTCGGTATGCTGCCCTCTGAGACCGCGTAGATGATGTTGACGGCGCTGGCGTTACAGCATCTTCCCGCCCAGACACTATAAAGAAATAACAAATTAGATACCCAATTATTTAACCGGAAAATAAAAATGCTGTACCTGGTTGTTGTTGTGGTCCCAATTCCGCAGGCAGTCCAATGGGCCTGAGATCCTTGAATGACCCTTCTATCACTTCGATTCCCGATCCAATGCTCGGGGCTGCCTCATTATTCAGGTGCTTCACCATTTCCTCTTCAAATGTTATATTTGAGAATAAGTCCTCATCTCTCATGGCGGCAAGATTAGCATCTCTAATGGCCGATGCGACACTTTGGTAATGGTACATCTTGGAATAAAGAAAATAGGAGTACGCGAAACCACGAAAACTAAACTTACAACAGAATTAAAATATTTACACTTAAAAATAATTAACACTAAAAAACTTAATACGAAAATAATTAATACTAAATAAACGATTTAAACTCTAATTAATTCGGATTAAATAATTAACTAAGTAAAACTACTATTTAAACGCGAACTTTAAAAACTGAAAAAATTAGATTAAATAATAATAAAGCAACTAAACCGACACTAAATAAAAAGACTTAAACACGAACTTAAATGAAACCGAAAACTATATTAAAAAATAACTGTAAAGACTAAATAAGGTATATATAAAAAAATTAAAGGAAAGCGTGCGAATGCGGAGAGCTGTAGATACAGAATGAACTGTAATGCTCGTCAAATATTAAGTAAGGCACAGTCCCCCCTCATACCAATTGCGGTGGGGCGATTGAACAGCAGTAAGTGCGAGTGAAATAAACTGCATTATATGAAATTGATTAAACTGCATTTTATGAATGTCAGCGAGGTTGGTCACCTATGTGGCGTGATCGTACATTTTCCGGTGTTATATTACGTTGCATGTATACCGACTTGTGATTTAACGTAATGTTCAAGTTATGACTTAAATAATTTAAAATATATATTATTCACTGTAACAAATACCACATTTTATATTCTAAGACAATGTTTTTTGGTAATTCCACTGTTAGTTCCTAATTCCAGGAACCTTCTAGAAATTTTTGGCTAAAAATCAATTACATACAATGTCTCATTGCACCTGTACAGAACAGACCACATTTTTTAAATATTCTTGTAAATACGAGAACTTCAGTTACTCAAATTTTTATTTCAAATTTTATATACTTATATGTAAAAATAATGTGGTAGAATATTTCTTGTTAATGTACATGTTAATTACTGCAAGCAAACAAACTGTTGTATTTTACATATAATATATTTAATTTAGCCATAATATTTAGACTTTCAATTATTATGCGAGGTGAATTTTTCAAATAGTCTCTATAAATGTAGGAATATTATGCGCCCTCAACTAAGCTGGTCGAGCTTAAAAATGTGACCTTGAAAACGTTTTTTGGGTGTCAAATTACAGCCAAAATATGACTTGAAGACGCTGTTTGGGTGTCAAATTACAGCCCAAATCAATATTTTTTGTAATTCGACCTTGACCGAAATTTTTTGGGTATAAGAATACCGCCGAAGCCAAATTATTGTCCAAAAATCTTTGACTTTGCCAAAATACTCCCGAAATTAAATTTGTTCGTAAATATTTGACCTTGTCTTCATTTTCGGCTGTCAGAATCTGCCGAAACCAAATTTTTGTGTGAATATTTAACCTCGTATTCATTTTTGGGTGCGAAAATACTACCTAAACGAAGTTACTGTTTAAAGCTTTGAACATGACTACATTCTAGGGTGCCAAAATACTCCCGAAATTAAATTTGTTCGTAAATATTTGACCTTGTCTTCACTTTCGGCTATCAGAATACTACCGAAACCAAATTTTTTGTCTAAAATCTTGAACTTGTCATGCATTTTCTTTCGGATGATCAAATTACTGCCGCAACGACGTTTTTGTCTAAAAAATTGATTTTATTTGCATTTTTTCAGGAGATCAAATTACCACCAAGTTAATTAAGTGGTGGGAGAGGGTGAGGTATATAAAAATGAATGTGAAATCGATTAAAGCATTAATATCAGACTTTTCCTTAAATACAGTTATTTGGTGTCGAATATAGTTCCTTGTAAAAACTATAATTTACAATGCAGTGCCCCCAGTGTAAAAAACAATTTTCATCAAAAAGCAGTTTGTCACGTCATCGTCGTGAAAGCTGCGCCTATAGAGAAATAAGTGTACATAATGCCCCGAAAAAAATCAAACTAAGCAATTGGAGTAAAAAATGTGATGGAGAGCCCCTAAATGCTGCTGGTCCTTCTGGTGTACAGTTTCATGCTGAAAAATATAATAACGAATTTGAAAATCTACCCGGACCTTCTGGCATGCAGAATCATTCAAAATCTCAGGAAATTATTATTCATTGCCCGCAATGCTATGAAAAAATACCTAAAAATAAATTAATGGGCCATTTGAAATGTTCATCTCACAAGAAAGTCATCAATATTGTGGAAGATGGAGTAGAAAAACTTCAGAGCGCATTCAAGAGCCGAATTTCGAGTTACCGTTTTTCTACAAAAAAGCAGCACACAGATATCTCTCTGTTTTTGGAAGAAGTAAAAGTAAAAGTTATCTCAGTTATTGAGAAGTATATTAAAACATTCTTCACCATAAAAATTAATATGGAATTATTTGGATTTTATGTTATTGAGGAGAAAGAATTGTCAGATATTAAATCATTTAACACTAAAAATAAAATTGTGACACATTCATTGGATTTATCAAACTTGTATAACGACTTCAAAGAAGAGATCATAGAGAAAGCATCAACTTTCCAGGAGCGAGATTCAGGTATGTTTAAAAAAATTTGTATTAATCACAGTTTACGTATAATATCCATATTTTCATTTTTTCAAACATATTAAACATCTTTTAGGATGGGCTCTGAAGCACGTTAGTTTTCTCGAAGTCAACTTGAACAAATTCAACCCGTTATTCGCATCATCATACATCAAGTTACCTAAATCTATTGAAAATAAGAGAGCTGTTTTGAATATTCAAAATAATGATAACAAGTGTTTTGCTTATGCTGTCAACGCTGCAATCTTCCCAGCGGATGGACCTCCTCATGAAGTGGCATCCTATCCTCATTATTCAACATTGCTCAATTTAGAAGGTATTGATTTTCCTGTCAAATTACATGATATTCAGAAATTTGAAATTTTAAATAATATATCTATAAATGTTTTTGGAATAAATAATCAATACGAAAATGGTAAAATGGTTAGCGAAATTGTGGGCCCTCTACATTTCACAAATAAAAAACAAAATACACACGTAAACCTATTGCTAGTTACTGATATTGATGGTAATAGTCATTACATACTTATTAAAGACTTGTCACGATTAGTCTCTAGCCAGAGATCTAAGCATCACGGTAGAAATTATATTTGCGACGGTTGCCTATTGTTTTTTAATTCTCCTGAGAAATTGAATGCTCATGAAAGAAATGACTGTAATCGTTTATGCACTATACTACCAGACCCAGAACCTAAAATCAATAAATGTGGGGAACTAATTGCAGGAAATATCTTGAAATTTGTTAATGTCGAGAAACAATTACCGGTTCCTTTCGTGATATACGCAGATTTTGAAAGTTTGTTAAAACCAATTCATTACAATGAACCATCTGACAGTAAATCTTTCTCCGTTAAAACTTATCAACACGAGCCGTACTCATTTTGCTTCTACTTAAAGTGTAATTTTGATGATAATCTTTCCAAACTTGAATATTATCGAGGTATTGATGTTGTGGAAGTTTTCGTTAAAAGACTGGATGAGCTTGTCTTACAATTATATCAGAATCACTTAAAAAATATAGTTGAAATGAAACCATTATCTCAGAATCAACAAGATATTTTCAATAATAGCCAAATTTGCCATATATGTGATAAACCTTTTGAGGATGGCGATGAGAAGGTCCGCGATCACTGTCATCTTACTGGCAATTTTCGTGGACCTGCGCATTCGCATTGTAATTTGAATTTTAAGATACCTAAATTTATACCAGTGTTCTTTCATAATTTAACTAATTACGATTCCCATTTATTTATTAAAAAATTAGCTTTAAAGCAAGAAAGTATACAAGTTCTTGCGCAAAATAAAGAAAAATATATTACATTTTCCAAACAAATTCTTGTAGATCAAATCAATGATAGAAAACCGAAAAAAGTTTTCATAAAATTAAGATTTGTCGATTCTTTTCGCTTTTTACCAGCTTCCTTGGATAAACTAAGCCAAACGCTAGAAACACATCAATGCCTCGAAATAAGAAAATTTTATACCGATGACCTGCAATTCAATTTATTAAGACGTAAAGGTGTCTTTCCATATTCTTACGTAGATTCACTGGAAAAATTGGATGGTACCGAATTACCATCAAAAGACGAGTTTTTTAATATCTTAAGTGGCGAATCAATTTCTCAGGAAGATTATGATCGGGCTTGTAATGTCTGGAATACATTTAATTGTCAAACTCTCGGCGAATATTCGGATATTTATTTAATATCAGATGTGTTGCTTCTTGCCGATGTTTTTGAGAATTTTCGACAGATATGTCTACGGACATACAAATTAGATCCTGCACAATATTTAACAGCGCCATCATTGAGCTGGGATGCTATGTTGCGAAAAACTGGTATCGAACTTGAGCTTCTGACTGATATTGATATGCTTCACTTCTTTAGGAAAGGGATACGCGGCGGTGTTAGCCAATGCAGTAACAGAAAAGCTGTCGCTAATAATTCATTAATTTCCAATTATGATCCATCAAAACCAACGTCATATATATTATATCTAGATTCTACCAACTTATACGGAAGCTCAATGAGTCAGAGTTTGCCAACGGGTGATTTTAGATGGTTGAAAGGCTATGAAATTGAAAATTTTGATTGCACTAATCTCGATAATAATTCTCCAAAAGGTTATATACTGGAAGTAGATTTAGAATACCCACAGCATTTACACGACAAACACAATGATCTACCGTTTTGTCCGGAGACCTTTGTACCCCCGGACTCAAAAAATTCAAAATTAATATTAAATTTACATGATAAACATAAATATATTACCCATTACAGAAATTTGAAACAATGCTTAGAACATGGATTAATACTTAAAAAAATACATAGAGTTATAGAATTCTCACAATCTGCTTGGTTAAAAACATATATAGATTTGAATACTGAACTTAGAAACTCTTGTAAAAATCCGTTCGAGAGAGATCTTTATAAATTTTTAATAAATTCAATATTCGGAAAGACAATGGAAAATGTAGATAATAGGGTTGATGTGAAGTTAGTATCACATTGGAGAAATAGTATAGGTAGTATAGGTGCTGAAGGATTTATTGCAAAGCCCAATTTTAAATCCTGTAGTGTATTTTCAGAAAATTTAGTAGCAATTCAAATGTCACTATTAAAAATATTTTATGATAAACCGCTCTATATAGGCTTCACCATTTTAGATATATCAAAAACTATAATATATGACTTTTTTTATAACTTTATAAAGAAAAACTATGAGGATAAAGCTGTTCTCTGTTACACGGACACCGATTCATTAATTTTACAAATTCACACCGAAAATGTTTACGATGATATTAAAACAAATATAGAACTCTTCGATACATCTAATTTTTCAATTCCAAACGTACACAACATCCCGAAAACGAGGTCAACTCCAGGGAAAATGAAAGACGAATATGCCGGTACACCGATAGAAAGCTTTTTCGGTACTGGGGCGAAAGCTTACTGTATTAAAACAAATGATAATGTTATGAAAAAAGCCAAAGGGGTATCAAAAAGTGTTATTAAAAATCAGTTGCATTCAGTGGATTATAAACAAATTGTAGAAGACGGCGGTCTCATATACCGAAAAATGTATGTATTTTCTTCACATCTGCATACAATATATACTGAGTTGAGAAATAAAGTTGCGCTTTCCGCACATGATGACAAGCGTTATGTTATACCGGGAAGCACAAAAACTCTTGCTTGGGGACATTACTCTATCCCTAATTTCCTCAATAACGCTAACCATAATACTAATGATGATGCTTTAACGATTCTTTTAAGGGCATTTGATGAGATTATTGAACAGGAAAATCATGATACCGACTTTGATTTAAATTTATTGTAAGTTTTTTTGTTTTAGTGCAAAAAATGTTTTGTACTTATTTCAATCTTCAAAAAATTTGTTTTTTAATACCAGTATTCATTTTTGTTTTACTGTAAAAATGTTTATAATTTTAATATTCAAAAATTAGCTTTTGAAATTATTAACTTAGAATCTGGTGTGAGAAATTTAAGTCAGAAATTTTCAAATCTTCAATTCGATGCAGAGCATGAGGCAGTATATGGAATGGGAAGATTTTACTCTGAAGATGAATGTAATGAACTGGCTAAAAAATATGAAGTGGGCCATGAAGTTTGTCGAAAATTTTTGGAAAAGAGAATATGTGAGGGATGTCTCGTCCAAGAATTAATTAAATTAGGCTTGGGTGAATTTTTGCATCGAGTAAAACAATATTTGGATCCAGAACTTGCAAGCAGAATATTTCAAGAGGAGAACTGAATTATTTAAATATTTTATATTGTATTGTATTCCAAAATTTGCTTTTTATATAAATATCCATTTTGTTTGTAAATGTTACGAAATAACTACACAAAAAGTTTATAATTTCAGTCTGTATTTTAGGAAAGGTCTGATATTAATCAAATAAATTATCAATTTAAAAAATTGTTTTATTTCAAATCCTATGCATTATTGTAATAATAGATATTTTTATTCTTTTTTCAAACACTTCACTGTATAATATATAATTTGGAGAAAATAATGAACGTTCGCAAGTTGAATAGAATTACAGGATGTGAAAGTACAATGAACTGCTGATGTTGCATGTTACATAATACCGGATATAACAGTATAATGAACTGCTAACTTTGCAAGTTGAATAAACTTCTGACATTACGAGTTAAGTAATACCGGATGTATCAGTACAATGAACTGCTGATGTTGCATGTTACATAATAATACCGGATATAACAATATAATGAACTGCTAACTTTGCAAGTTGAATAAACTTCTGACATTACGAGTTAAGTAATACCGGATGTATCAGTACAATGAACTACTGACATAAGCTGCATAAAATGCCGGATGTGTCAGTATAATGAACTGCTAACTTTATAAGTTGAATGAACTGCTGACATTGTAAGTTAAGTAATACCGGATGTATCAGTACAATGAACTGCTGACATAATCTGAATAAAATGCCGGATGTGTTACAATAAACTTGTAAATTGAATAAGTTATGACATACTTAAGTACAATAAACTGCTGACTCCACAAATGTGGTCAAATAGGCATGTCTGAAATAATGTGGGAGGTATGATCGTTCACTATAAATCTGGAATATTAGTAGAACTCGTCAGTTAACAGTTTTTTACTTCATCCGAAATAAAGTTAATATCGAAAGATGTGGATGTGCTACGTCAAAGAAGTTGAGATTACGGACTTAGAAAGTGGTGTCCGCCATTTAAGTCAGAAATTTTCAAATCTTCAATTCGATGCAGAGCATGAGGCTGTATATGGAATGGGAAGATTTTACTCTGAAGATGAATGTAATGAACTAGCTAAAAGATATGAAGAGGGCCATGAAGTTTGTCGAAAATTTTTGGAAAAGAGAATTTGCGAGGGATGTCTTGTCCAGGAGCTGATCAAATTGGGGTTAGGTGGATTTTTGCATCGAATAAAACAATATTTGGAGCCGGAACTTGCAAACAGGGTACATCTTCAAGAGGATAACTGAATTATTTAAATATTTTATATTGTATTGTGTATTGTATTGTATTTTGTGTTATTATTTGCAGATATTAAAAATAAAAAAAAACAAAATTCTCTTTGGTATTATTTATTACAAAATCAAGAAATAAAATTTTCATACAAATAATAGACATTAGAAAGTGCACACATACATTTATTATTTGAATGGTAAAAACATTTTGGGATCGACTTCTTTAAAGTTGGTCGTTCGTCAAGTTCTAATACAGGTTGGGTGATAAAGTGTCTGATGTAGTTTGCTTTTTCGTTTCCTTTTACATAAACGCAATCTGCCACTGAAGTCAAATCCTGAATAATTTGACCGAACATATGCAATGGTGTAAATCCATCAGCCCATTTGATGCCGTGATGATTTCTTGTTAGCCATGTAACTTGCTTTTCTATCTCTGGTGAGAGTAAGTTAAATGGGTATGGTGGTCTAAAAATATAGTGGCACATTTTTACACCGTCATAGCCTGCGAGCTCTTTAACAATAAATTCGTTGTTTTCTATTTTAAATCCTTGAATGTCCACAACCAGCTTCATAGTTTTAGATTATGCAATTTTTTTAAAACTGTTTTCTTCATGCAATAAAATTCCACTATTTTTCTTAAGTATTTCAGTTTTTTTCTGTGTTCCTTCAATAGTCGCACATATTCTGATCTCCTTATCATACTAACTTACTTCTTCGAACTAGTTTTTGTTTATGCCAGCAAAGAGAAACGTGTAGTGCGCATGTCAATGTTGACGTACAATTTTAGTTAAAGGGTTATAAGTGAAATGTTTCTCATGTAATATAAGACAATATGCAGTAATATCCGAAGTAGTGGGGATATCCGTCTCAAACTCTATTCTCATGACCACTGACCCCGTTTGTATAACTTCTTTTTGACGTGAACAGTCGATATGCGTTATTGGTGCATAAGCCTTAAATTCTCTTGGATTAAGAATAGGCTGATTTATTTTGTGATGATAGTAAGATTCCTGAAAATTTGCAAACATGTCATAGAGGGTTGCGTATTTATTGCTTTTAAAGTCTAAGTATAAATCGTTATATGGGTATCTTTCAGAATTTAAGAAGACTCTTATGTTTCTAAGTCCACAGTCATCGAATTTGCTCATATCAGTTGTAATTTTCCCTTTTCTATCTTTCTGAAATGCTATTATTACATGTCTAGGAGTTTCTACCTTAGTAGACGTCTTAACAGGCCATGTATGTCTGCTTGATGGAGGTAGAGATGGATATTCAATTAATTCCCAGCTTCTAAATTTTATAGGGAGGTCTACATTACGACTTATAAGTTTATTCAACCTAAGCTGTTCTGACATATTAACAGTGACATGAGGGACCCTCCAAAATAGTTTACTAATAATAATTTTAGGTTTTTCAGCTTCATCGCTACTTGTAATGCTGTCTAGATCATTACTGTTACGTATTAATACTAATTCTTGTCTCATATTAATGACAATTTTTCGAAAATCTTCAAAAAATCCAACTAGTAGTTTTAATGGAATGCAAACATTGAAATTTCCTTTTACATCGGCTATAATTTTTTCACCCACGCCTGTTTTCTTTTTTGGAAACCATCCAGCATTTTGCATGGAAATACTTTCATTTTCATTGTATGATATATAATTCTTTAAAGTTGAAACTAATCCAACATTTCTCGCTCCATCTATTACAATTCCATTCATTTCATATCTAATTTCACGAAACAAAAACGCAATACCATTATTAATAAACTCCAGTGCAACAGTCTCAGTTCCATCCTCTTTCATTAATTTTCCTTCGATGTACAAATAACTATTGCACGGTGCAGTATAAGCATCTAAATCTTGAATAGGGATTCTTATTTCATCATTGTAATCCAAAGTTCCGGATATATTGGATTGATATGTATGGAACTGATACTCCGCAACAGAGTTGTCGCTAAAGGGCTGACCAGTAATATTCAGTAAATCCATTATACTAAAACTTCCAATCCAACTGATTTTAAATATTGACGATTTTTTAATGTTAATGGTTCGATATTTTTTTTAATACTGTTGATTTCCTTCTTTCTAGCTCTTTTATAGTATGGCTGATGCTTGTAAACGGATGACGTTGAATTAAATATCAGCACCATTTAATTATTTGATTGATTTTCTAAGATGGAGTCTAACAGTTAAAGTCTCTTTTTGAAAATTAACAAGTTGCCCTGCTTGGTCTACTATTTTGACAGTGATGTTGCTAATAGTTTTAACGCACACTGGGAAATAAATAATATTCAAAGGTGACTCCACTATTTTATACCCAACAGGCACTGTTGGAAAAAACTGATGAATAATATGTACAGGTTGTCCATTAGAAAAAGAACCTACTGCAATGCTGCAATCGACACAGATAGCATTCACTTTAGATATCTTTACGGTATTATCGGAAGTATTGCTATCATTAACCTTTAACTCTCTCTTCTCGAAACCTAATACTGGACCTATCGAATCTTTCACGTTGAAATTAATTCTCGTATTTGCACGTATAGTGACTTTAGAAGTATTAATATCTGTGGTAATTCTGATAACTGCTTCATCATCTTCTTCGTTTATTTTGTTTACTATGAATTTTATAATGTCATCAATTTCATAACATCCCTCAGGAATTTCAGTTATATGTTCATAATTTTCTCCCCATGCAAATTTATTATTACTGTTGTCAATATTTGGAATAATATTATATGTATCAAAATTTACTAATCCAATTTCATAATCTATTTCATCATCTAAATATATTGGTGGATTGAAACTGTAATTTAATACGGAAGATTCTGCACTAAGAGTGAAAGTAAATGACATATTTACACATTAACGGTTTATAATGAAATGATCCTAAGATGCATGCATACGAAGGTTCACCTCCCGCCAATCCACCAATCATATGAGGGGGTGGTTTATCCCCTCCACTCATCCAATACGCTTAGGTGGGCGGAGCTTATCCCCTCCACTCAACAAATCCGCTTATGTGGGTGGAGCTTATCCCCTCCATCGACCAATTACAATACATGGGTGGGGTTTATCTCGACCAATCACAATAAGTGGGTTGATATTCACCTCCCACCAATCGACCAATCATATTATGAGGGGTGTGGATTATCCCCTCCACTCAACCAATCCGCTTAGGTGGGCGGAGCTTATCCCCTCCCATCGACCAATCACGTTCGGGGTGGGGGGAGGAGTGGGGGGTATACATGGGGCATATGGGGGGGGGGTACATGCCTTTTCTCATTATTAACCTACTTACCTTTCTTAAGCATAAAGTGGAAGCAGTTGCAAAGTCATTGCTGGCTGGATATCAATCAATAACCTAAATAGGATGCCTTCAAAAGTAAAATATGAAATTTTTTGGGATTTTCTGCATTTCTGAATTATTTCGGTTATCGAGTTAT
Organism: Leptura quadrifasciata; assembly: GCA_963675555.1. NCBI lineage: Eukaryota > Metazoa > Arthropoda > Insecta > Coleoptera > Cerambycidae > Leptura > Leptura quadrifasciata. The sequence goes on from OY776681.1 coordinate 66,221,142, forward strand.
AACAGAGTTACTCAGGACTATATCAAAGAACAGAGTATCTGTTTTTTCTCACAAATAAGCAACAAAAATTATTCATATGAATTTTCTACCTGACTCTCCATATAATTTTGTTAAAAATTTTAATTTGAGCTTATTATCATTAAGGAATTAATTTGTTGAATTTAATTGTATTATAAATTATTATCCTATATAATTTTAATTGGAATTTTCATTAAATACTAACTTTAATTGTGACAAAATATAAATACACAGCTAATGCAGAAATTTAGTGGTTTCAAATCTGTTTTATTACATTCATAGCTGCCCTCTAAGTAAACAATTTCATTTTATAACAACTTTGTTTCCATATTGCAGTAGATTGCAACACTATGCACTAATTATTGTAAACTCTGGATCAATTTAATCTCAAAAGTAGTGCTAAAAACTCTTCCGAACGTTACAAAAAAGGTCATAGGACAATTAATTTTATAAGCTGACATGTTTTATAGCTTGGTCATGGAAATGTTTTTAAAAGACTGTACTACTACCTGTTTTGTAAGATATTTTATAATTTTGTTGTAGGAATACTTTGATGATAAATTTATAAAACAATTCAGTTGCACACAACAGAAGCAACTCTAATATAATCAATTACCATTGTAGAGGCATTAGTAAAATAAAAATGAAACAAATAATCATAGAACATTTAAACTATAAAACAAATTTGCTGGTTCTTATATATCACCAATCATAGATAGAAAGAAGCACTCCTTGCTCATGCCTAAAGTTTTCTGATGTGTTATTATATTTGTTCACACAAGAAGTAGACCTGTACTGGATTTTAATGAGTCTGTTATTCCTATATTTTTTATTTTATATAATAATTCGTTGACAAAGATCTCTCAGAAATTTTCTTATTGCAGATTTTAAATTCTCGTATTTAGCTTCTTCAATATTTAATATTAGGATTTTTATCAAATAGGTGGTTGAGTATGTTTCTAACATTATAATTATTTTATTTTATATCTGCATCTTTCAGTAAAAATTGAATATATTGATTTTAACTTTATGCTTTTCTCTTTTCAGTTAGAAAGACTGTGGCGACTGTGAAGACGAAAGCACCCCTAATGGCGAAAACTTTATTGTTTATGAAAAATAGGTATAGGTTTAAGAGATAAATAATTTCGTAGAATATTTTCAAACATATTTTTATTTTAAATGATTCCCTTTTAAATTGTGTGTTTATAATTTTGTACACTGTATATATTTTAAACAAGACATGTAATTTTGTTAACTTAGCACAATGCGATATTTGTATAAATCTAATGGTGAATTAAAATTTGTTTAAATTTATATGTTCTGGTGTGGTGTTCAGGTGTTTTGATGTTTGTGGAAATCACATCAGGCTAGTATCAAAGCAGAGGTTAATATACTCTCTCTAGGACTATCGCAATCAGGACTCCACATATCTAAAAACAGCCATTCGAAAGGTATTGCAATTAATGAGAAATTTCTAGAGAACGCTATAAAAGCTTATATAGGTACCAAGAATGAATCCAGTTTTTCTATTTTGGTAGAATTAAGACTTTGATGATACGGAATTTTCGAAATAATGTATGGTACTTAGGTCAAAATTCCTAAAACTCATAAGTAAATGACCTAACAATATGCGTTCTCACATTTCTAAAATATATATACAGGGTGATTCATAAGTAATGGTACAACACTTAACTGTAGACAGTAAGAGTCAATATATTAAGATTTAGCCCATAATGCTTTAATGAAGTGCTTATAGGTAAAGAGGTACAGGGTGTTAGACTTAACATTAAATTTTTTAACATCTTATCATGAAAATTGGTATGTGGGGGTTATTTGTGGTGGAAAATCATAACACACCTTTCAACTTTCGTCTAGCTCCTAGAGTAACTTTTTCATTTACACGTTTATCGTAGATTTTTTATAAGTCTTGAATTCCTCTATCATTTCTTAATAAAAAAGTTATATGCATGTTTGATGTCTCTAAATACAACAGGTTTTGAGAACAGTGCAAATCAAGAGTTGCATATAAATTTTTGCCTTTTCAAATAAATTTTTTTTAAATTAGGCGTTGCTACACAGCTTTATCACAGTAAATAAAGAAACTTATTTATCAAGTAGGCATAAAGACAAAAAGTACCTGTTAAACAATTAATCTTTCAAACAATAATTGGTTGTTGAGGAGAGTTTTATTTAATTACTAAGTGTTATGTTTTTTATTTATTTCTAATATCGTTTAATAAAAAATGCCACTCCATAAATTTTTTTCGACTTCTGAAATGTCAGACATGGTGGTTTGTGTATACTCGTAAGTAAATTTTTGCGGTCGTGCTGTAGCTCGAAGGTACTTAGAACTGTATCGAAACAGAAGGCAATGTGATCATAGATTATTTAAAAATCTTTCTGATAGTTTGGGAGAAACAGGTTCATTTTACCCAAAACGTGATATTACTGGTCCTTCAAAAAGAATGGCTGTGGATCAAGAAGATGTTTTAGTTCGTGTGGTAGAAAATCCGCAAATAAGTACGTGGTGGTTATCGCCAGTAACTGGTTTAAGTCAGTCATCAATTCATCGATTATTAAAGAAAGAAAAACTTAAACCATGTCACTTTACTCCAGTGCAAAATTTGTTAGGTCGCAAGTTTTCATTATTTTTTCGTAACAAACAACATAATGACCCTATGTTTATGAAACGAGTATTGTTTACGGAAGACGCTGGAGTATTTAATTGGAGAAATATTCATTCGTGGGAACTCGAGAAGCCCTATTTATCCAAGGAAAAACACAGTACGAGTTTGAAATAAATGTGTGGTGTGCTATCAGTGGAGACTGCGAGACTGCATACTAGGGCTGATTAAATTAGCACCAAATTTAAATAGTGCATCTTATCTGGATCTTTTAGGAAACATTCGTCCTGAAATTTTATATGATAAATTTAAGAAACAATATGTGGAACATGCAAGATAGGGCCCCAAGACATTACTCTGTAGAAGTACGTAATCATTTGCGCTGTCGACATCGGAATAGTAAATTTCCTTGGCCACCTCTAGTCCTGACCTCAATCCTTTGGATTTTTACTTTTCGGGCTACTGTAGGTATTTAGTATACAACGATAACATAAACATCCCGAAAGAATAATGGGAAAAATTGTGAAGCTGTGGAAACTATTAGGGATAACCGAGACTCGTTACTTAAAGTTAGACAGTCTCAAAATAACGTTTAAAAAATGTATTGAAATTAATGGTGGTCAGGTTGAACATTAATTGTAGCAGGATTATATATTTTAAAGTTGTTCTTAGTTCTAGTTTTTATTATTTCTGATACATTATTTATTATTTTGAATTAAATTATTTATGCTTACTAGTAAAAAGTGCATCATTATTTGTTTTGTTTTAATGTCTGAAATTTTGAAGTTGTTAAACATCATACAAACAATTACCAAATAAGCGGTATTAGCTACACAGAAAAAAATATTTACAACTAAAGTGTGTCAAATTTTGCCTCTAAAATAATTCTTCAAATTGTATAATGAATTTTGCTTGCAACTTTTCATTTGCGCTTTTCTCAAAACCTATTATTGTACTAAAAGAGTTGAAACAAGCATACATTTTTTATTAAGAAATGATAGAGGAATACAAGATTTATGCGAAATCTGCGATGAAGGTGCGGGTGAAAAAGTTACGGCCCTTTTAATACATTAAACATAGCGCACGTAGCGCCTTCTAGGAGCTAGACGAAAGTAAATTGAAGTTGTGTTATGATTTGCCACCACAAATAACCCCCATCAACCAAGTTTTATAACGAAATGTTAAAAAATCATAAATTACAAAAGAAAATAAAAAATTTAATTTTAACTCTAACACCACTTTTTGCCTATAAACCATTTCATTAAGGCATTATTGGCTTAATCTTAATATTTTGACTCCTACTATCTATAGTTAAGTGTTGTGCAATAATTACTTATGAATCACCTTGTATATATTTACCTAGTCTACCCTTTATTTCTTGCTTGTTTGAAATGCTTTAGAAAAAACTGTCTTGCAAATATGTCAATAAATATTAGTTTTATCAAATAATTGCTAGAGACCAAGAAAAAGCTATAAGCTGTGAATGAATTCAGTTTGATTTTTTATTTCTACGGGAATTACAGTATCACAGATATGGATTTTTAAAGATTATGTCTGAACGTTTACAAGACGAAGTATTTTGTTTAAGTGTTAAACATTTTAAAGACCATTGCACTTACATTAAAAATATTTATATACAATGTTAATAGTTATATTCCATCGACCGTGTATTAACGAGTTCTTTCATTAACGGATATAATACATTAATGACCCCCATTAATGAGTAATTTTACTATTAATAAACGATTTTAGTATAAACATACATAAAATAAAGTATCCAAATCAAGAAGCCATCTCATTAATATATTTGTCACTGCCAAACTTATATTTCTGAAATCTTTGTTATACAAGTTGAGTAAATAAATACCGAAGAAAATCTTATTTTAACACCGCCAGAAGTGACAAAACTTGCGAATGCAGCATCGTTAAGTTGACTGCCAGAAAATAGCAGAAACTCGTATGAGAAAACTTACGCCTAATTTATGTCACGAAATAACTAAATCAAGACGCTATGTCATCAATATTTTTCACTGCAAAATTAATGAATAATTGAATTTGATTTTGAAAAAAAAATTAATCAGCTTTTTTCAATTTTTTCAAAAATATAGTCGATAGAAAAATATTTTAACTCTTGACAATTAACGGGCTCGCTAAGCTCGCGCGTTATAAATACCTCGATTATTAGTCTCCGTTATTAATACCTACACTTGTACGTTAACAGTTATTTAACAAAGTATTTGAAAAAAATGTGATTGGACCCAATAACCAATTTGATTTGATAATATTGTATTATTGGACTGGGATATCGATTTTTCAAGCGTTACACGGGTCAATTAGAATAAATCGGAGCAGCCATGGCACACTTAAATGAAAATTAAAAATTGAATCATAATAAACATTGACGTTTAAATTATTATTTATATGGTATCATTGGATTCAGAAAATTATGCAGAATTCAAAAATACAATAATGTATAGGGTACTTCGTTTGATGTTCAAAAGCTATTGCCTCTTCCTGTGAAACAGGAAATGGAAACAATTTATATGTCAAATTGTGACGCTTATTAGGTATATTGTTATATAATATTACTTCAATCATCTATCTTTAAAATTAGTGGAGATGTACACAATTCTTTACACGTGTTACACTGCAGAGGTTGTGTATACTGTCTAAATAGAAAGCAAATTTATTTGCTTGTTTGTTCGTTCGTTCGTCCCTTCATTCGTTTATTTATTTATTTGTTACAATAGTAGTAAAATAAGTATTGGGAAATAATCACAAACACAAACAATATACAATCTGTAGTCAATAGGTAAGAAACTGACAAATTATAATACAAGATCATTAAACCACAATAAAAGTTGACCATTTTTGCATACGTATACGAATTTTACAATTCAGCCCAAGGAGTTCTTGCGAAGGTAAAACGGATTATCCGTTAGGTTTTTCATGATTAAAACAGTAATTTAATTTCGCCACCATGTTCTGGCTACTGCATTAAGTCTTTTATACGTCTCCGCTACTGAGTTGACAAAAAACATTGCTTGCAATGCTTAACGCTGGTTGCGCCTACGACTAACGCTTGTAATAATACATAGGTAAATAGGTACCATTTCTCCTAGATTTACATATTTGTTATAAAATGATCCTATTTTATGAAAATCACAGAATTTAAAACTACTAATGTATATGTGCCTGTGCATATGAATAAGTACATTAAACATAAAAATAAAAAATTGATTGAACTTGAAGTCTCCATTTACTCCACATTCGCAATTTAGATTTAAAGAGAGGTTTAATGTTAATTATGTAATTAACAATATTTTGCTTTCAAAATTTCTCTGAATAGACAATTAAAAACAATGCTGGAAAATTTACGAATTGCCTCTAAAAAATTTTTTCATATGCAATTTTGTTCGTTGAAGAAAAAATTAAAATAAACATAAAACATCCATTTATATAATATCAATTATTAAGTATACAATTTCGCAATGTAATTTTTGTGTTTAGACCTTCCCAAGTAGAAAAATAAATTCTATAAAGGTTGTTTGAACTGTTCTACAACAAATATTTGTTATATAAGTGTTGTAATAACCTTCATAAAATTTGTTGTGCCACCTGCGTATAAAAATAAGAATCATCTGTGATTCTTATTGTAGGTATAAATTAGCTTTAGGTTTTAAAATATTTTAAGGAGTAAATTATTGCACGGTATCTTATATATAGGGAAGCAATTTTCATGCTTTAAGAGTCCCGTTTGCAAAGCACACAACTACTAGGCCGGTAAATTAAAATAAAAACACTGTACCGAGAGGTGGAGCTTGCATTGCGGTTATTGTTTTGCTATTGGCGTAAATATTACCTGAGATTTCATCAGAGTTGGAGTCGAGCTCATTGTGCCGTTTGTGGAGTGAATTATTGTCAGAATGTTCGGCAGTAAATGAGACCACAAATAACACTGAATACGCGTAGAGACGCGCGGAGATTTTGCAAATACGAAAATCGAAAAAGAGCCACACAATTAAAAATACTTACAGTTAAGATAATTAATTTTTTATTTTTTTCTGTGATAAATGTTATTATATCCTACGTTGGAGTGTTTTTAGTTTTTTGATTTTCACATTTTGAAATTTTGAAAATTTGTAAAGAAAAAAGTAAATTTTATTTTCAAAAAATTCCACGCAGCGACACAGATTGAACTTTTATGTATTTACCCTCCAAATTTCGTATTCATATCTTCTCTAATTATGCCACAGTTATCTGGCTACGATTTCATGTTTTTCGTGAACGCAAACGGAACTCTTAAATACAAAGTACAGTTGAATGCCAATCTTTACCTTTGTTACGTTTTCCAGCACTTATTAAAAAGGCATAGGTACAAGACAAATAAAATAAATTGGGTGACCCGTTGTGTTGAAATACTACCTGATTTATGGTGGAAACTTTTCACTCCTAGACATGACCTTTGACAAATAAGAGCAATAATTAACATTATTACGGTTTACATAGGCAATTATCACGTTTGCCATAGACAAAGCTACCCAAGTGTCTGCGTCTGTTTCGCAGAAATGACCTACTTTAGGTATATAAATTTTAAAGGGCTAGAATATATAACATTGTTAATATTTGTGCTTGTATTTTTGGCACAAAATAATGCACTAATAATGTTAATGAAGATTAAATTATTTGGCCCTTTTATGCTAATTAATGCGTGTAAGAAGCGGTAATTTTTTTGCCTCATTTCGCATTAAAGTTTCAGTTTAAACTTCAATTTTAATTTGTTACAAGCAAGAAACAAGGTATACCACTTTTTAGAGTCTTGTTACATTGGCATTTTTACAGAATGAAACAGACGCAAATTTTAAATACACAATATATATAATTATACAAACCTGTTACATTTCAAAGAGAGGCGGTTATTTTTATGTGACAAATTATTAGATTTTATTATTAAGTTTCATTACATTAAACTAAGGGATGTAAAATTATGAACGTTATAAAATCATAAAATAACAAACTGTCTTATTTTGGGATAAGTATGTTTTTCATTAAGATTGTTCTATTTATGGCGTAGTTCATTAACGATTTACTAATATAATACTAATTTCTTTTCTCCAGTTGTTAACCACAACAATACAGAACAGAATTATTTTCGCCCCCTATGTAAATTTGAGTGAGAGAGGTAGTTATTCATACTTAATTATTTTTTTAGGTGAGCAAAGAGAAAGTAAGCCGCTTTTCTTTGAAAACAGTTTGTCGGTTGGCTAATTATCAATAAGTTTTCTTATTATTTTCGCACGTAGAATCAGTAGTATCTAAATCGGATTGCGGCTATTTTGGTTACACTGCATATAATAATAATACTGATCTCTTACATCTTACAATACATTACGTACATTTCAGATCATTATTATTGTTATTATAAATACTAATTTATTATAGATAATTGAAACAATACCGATATTTACGATATTAAAACTTATGAATACAGGCAATATGTTTTATAATATATGAAATTCGTAAGAAACCTAAATTATCTGTATAATAAGGATAAATAAGGATAATTTACATTGAAAAAAAAGATAAATATTCTTACGAAGTAAATTTCATCCTTCACGTTATTAATTAATTCTACAAATAAATATAAATTCTAGTAGAATTTGTTACCTCATTTCTCTTATTATTTATTTTTGAGAAAGAATTGAGGCAACATGTGCGGACGACTAGCTGGTTTAAGCCGGAGCAGAGAGCCGTGGGTCCAGAGCATTCGTAAGAGTGGAGAAACTTACCCTTTCTGACATGTACAGCATAAGCGACAGATTTCTGTTTATTTCGAGAAAAGGAGACAAAGAAAAATTGATGTTAAATTGGGCACCATCTATAGTAAAATAAGCAAAATTGTCTCTTTTTCTCGAATAACCAGTCTGCTATAGATCAGGCTGAAATTGTTGGTAAGAGAAATAAAAAGATAGTTTAAAATGAATGACAAAATATATTACATAAAAAAAATTAGACAAATCGGTTTGAGACAAATTGAAATGTGAAAAAATAGATATATATAAAAGACAAATTGATACCAGTATCCTAGATGATTTATGGTTCAGGTGGCTGGTTCTGGGACAGCAATCCAGGCCCACAATTGTCTCTCGTTGCAAGAATTCTAAATTTTCCTTGGCAATTTTCGTCTCTCAATGAATGGGGTGAAAATTGTAGGAAGTTTAACCAACTATGTGGTTTAATGAAAAGGTAACCCAAGTTTATCAAATTTATGCAAGTTATTTATGCAAAATTTAAGCAAGGTTAGCTGTGCAAATATAAGCTAGTTAGCTGTACCAAATATATTTAAATTAGCTGCACGAAATTTAAGCTAGCTGTACAAAAGCTGCAGGAAATTAATTTAAGCTATACAAAAGTAAGCTGATTAGCAGTACAAAAGTAAGTTTTAGCTATGCAATAGTAATTATTAGCTATGCACGAGTAATTATTAGCTATGCACGAGTTATTATTAGCTATGCACGAGTTAGCTGATTTCTTAGACTATAAATTGCCAAAAAAAATTAAAAGGAAAGAGAAAAATATTTTTAAAACCATGTGGTACATATAGCATTTTAACTACTTATTAAATTAAAAAGAATTGACTTTGAATTCAAAATTTATTTTAAAAATAATTGAAATTATATCAAAGGCAAAATTTGAAGATTAATTAAAATATTTTAATGAGTATAATGAAATGAAATTACCTGTATGTTAAACACTTTGTAACTGGGATATAAAAATTGTAATATCAATTACTGAAGTCCACAGTTAAAAATTATAATGTTTGAATCAGTACAAAGGCTGCAAGCAAATGACTTCCTGGTGAGTTTTACTGATAAGGTAAACTTTTTGTCCTGTTTACTGGAAAACAACGCCACCAAAAAAATGTGAGAAATCTAATTCCCTATTTAAATTGAAAGCTATCAAAATATAGAAATCGTACAAGTATGGCCATCTGTCAGTGGTTAAGTTAAGCGCACCAACTTGCCTTGTAGATTCCCATACTCAACTAAAGTAGTGGCATATAATCGATAAAAGGAATCTATAATAATAGTTTATTTTCCATGCCAGCTGATTTGCCTTTGCAATTTCTATTTTATATATAACCACAAATATTAACAGATGTAAATAAGTAGTAAAACGTATTGATAAATCAGTAACATATTACATGTTATAGGATTTACTATATATAGAATGAGAGAAGGAAAGGAAAATAACCATATGTACTCCATAGTAAACAAAAATATAAAAATTGAAAAATAGATCTGATGTAACTAAATTTTGTAGACAAATTGTTTCCTGGGATAATAATGCTGTATTACATCGGATATGAGATACATAATAATGTTAATAGAAAAACAGGACTAAGTTCCTAAGATATAAAATTAAGTACATAAAACAGTGTGACATGGTTTAGCAGTTATACATGTAAAATTCTGTTAGTTGAAAACAGTTTCACCTGCAAAAACTGAATCCAAAAAATATACAGGTCGTGCTAACTATCCACAAAACACTAGTTTTTAAATAAAACTGTTAAATGGACATAGGCCATGTAACAAATTTACAAGTGTAACTAAAGACAGGAAATATTAAAAACTGTCATTGACTGAAAGAAAAAAATATATATATATTCCTATGTATATTAACGCTATTCTACATGTGGACCTCCTGGAAACTGCTGTAACCATACACGAAGACGTGATCGCATCTGTGTAAAATTCAGAAGAAGAATAGAGAAAAATGTGTACTATAATAGTAGTGTAGCGTATACTTACAGCTTTTAAATAGTAAATGCCCACACACCGATAGATCAGTCAGGGTTGTGGGTTAGTTTAAGTTGATTTTTGAATATCTTTTCCACATATATATTATATATATATATATATATATATAGGCACTAATTGTAATAAACAAAGTATGACTGGAAATTTGAAATAAGCTAGTGTGGGCGCCAGCCGATTATATCGACAGAAAGGGATATAAAACAGACAAATAAAATTAGATATAAGAAATTTAATAGTACAAAATACAGGAAAAATGTTGCACAAGTTTCAGCGAGTGTAAAGAATTATATAACTTATAACATTGATGGTAAAAATAATAAACGTGGATATCATCCTTTTGAGCTGTTCTTTGTAATATAACACAGACAATAAATAATTTTAAACGTATAAACAACACTTAGTAACTAACAGAAATAAATAACAAAAAGCAATGTAAATGCTCATCTCGAAATAGAAGAGATAAGGGTATAGTTTAAATCATATGGCCAAAAATGTCAAATAAACCCATTTAACAGCTGTTTGATGGTTTACAAATATGAAGTTCAATTGCACTCAGATAGAATTAATCCGGATCTGTTAATCTTAATAATGTTAAGAAATAAGTAGTAAAATTTGACACAATTCATCTTGAATTTAATTAAATGTTCATTTTATATAACTATTTTAATAAATGTATCGTAAAAGTATACTGTCCCTTTAACATAAAATGACAGTAATTTACTTGCCAGCAAAAAAGTATAGAGTTCCTCTTGTAGGTGGTAATATTTCCAGTAGGGGTGGTTTTGAAATACCAATAGTTGTAAAATATTATATAAATACCTTGTGAATTCTGTAAAGCAAATTATAAGAAAGAATTATTTTATTGGGAGGCCATTTTGTTGTTGGATACGTTTAAACTTCTACCCTTTCTCTAGGACTATTTTAATTTTCATTCAATAGGGCGAGTTTGATGATAACGCTGATATGGGATTTTGGAATGCTCAATGGTGGTAAAAAGAAAACAGTGAGTACAGTAAAATCACGCAACAATACGGTATGATCAAAAAAAGCCTAGAATAATAAATAATGTTGTATAAAGAGCATAATAAATTTACTTTAAAGCTCATGAAACATGAGATAAAATGCATTCTGATTAATTAGAAAGTTACCTTAGAACTTATGAGGCCTTTTCGCGAAAATTTCAAGTTTACACAAATTGTCACTTCTTGAAAATTTTTCAGTACAACTCTGTCAATAACTTGGCACCTTTCTTGTATGATCACATGTGCTATTTTACCATATACTTTGCATTTATAGTTAAGTTAACTGTATATGAAATATTTCACACAATGGGTATATGTTAATGCCTATCTATCTTAATATTTTGACTCCTACTATCTATAGATAAGTGTTGTACAATAATTACTTATGAATCACCTTGTATATATTTACCTAGTCTATCCTTTATTTCTTGCTTGTTTGAAATGCTTTAGAAAAAACTTCACTTCGAACAATAATAGCACTTCTGAAGGAAATGTGGGGTGAAGGTTGTCTTGCAAATATGTCAATAAATATTAGTTTTATCAAATAATTACTAGAGACCAAGAAAAAGCTTATAAGCTTTGAATGAATTCAGTTTGATTTTTTATTTCTACGGGAATGACAGTATCACAGATATGGATTTTTAAAGATGATGTCTGAACGTTTACAAGACGAAATATTTTGTTTAAGTGTTAAATATTTTAAAGACCATTGCACTTACATTAAAAATATTAATATACAAAGTTAATAGTTATATTCCGTCGACCGTGTATTAACGAGTTCTTTCATTAACGGATGTAATATATTAATGACCCCCATTAATGAGTAATTTTACTATTAATTAACGATTTTAGTATAAACATACATAAAATAAAATATCCAAATCAAGAAGCCATCTCATTAATATATTTGTCACTGCCAAACTTATATTTCTGAAATTTTTGTCATACAAGTTGAGTAAATAAATACCGAAGAAAATATTATTTTAACACGGCCAGAAATGACAAAACTTGCAAATGCAGCATCGTTAAGTTGACTGCCAGAAAATAGCAGAAACTCGTATGAGAAAACTTACGCCTAATTTATGTCACGAAATAACTAAATCAAGACGCTATGTCATCAATATTTTTCACTGCAAAATTAATGAATAATTGAATTTGATTTTGAAAAAAAATTTAATCAGCTTTTTTCAATTTTTTCAAAAATATAGTCGATAGAAAAATATTTTAACTAACCCGTATATTAAAAGTCGATTAATAATCTTGACAATTAACGGGCTCGCTAAGCTCGCGCGTTATAAATACCTCGATTACTAGTCTCCGTTATTAATACCTACACTTGTTCGTTAACAGTTATTTAACAAAGTATTTGAAAAAAAATGTGATTGGACCCAATAACCAATTTGATGGGCTGTATTTGCTCGCAAATCGCATAATATTGTATTATTGGACTGGGATATCGATTTTTCAAGCGTTACACGGCTGAATTAGAATAAATCGGAACAGCCATGGCACACTTATGTGAATTCAAAAATACAATAATGTATAGGGTAATTCGTTTGATGTTCAAAAGCTATTGCCTCTTCCTGTGAAACAGGAAATGGAAATAATTTATATGTCAAATAGTGACGCTTATTAGGTAGATTGTTATATAATATTACTTTCAATCATCTATCTTTAAAATTAGTGGAGATGTACACAATTCTTTACACATGTTACACTGCAGAGGTTGTGGATACTGTCTAAACAGAAACCAAATTTATTTGCTTGTTTGTTCGTTCGTTCGTTCCTTCATTCGTTTATTTATTTATTTGTTACAATAGTAGTAAAATAAGTATTGCGAAATAATCACAAACACAAATAATATACAATCTGTAGTCAATAGGTAAAAAACTGACAAATTATAATACAAGATCACTAAGTCACAACAAAAGTTGACCATTTTAGCATACGTTGTACCTACCCACAAGAGTTCGTAACATCTTATATTATATTAAAAAAAATAAATAAAACCAACTATAGAACTGACGATATGCGTATACAATAAAGTACGAATCATGTCTTATTCCTTTATACAGTTCAAATCATGAATGTTGTCATTTATGTTATTATTTTTTAATTTCCGAATTAAACATCTGAAGGTTACACAGAACGACACGCATGGGCGTATCAACGTACGCAAAAGACAAATATTTTGTGATGGAAATATCTGGACAATAGTAACATGCGATACAATAAATCTTAAAAACCGTTACCGCATTTAATTTAACAATTCACCTCAAGTGTTCTTATGAAGGTAAAAGGGAACATCCGTTAGGTTTTTCGCGATTAAAACACTCATTTAAATTCACCACCATGTCTCTGACTACTGCTTTCAATGTTTCATCCGTCGCACGCTACTGACTTGACAGAGAACTGACAGAATGCTTAACGTTGGTTGCGGCTACGACTAACGCTTGTAATGGTACACATCACCTAGATTTATATATTTGTTATAAAATGATCCTATTTTATTACCAAAACAGATTTTCAAAATACTAATGTATATCTGCCTGTGCATATGAATAAGTACAATAAACATAAAAATAAAAAAATAAAAAATTGGGGGAACATGAAGTCTCCATTTACTTCACATTCACAATTTACTTTTAAAGATATGTTTAAAAATTTCATTATGTAATTAAAAATATTTTACTTTCAGAATTTCTCTGAATAGACAATTAAAAACAATTCTGAAGAATTTACGAATTGCCTCTAAAATACTTCTTCATCTCAAGCATCTATGATTTTTGTTTGCAGGTATAAATTAGCTTTAAGTTTTATAAAATTTTAAAGAGTTCTACGATAGCTAGAATTTTTTTAAAACATTGCAAGTAAACTAGATAAAAAAGTCTATAACTGGAAATTATTTTCGAACATACAGGGCGAGCCAAGACGAAATTACAGGACCAAGTGCCTTTTTTAAAATTGGAATGCTATGTACATCAGTACAATTTTTGAAGCCTCTTTTTAGGCTCTATTCATTCCTATATATTAGCATTGAATATCTTACAACCAGTTGGATGTATTGATTTTTTGTTGAAATAATGCAATCTGCAGATGGATGTTAACAAAATCACCAGCCACAAATATGTGTTTTAAGAAAAACAGCTTATGTGAATACCAGTTACGAGACATATAATTAATGTTTCTGAAACATTTTTATTTCCTAAAAATGTACAGGGTGGCCAAAAATAATTTTTTAATTAAGATCATTTTAAATTAAATTTTTTCAATTTTTTCAAATGGAGCACCCTGTATATTTTTCGACGTTGTGATGTAGAAATGAAAACCGAATATTTTTGTAAGTACTTCCCTATGGCTAATTGCAACCATTTTCGTTTTCTAAATAAATAAGTATCAAATTCAAGAATAAACTTAAAAAAAGAGGTTCTCTCAAAAAATTCATTAGAAAAATCTATAATAGGTGTACGACGTGTTGCCCATTTTGATTGACACACGTTTTTATGTAATTTGTTGATATTTGTAATATGTGTTAATAGTTTTCAAAAAACATAGATAAGGGTTCTTCTGGGTAGTTATATTTATATACATCATCCCAACATTAATTTTTTACAACTTATTGTGACAATGTCTGCTCGTCAATTCTTTTTTTTTTTGGATTCGTTTACTTCTTGCTCGTTCTTAAAATTTACTTTTTCATAAAAGTTGGGACACATTGTATAATGAACTGTAATATTTATTTTCATAATTGCTGGAATTAAATTTGCCTTAATTTAAACATACCAATTATCTTTTATTGGGTATTACATCTATCTCTCTAAAAGGGATTCACAAATTAGGCTAAGTGAATGGGATTAACCAAACAACAGGCGGGCGCTATTATTAGCTCGAGGCGGCAAACACATTAGGGTCGCCTATATCTAATTGGGCATTAACAAGTTTAGAGGTTGCCCTTATTGGCTGATTCTGTTTATGATGAAGATAGCAACCTTGTCTAAAATATATACATAAGTTTACCAGCTTTGACAGTCAGTTGATTAGAAAAGTGCAAAGCAAGTGGATCAGTGTTAAAGCCGTTTTAAGTGTTAATTTTATTAAGAGAAATCCTAGAGCCAATTGTTAAATTCGCTGGAGTATCTGACATTACAATTTAAAAATGAGTACTTCGAACGAAGAATTACTTAATTCTATACAGAATTACCAACGAAGCTTAGACAAATGTGAGTCTCTCTGCTATGCCCAGAAAATCGTTTTGCAAGAAATACAAAGCGGCAAAGAAAATGCAGTTGGTAAGGATTTTTCTATTATATCATTACTATTCTAGTACACATCGCCATAAAGATATATACCTATTTAAAATATTACTCAAATGTGAAATGACTTTTTTGCGGATACTTCTAGAGTCATAGTATTTGTCTACAGAAAGTTGCTTGGTGAATAGGCTCCCGGAGAATATTTGAATCATATTTTTGGCGTAGGTACATATCAACAAAATATCAAGCTTACCATATACTAAAGTTAAATTATTGTTTTAATTTGCAATTTTTTTATATTAAATATTTAACGGAATAAGTTAAGCTCACAGAGAAACAACAGAATATTGTATCCTTTGCTTAATGTATACAGAAAATTACAAGAAATTTACTCAAGCAGAAAAATCATTCATTACAAAAAAAAAATACTGTTTAAATACCTGTGAGTATTTTTATTAGTTTAACTTCTTTTTCTTTCTAGATGCTTCTAATGACGCTGCATGTGCTGACAAATATATCAGTTACTGCCATGAGAAAAACTCAGATAAAAAGATATCCAATAATCAGGACGTGGGCGATCCCAATAGGAAACATAGAAAGAGCAAGATTAGTATCGATGGGTACATTACAAAGAGGCACCATGATAGTAGTGATTTCGAGTCAAAGGGAGATATTTATGAAGGAAAACACAATAAGTCATCAAAAAGAAATAGAGGAAACGAATGTAGTGGAAACGAAGAAGAGAGACATGAAACAAAAAAATATAGACATAGTAAAGATAGTTCAGATTCTAAAAGCTATAAAAAACAAAGAAGTTTTAAGTCTAGCTCCAAGCAAAAGTCCAGTTTGGGGATTAAAAAGGACATAGTAAAACGACCAAAACCTGCAAACTCCGAAAATATTATCAATGGCGTTGATTCGAGTTCAGGGACTAGCTTCACTGAAGTTTTGGGAATGTGCGGCCAGAGGATTAGCAAGAGTTCTAGTAGTATTAAAAACAAATCTAGTTCCTTAGCCAACTACGAAAAACCAAGAAGTAGCCCTAGATGTATGGCACCTGACTACAGCTCGGTGAATTCCTCAAGAGACTCTCCTCCTAAAGGAGTGCTAAGTCAAGATGAAACCCTGAGCCAGTTTGTTTCAAATAAAACCAGGTGAATATTTTATAAATTTTGCCCCCAGATGGGTTGAACTTATGCCACATAAGGTAATAAACAATTTATTAACGTTACCTCCTTGTTACAGGACTAAAATATGCACTGGAAAAAGGTCACCTAAAAACGCCGAGACATTATTTGATGTCAACATAAATGGTAAGTATATTTCATTATTACTTATTTGTACTGATTTTGGGAATGGGGGCCATTGGTTTAATATCTGATGTTCGATCAGTGTCAGCTATTGACAGAGAATTTCATCAGACCCGTTAACTCAATAACAAGGCGATAAGCCCAAATAGAGGATCTTGGCAGAGGCCTACATTGTATGTATGTACGTGTCCTTTGTGTAAAGATGTTAAAATTTGTTCCAATATATTTTCTGAATAGCTGAAAATTAATAGTTCCTGGGAACTTTAGATTATGGCAGTAAAAGTGGTTGAATATGGCTTTTGATTGTAAAGTTTGTGGAAAATATTTTTAAACATTTCATTATATTTTTGTGTATTGCTATTATTAAATAGAGTGATTCATTGAAAGGAAGATGAAGAAGGTTTGTTGGGTGGGGATTCTGAGAGGTGGCGTTTATATATTTTACAGCCAGATTTCAGCAATTTAGATATATGACATGGTGAATTTTAATATAGGTGTGGAATTTGTCATACATTTTACCTGCAATCAAACTATCTATAGCTTCTTCTTTATGTTTAACTAGATGAATAAGTCGGTATTTCTCGCGATGCTTTTAACCTCTGTCTCATCCCTGATTAAAATTTTATGGGTTTTGAATTTTTCCATTTATATGGAAAGCATTATTTGTGAGTAACTGCCTTTAGAAGAAACATACAGGGTTAAGTCCTCTATGTGAACATAAACCATGACAATTTTCCTATTTTTTATCCAGAATTTTGAAATTCCAACAATGTTAGGCTAGACTGCACTGAGTCATAATTGGTTCATTGTGAAACAACTTGTTATTCATTTCAAGTAATGCTTTCCGATTTTCCCCAATAATATATTCAGATCACTCTACACGTATAGAACTTTTTAGGCTTAAAGGTCCGATACATATATAGACTACTCTATGTAAGTATATTATTAATATTTAAAAGCATTGATTACCTGAAATTAATAAGAATGTAAGACTGTTGTTGATGATTAATAATTGGTGATGTATACCAAAAATTAGTTAATATCTGCAAATGGTTACAGACGAAAAGACTTTGGTAATAATTAATATGTAATCCTGTGTATTCGTAAATACTGACCTAGCATGCTTTTAAATAAGCATTCGGTGCTTGCTTGGATTGCCCCGATGTTTCGTTATAGTACGTGCAGTTGGTCTTCAATCACCCTCTTTTATTTTCTCTGTATACTCTCTTCATTTAAATTTTCGTGAGAGACTTTATTTTATTATATAAGCAAATGATTAAATGTTTTATGGTTATTACAGGTATTACTGGTTTGAGATCTTAGGTTTTTCTCAAAAAGTGTTCCCATGTACATCTTAAACACCGAAGGATATTCTAAATACTGACTGAAGAGGTAAATATGCAGTTAAACCCATAAATTTGCATAATGACCATTCGGAATGACCTGCATAGGTCGTACGTGTATGTTTGAGAAATATTTTTTGGAGAATGCTTGACAATTAGGAACTAGGATTGACTTGTAATCTCCTCTGTGTAAATATTGTATATGAAAGTAGTAAGCGTTTGGGGTTTCCTTCATTCAACGATAAATTTTCTCCGGCAGTGTCATAGTAATTTGCAATTCGCTATTTTCCAGAGAGTTTTTCATTATGTGGATTGAATAGTTGCGGAATCTAAGTCCTTCAGTTTGAAAAAGAGTCAGATACAGTCGAATACCTTTTCATACCGCCAAAAATGGTGGTTGCTTTTAGATTGACGTGTTTGACTGTTTGTATATTTGAAGTTAGGTTTGTTATTGTGCGAACTACTCTGAACATGTTTGTTTAGGCCTTTACGGAAATACTAATATCTTGTCCTCAACTCATATTAAAACTTTTTTTTTATTTTAGCACTCAAGCATACTGGAGGAGCACCCTACCTCACTCTCACGCCAGTCCTAGAGAAGGCCACCCCGAACCAACTTTTCAACGTGGAACATCAAATCCCTTACCTCCTAGAGGATACGGATGGGCTTTGGCAGTTGCATTGCCGAAAAGAGTTTAGGAATAAAAAGCGAGAAGAACTAGGATCTTGGCGAGAAATGTACATGCGTTGTTTAAATGAGCGAGAAGAAAGGCTCAACGCTGTCACAGCCAAAATCAAGCAATCCCAGAATAAGTCGATGACCATAAGGACTACTAAACTTGCTTACATTGATTCTTCGACCAAGCCGTCTAGAGATATTGCCAGAAAACAGGTAGGTTTTTTTATTAAAGCATTTTTGTAGTTATTAGTTATAATTTTTCTATGTACAGGCTAAAAATGATGCAACAGAACCATTCTATAAGAAACCGGCTCAGACTCCTGCTCCAAGACTTGCAGCATTGGCATCACAAGCAGACACTGGGAAGGTGACTGCTTCTAACCCTGAACGTAATGTGGTAGACAGACCAAGTGAGTATTTTTTAAATCATTTTAATTTTGAATAAATTCAATAGATGAGATAGTGCAGTGTAGGTTAACTATATGAGTCTAAAAAATAATACATTTCTTAAGCATAAAGTGGAAGTAGTTGCAAAGTCATTGCTGGCTGGATATCAGTCAATAGCCTAAATAGGATGCCTTTAAAAGTGTAATATGTAATTTTTTGGGATTTTCTGCATTTCTCAATTTTTCCGGTTATCGAGTTATAACAGAGTTAATCAGGACTATATCAAAGAACAGAATATCTATTTTTTCTCACAAATAAGCAAGAACATATCAAAATTATTCATGTGAATTTTCTATCTGACTCTTCATATAGTTTTGTTAAAAATTGTAATTTGTGCTTATTGTAAATTAATATCCTATATAATTTTAAGTGATATTTTCATTAAAAAACTAACTTTAATTGTGACAAAATACAAATACAAATACACAAATACAAATACACAAAATATAAATACACAGCTAATGCAGAAATTTAGTGGTTTCAAATCTGTTCTATTACATTCATTGCTGCCCTCCAAGTAAATAATTTCATTTTATAATAACTTCCATATTGCAGTAGATTGCAACACTATGCACTAATTATAGTAAACTCTGGATCAATTTAATCTCAAAAGCAGTGCTGAAAATTATTTTCAAAAAAGGCTCATAGGATAATTAGTTTTTTTTATACATTTATTTAACGTCGGCCTATTTCCGCTACTGAGGCCTATCACCGACGCCTGTAGACGAACTACCCCCAACCAGGAATTTTGCCGAACCTCTTCCCTTAAGAAGAGTAGGGATCTTTTACTTGCCTAACATTTAATAGACAAGGGACCGACGGCTTTACATCCCCTCCGAAGGATGGTATATCTCCTATACAACCCTCGCCTAAGGTTGTATAGCTTCCGCGTATACACTGATATACAAGCCGCTGGAAGATGTGTGAGGCGAGAACGCGGTTTCCGTTGGAATGGTCACCAATCCAAGTACTAACCGCGCCTGTCGTTGCTTTACATCGCATACCGAAGTATGTACATAGTAAAGACGCAACTACGATCGCCCCTAATTAGTTTTATAAGCTGACATGTTTTATAGCTTGGTCATGGAAATGTTTCTAAAATACTGTACTGCTACCTGTCTTGTAAGATATTTTAAAATTTTGTTGTAGAAATACTTTGATGACAAATTTATAAAACAATTCAGTTGCACACAATAGAATAATACTTCCAGCACCTCTAATATAATCAATTACCGTACTAGAGGCATTAGTGAAATAAAAATAAATCAAATAATCATAGAACATTTAAATTATAAAACAAATTTGCTGGTTCCTATATATCACCAATCATAGATAGAAAGAAGCACTCCTTGCTCATGACTAAGGTTTTCTGATGTGTTATTAGTTCATACATGAAGTAGACCTGTATTGGGTTTTAATGAGTTTTTTATTTTATATAGTAATTCGTTGACGAAGATCTCTCGGAAATTTTCTTATTGTAGATTTTAAATTCTCATATTTAGCTTCTTCAATATTTAATATTAGGATTTTTATCAAATGGGTGGTTGAATATGTTTCTAACATTATAATTATTTAATTTTATATCTGTATCTTTCAATAAAAATTGAATATATTGATTTTAACTGTATGCTTTTCTCTTTTCAGTTAGAAAGACTGTGGCGACTGTGAAGACGAAAGCACCCCTAATGGCGAAAACTTTATTGTTTATGAAAAATAGGTTTAAGAGATAAATAATTTCCAAGAATATTTTCAAACATATTTTTATTTTACATGA
Organism: Leptura quadrifasciata; assembly: GCA_963675555.1. Lineage (NCBI taxonomy): Eukaryota > Metazoa > Arthropoda > Insecta > Coleoptera > Cerambycidae > Leptura > Leptura quadrifasciata. The sequence continues at coordinate 66,242,432 of OY776681.1, forward strand.
TTCCCTTTTAAAATGTGTGTTTATAATTTTGTACACTGTATATATTTTAAAAAAGACATGTAAACACGTAATTTTGTTAACTTAGCACGATGTGATATTTGTATAAATCTAATGGTGAATTAAAATTTGTTTAAATTTATATGTTCTGGTGTGGTGTGGTGTTCAGGTGTTTTGATGTTTGTGGAAATCACATCAGGCTAGTAACAAAGCAGAGGTTAATACTCTCTCCAGGACTATCGAAATCAGGACTCCACATATTTCAAAACAGCCATTCGAAAGGTATTGCAATTAATGAGAAATTTCTAGAGAACGCTATAAAAGCTTATAAACTAAGAATGAATCCAGTTTTTTCTATTTTGGTAGAATTAAGACTTTGGATGATACGGAATTTTCGAAATAGTGTATGGTACTTAGGTCAAAATTCTTAAAACTCATAAGTAAATATTAGTTAAGCCTTCATTTTGTTTTATTTATCTCTGTAGCATAAAACGAGAAAGTTATGACCTAACAATATGCTTTCTCACATTTCTAAAATATATATACAGGGTGATTCATAAGTAATGGTACAACACTGTAGATAGTAGGAGTAAAAATATTAATATTTAGCCCATAATGCTTTAATGAAGTGTTTATATAGGTAAAGAGATACAGGGTGTTAAATTTAACATGAAATTTTTTAACATCTTATCATGAAAATTATATAGGGGTTATTTGTGGTGGAAAATTATAATACACCTTTCAACTTTCGTCTAGCTCCTAGAGTAACTTTTTCATCGGCATGTTTATCGTAGATTTTTCATAAATCTTGTATTCCTCTATCATTTCATTATATGCATGTTTGATGTCTCTAAATGCAACAGGTTTTGAGGAAAGTGCAAATCAAGAGTTGCATATAAATTTTTGCCTTTTCAAATAAATTTTTTTTTAATTAGGCGTTGTTATACATCATTATCACAGTAAATAAAGAAACAGATTTATCAAGTAGGCATAAAGAGAAAAAGTACCTGTTAAACAATTAATCTTTCGAACAATAATTGGTTGTTGAGGAGAGTTATATTTAATTATTAAGTGTTGTGTTTTTTATTTGTTTCTAATATCGTTTAATAAAAAATGCCACTCCATAAATTTTGTTCGGCTTCTGAAATGTCAGACATGGTTTGTGTATACTCGTAAGTCAATTTTTGCGGTCGTACTGTAGCTCGAAGTTACTTAGAACTATATCGAAGCAGATCATAGATTATTTAAAAATCTTTCTGGTGGTTTGGGAGAAACGGGTTCATTCCGCCCAAAACGTGATATTACTGGCCCTTAAAAAAGAATAGCTGTGGATCAAGAAGAAGTTTTAGTTCGTGTAGTAGTACGCAAATAAATACGCGGCGGTTATCGTCAGTAACTAGTTTAAGTCAGTCATCTATTCATAGATTATTAAAGATAGAAAAACTTAAACCATATCACTTTACTCCAGTGCAAAATTTGTTACATCGTGATCTTTCACAAAGGTCGCAGTTTTCATTATTTTTGCGTAAGAGACAACATAATGACCCTATGTTTATGAGACGAATATTGTTTACAGATGAGGACGCTTTTACCAAGCGTGGAGTATTTAATTGGATAAATACTCCTTCGTGGGAACTCGAGAATCATTATTTATCCAAGGAAAAACACTTTAAAATAAATGTGTGGTGTGCTATCAATGAAGACTGCATGTTATGGCTGATTAAATTACCACCAAATTTAAATAGTGCATCCTATCTGGACTTTTTAGAAAACATTCTTCCTGAAATCTTATATGATGTTCCGATAAAATTAAGAAACAATATGTGGTACATGCAGGATGGAGCCCCAGCACATTATGTAGAAGTACGTAATCATTTAAATATGCACTATCCACATCGAGTAAGTAAATTTCCTTGGCCACCTCATAGTCCTGACCTCAAACCTTTGGATTTTTATTTTAGGGGCTACTGTAGGTATTCAATATGCAACAATAACATAAATATCTGGAAGGAATAATTGGAAAAAATTGTGAAGCTATGGAAACTATTAGGGATATCCGAAAATAGTTAATTAACGTTAGGCAGTCTAAATAAACGTTTAAAATGTATTGAGATTAATAGTGGTCAAGTTGAACATTTATTGTAGTAGGCAGGTCTTATACATTTTAAAGTTGTTCTTAGTTCTAGTTCTTATTATTTGTGATATATTCTTTATCATTTTGAATTGAATTATTTTTGCTCACTATTAAAAGTGCATCATTATTTGTTTTGTTTTAATGTCTGAAATTTTGAAGTTGTTAAACGTCATATAAACAATTACCACATAAGCGGTATTAGCTACATAGAGAAAAATATTTACAACTAAAGTATGTCGAAATTTGCTTCCAATTTAATTTTTCAAATTGTATAATGAATTTGCATGCAACTTTTCATTTGCACTTGTCTCAAAACTTAATTATACTTAGAGACTTGAAACAAGCATACCATTTTTTATTAAGAAATGATAAAAGAACACAAGATTTATGCGAAATCTGCGGTAAAGGTGCGGGTGAAAAAGTTACGGCCATTTGAACACATTAAACATAGCGTACGTAGCGCCCTCTAGGAGCTAGACGAAAGAAAGTTGAAGGTGTGTTATGATTTTCCACCACAAATAACCCCCACTAACAATTTTTATGATAAAATGTTAAAAAATCATAAATTACAAAAGAAAATAAAAAATTTAATTTTAACTCTAACACCACTTTTTACTTATAACCACTTCATTAAGGTATTATTGGTTAAATCTTAATATTTCGACTCTGACTATCTATAGTTAAGTGTTGTACTATTAGTTGTAAGTAACCCTGTATATCTTTACCTAGATGCTCATTTTTTTCTTGCTTGTTTCAAATGCTTTAGAAAAACCTTCGTTTCGAACAATAATAGCACTTTTGAACTAAATGTGGGGTGAAGGTTTTCTTGCAAATAACTCAATAAATATTAGTTTTATCAAGTAATTGCTAGAGACCAAAAAAAAGCTTATAAGCCGTGAATGAATTCAGTTTGATTTTTTATTTCTACGGGATTGATAGTTTCACAGATATGGATTTTTATAGATGATGTTGGACGTTTACAAGACGAAGTATTTCGTTTAAGTGTTAAACATATTAAAGACCATTGCACTTACATGAAAAATATTAATATTCAAGGTTAATAGTTATTTTCCGTCGACCGTATATTAACGAGTTGTTTCATTAACGTATATAAAATCGTTTATTAATAACTCCTATTAAAGAGTGATTTTGCTAGTAATAGACGGTTTTAGTATAGACATACATAAAATAAAATATCCAAATCAAGATGTCATCAGTATATTTGCCACTGCCACGCTTATATCTCTGAAATCTTTGTTATACAAGTTGAGTAAATGAATACCGAAGAAAATCTTATTTAAACACCGCCAGAAGTGACAAAACTTGCAAATGCATCGTTAAGTTTACTGACAGAAAATCGAACGAAAAAACTTACTAATGCCTAATTTATGTCATGAAATAACCAAATCAAGGCGCCATGTCATCAATATTTTTCACTGCCAAATAAATGAATAATTGACTTTGCTTCTGAAAAAAAAAATTATAATCAGCTTTTCTCAATTTTTTCGAAAATATAGTCTACAGAAATTTTTTTTAACTAACCCGTATAAAAGGCGATTAATAATCTTGACAGTCAATGAGCTCGCTAAGCTAAGCTCGCGCGTTATAATACCTCGATTATTAGTCTCCGTTATTAATACACTTGTTCGTTAATAGTTAATTAACGAAGTATTTGAAAAAAACTGTGATTGGTCCCAATAACCAGTTTGATGGGCTGTATTTGCTCGCAAATCATATAATATTGTATTTTTGGGCTGGGTATAGATTTTTCTAGCGTTAAACGGCTCAATTAGAATAAGTCGGAAAAGCCATGGTACACTTAAAGGAAAATTAAAAATTGAATTATAATAAATATTGGCGTTGGAAATGTCACTTATATGGTATCATTGGATTCAGAGAATTATGCAGAATTCAAGAATGCGATAATATATAGGGTACTCCGTTAGATACTCGAAAGTTATTGCCATTTCCTGTGAAACAAGAAATGGAAATAATAATTTATATGTCAAATAGTGCTTATTAAGTATATTATTGTATAATATTACTGTCAATCATCTACCTTTAAAATTAGTGGAGATAAGAGGGATATGCATAACTCTTTTACGTGTGATACACTGCAGAGGTTGCGTATACTGTCTAAACAGAAACCATTAGTTTTTTGTCTGTTTGTTTGTTTGTTGGTTGGTTCGTTTCGTTCGATCGTTCCTTCATTCATTCATTCATTTATTCATTCGTTTATTTATTTCTTCATTTGTTACAATATAGTAAAATGAATATCCCGATATAAACAAAAACACAAACAATAGACAATCTGTAGTCAATAGGTAAAAAAATGACAAATTATAATACAAGATCATTAAACCACAATAAAAGTTGACCATTTTTGCATACGTATACGAATTTTACAATTCACCCCAAGGAGTTCCTGCGAAGGTAAAACGGATTATCCGTTAGGTTTTTCATGATTAAAACATTAATTTAATTTCACCACCATGTCTCTGGCTACTGCATTCAGTCTTTTATACGTCTCACGCTACTGAGTTGACAGAAAACTAGCAGAATATTTAACGTTGGTTGCGCCTACGACTAACGCTTGTAATAATACATAGGTAAATAGGTACCGTTTCACCTAGATTTATATATTTGTTATAAAATGATCCTATTTTAGGAACATCACAGAATTTAAAAGTACTAATGTATATGTGCCTGTGCATATGAATAAGTACATTAAACATAAAAATAAAAAAATAAAAAATTGGTTGAACTTGAAGTCTCCATTTACTCCACATTCACAATTTAGTTTTAAAGAGAGGTTTAAAAATTTCATTATATAATTAACAATATTTTGCTTTCAAAATTTCTCTGAATAGACAATTAAAAACAGTGCTACAAAATATACGAATTGCCTCTAAAATATTTTTTCATCTGCAATTTTGTTCGTTGAAGAAAAAATTAAAATAAATATAAAACATCCATTTATATAATATCAATTATTAAGTAGACAATTTCGCAATGTAATTTTTGTGTTTAGACCTTCCCAAGTAGAAAAATAAATTCTATAAAGGTTGTTTGAACTGTTCTACAACAAATATTTGTTATATAAGAGTTGTAATAACCTTCATAAAATTTGTTTTGCTACCTGCGTATAAAAATAAGAATCATCTGTGATTCTTATTGTGGGTATAAATTAGCTTTAGGTTTTAAAAAATTTTAAGGAGTAAATTATTGCACGGTATCCTATATATAGGGAAGCAATTTTCATGCTTTAAATACAAAGTACAGTTGAATGCCAATCTTTACCCTTGTTACGTTTTCCAGCACTTTTTAAAAACGCATAGATACAAGACAAGTAAAATAAATGGGGTAACCCGTTGTGTTGAGATACTACCTGATTTATGGAGGGGAATTTTCACTCCTAGACGTGACCTTTGACAAATAATAGTAATAAACATTATTACTGTTTACATAGGCAATTATCATGTTTGTCATAGACAAAGCTACCCAAATGTCTATGATTGTTTCGCAGAAATGGCCTACTTTAGGTATATAAATTTTAAAGGGCTAGAATATATAACATAATATTTGTGCTTGTATTTTTGGCACAAAATAATGCACTAATAATGTTAATGAAGATTAAATTATTTGGCCCTTTTATACTAATTAATGTGTGTAAGAAGCGGTAATTTTTTTGCCTCATTTCGCATTAACGTTTCAGTTGAAACTTCAATTTTAATTTGATACAAGCAAAAAACAATAAAGTGTCTTGTTACATTGGCAACTTTACAGAATGAAACAAGACGCAAATTTTAAAAACGCAATGTATATAATTATACAAACCTGTTACATTTCAAAGAGAGGCGGTTATTTTTATGTAACAAATTATTAGATTTTATTATCAAGTTTCATTACATTAAACTAAGTGATGTAAAATTATGAACGTTCTAAAATCATAAAATAATAAACTGTCTTATTTTGGGATAAGTATGTTTTTCATTAAGATTGTTCTATTTAAGGCGTAGTTCATTAACGATTTACTAATATAATAATAATTTTTTTTCTCCACTTGTTAACCACAACAATACAGAATAGAATTATTTTCGCCCCATGTGTAAATTTGAGTGAGAGAGGTAGTTATTCATACTTAATTATAGCCGAGAAATCATAATTAAGCCATAAAAACTTAAAAATTTAACAAAACTGAAATTGAAAAAAAATCGTAACTAGCCCTCGTTTCTATACATGCGGATATATCTAATTTTTGTTAGTACTATACAAAAATAAGCCTTAATAGTGCAAAATTGTGATCCAACATTTATAAAGTTGTCCCAAAATATTTTCGAAGTAACCATTAAAATCCTACATTCAGGCACCATCTTTACAAGTCCGTGGTCACTTCAGGAAGTATTACTGGAAAACAGATATAGAAAGTTTTCCTATTATTATTCCACGTAGAATCAGTAGTACTTAAATCGGATTGCGGCTATTTTGGGACACCGCGTATAATAATAATACTGATCTCTTACATCTTGCAATACATTACGTACATTTAAGATTATTATTATTGTTATTATAAATACTATTTTAATTTATTATAGATCATTGAAACAATACCGATATTCACGAAATTAAAACTTATGAATACAGGCAATTGTTTTATAATATATGAAATTCGTAAGAAACCTAAATTCTCTGTATAATAAGGATAAATAAGGATAATTTACATTGAAAAAAGAGATAAATATTCTTACGAAGTAAATTTCATCATTCACGTTATTAATTAATTCTACAAATAAATATAAATTCTAGTAGAATTTACAAGTGTAATTAAAGACAGGAAATATTAAAAAACTGTCATTGACTGAAAGAAAAAGGAATATATATTCCTATGTATATTAACGCTATTCTACATGTGGACATCCTGGAAACTGCTGTAACCATACACGAAGACGTGATCTCATCTGTGTAGATTTCAGAAGAAGAGTAAGTGTGTACTAGTAGTGTAGCGTATACTTACAGCTTTTATGTAGTAAGTACGGGGCGAGCGTAGGTGCGTCTTTACTATGTACATACTTCGGTACGCGATGTAAAGCAACGACAGGCGCAGTTAGCACTTGGATGGGTGACCATTCCAACGGAAACCGCGTTCTCGCCTCACACATCTTCCAGCGGCTTGTATATCAGTGTACGCGCGGAAGCTATACAACCTTAGGCGAGGGTTGTATAGGAGATATACCATCCTTCGGAGGGGATGTAAAGCCGTCGGTCCCTTGTCTATTAAATGTTAGGCAAGTAAAAGATCCCTACTCTTCTTAAGGGAAGAGGTTCGGCAAAATTCCTGGTTGGGGGTAGTCCGTCTACAGGCGTCGGTGTTAAGCCTCATTAGCGGAAATAGGCCGACGTTAAATAAATGTATAAAAAAAAATAGTAAATACCCCCATACCGGTAGCTCAGTCAGGGTTGTGGGTTAGTTTAAGTTGCTTTTTGAATATCTTTTCCACATATATATTTTTTATATATATAGGCACTAATTGTAATAGACAAAGTATGACTGGAAATTTTAAATAAGCTAGTGTGGGCGCCAGCCGATTATATCGACAGAAAGGGATATAAAGCAGACAAATAAAATTAGATATAAGAAATTTAATATTACAAAATATAGGAAAAATGTTGCACAAGTTTCAACGCGTGTAAAGAATTATATAACTTATAACATTGACGGTAAAAATAATAAAAGTGAATATCTTCCTTTTGAGTTGTTCTTTGTAATATAACACAGACAATAAATAATTTTAAACTTATAAACAACACATAGTAACTAACAGAAATAAATAGCAAAAAGCAATGTAAATGCTAAATGTCCGTCTCGAAATAGAAGAGGTAAGTGTATACTTTAAATCATATGGCCAAAAATATCAAATAAACCCATTTAACAGCTGTTTGATGGTTTACAAATATGAAGTTCATTTGCAGTCAGATAGAATTAATACGGATCTGTTAACCTTAATAATATTAAGAAATAAATAGTAAAATTTGACACAATTGATCTTGAATTTAATTAAATTTTCATTTTATATAATTATTTTAATAAATATATCGTAAAAGCATACTGTCCCTTTAACACAAAATGTCAGTAATTTACTTGCCAGCAATAAAAAATACAGAGTTCCTTTTGTAGGTGGTAAAATTTCCAGTAGGGGAGGTTTTGAAATACCAGTAGTTGTAAAATATTATATAAATACCTTGTGAATTCGGTAAAGCAAATGATAAAAAAGAATTGTTTTATTGGGAGGCCATTTTGTTGTTGGATACGTTTAAACTTCTACCTTTTCTCTAGGACTATTTTAATTTTCATTCAATAGGGCGAGTTTGATGATAACGCTGATATGGGATTTTGGAATGCTCAATGGTGGTAAAAAGAAAACAGTGAGTACAGTAAAATCACGCAACAATACGGTATGATCAAAAAAGCCTAGAACAATAAATAATGTTGTATAAAGATCATAATAAATTTACTTTACAGCTCATGAAACATGAGGTAAAATGCATTCTGATTAATTAGAAAGTTACCTTAGATCTTATGAGGCTTTTTCGCGAAAATTTCAAGTTTACACAAATTGTCACTTCTTGAAAATTTTTCAGTACAACTCTTTCAATAACTTGGCACCTTTCTTGTATGATCACATATGCAATTTTGCCATATACTTTGCATTTATAGCTAAGTTAACTGTATATGAAATATTTCACACAATAGGTAGATGTTATTGCCTATCTATCATTCACAGTTCTCATCTATATTTCTTTTGCCACCTCAATAAGATAATTCCGAGAAAAAATGCAACTTTTTATATTACCACTTATTTTTCAGTTTTAATTTATAGGATATTAATGTTTAGATACTAGGCAACTCAAAATATCCAAAATGTGTATGTTATTTAGACTGGTATTAATTAAGAATTTATTGTGATGAACTCATTTACACTTATAACGGGTTTGCTCAAATAGCGAACCGTTTCAGTAGGAGGTCGATATGCAGTACAGTTTTCAACTTAATTGGATAAAGAATTTCTTACTGTGGACTTAATATTTTCTGAATTTTAAAATACAATGTAAAATTCACCGTGTCTGGCATCTGTGTATGATTTCCTAAGACGAGCAAAACTTTTTATAAATAATCACTTTTCTCGGTAAATCAAAAATAAGAAAGTTTACAGGAGTGCGGAACCCCATTAGGGGAGGAGACACATCTAATTTTATGCATTGTAAAATTAAACAGTTTTCATGATCTGAGAAGGCCACTATGTTCTGTAACAATTGTTATGTTAACAAAGAAATGAAGGGAGTATAAAAAAACTAGTAAAGTTTCATCTATGTATCTATTCATTTAAAAACATTAAAACCGCCTCGGATAATTCTGTTTTTTTATAAAAAAGCTCAGAAAAAAATCTGAGACGATTTTTTATTGCTTGTCTTTGCATACTTGTCATTTAGTTTAACGCTAATCCTCTGATTGTTACGTCGACTTACTACTTGAAAAATGCATGAGATATTAAAAAAATGTTAGACAAAAACAATCCTTCCGAAGTTCAAGTAGAACAGTAAGTTTGTCAACAATGCTCATGCCTAGTGAAGTACCCTGTATATACCCCATATATAAATTTAGTTTTTCCTATTTATATTTCCAAATTCAAGTAATTATTGCAGTTAATTCATTACATTTATTTATTCATATAAATTTGAACAAAGTAAAGTTACCAGAATGCATTTTAAAATTATATTCTTTTAAAGCAAAGTTAAAAGCTACAGTTTTAACTAAAAAGTTACATAAAATCTAGTCGAGTCGCAGAGTTTGTTTATTGTATATTCAGATAAACGTCAAGTACTTCGTGTATTCCCATAGTGTGAAATCGCCTATCCTTTTCTATTCTAACTATAGGAGGAGATAGAGAGTGGAGTTTTAAATCTGAAATGCTGCACAACACTACGCGGTATCAAATATTGAAGTTGTTAACGTAAACAAATACCACGTCCGGCTTGGGGGACGCTTAAACTGTGACGTCATTTACAATATAAAAGAAACTGCAGGGTCCAAGAAAAGGGGTAATCAGACTCGAGCTACATCGCAGGACATTGGGTTCGCTGTTGCTCCCTGGAGATTACAATTGCACCACTCCTTGGGTACTTCGCTGGACATTGAGCTCGCTGTACCTTGGAGATTGGATTGAAGCATACCCTAAGTACATCACTGGACATTGAGTTCGCTGTACTGACGCCGCAGACAACCATTCTTTGGCGTATTCGTTATGAAGTACCATTTTAACCTCTCTGTTATGCTCGACGAGTACGCTAAGCATGAAGAACCTGGGGGAGAGCATTCACGGCGATATAACGCTATTCAGAACGCCCAGAAATTCAGCTGACATAAATTTCTAAAGGTGATTACTTTCTTATTTCGGGACTCTATTTTTATTGGCAATTGCATTCATATTCTGGTTTCGACGGTGTGTAATAGGGTAAATTGACGCATTTGTGGTACTAAAAGAATATCAGATTTTTTTATTAGCTTTGATTTTTAAATATCATAATATTATATTGCAGTTTATTCAGTTATGATTTTATTCACGATTTTAATTCATAAAATTTCATTTTCTGAATATTTTGCTAGGGAAGTTTGCGTTAGCAAAATAATAAGTTTATATTCAAGAACTATAGCTTTTGACCCTACACTACAAGTTTACAAATACTTTTTCTTAGGCGCTTTACGCTGATATAAGAGCTGTTATAAAAGTCTTTGTCGACTTCAACCAATTTTATTTATTTAAGTACTAAATTGTCAACGATGTAAAGTTCTCGTGACTACGAGAACGTAATTGTTTGTGAACTGTGTTTGCAGAACATAACAGTAAAATGGGTGCCTTACGGACTATCGGAGTTCCATCTAAATCTAAAATTAACAGTCCGCTGTTTTAAGGACACTTGTCTACACCAATCTGTAAGGTCGTCGATCTTTTCGGCTACCCCATATTAACATCTGTTCAGTGCTAAACACTTACTACTGCTGTTTAATTTATCAGTCAATTGACACAAAATCAAATTTCCAGCGTTGTTTAGATTGTTCTTTCTAATACTATTTAAGCCGATTGGTTAGTTGCAGTCGGTAATTGCCATATATTGTATCCTGCTATCTTTCTTATCAGTAGACGAGAGCACAACTATAATAAAACTGGAAATTTCCACAACTATTAATTACTTGCAAAAGGGAAGTTTCATTCCCACAGCTCGTGAGTGTTTTCACTGAAACAAGGCGCCGTAGCCAACTACTACAGAAATTATCAAATAAACTTTTGTTAGATTCGAACATTTATTTTCTGTTATGTTCGTAAACTTTGACACTACAGTTGCGTTCTCTTTGTTTCGAAGTAACATCTTTGACGTTTGTTCACTCATGTTATTATCATTCCCAGACTATTATCAGAACTGTTTAAAATAAGTAGTATTGTCTGGCCGATAGCCGTGTTGTTTGAGATGCGAGGTGGCAATCGCTATTAATCACACGAGTATTGCGCCACTGGGTTTGAATCCCGGCTCCGGCCTTGGCACCGTCGGAGGAAATGGTAGTCTAATTTCTGTGTAGTTTAATTATTAATTATTATGTACATAGACTGTTGTCGCTGCTCTTATTCATGTCTATATTAATTTCTCAATGTAGACATGTGATATGTTTCTTCAGGCATTTGCCACAACTCTAATTACTCTTAAAATAATACAGCATACTTTTGTATAAGTTCTTGTTATTGCATAAAAACACTCAGTATATCTATAGTGTGGTCATTACTATAGGGACGCAAATTTTCCTATTATAATGTTTAGACAATTGTCTCAATATTTGGATTACTTTTGATTTCATGTATAGCTATTTGCTACATCAATTTATATAAAATAAAATGGTTTTTTTTTACTATTTTTTCCCATCAATTATTGTCTTTTCTTTTACCTTTACCTTTTTCATCATATAAGTAATAAACCAAATAAATGTTTTGTTTCAAAGCAAAATAGAAAACAAACTTAAAATGTACAGTGCAACCTTGAGTAATAAAATACTACATAAATAACATATATATTTAACTAGGTCTCTCAATTAATAGACAGTGTGTTCAAGTTTACCAGGTATTTCAAGTAACAGAGTGATTAATTTTCTAAAGTATACCGTATCAGACAGAAACAAGTAATATTAAACTTTATATAAAAGAACCTGTGGTAAGTAAAAAGGGTTACTACACACACAACAAAATTTGGGTCCTACACTAACAAAACTAGACGATCACGCAAGTGGCCAACCTTATTTGTTTATCCTTCAGATAAATAAATAGTAATGAATTTACTGGTGACATGATTACCAGGATTTCATTTGTAATTAAATAGGGTACCCACAAGCAGTTTCACTAGTGAGATTTTTTTTAATAACGTCGTTTCTCACTATCCTGTCCAATCATACGCTGGTACCATGAACATACTTTTGGTTAAGTTCTCGCAGTGAATGAAAAGATCTCTTGGCCGAATTTTTGAGGCGAGCTTTTCTCCTATTTGGCAAAAGTTACTATTAAAAATATTAAAAATCCGTTTAAAATCAGTTATTACATTCCTCCTTCCTCGATGATTTTAGCTATTTTTATCACCAATTTTATAGTTGTTAGTAAATTCTTAAACTGTTTCATGAATTTAAATTTTATCAATTTTAGCTTTAAAGTAACTATATTTATTTTTTAAATAGTAGCGGTTAATTTATTTCCGTAGTTAATATATACTGTTTTTCGATATTCGTTGATGTCTAGCTTGTGCTTGAAACAATTTGTCTTTCTGTTTAATGGAAGTAATTAGGCCTTAGAATATAACGATTTATTTTTTTGATATTTTATACTATATAACATTTGTTGATAGTTGCAATAAGTGTTAATATTTCTCAAAAAACTTATATAAGGGTTCTACTGGGTAATTATATTTATATATTAATATATAGCATTAATTTTTTACAATTTATGGTGACAATGTCTCATCGGCAATTTTTTTGAAGGATTCGTTCACTACTTGTTCGTTCTTAAAACTTATTTTTTCAATATAAATTTCGGTCGCATTGTATAATGATCAGTAATATTTATTTTCATGATTGCTGGAATTAAATCTGCCTTAATTTAAACATTCTAATTAATTTTTATTAGGTATTACATCTACCTTCCAAAGAAATTCAGAGATTAGGCTAAGTAGATAGGATTAATAACCAAACAATAGGCGGGCGCTATTATTAGATCGAGGCGGTAAACAGATTAGGGCCGCCTATATCTCTTAGACATTAACAAGTTTAGAAGTCGCCCTTATTGGCTAATGCTGTTTGTGGTGGGGATAAGACAACCTTGCCTAATTTATATATACATAAGTTACTAGCCTTGACAGTCAGTTGATTAGAAAAGTGTATAGTAAGTGAAACAGTTTTAAAGCCATTTTAAGTGTTAACTTTGTCAATAGATATCCTATAATCACTTGTTAAATTCTCTGGAATATCTGACAATATAGTTTAAAAATGAGTGCTTCGAACGAAGAATTACTTAATTCTATAAAGAATTACCAACGAAGTTTTGAAAAATGTGCGTCTCTCTGCTGTAACCAGAAAATGGTTTTGCAAGAAATACCAAGAGGCGAAGAAAATGCAGTTGGTAAGAATTTTTTTACTATACCTACCCTTCCATCTTGAGCATTAGATCGCCATAAAGTTATATACCTATTTAAAATATTCCTGAAATGTGAAATGAATTTTTTTACGGATATCTCTAGAGTAGTCTAAAGTCATAATAAAGTGCTGGGTGAATAGGCTTGCGGAGAATATTTTATTCACATTCTGGGGGTAGGTACATATCAATGAAATACCAAGTTTACTAAATACTACGGTTAAATTTTTATTTTTATTTGGATTGTTTGGTTAGGGCAATTTTTTTATTTTAACGTATTTAGGGGATCAAGTTGAGCTCACAGTCAGTTTTGCAGTTTTAACGAGGTCGGTGAATTGTTAGTTTACACAATTAAATTTTTTAGAGCGTGTTTTCCATCGGTTATTTAAATATATCTCGAGATCTATAAGCCCTACGAGTCAAACCGGGAAAATGGAAAATGAGTTGTACAATAAATATACATAAATTAGATTTAGCTCCAATTATTATTTAAAAAAAAAACAAATATTACTAAATTATGCATATTGAAATAAATTATTATTCTTTTCAAGAAAATGGGGAAATTTCTATAAAACTTTATGAAAATTTATGTCTGTCTTTAAACTACAATTTTCAGTTAAAGTTTGTCAAAGTGAGCATTGAACCAGCTGAAAACTGTAAAAATTTACACCCTTGTATGATCCTTTCATCAAAAGCGAGAAATATGCGTGATGACTCAAACTGAACCATCTTAAGAGTACTTTAAGGGAACTGGAAGAAATAGTACATTGTTTTATACTGGGTAAAAGTAATATTATTGTGCCCAGGTTGTAGTTGACAGACTAGCTAATATCACTTTACTCCACATATAACACATTATTTTTTCTTTAAACGTCGCATATAAATAAATTTCTATTATTTTTTCTTCACTTTTAGTTCCGCTCGTGAGCGGCAGTAACAGACTTTTACTGCCGCTCAGAGCTCGTTAACGGTAATAAGATACCGAGTAAACCGATCAAACGAAGTGTCAGAGAAATGACAGGTTAAGGTCAAAAAATTTCTCATAAATGTCTCGTTTTTTGACGTTCGTAGAAAAAAAAATTATTCCAACTTTTGGACATTTTTGTGAATTTCAGGAAAATTGGTTGTAAACAATTTTTTTGCACCACCTTCAAAGGGCTCTAGTCTCGAAAGCACTCCCGGATTTATCTCCATAGGAACTTTTTTCATATTTTGACAACTATTATTTTTATCTAAAGTTAGAGATAGGGATTTCCTAACATTTAGTATATTCCATATATAGTGGGTACGCCCGAGTCGCGCAATCCCCGGAGTGCTTCTTTTTTAATTATTATTATTCTAGCTTCTGGAAATATTTTAACAGATTCAACTTTCTAAAATTGGAGCTTAAATATTTTTAAACAGTCAGTGCAAACTTCAAGTAAAGAGATTAATTTGTTTATTAAAATAAAATGGACAAAATGGTAAATGCAAAAGTCAAAATATCTCTGCAAATATGCATCATAGAAAGACTTCATTTCCTCAAATTCTTCTCTTTATCATATACTTTTAAATAGTATAAGAACAGTTTATATTTGAATTCTATTTGCAAGTCAAAATTTAATTTGTTTATAACCAATTTCTTTAATACGCAAGAAAATGGTGAAAAATTGAAATATCTAATTTCTTATCTTTAAGAACTCTACCGTTTGAGTACGCGCACATTTCTCGGTCTTGACGTAAAATTTTAGCAACAATTACGGTTCAGCTGTTTCAGTACGTATTCTGGTTTAAAATTTAATTAAAAATTGTGTTTTCTAAGACCCACATCTTAATAAATTGTTAAACAAGTTTTAGCTGAGTCGGCTGAAAATTTAATATGTGGTAAATGCGTTCTATAGCCAAAATAACTGGCATGGAGGATCATATCAACTTACATGCAATACAATTATTTTTTGTTAGACATAATTCTTTAGCTGTGATACAACCAGAATATAATTATTAAAAATATATTCTTTCGGAGGCCGCCTCACAGTATATTTTTTATACTTTTTCTTTGAGATATGCCATAGTTAAAATAATATAAACATCCTTTATAATCACAGATTGATAGGTATTTCCTTTTAATGAGTCTCGTCATTAACTCTTAGAAATCAATCCATAGTGTTTTTTATCTTCAATTATGTAATACACGATACTGAGTAAAATACACTGAATACATAAGTATGCATTTATTTATTATTGTAAATATATAGCTATTTTGTAGTTATCAAACAATTTTGTGATAATGATAGTAGCGCGTATTGAAATTGTCGACAATTATTGTCTCCCACATAGCAGGTAAAAAAAAATTCCGCGATGTGTGAACAGCACCCTTCGGTTTTAAGTCCATTGGCGTATTCACAACGTCTACTTATTTCTTTAAATCCGATAGTATTAAAAATGGTCATTATTTTTTCTTGCTATGGCGTACCTCAACGAGTTTAAAAAAAATATATATGTTATTGGGCCGCTTCCAAGGCTGGCAACTTATGGTATCATAAATTTTTTTTAAATTCTGCAAAAAATATTTGATCCTACATGTTTTCTAGTTTGGTCTTTATATAAATACAAGGCATATTAAATTTTTAAACAGCTGTTTTAAAACGTTCCTGAGATTTTGATCTTCTCTTATTTTCAGTTTTGTTTATTTGCTAGGAAACTAACGAATCTAGCTGTCTGAAACCTTCCTATACTTTGCATTTTAACGTTATGCACCTATCCTGAGGATATGAATTAATTACATATTTGCAGGGGACCAATCCACCGTGGTTATTTCCCAACGGATTTTCTACGGTCACATATTTTTAATTTTCTTGCAATTTTTTCAGAATTTCCCCTAAATTAAGAATTAATAATTATCAGTCCAATATTTTATTTACTTGTGAATAAGGAATATTCATTTAAATCAAAACAGGGTTACCACATTTATGAAGCATTAATACAGGGTGTTTCCTAAATACGTTAACAATTTTCATTAGGTGATTATACCGCCAATTTAAAAAATACAGAATGCCTTCTAATGAAGGTGTGGCCTAAAATATTTCCTAAGGAAGCTACAGCTCTACTCTATAAAAATGGCGTCCAAAAGACGATTTTCATATATTAAATCAGCAATATTTGAATGTTCTCGCACCAAATCTTGTACAGGTCTCATCACTGATAAAATCTTATGTTTTGGGATGCTACATTGAAACCATCATATTCTGGGGCTCAGTAATAGGAAAGTCTCTATTTTATCTTTAGAATTAATTTCTTATTTATTTCTCTCAGAATTCTAAATCGCGACACTAAAAGTATACTGTACTTTACCTTCAGATATGTCCTTGTTTTCTTTACAGGGTGAAAATAAACTATTTCGTGATTCGCCGACTGTTTCTCAAAATGTCCACACTTCATGTAAATCTAATCATACTTAGAAAACATCCTGTATTTAGGTAAACATATGCTTAAATATTTTCGGTTATTTATAGTTGTGCCCATTCTCCCTTAAAATTATATTAACACAAGTAACAAAAAGATGTAATGTCACCCTCATGAAATTTGTTAATATTTGTTTAACTAGTGAACACGGTAGAATCTCCCGCTTTAATTTGAGGGTATTACTATATGAAAAATATAGAAATGTAATATCTTTTGTTTAGTATATACAGAAAATTACACGAAATTTTCCTAAGTAGAAAAATCGTCCATTACCAAAAAAAACTGCTTAAATACCTGTTGGTTTTTTATTAGTTTAACTTTTTTTTTCTAGAAACTACCAATCACCCTACATGTGCTGATGAATATGTCAATTGCTGTCATGAGGAAAACTCAGATAAAAAGGTAACCAATCATCAAGACGTGGATGGTCCCAGTACGAAACGTAGAAAGAGAAAGAGCAGCATCGACGGGTACATTACAAGGAGGCAAAATGATTTCGAGTCAAAGGGAGATATTTATGAAGGAAAACATAATAAGTCCTCAAAAAGAAATGAAGGAAATGAATGTAGAGAAAACGAAGAAGAGAGACATGAATCAAAAAAATATAGACATAGTAAAAATAGTTCAGATTCTAAAAGCTATAAAAAACAAAGAAGCTTTGAGATTGAAAACAAAAAACCAGATTATGATTCTTCGTCTGTTAAAGAGACAGATAAGTCTAAATTAAAACATAAAGCCGATAGTAAATCCAAGACAAAGTCTAAACACGACTCTTCTAAATATAGGGAGTCAAAATCTCACTCGTCTCGTTCTAGCAAACATGGTAACATAGACAAGGACAAATCAAAGGAAACGTGCAGATATAGGAAAGGTGAGTCTCGATCCCTTAAGGAAAGCAGAAAGAATCATAATAGTTCTAGATTCTATCAACGAGAAGAGAGTAGCCAACCATCCAGGTCTAGCTCCAAACAAAAATCCAGTTCGGAAATTAAAAAGGACATAGTAAAACGACCAAAGCCTGCAAACTCCGAAAATATTATCAAAGGCGTTGATTCGAATTCAGGGACTAGCTTCACTGAAGTTTTGAGAATGTGCGGCCAGAGGAGTAGCAAGAGTTCTAGTAATATTAAAAACAAATCTAGTTCCTTAGCCAACTACGAAAAACCACGAAGTAGTCCTAGATGTATAACACCTGACAACAGCTCGGTGAATTCTTCAAGAGACTCTCCTCCTAAAGGAGTGCTATGTCAAGATGAAACCCTGAGCCAGTTTGTTTCAAATAAAACCAGGTAAATGTTTTATAAATTTTGCCCCCAGATCGGTTGGACTTATGCCACATAAGGTCTTAAAATATTTATTAACGTTGTTTCTTGTTACAGGACTAAAGTATGCACTGGAAAAAGATCACCTAAAAACGCCGAGACGTTATTGGATGCCAACATAAATGGTAAGTATATTTCATTATTACTTCTTTTTACTGATCTAGGGAATGAGGTCATTGGTTTAATATCTGAAGTTCGATCAGTGTCAACTGTTGACAGAGAATTTCATCAGACACATTAACTCAATAACAAGGCGATAAGCCCGAATAGAGGATCTCGACAGAGGCCTACCTTGTATGTATGTACGTGTCCTTTGTGTAAAGATATTAAAATTTGTTCCAATATATTTTCTGAATATCTGAAAGTTTAATAGTTCCTAGGAACTTTAGGGTAGGGCAGTAAAAGTGTTTGAATATGGTTTTTGATTGTAAAGTTTGTGGAAAATATTTTTAAACATTTCATTATATCATTGTATATTGCTATTATTATATAGAGTGGTTCATTGAAAGGAAAATGAAGAAGGTTTGTGGGGTGGGGATTCTGAGAGATGGCGTTTATATATTTTACAGCCAGATTTTAGCAATTTAGATACATGACATGGTGAATTTTAATATAGGTGTGGAATTAGCCATACATTTGACCTGCAATCAAACTATCTATACCTTCCTTTTTATGTTTAACTAGATGAATAAGTCGGTATTTCTCGCAATGCTTTTAACCCCTGTCTCATCCCTGATTACTGCATTTTCCATGTATATGAAAAGCATTATCTGTAAGTAACTGCCTTTAGAAGAAACATACAGGGTCAAGTTCTCTATGTGAACATAAAACATGACAATTTTCCTATTTTTTCTCCAAAATTTTGAAATCCCAACAATGTGAGGCTAAATTGCACTGAGTCATAGTTGGTTCATTGTGAAACAACTTGAAGAAAATTATTATTAATTTCAAGTAATTACTGCTTTCCGATTTTCCTCAATAATATATTCAGATCACTACATGTTTAGAACTTTTTAGGGTTAAAGGTCCGAAACATAATATATAGACTAATCTAAGTAAGTATGTTATTAATATTTAAAAGCATTGATTACTTGAAATTAATAACAATGTAAGATTGTTGTTGACTATTAATAATTTGTGATGTATACCAAAAATTAATTAATATCTGCAAATGGTTACAGACGAAGAGACTTTGGTTAATAGGTAATCCTGTGTATTCGTAAATACTGATGTTTCATTATAGTACGTGCAGCTGATCTTCAATCACCCTGTGTAATATAGATATCTTTTGTTTTCTCTGTATACTCTCTTCATTTAAATTTTCGTGAGAGGTTTTATTTTATTATATAAGCAAATGTTTAGATATTTTAAGGTTATTACAGGTATTACTGGTTTGAGATCATAAGTTTTTCTCACAAAGTGTTCCCATGTATATTTTAAACTCCGAGTCATAAACTAAATACTGACTGAAGAAGTAAATATGCAGTTAAACCCATAAATTTTCATAATGACCATCCGCAATGACCTGCATAGGTCGCACGTGTATGTTTTAGAAGTATTTTTTGGTGTATGCTTGACAATTAGGAACAAGGATTGACTTGTATTTTCTTTCTCTGTGTAAATATTGTATATAAAAGTAGTAAGCGTTTGGGGTTCCCTTCATTCAACGATAAATTTTCTCTGACAGTGTGATAGTAATTTGCAATTCACTATTTTCCAGGGAGTTTTTCATTATGTGGATTGAATAGTTGGGCACTCTAAGCCTTTCAGTTTCAAAAAGAGTCAGATACAGTCGAATACCTTTTCATAAAGACAAAAAAGGTGGTTGCTTTTAGATTGACGCGTTTGACTGTTTGTATATTTGAGGTTAGATTTGTTATTATGTGAACTACTCTAATCTTGTTTGTTTAAGCCTATATGGAAATCCTGTCCTCAACTCATATTAAAACATTTTTTTAAATTTAGCACTCAAGCATACTGGAGGAGCATCCTGCCTTACTCACAAGCCAGTGCTAGAGAAGGCCACCCCGAACCAACTTTTCAACGTGGAACATCAAAACCCTTACCTCATAGAGGATACGGATGAGCTTTGGCAGTTGCGTTGCCAAAAAGAGTATAGGAATAAAAAGCGAGAAGAACTAGAATCTTGGCGAGAAATGTATATGCGTTGCTTAAATGAGCGAGAAGAAAGGCTCAACGCTGTCACAGCCAAAATCAAGCAATCCCAGAATAAGCCGACGACCATAAGGACTACTAAACTTGCTTACATTGATTCTTTGCCCAAACCGTCTAGAGACAATGCCAGAAAACAGGTACTTTTTTTTATTATTAACGCATTTTTGTAGTTTGTTTTGTTTACTTCCAGGCACGTAGGCGTAGACATGATAGGTCAAAGTTACTGTTTTGAAAAACACTAATAAGCTCTATTAACCACTAATTTCTCATATCTGTTAACTTTAGATAACAACTTGACGAAATATTGAAACATTATCGGTACTTGTCTGTTTTGAATATAACAGTTAATCATGTTAAAAAACACATAAAAGTATTTTTATGGATCACTACTTTATAGTTTCACCTGTATCATTTGTTTAGACAAATCTAGAACTCTATACTTAAAAAGGTCATTTATATGATTAAAAGTATTTTCAATAATCCAGGAAAAGATATATAAGTAACAAAATGAATA
This sequence comes from Leptura quadrifasciata, assembly GCA_963675555.1. NCBI lineage: Eukaryota > Metazoa > Arthropoda > Insecta > Coleoptera > Cerambycidae > Leptura > Leptura quadrifasciata. Next base: position 66,263,732 of record OY776681.1, read on the forward strand.
CATCCAATAAAATCTTACCAGTTAGTTCTACCTCCATACATCTTATATATATTCCATAAAAATGCAGAATGTAACCTAATCTCAGTCAAATTCTTGTTAGGCCATTTATCAGCCTTTATTGTGCATTTTTTTCTTAATCTCCTCTGTCAACTGTAACAACTTCACATAAACAAAATCGACAACAAGATCAATGTTAAGAATATATCCTATTTATCATATGGCTATCCAACTAAAAAGTGATTAATAAAACCACAAATTTAATATTTTACGTCCGTTTCTGTTAGAATTATTTTAATATTAGACAACCCGCGATTCCAGAAGCCAGAGGCTTGTGCGGAAGGGGGTTACACATTGAAAAAACATTTATTAATTATAATTTTTCTATGTACAGGCTAAAAATGATTCAACAGCAGCATTGTATAAGAAACCGGCTCAGACTCCTGCTTCAAGACTTGCAGCATTGGCATCACAAGCAGACACTGAAAAGGTGACTGATTCTAACCCTGAACGTAGGGTGGCAGACAGACCAAGTGAGTATTTCTTAAATCGTTTTAATTTTCAATAAATTCAATAGATGAGATAGTGTAGTGTATTTTGCTAAGCAGGTTAACTGTATGAGACTAAACAATAATACCTTTCTAAAGCATAAAGTAGAAGCAGTTGCAAAGTCATTGCTGGCTGGATATCAATCAATAGCCTAAATAGGATGCCTTTAAAAGTGTAATTTTTTGGGATTTTCTGCATTTCTGAATTATTTCGGTTATCGAGTTATAACAGAGTTACTCATGACTATATAAAAGAACAGAGTATCTATTTTTTCTCACTAATAAGCAAGAAAATATTAAAATTATAAATAATAATAATTATAATTATAAAATATCCATATAGTTTTGTTAAAAATTGAAATTTGTGCTTATTATCATTAAGGAATTAATTTGTTGAAATTAATTGTATTATAAATTATTATCCTATATAATTTTAATTGGAATTTTCATTAAAATACTAACTTTAATTGTGACAGGATATAAATACACAGCTGATGCAGAAATTTAGTGGTTTCAAATCTGTTTTATTACATTCATTGCTGCCCTCAAGTAAACAATTTCATTTTATAATAACTTTGTTGCTGTTTCCATATTGCAGCAGATTGCAACACTATGCACTAATAATTATAGTAAACTCTGGATCAATTTAATCTCAAAAGCAGTGCTGAAAATTCTTCCGTACGTTACGAAAAAGGGCCATAGGACGATTAGTTTTATAAGCTGACATGTTTTATAGCATGGTCATGGAAATGTTTCTAAAATACTGTACTACTGCCAGTTTTGTAAGATATTTTATAATTTTTTCGTAGAAAAACTTTGATGATAAATTTATAAAACAATTCAGTTGCACACAGCAGAATAATATTTCCAGCACCTCTAATATAATCAATTACCATACTAGAGGCATTAGTAAAATAAAAATAAAACAAATAATCATAGAACATTTAAATTATAAAACAAATTTGTTGGTTTCCATATATCACCAATCATAGATAGAAAGAGGCACTCCTTGCTCATGCCAAAAGTTTTCTGATGTGTTATTAATTCATACATGAAGTAGACTTGTATTGGGTTTAAATGAGTCTGTTATTCCTATATTTTTTATTTTATATAGTAATTCGTTGACTAAAATCTCTCAGAAATTGTCTTATTGCAGATTTTAAATTCTCATATTTAGCTTCTTCAACATTTAATATTAGGATTTTTATCAAATGGGTGGTTGAGTATATTTCTAACATTGTAATTATTTTATTTTATATTTATATCTTTCGGTAAAAATTGTATATATTGATTTTAACTGTATGCTTTTCTCTTTTCAGTTGGAAAGACTGTGGCGACTGTGAAGACGAATGCACCCTTAATGGCGAAAACTTTATTGTTTATGAAAAATAGGTTTAAGAGATAAATAATTCAGTAGAATATTTTGAAACAAATTTTTATGTTAAATGATTCCCTTTTAAAATGTATGTTTGTAGTTTGGTACACTGCATATATTTAAAAAAAGACAAGTAAACATGTAATTTTATTAACTTAGCACAATGCGATATTTTTTTAAATCTAACGGTGAATTAAAATTTGTTTAAATTTATATGTTCTGGTGTGGTGTGGTGTGGTGTTCATGTGTTTTGATGTTTATGGAAATCACATCAAGCTGGTATCAAAGCAGAGGTTAATACTCTCTCCAGGACTATGGAAATCAGGACCCAACATATTTCAAAACAGCTATTCGAAAGGTATTGTAATTAATGAGAAATTTTTAGAGAACAGCATAAAAGCTTATAAGCTAAAAATGAATCCAGTTTTTTTCTATTTTGGTAGAATTAAGACTTTGGATGGTACGGAATTTTCGAAATAGTGTATGGACTTACGTCAAAATTCCTAAAACTTATAAGTAAATATTAGTTAAGCCTTCATTTTGTTTTATTTATCTCTGTAACACAAAACCAGAAAGTTATAACCTAACAATATGCGTTCTCACATTTCTAAAATATATATACAGGGTGATTCATAAGTAATGGTACAACACTTAACTGTAGATAGTAGGAGTTAAAATATTAAGATTTAGCCCATAACGCTTTAATGAAGTGTTTATAGGTAAAGAGACACAGGGTGTTAGACTTAACATTAAATTTTTTAACATCTTATCATGAAAATTAGTAGGTGGGGGTTATTTGTGGTGGAAAATCATAACACACCTTTCAACTTTCGTCTAGCTTCTAGAGTAACTTTTTCATCCGAACCTTTATCATAGATTTGTCATAAGTCTTGCACTCCTCTATCATTTCTTAATAAAAACGGTATGCTTGTTTCACGTCTCTAAATACAACAGGTTTTGAGAAAAGTGCAAATCAAGAGTTGCATGTAAATTCTTACCTTTTCAAATAATAAAAAAAAATTAAATTAGACCTTGTTATACAGCATTATCACAGTAAATAAAGAAACATATTTATCAAGTAGACATAAGGACAAAAAATACCTGTCAAACAATTAATCTTTCAAACAATAATTGGTTGTTGAGGAAAGTTTGATTTAATTATTAAGTGTTGTGTTTTTTATTTATTTCTAATATCGTTTAATAAAAAATGCCACTCCATACATCTTTTTCGACAACTGAAATGTCAGACATAGTTTGTATATATTCGTAAGTAAATTTTTGCGGTCGAGCTGTAGCTCGAAGGTACTTAGAACTGTATCGAAACAGAAGGCAGCTTGAACACTGATTATTTAAAAATATTTCTGATCATTTGGGAGAAACAGGTTCATTCCATCCAAAACGTGATATTACTGGTCCTTCAAAAACAATAGCTGTGGATCAAGAAGAAGATGTTTTAGTTTTTGTGGTAAAAAATCCGCAAATAAGTACGCGCCGGTTATCGGCAGTAACTGATTTAAATTAGTCATCTATTCATAGATTATTAAAGAAAGACAAACTTAAACCATATCACTTTACTCCAGTGCAAAATTTGTTACATCGTGGTCTTCCACGAAGGTCGCATTTTTCATTATTTTTGCGTAACAAACAACATAATGACCCTATGTTTATGAAACGAATACTGTTTCCGAATGAGGCCACTTTTACCAGGCGTGGGGTATTTATTTCGAGAAATAGTCATTCGTGGGAGCTTGAGAATCCCTATTTATCCAAGGAAAAACACTTCCAGCACGAATTTAAAATAAATGTGTGGTGTGTTATCATCGGAGACTACATACTAGGGCCGATTGAGTTACCACCAAACTTAAATGGTGCATCCTATCTGGACCTTTTAGAAAACATTCTTATATGCAATGTTCCAATAAATTTAAGAAACAATATGTGGTACATGCTGGATGGGGCTCCAACACATTATTCTGTAGAAGTACGTAATCACTTAAATATGCATTATCCACATCACTTCATTGGTCGAGGAAGTAGATTTCCTTGGCCACCCCGTCCTGACCTCAATCCTTTGAATTTTTACTTTTGGGGCTGCTGTAAGCATTTGGTAAGCAAAAATAACCTAAATACCCGGAAAGAATTATGGGAAAGAATTGTGAAGCTGTGGAAACTATTAGGAATAATAGAGAATCGTTACTTAAAGTTAGACAGTCTCTAAATAAATGTTTAAAAAAATTTATTGAGGTTAATGGTGGTTATGTTGAACAATTATTGTAGTATAGTTCAAATGTGATTTTAGAGGGCGGAATATTAAAACATAATATTTTTAGTCGCAAACTCCTCTATAAAATCCTTATTTTACTATAAGGAAGGCGGGGCACATAGCCCGGAGAGTAGCTATTGGTTGCAGTCTGGTTACTTTCCTTATAGTAAAATAAGGACTTTATAGAGGAGTTTGCGACTAAAAATATTATGTTTTAATATTCCGTCCTCTAAAAGCACATTTGAACTATGCTGAGCCCAGTCGGGCTACTTATTTTTCGATTGCAACAGACACTGGACTGCTAGATGGCACCTGCTGATTATTTTACATGTCGCTATCCCAAAGATACCGAAATGTACTAAATAGTCAAGTGATCCTCGCGTCGGTCGTCATATGCCTACTTTGCACTGACGAGAGCCAACAGCTCGAAACTGCTGTCTGCAAGTGGTGTGTGACGACTGGCACGAGAGCTCCTTTAAGTAGGATCAGTCTTTCGGCTGGTGTTTGTTGCAATCGAAGCATTAGCGTTTTGATGGTAATATGAAATTATTACACTTAACGCGCCAGGTTTGTAACTTGTAATTTAGCGCTCGGCGGGGCACATAGCCCGGAGAGTAGCTGTTGGTTGCAGTCTGGTTACGTCCCTTATAGTAAAATAAGGATTTTATAGAGGAGTTTGCGACTAAAAATATTATGTTTTAAATATTGTAGTAGGTATTATACATTTTAAAAGTTGTTCTTAGTTCTAGTTTTTATTATTTGTGATACATTGTTTATTATTTTGAATTAAAGTATTTATGCCTACTAGTAAAAAGTGCATAATTATATGTTTTGTTTTAATGTCTGAAGTTGTGAAGTTGTTAAACGCCATACAAACAATTACCACATAAGCGGTATTAACTACACAGAAAAAAATATTTACAACTAAAGTGTGTCGAATTCTTCAAATTGTATAATGAATTTGCATGCAACTTTTCATTTGCACTTTTCTCAAAACCCATTATTGTACTTAGTGACTTGAAACGAGTATACCTTTTTTATTAATAAATGATAGAGGAATAAACCTTATGCGAAATCTGAAATAAGGGTGCAGGTGAAAAAGTTACGGCCTATTAAACACACGTACGTAGCGCCCTATTTTAGCTAGACGAAAGTAAGTTGAAGGTGAGTTATGATTTCCCACCACAAATAACCTCCACCCACCAATTAAAATAAATATTAGTTTTATCAAATTATTGCTAGAGACCAAGAAAAGCTTATAAGCTGTGATGAATTCAGTTTGTTTTTTATTTCTACAGGATCGATAGTTTCGTGGATATGAATTTTTAAAGATGATGTCGGAACTTTTACAAGAAGTATTTAGTTTAAGTGTTAAAGATCATTGCATTTTCATTAAAAATATTAGTATCCGAGGTTAATTGTTATTTTCCATCGACCGTGTATTAACGATTTTTATTAACGTATATAAAATCGTTTACTAATGACCTCTATTAATGAGTGATTTTAGTATTAATAAACGATTTTACTATAAACATACATAAAATAAAATATCTAAATCACGAAGCCATATCATCAATATATCTGTCACTGTCAAGCTTATAATTTCCGAAATCTTTGTTATAAAAGTTGAATAAACTAATACCGAGGACAAAGTTTATATTAACACTGCCAGATGTGAAAAAAATCGCTAAGTTTACTGCCAAAAAAAAGAGAAAACTTACGCCTAATTTTTTTCATGAAACAACCAAATTAAAGCTCCATGTTATCAATATTTGTCAATGCCAAATTAATGAAAAATTAAATTTGAATTTGAATAAAAATTTATAATCAGCTTTTCTCAATTTTCAATCAGCTCACTAAGCTCGCGAGTTATAATACCTCGATCCGTTACACTTGTTCGTTAATAGTTATTGTGCTGACCCGCTATTCAGCCAATGAAATACAATCTTCTTCCAGTTCTCATTTATTAAACCATTAACAACAATAACAATACTTTTTAACATCAATATTCAAATATATACATCATCTGACAGTCGTGTCAGAATTCCCTCATAGCTCTCTATTCTCAACTATATCCACGCACTTGCCTTAACCGTTTGTTTGTCAACCATTTATTCACAGGATGTTCGCACTGGTCTCCACATCCCTTCTTTTCTTTTTAGTTTCAATGGTTTCACCATTTTCAAGAGAGGAACCGATATTCCGATTGATTCCTCAACTGGGACCTGATTTCGAATTTGAAGTCCATGGTGTTGATGGCTTTTGGTCGAGAATCAATGACCGGTCCATAGGATCCGTGATGACCTTAGAGTGTGCCCCGCCTGATGGAGAGACCTTTGTGGAATTTGTAATTTTATTAAGATGGCTAACATTTCGCGTAACTGTTTTTCCTTCTTTATCGACTAAGATTACTTCATTCCCATTTCTCCGAATGATCTCATATTCAGTGTTACCAAAGTTTGGCGTCAACTTATTGGGAAATATGACGTTTTTTAAAAGTAATTTATCTCCAAGTTGGATGTCATCTTCTTTGGCATTTCTTGCCTTATCTTCTCTCTCTTTCCCTTTTTGTTTTCTGACAAGATCCAGGTTATATGTTTCCACACCCACTTGTTCGTTAACAATATCATCCAAGGATGGAATTTTATCTCGAATGTTTCGCTTATATAGTAGTTCAGTTGGTGATTTTCCGGTAGTACCATGAAGCGCTCCGTTATACATTAAGATGAAATTTTGTAATTCTTCTTTGTAGTTTCTTCCATTGGCGTGGCTAATTTGCAATCTCTTCAAAATCGATTTATTCATATTTTCTACTTCTCCATTAGCTTGAGGCCAATGAGGCGGTGTTTGAATTAGTTCGATAGCGTTATTTTAACAGAATTGCCTAAATTCGGCGCTTATAAATTGTTTACCATTGTCGGCTCGAATTGATCGTGGAATACCTACCCGGCAAAACATTTCATTTAGGTGCCTGATTATGAGTGAGGATGTTGTTGACTTTAGAAACCTAATTTCTTGATATCGAGAACGTTAGTCGATGACTACCAGAATTTGTTCCTGATTCGGTAACGGTCCCATTAGATCTAATGCTAAACATTGCCACGGTCCCATTGGAAATGTATGTCTAGACATTAAAGATGGTTTATTAGGCTGTGAAACTAACACACACTCACGACAACTTTTTACAAATTTCTCAACCTGTCGATCAATATTTGGCCACCAAACCTTCGCTCTCAATCTTCGCTTCATCATCGACTCTCCTGGATGTCCCTCGTGAGCTAGTTGTAAACTTTGTGCTCTTAGTGCATCAGGAATTACAATATTGTTCCCACGCAGTATTATTGGTCCTAGTGTGGAAAGTTCTAAGCGAAAAAGGAAGTACTTAGTTGTTTTTCTTATCATCAATGTTCCATGTGTTCTCCTTAATTTTGTTTGCGACGTCAACTAATTCTTAGTTTAGTCTGCTTTCAAAAAATAATTGTGAGATACGCAGAGCTCTTGGCACTGCTTTTTCTACCAAGCAAAATACATGTTGTTGACTACCTTCGTCATATGCCTCAGTACAATTTAATTGACATAGCCTCGATACTGGATCGGCTATGTTACTTTTACTAGAACGGTAAATTACTTTAAATTAATAGGATTGCAGACGTAGTACCCAACGTTCTATTCTTGCTGGAGGTTTTGAGGTGGGTTTAAAAATAGCTTCTAGAGGTTTGTGGTCAGTCTCTAGCTTAAATTCAAGAGCAGCTAAATAAAAATGAAATCGTTCTACCCCCCAAACCAATGCCAAACTCTCTTTTTCGGTTTGAGAATATCTTCGTTCCACATCCGAAAGGCTTTTACTCGTAAATGGGATAACTCTTGGTGTTGTATCGTCATCAAATTGTAACAGAATAGCGTCTAATGCTACTGGACTTGCGTCAGCTATTAATCTGGTCTTTTTGTTTGTATCAAAGTATGATAATGTTGGTAACCTAGATAACGCTTTCTTCAGTTTGTCGAAATTTTCTTGCTGTGCAAGAGTCCACTGAAATTATACATCTTTTTTTGTTAATTGACGAAGAGAGTCTGTTGTACTGCTTAAGTCTGGGATAAATTTTCCCAGATACGTTATTAGACCTAGAAAACTTCGTACTTCTTTTTTCGTGGTAGGAGCCCTTGCGTTCAAGATGGTTTCGACCTTATTCTGATCTGCCTCAATGCCATTTGATGATAACTTGTGACCCACGAACACTTCGCTTCGTTTAGCTTTGCATTACTTTTTTTTAGAACCTTTGAAACCTGTTGTAAGTACGAATCATGTTCATCTTTTGTGTTTCCAAATACAATAATGTTTTCTATGTAATTAATACAATTTTTACACGATGCTAGTATTCCTTCGAAAATTCTTTGAAAAATTGCTGGTGCTGAATTCACACCGAGCATAAGTCTTTTATAACGGAATATTCCCTTGTGTGTGATAAATGAGGTTATAGTTCTACTCTCTTCATCCAACTCCAGTTGTTGATAAGCATTCTCTAAATCTAACTTTGAAAAATATTTAGCTCCCCGCAACTTTGTCATAAAAGCGTCAAAAGTTGGTAGGGGCTACCGTTCTCTGAGAGTAGCTGTGTTAGCTCTTCTCATATCCACACAAATTCGAATGTCTCCTTTTGTTTTATATATCACCACAATTGGAGAGATCCAGGCGCTAGGTTCGTTTACTCTTTCAATGATATCTCTTCGTAAAGCCTCCTCCAGCTTTCGCTCTACTAATGTTTCCACTGCCATAAGTATTCTTCTCAAAGGTTGTCGGATTGGCTTCACTGATAAGTCTATTGCGAATTTCACATTAACATTTTTGATTTTGGAAAAAACTGAAATGTCTTCTACCCTATTTAACGCCGTCACTCCCAGTTTTAAAATCCCCATCTGTTTTGCTGTGTCTCTGCCCAACAGTGATATGTCCCCATGCTCTACAACGTAGAACGAAGTAATCGTTTTGGGACCATCACAGATTCCTATGGGTGCTTGGAATTTATGTTTTATATCTAGCGACACGTCTGAGGCGTAGGGTTTCAGCCATCTGCCCGAATTCGACTGAATGTCCCAAATGGTAGCTTGATTTTGGACCAACAGCTTCCAGTCGTGTCCGTTTACGATGTTAGCTTTGGAGCCTGAGTCTATTAACATAGATATATGTACTCCGCCAATTTTGCATTTAACTAACTCGTCCCGATTATTCTCGATGCCTAATAACTGAAGTTCTTCGTTAACTTTGAAGCAGTCAAGTACCTCAATTTCGGCTAGATCTTGATCGTCTCCACTCCTGGCTTCTTCCGCTCCAACGTAATTCACCCGATAATTTGGTTTCCTTCGCTTAACATCATATCTTGACGCCGGTTCACGTATCCTTTTGGATGATTTCGACTTACACTTGTATGCAAAGTGACCAAGAAATTCACATTTATTGTATTTAGACTTACGGGCTAGACGTGCTACGTCATTGCCAGCATGACCTGTCCTTCCACACCGTGAACATTCATTTTCTGATTTGTCATATTTGTATCGTGACGTTATTTTGTTAACAATACTATTAAAGGAAGGTTCTGGGAAGTTCAGTTATTTCATCTAATGTGCGTTCCTTCTGTAGGAGTTTCTTTTTTAATTCCTCAGAGGCCCAGCAATCGATCAATTTGTCTTTTAAATTAACTTCTATTGCTTCCTGGCTGGTGCTGCCAAATGTACATCTTGCTGCCTGTTGACGTATTTTCATTAAGAATTTCTTAAAATTTTCACCATCTGCTACTTTAATATTTCTAAACTGATGGCGTTCAAATGCTGAATTTTGTTTTGGAGAAAAATTTTAGTTTAATTTGTCTACCAATATTTTGAAAGCATAATTTTCGTCATTACCATTATATTCCTCTACAGCACCTGGAATGTTATATGCCACCTCTTGTAATTGTGGTCCCCCAAGATGCAATAGTTTATTTCTTTTCCTGCCTTGGTCCGTAATATCCTCCGCACTCAAATGAATCATGAACGATCGAACCCATTTTTCTCATTCTCATCGTAATAGAGTTTTATCTAAAGTGTCGCAAAGGAATGGTTTCATCCCAGAGTTCGCCATGTCCAAATCTAAAATTGTTACAATTATATGTAATTAACCTCTGCTCACCTTTCTGAGCGATTATTTAATTTGAATTTATTTACAATTGAATGTATAACACCAGAATTTCTTCTAGCACAATTGAATGTGCAACTACTTTCTATAAAAGTTTCTCTAAAAATCTTTTACCCACAATTTAATGTGTATCTGGTCCGTTTCTTGTTATTTATTTACAATTTAATGTAATTCAATAGTATAACGAAAACGCCCAGATTTCCGCTAGGTACAATTTAATGTACAACCAGGTAATTATTATAATTATAAATATATAATTTTATGTTTGTATAATATTTACAATTTAGTATATGTCAGATCATCCTCGTCGGCAATTGTGCTGACCCACTATTCAGTCAATGAAATACAATCCACTTCCAGTTCTCATTTATTAAATCATTAACAACAATAACAATACTTTTTAACATCAATATTCAAATATATACATCATTTGACAGTCGTGTCAGAATTCCCTCATAGCTCTCTATTCTCAACTATATCCACGCACTTGCGTTAACCGTTTGTTTGTCAACCACTTATTCAAAAGATGTTCGCACTGGTCTCCACGGTTATTTAACGAACTATTTGAAAAGATTGTGATTTTTCCTAATAACTAATTTGACAGGCTTTATTTTGCTAGTAAATCATATAATATAATTCACTTATATGGTATCATTGGATTCAGAAAAATATGCAGAATTCAAAAATAATATAGGATATTACAAATTTCAATAATTTGTTTTTAAGACTGAAGGGAGTAAAGGGATGCACGTGGTCTTGTTAACACGTGGTGTATTGAGGGATTGTATGTACTGTCTAAAAAGAAAAAATAAACTTATTTATTTATTTGTTACAATAGTAGTAAAATGAGTATTCCGAAATAATGCTTACAAAAACACAAACAATGAACAACCTCTAGTCAATAGTTAAGAATCTGACAAATTACAATACAAGATCACTAACAATAAAATTTGATAATTATATAAGTAAATCCAACTGTAGAACTGACGATATGCGTACACAATAAATGATCCTATTTTATAAACATCACAAAATTTCTATATATTAATGTATATGTGCCTGTGGATATGGATAAGTACATTAAACATAGATATTTAAAAAAAACATAATGGGGGAACTTGAAGTCTCCATTTACTATATTGAGTATTCATAATTTAGTTTTTGAGAGAGGTTTAAAAATTTCATTATGTACTCAACCATATTATGCTCTCAAGATATTCCCTGGACAGACAATTAAAAACGATGATGAAGAATTTACGAATTGCTTCTAAAATATTTCTTCATACGAACTTTTGTTCGTTTGTTAATTTTTGTCTTCGAACTTAATTCATAATATGTTACAGCCTTAGATTCGTCAAGTAACCCAACATACACAAATTTAGCGAAAAGTTTTTCATTAGTTTTGTAAGTACTCATAAGTGCACACCAGACATTTCTTATTTTAAAATGTATAATTATCTTATATGCTTATAGATTAAAAAAATTATGACCAGAAATGTAGTTTTGTTACATGTACCTATAATACATAACATGAAGTTACCTGTAACTTTTCATATTGCTTTGAAGTTATGAAGTAAGTCATTTATAAAAAATTTATTTTCATTGAACTCTATTGCCATGGCTAAAATGCGCAAAATCAAAATGAATAATGAATGAATTAAATGAAAACCCGGAAATATTAAATAACTGTTATTATTTTCCTATTTAGAAAGTAATTTGTTTCAACTAATATGACGGGAAGAATAAAAGAAAAAAAACATAAACCTCTAGGTATATGAAAATGAACCAGTAGTGCATAAATGAATTTTCTAATGAATTTATGCTAGATAGCATGACAACTTTTACGGATAATGTAAGTATACTATACTGTAGAAATTAAAATTAATGATGAAAATGCACCACTAACGGAAACGATGATGATATTAGAATAATTAATGCTAATACAGAAATTGAAAGTAGTGGAAAATCTTTAAAGAATATCGTGGTTCAAAAAGAAGCTGATCTCCACATCAAACTATCCGATACAATATAGATGATGGTAAATTTAGTTTTGAAATGGGATGTGTTGTTCTGTTATCCCTTGTAGCTGAAACTCTTTAGTATCGGATGACCTGTTTGGCCACAACTTGAAGATCAATTTTTTGATGAGTCATCGATCTACTTTAAATGACTAATTAAAGATCTAATTATTGGACAATCAATTTTTATAAGATGTAAAATTATTTTATTAAAAGTACATCCGTTACTGAAATTATCGAACATAGTGAAGTGAAGAAGACAGCGCCTGGTTGAAATTTGAATTACACTAACAAAGAAGTATAATTGACAGCTTTCGACTATGGGCGAGGTCAAAGACATATCCGTTTAAACAATTATTGATCATTATATGTCTCTATTGAATATGTACTTAACCTTGAAAATTAATAACGAGAATCTATAATTTTTCCAAACGATTTTATATAGTTTAAATAATAATGTGTCAAACTTTGGAGAAGTATTCTTTTCCTCAATGGTAACAATTTCAAAGAAAATTTCAAGTAAAAACATTTTCTTATGGCTTAAAAAACCATAAACGGTTTTTTAGTTTGCGGTCTCATAAAACCATACCATTAAGTCGTAGAGCATTTCTCTTAACCTCTGAATATTTAAGAAATCTTTTGATTGGTATTAATGAAAACATGTTTTTTTGTTTATTTTAACGATATTTTAAAATTTGCTTATAATTTTTTCATAATTATTGTCTTATGTTTTTTACAAATCTAAAAAATTTCAACGCTGTTAAGAAGTACATAAAAAAGTAACACTAAAAAAATAACGTATATCTATGTTGATTAGAAGCGCAACACTTGTTAAGGATTGGAGTACGAGAAAAAATTGTTTCGAAATTCCACGTTCTTCAGAAGAAGGCAAAAATTTTACCGTGTGTAATTTTGCATATATGTGTTGAAAAGAAAATCAACTAGCGGCCAAAATTTGTTACCTATAAAAATCAAACAATATAAATTTCAGGTCTAAATGTTAACTTACTAAGTAACATAAATACTAGTATGAGGAATGTACATTATTTTTCTTGTTGCCGCTTTTTAAGAGCTTTTTAACTATGTTCAATGACCGAGCATTGAAGAGTTAAAACTGAATGAAACATGAAATAATATTAAAATTAAATAATATGTTTTCCCATAATTCGAAAGAAAAACGAATCGAAAAATGTTTTAAACATCCAGAGGTTAACAAAAAGTTGATCTACTCCTCGATGGCATAATCCCATGAGGAAACAAATCAATAAACAATTTATAGTTTTTAAATTGTTTAAAAAATATTTTCGCTCGAAATTTTCTGTGGTTACTAATATCCATAAGGATTTTTCCAAAATGGTATCTATATTGAGACATTATTATTAAAGCTATAATAAATTGCTATATGTCTACATTTTTAATTTTCAGGTTAAGTATTTATATTTGTCCGAAACTTTACTGCGAACAATCTCCTTTCTCTTTTTTGCAATAAGACCAATACGACCAGAGATATTTTTACTAACCGATAACGGATGTTTTGCAATTTGCATTGTTTAAACAAACATGTTGCGACCTCATCCACAGTCAAAAATTTCCAGTCATTGCATACTTCCGATTTCAGCACACAACTATTTTTAACATTTTTATATATTACTTCACTCAGAAAACAAGGGTACTTAACTAGCAGTGATTTTCAAAAATATACAATATTAGAAGCATTTCGTTGTGGCCTTCCATTCCTCATCCAACTCGTTAAATATATTCGGGCTATGACCAATAGCGTTTAACAAAGTTACTTCTTATATAAATTTATGACCTACCTTCAAGAAATTATGTAAAAAAAATCTTTTAAAAAGTTGGCAACATGCAAAACAAAACGAAAAACATCAAACACAAATGAACAAATAAACATCCTGTCTAGTCTTTTCTGTTAAAAGCGATCATTTTCAAATTACAACGCTTCATTTTGCGACCGTTCCCTCATTGGTATATCATTAGAAGGCCCTTGCTGTCCTTCTGGAAACCCTATGTCCATAAAGCCAAACCAGTCTAAAAAAACTTCTCTTTTCCTAATCCAGAGGTATGTACATCCCGCTATAACAATTATAGGTATAAGTAATAATATCCATAGTAAGTTCTGAGAATCGAATGGTGCACCGTAATAGGTTTCTAACTCTTCTGAGTATTTATGTAGCCATCCCTTAGTTGCCTTAATTGTGAACAAGGCCTTATCACCATACTCCTTAAATCCTTTCTTTAGATATCCATAACTTATAAGATTTATTGCCTAAAAAATAAAATTTGTTAGTTATTACTGTTACTAACGTGTTTGTGTGGGTCATCAAAAGGACAATTTTTTATCACGAGGCTTCAACATTACAGCATGTTACAATGGGTGTAACGAAGCATTTTTCGTTACGGAAATCTGCATAAAATTTATAGTTAATTGTACTTTATATAATTATGTTTCTTGTTTTCGGTACCGCCTTAAGCGACCTACTGTATATTATCCGAAAACATTCACCATTTGAATACCTGAGTATTTATTTAAAGCAGCAAATATTTGTAAACGGAATTATTGTTTATTATTTAAAGTAATTAATTCAATAATTAGTTATCTGTGGCCGATTAAATCCGTTTCTTCTTCGTAGTTGGTTAGAATAATTATTTGAAACCGATTCTATACATTACAAAAGCCAGAATACTTTATTTATACTAACCAACGCACGTAATAATAATTTACCAGTAGTTTAACAACTTAATATAGCCGTCCTCGCTGGCTTGTATTCAATACAGTGGGCCATGCGCGATACTAGAGCACGTGGGACTCCTCGCGCTACCCCGAGTGGGAATCTGGCTATAAAACTGACTGAAAAGACCTGTAAAATCAGAATGTGTTCCAATTCTCGAAACAACCAGACGTCTACCAGTGCCCAGGGTCCACCGCTGATACTGTAAAGAGTAAGAAAACTTATATATATTTGGCTAGTGCATTTATTATTCCGTATTTATTCTGATTGAAATTTTTATTCTGTTTGAATATTTTTGGTATTTATTTCATATTTACTGACTGATAATTTTTAACTTTGTCACCGGAATTTTATGCATATTTAATGATTGAAATTTTTACGCGGTTTAAATATTATTGGTATTTATTTCATTGTAAAACTTAGTCACCGGGATTTTATTGCTTATATTCTGATTGAAATTTTTGCGCTGCTTAAATACTCTATTATTTATTTCATATTTACTGATTGCCGTTTTGACACTTAGCTTATTAAATTTCACTGTTTATTTTCTGATTGAAAATTTTATACTGTGCATCCAGAAGTCTGTTACCTATAATTCGGTTTCAATTCATATTTAATTATTTGAATATTTTCACTTTCATATTTTCACCTTGTGACTACCTTTTTACCCTTACTTGTATATTTTTCAAGGACCTGCGTCCCTACAAGTTCCTACTTGCCTGCATTAGGACCTGCGTCCGGCTAATCCTTCATTACTTGTATTCGGATTTGCGTCCCTACAAGTTCCTATTTTCCCCCTGTATTTTAGGACTTGCTTCCCTATAGGGTTCTCTCACCTTTTTTTTTAGTCACATTATTGTTTGGTCCGAACTAAACCTTAGTAAAAAGGATAGTTTTAATTAAGCTTTTGTTTGCACAGTGTATTGAGTTCATGACAGGAAAATTTGCTCACTCTGCCGATACTTAACCTCCGGTACTATTACTCTTGATAAACACTAGCCAAATTTTCGGTTTGTTTTATAAACTGTTTTTATTACTATAAATCACTCTGCTTGCTTCGCATTTTCTGATATCCGTACACTGTCTGCTTAACGATCGTTTTATCATCTGTAACGCGTCGGGATAACACAAATATTGTACACTGAATATGAATGATATAAATAAAATAGAACTTGACATGTAAATACTATTCCATAAAGCATTTTAAATTGTAATTGTTTTATCACAAACTCGCTAATTCCCTCGTTTGCACGCTTGCACTGCTCGATTAACCGCTTCTACGCTTTTGCCGCTAACGTTACCACATTGCTTGCTACTCTCCCTCTACTATTATTGTTTATATATATCTGTACATGAATTTGTGTTAATTGTGACTTTTCTGTTTATTTAGGACTGTAACCACAGGTTTACTGTAATATATACTTAAATATTATTGGAACTTCTGCGTTTTACTGTTGTGTTTGTGAAAGTCTATTTTCCCTTATTGACCCACTGGAATTAACTGATTTCTTCACTGAGCTACTTAGTCTCGCTCATACGGCTTGTGGGTAGTGTTGTTCAATCACTTTAAAACTTGAACTGGCGCCCGAGTATTGAATAAAGCTCGAGTGTCAAAGTGACAGCCTTAGTTCTCGCACTGTACGAGGAAAAGAGCGTCACATGGGGAAATCTTTATTACCAATATGCTGTTAATGTTTCTAGATTGACTCTAGTTTTTGAGCAAATGTCTATGAACTAAATGTTCATAAAAGAAATAAGGTCAACATATAAATAATATAACTATATTATTTTATCCATTATTTATCAATAATCATTTACAGTATGTTAATAATAAACAGAGAATATACTATTCACCTACAATATTCAGTGTAATAAGCTACGAAAATTGTCTCCAGTAAGATTTTCTCCAGCGTTTTTGGAACCGTTCTCTAAGTTATAGACCTCGTTATTTTCACATATTTACATAGTTCTTACATATTTACATCACTTTTGTAAGACAAGCGCAGCGAGGTCTTTTACACTAACGGATTGTCGGATTGACTATTGTTTAATTCATATTTTTGAAATCGAATGGTCAAATTGTCCTACAAATTTTCTAACAGATTTTCCAGTCCTACACCATGAATGTGTCAGTTCCACGATGAACATGTTAGCGGCTGTGTAGAACCTTATCTACTTCTACCGAGAATTTTCGCAGAGGAAAAAGTTGGAAGACTCGTCAAAACGAAGCTACTCACGAAAATTCAGCTTGCTAGTAATCACTTTAAAAAAGGGCCGTGGGACTCTGGGACCATTTACGCATGATTGCCTATAGTTACGCAATTTTTTTTGACAGACTTAAAGTGGCAGTTTTATATATATATATATATATATATATATATATATATATATATATATATATATACAGGCTGTCCATTTTATCAGGGCCCTCGAGAATATCTCACTTAATATCGGTCGTACAGAAAAAAAAATGTTTTTACGAAAATTGTGCCGATTTATATAACCTACAAAATGGTTTAAAGATATTTGAAATTTATGGCCTACTTTAAGAGTTATGGCGGAAAATATCGAAAATGCGGAAAACGTCTAGGCCAAGTATCTCCGTTATTTGAAGAGATTCGAGAAAAAGTCTAAGGCGAAAATTTGTTGCAAAATAGAGTGTTTCAACGAGGTTTTATCTATTTTTTTTTCAAAACCACTGTATTTTGAGATTTACTCTTCAGGCTGTTAAAAAAAATATTTTGAAACGGACAGGAAATGACACCATTAAATAGAGTATTTTCCTTCCTTTTCAACGATATATCATATGCCATATTTATTCATTGGTACTACGTTAGCAATTATAAAAACATTTTTTTAAAACCAATAAATTTTTTTTAACAAACATTATACTTGCCGTGAAGAAGTATGATTAAATAAAACGATAAAATAATTCAATAAGTTGTTCAAATTTTTGCTATAATAAAACATTAACACAATTAATAAGAATAAAGTAAATTCAGGTACTATAAACTCTAGGATCCATTCTCCTTTAATCAGACAAATCTAGATCTTCTAGGCTAAAGAGCGTAATTCAGATTACCAGGGAAGTGGTTAAGAAAAATTTTCAAACAAATATTCTTGAAAACATGAAGAGACGTTCGCATGCTAGTTTAAAATAATAAATTTTTGCGAATTACTTAATTGTGTCTGCTATTATTGAACACATTTTCCATGTTTTGCAATTTATTTTTTTGGATACTATTGAACAATCTTGCATGTTTCTAAATTTATTGTATACTTGAATATAAATAAACATAAATAAATAGTTTAAGAGTTGCGGATACATTTGTCAGCTTCTATGGCCATAACCTAACCAATTTTAGTCGTACGGAGATAACAAAATAAAATTATAGGAAATTATATTGAAAGTAGTCATTTCGAATTTTCATACCTCGCTTATAATCGAGTCAATGAGGGGGAGAGTAAAAAAAAATTAAAGTACAATTAACCCCAAATATTAACTAACGTAATTGCTGCTGGCTATGCCTTTTTTTTAACAGCCCGTTTTTGGCCAGTCCGGGTAGCATACTATTTCTTTATTTCTAATTCATAAGAAAATAAATATTTACAGGTTTCTTGGGTCGCTGATTCTGAATCTGAGGTCAGTTTTCCGAGAAATTAACGTGAAAAGCGGAAAATCGTGAAAAATTGATCGTATTTCGACCCTTTAGCAATTTAAAGATATAAGTTCAAGTTTTATACAGTTTTTTATGTTTTTTAATACGCCGATTGCAAGTTTTTACATAAATAAGTGAAATTTTTTAAATATCCCTGAAAAATTGTAGAACATTCTTGGAAATGCGGAAAACTGCCATAACAAGACCGTGTAATGTCGTTTTTGAGGTTTTTTTTTGGCCACTGATTACTGTTATGTTTTTTTAGATTGTAAAAATTTTATTGTTAGTAATAAAAATATGTTAATTTAATATATATAATAAGAATAACATGAAATACAAATATGTTACACCTTCAAAATCTTGGAATAAAATTAAATTTTCCATGATTCTTCTAAAAATTTATAATGGCCAATACGTCATCAGAGACTAAAAAAATATAACATTTGATATGTTACACAGTCATTTTAGATTTTTATATTTGCGTTTTCTTAATATTTTCCGAAATTTTCCAAAGATTTCCTTCCATTTTAACTTCATATATTTACATAGAGAAATTATCCACAATTTTCCGGGAGAATCAAAAATTTTTCATCATTTTGAATGTCTCATTCATCATCAGTGACAAAAAAGCCTAGAAAACGACATATTATATGGTCTTGTAATGTCAGTTTTCCGCATTTCCAAGAACATTCCATAATTATCCGGGGATATTCCAAGATTTTCACTTGTTCATGTAAAAATTCGCAATTGGTGTATTGAAAAAATATAAAAAACGATATAAAACTTGAACTAATGTCTTTAAATTGCGAAAGGGTCGAAATATCAATATTTCATGATTTTCCGCTTTTCACGCTAATTTTTCGGAGATCAGCGATCCAAGAAATCTACAGGAACTTTCTTTTTGAGCCAAAATATTTATTTTCTTATGAGTTAGAAATAAAAAAATAATATGCTACCCGGTCTGACCGAAAATGGGTGGTTAAAAAAAGGGCATAGCCAGCAGCCATTACTTCAGTTGGCTGAATGATCCTAAGGGTATAACTAATAAAAACAGACTAATACTGAATTTACAGAAAACCCGTATATATTATTTCAGACTAGACGCCAAGAACCTCAAATAAAACTCACAATAAAACAAATTCAACTACAAAAATGCTCAAATATTAAATTACTAGGTATTGAGATTGAAGAAAAATTAAATTGGAAGGATCACATCAGTGTAGTAAGTAATAAATTAAATTCAGCTTTTTTGCAATTAGAAATTTAAAAAATATTCACTCTCAAGCTGAGTTGCTCAATGTATACTATATATATAGACCTTAAATATCTTGTGATTCTCTGAGGTTCTACTACTGCATCAGATAGGATTTTTATCCAACAGAAAAGAATTATTCGATTAATTTCCTCCCTCGGCTCTTTAGACTCATGTAGGCCAACTTTCACAGAAAATAATATCCTAACATTAGCATCCATATTAATTCTAGAGGCCGCTGCTTTCGTATATATCAATAAAAGTAAATTTGAAAGCAACATTCACTCTCACAACACCAGATCGGTAAATGATATCCATACAAACCACTATTCACTAACACTTTTCACGAAGAGTCCTTACTATAGTTGTGCCACCATCTACAATAACCTACCACAAAGAATAAAAATCCAAAATAGTATCCACAAATTTAAAAGACATTTAAAAAAAATTCTTATAACTAACTGTTTTTATAGCCTACGAGCATTCTTCGATTTCAACGATTAGACAGATCTCTTACAATCATGATCTATGTAAAATTTTGTATCAAAACTATTTTCAACTATTGTTTGAGCTTATTGGCTCTTTTTTTCAATTCTTAAATTTCTTTTCTCATGAAAGTGTACCATTTTTGTAGATTTTAAACGTTTTGTTTTTGTGCCCTATATTATATTTACTGTATTTTATTATTATACATACTGTATACTTCTGTTCAGTTTAATAAGTAACCATATTTTACGTACTATTTTTGACCTGCCCTATCCATGGCTGACAAATTGGAACTAATAAAGATATCTATCTATCTATATATCTGTTACCATAAAATAATATTTGGAGCTAACTGTACGTTCATTTCTTTTTATTCATTCCTTTTCCCCCCTTCATTGATCAAAATTATCTTAAACCTCAAATTGACGGGGCTCGAAAGTACTAAAATAATAATTTTGATAGGAACAAGTTATTTTTATTTTATTTTACGAGTGAACCCCAAAAGATATTGGAGGGATATAATCAACATTGTGTATGTAACCATCTATATAAACAAATTTTGCAACTGAAAGAGCAAATTCCATTATACGATGGGCTTGAAATTTCGTATGCACAGGAAGCTTCGGTGGCAAAACAATAATTCGGGGTTGATGGCTTTATTTTGAGATTAAAACAATAACATAAATTAACAAATTATTGAAATACGTTATATTATAACCGGCACCTCCGGCATAATCTAGAATATAAGAAGACCACGATTGATTGGAGACTTCTATGCCTATTTCTTTTTACACAAATGGTACTATATTAGCCCCGGTGACAATAAAACAATTTAGAGTTGATGGCTTAATATTATGACTAAAAGTAGTAAAGAAATTAATAATTTTAAAATATCAAAGAAACACGCTTTCATTACAGCAAACTAAAAAATACAAAATATATTTTTTTAAAAGCGTGGGGTGCTCTACTGAACAATAAGTAAAAGCCGCCAATGATTTTTATTAAAAAATATTTTATACTTTTTATTTCGTTTTAATCAAAGCGTGTTTTTCAGTTTTTTTAAACTATTAATTTTGTTTATAAATACTTAAATTCTCATCATCAGATAATTTAAAGCGGAACAATCAAGGTCTTCAAAAAAATTTTTGCAAATGTTTTACTTCACCGGAACAATAGCAATTTGATAATTTATTTTGTTCATTATATAATACTTACTTTTGCCATCTGTTTTTCAGATGTTAATCGGTCTACGATTTCCAAGAATATATATTCTATATCACCCATGGCTTTGTAACTGTAAAATGTAAATATTTCTCTAAGAAGCTGCAACATGGGATCTACAAATTTACTTACCTTTCTACTACTTTTTCCTGGTTATCCATTAAAAAGTTAAAGGCGACGTCAACACCCACTGGACTGTCGATCATTGGAATGTACACGTTCATTGCGTCTTGGCTGCTAATTCCACGGTCCTTAGTAATTGTCTTTTGAAGGAAACTGAAACATGATAAGCCGGTGAATCCTGTTCTCAATTCTGAAAACTTGTCTAATGCTGAAATATATGTCAGAGCGTAAGAGCAATAAGCTTAAAGTGGTCAACTAGTATGTTAAAATCGTATGTAAGTTAGAAAGGTACTTCCTATTATGTATAAAATATCTTTAAACTTATAACATTTTCCCCAAAATAACTTTGAAATATTTGAGAAATGCTATAGAGCCATTATTTCCATTTTAGCATGTCCAATCGAAGTAAAATTTTTACGTGGGAATACTAGGCCTTACCTTCGGCTGGGTCAAAATTAAAATTGATAAAAAAAATAACCGAACAAAATCACAATAAAGCATATTTTTGATAAGTCAAAATTATACCTCCAGATGATGTCCGCTGAATAGACGAAGTAAGTTAATTCTACGAAATCGCTTCAAAGATGTCTGATACAAGAAAAATTTTATGTGGACCACGCTATACCCCATTTGGAAAGGAGTAATAGTAAGCTCATTATAGATGCAAATCCTTTAGAAAAACAGAGCGTTTAGAATGTCATCGGCAGATGAGTGAAAAAACCGCGAAAATTCGGGACCAAAATTATTTTTTCCACACAAAATTCACTATAACTTCATAAACATTAAAGTACGCGCATTCACAAAGTCATTTTCGGAAACTACAGGAAAAGACCTTTCATTTGACGTATCGTACAGCTCGATACGATAAACACCAAAAAAGATATAGGGCAAAACAGCCCCAACACATAGCACAAAATAGCCACGCGGCGACCGGCAAAGCCCGTGCTACGTCACACCGCCGGGAAACTATAAATATGCGCACGCCCGCTAGCCCTGCATCAGTCCGTTCGCAGGCAGCATCGAGTAAACATCATCAGTCCGCTCGCATCCGTCGTCCGCTACACATCGATCAATCAGTTCGCGCCTGCCTTTGACACCTCTACCTGAAGACTCTATTGTATTATAGTAAATATTTATTTTATTCCACAACCTGCCTAATTAGTAGTTTGGAGTGCACAGTAGTGGTGAAAAGTGAAGTGGGTGTTAGTGTATTACAAAAGAAATCGTTATGAACACCAGGAGTCGATCTAGGCAGAGGGACGGCGTCCCATCCAGCCAGGTAGACTCGCCACCAACACAGAGCCGTTCGCCCCAGGTCCCGGACGCTCTCTTTACTAGTCAAGAGGACTCAGGTCTGGTAGGGGAAATGGTGAACCCCTTGTCGCCCAACGTCGCGGCCCGTCAAATTCTTATCGATCAAGAGGACTCAGGTCTGGTAGGGGAAATGGTGAACCCCTTGTCGCCCAACGTCGCGGCCCGTCAAATTCTTATCAGTCAAGAGGACTCAGGTCTGGTAAGGGAAACGGTGGATCCCTTGTCGCCCAACGTCGCGGCCCGACGATTTTTCACCGGTCAATGGGATTCAGCCCCGGCCAGCCTGGGGGCTGCCCCTAGCCCTAACGCATATCCAACCCCGGGAAGGGGACAAGAAGCACAGCCCTTCCTCACACCATCCTACTAGCCACTAGCCAACGCCGACCTACTACGACCACGGACTCCACAACCAGAAGCCTTCAAGGAGTGCAGCCACCGCCATTAGTAATGCCTGCTACCCCTGCTCTCACCCCAAGTGGGAGGAACCCAAGCCAAGCTGATGCAGTAACACAGGCACTCACACAAGCGTTGCAACAGCTAACAAACACCACAGAAATACTCCTGCAGCACCTAGCCCTACAGACGAGGACAAGCCACGACCCCCCGGCTTCGCCCCGGGCCACTTCGGGCCCTATGCAAACAACCTCACAGCCACTTCCGGAATTGGAAGTACAACATGGCACGTCACCAATACAACCACAGCCGGCATCGTACGGGGCGGAAACGGGCCCGGCTCTCCAACAAGCCGCAGCCGCCGCCGTTCGTAGACAAGAAGTAACTTAAATTATATCGTTGTATTTTATATCGGTAATCTATACTTTTAGAGAAATCCATTGGAAATACCTGCACTAAGACAGTTCTTGGGTAAAGTTATACCTGCTTAGGTCATAAAAGTTTAATCCCTTGCAAATTGTCCTTATTCCTGCCGTCGCAAACTGCGTCATTGATCTCTCTGTGGAGTGATGTAACGCGGAAAATATTGATTTTAAAGAAAAATATTATAAATAGTAGTGATAGATCATTCGATTTTCTGTAATAAATAATTAAATAATAATAATAATAATAATAATAAATTGACACCACAGAAATTAGACAACCCCCAACTCCAGAAGCCAGGGCTTGTGCGGAAGGGGGTTACACATTGAAAAAACGCGGACATACAACCATTTCCTCCAACAGTGCCAGTGCCGGAGCCAGGATTTGAACCCGGTGGTGCTATGTCCGTGTGATTAATCGCGATTGCCACCTCGCGCCTTAACCCACTCGGCTATCGACCAGACAATAATAATAATAATAATAATAATAATAACCGGTGAATGAGGTGGCCGAAGAGCCGCCACAATCACCGGTTGAGGACGTAGCACTCCTCGTTCCGCCAATACCAGAGGGCCTCAGTACCAGAAGGGGGTTACACCATCTGAAAACCCCCGGGCCACAAGACCTGGCCAGAGTGGACGCTGAACTTCGTACAGCGCTACCAGAAGAGGCTGACATCTGGCACATAAATTGTGCCGTGTATGCCGCTGCTCAACGCTCTTCTCAGGTGGAGAGGCGAAATACCTCTTCCCCACAGGAGAGAGCGCAGCGGCGCATACAAAAGATGGAAGCCAAGATCCGGTCGGCGAGGCAACACGCATCCCGTATCCAATGTGTGATGGACTATATGGCGGCCAACAGGCCGTTCACGCCTAAAGTGCGTCGATTAGCCGCCAACCTAAGACGCGTCCATCACACACTCAATGAGGCAGTGCTGCGAACCACCAAACAGCACTGTCTCGACAGGATACGGATGCTAGTGACTTGTAAAAAATCACTAGTGAGGCGGGCGAGAGGGCTTGCGGAAAATAAACTGTTCCGCGAGAAGCCCTCGCGCCTTTTCCAACCGCCTCCGCGTGTTGTAGACAATCCGCCGACTGCAGATCAGGTGGAGAACTTCTGGAAAACGCTATACGAGGAGAGGCTTCCACTCAACCGAGATTCTCCTGCCCTTGCACACTTTGAAGCCTTTTGTCAAAGGCTTCAGCAACCACAGGAAGTGTGCGAACCAATAACCCCAGAAGAGGTTCGTAGGGCTCTTGAGGGCTCTAAGAACTTTGCTGCTCCAGGTCCCGATGGGATAAATAACTTTTGGTGGAAAAAGTTATCGAGCACCCACCACCATTTGGCCAGAATTTTTAATTCCTGGTTAAATGGGGAGCAGCAAATCCCTTCTTGGGTTGTTGAGGGGCGGACAGTGCTGATCCCCAAGAACGGAGATTTGTCCAACCCAAAGAACTACAGACCGATAACCTGTCTAAACGCATGCTACAAGGTGTTTACACGCATTTTGTACATGCGGGTGCTCCACGCAGTTGAACCGGTTTACGAACGGATATATGAGCAACGAGGGTCGAAGAGAGGTGTCGCTGGCTGCAAGGAAAACCTGCTGATCGACAGATGTGTCACGCAGGACTCCATGCAGTATAAGCGGAACCTCTCTATGGCCTGGATCGACTACCGCAAGGCATTTGACATGACATCGCATGAGCTCATTGTTCACTTGCTCCGATGTCTTGTGGTACCAGGCCCCGTAGTGAGATGTATTGAAGAACTGATGCCGCTCTGGAGGACTCGTTTTACCATAACATCGGGTAACGATAGAGTCCAAACAGAGTCGGTAACATTCAGAAGAGGAGTATTTCAGGGAGATTCCCTCAGCCCCCTTCTCTTTTGCATCTCACTACTGCCATTATCCGTCTCGCTCCGGAAAACCCGTGGCTACAACTGCGGTACCCCCGGCGACAGGAGGCATAAGGTCACCCATCTATTTTATATGGATGACCTTAAACTTTATGCCTCTGGAGAGAGGGATCTCCAGCAGTCCCTTAGGGTGGTACAGGAGTACACGCAGGCTGTCGGTATGCAGTTCGGGTTGGACAAATGCGCACTGATCCATCTCAAGAGAGGACGATGCGGTGACTACGGAGAGGACGCGCAGCTCGTGGACGGAAGCATCTTACACCATCTAGATGCCGGAGAGTCGTACACTTACTTGGGTGTCGAGCAACGCTCCACCCAAGAAGTGAGTGTAGTGAAAAACGCTTTCCGCGGCAAGTATCAGCACCTACTCCGACAGATCTGGTCTTCAGAACTGTCGGGGAAGAACAAGGTGTCTGCTACAAATATGCTTGCCGTTCCGATCCTTCTCTACTCTTTCGGAGTAGTGAAGTGGACTAGAGAAGAGCTGCGTCAACTCGATGTAGTAACCCGCAAGAAGATGCATCTCAATAGGAGCTTGCATCCTAAATCGTCCGTTCCACGGTTATATCTCCCACGACATCGGGGAGGCCGTGGACTCTTGAGCTTGGAGAGTCTCCATAGCAGGATGGTTCTGGATGGAGCATGTAAGGTCATCAGGAGTTCGGATCCCCTCCTCTGCATGGTCCGAGACCATGAAAATGCAGAGGTAGGAGCTTTTCTCTTTAAGGCAGCACGCAGAGCAGCCGATGAACTTGGTCTCATCTTCGACGTCGAGCGGGTAAACCCCGACTCTGTCACCGAGTTGGAACCCGTTCGACTAAAAGCCCACATTAGAGCTGCAGAACACAACATCCTTCTGCAGCTCCATAAGGATAAGCCATTGCACGGGATCTTCTATAAAAATATAGAAGACCTCGGCTTATCCGAAAGGCTGACCTTCGCCTTCTTAAGGTCAGCTGGGCTGAAGTCTGAGACCGAGGGATTCATAATGGCTTGCCAGGATGGTGTATTTAACACTCTCGTCTATCGACGTCGTGTCATGGGTATGGAGGTCCCTGATGTCAGCTGCAGGGCCTGCCGCAGGGCGCCGGAGACTGTAATGCACTTACTGTCGGCTTGCCCGACTTACGCAGTCTCGGCCTATATTCATAGACACAACGCAGCATTACGAGTGCTTTACTATCATCTAAGGCACTCGTATGGGATAGACGAAACACCAGTGCTGCCTTACGTTCCGGGGGATATTGAGTCCGTTGTGGGGAATGAGAAGTGCCTAATTTATTGGAACTACTCGTTTTCCACCGTCAGGCAAATACAAGCCAACAAGCCTGACATAGTACTCCTCGACCACCAACTCAAGACAATGTATGTCGTGGAATTCTCAGCTCCCGCTGAGAGCAACATTGTCTTGAAAGAGGAGGAAAAACGGACAAAATATCGAGATTTGCTCTTCGAACTCCGCAGGCTTTATCCAGGCCATTCTGTTAAAATAGTGGTACTGATTATAGGAGCCCTCGGTGGAATGAGACAGACGCTGCTTTCAGAACTAAAGATCATACCGGCATGCCGAGATTCGGCAGAGATCTTAGCCGGCAGAATGCAGAAGGCTGTCATCCTCGGTTCATTACGTCTACTCAGGGCACACGATTCGCGGACCCGGTAGTCACTCACCCCACGGGCGTGGGGAGTGGCTATTGGTATTACCAGCTCCCCTCTGTGAGGGTCGGAGCCACAGAGTAGGGTGACTGGTTTTTTGTAAAAAAAAAAAAAAAAAAAAAAAAAAATAATAATAATAATAATAATAATATTTATTGTCCGTTAGACCAAGTTACAATGGTATGGGACTCGTCAGAAAATATACAAAAAAATGGTAAAACGTTATAAGTATAAATTTAACAAAGTAGTACAACATAAATAAAAGAGATAACCAGTATAAATACAAATTTAAAATGTGCTCTACAAAAAATTCGTCTTAATTGTAAAACATAAACAGTTAAATATTAAAAAATGCTAGGAAGTATAAATAAAAAACAAAGTATAGACATAATTAGTTGGAACAATCAGTTAAAATAGTAAAAAACAAACAAGTGTAAAATCTGAACAAATAAAAACTAAATAAACACTAGAAGACTTATTAATAACAAAGAAAAGACAAACGATTTATATACAAGTTTAAGATGCGTATTGTAAAAATTCCTCTACACTGTAAAACATATGGTCTACTAAATATGTACGCAAAGAACTTTTAAATCTATTGAAATTGCTAATTTGCCGGATATTGTTGGGTAGCTTATTATACAATTTTATTGCTATATACTTAGGACTATTCTCATAAATTGACAAATTATGTATTGGAATTACTAAATTATTTCGGGTGCGAGTTTCATAATTATTATGATTAAAATTATTTAATAGAAAATTATTCATGTTCGATTTAGCAAATAATACTATTTCCCAGATAAATATGCATGCTATCGGTAAAATTTGCAATTCTTTGAAATACTGCTTGCAAGAAGTGCGTCTAGGAATTCCAATTATATTTCTAATTGCATGTTTTTGTAGTTTAAAACTCTGTCTGTATGATGAGAACAGCCCCAAAAAATTATACCATACTTAACCCTTGAATAAAACTTTGCGTAATAATAAGATAATAAAACATTCTTATCTGTTATATTTCTTAGCCTATACAGCGCGAAACATATAGTCGAAAGTTTTTTACACAGTTCGCTAATGTGTGTTTCCCAATTTAAAGCGTTGTCGATATAAATACCCAGAAATTTGGTTGCTGGAACTTGTTCCAAGGATTTTCCACTTATTCCCAATAGATGTGATTCTTTATAGTTTGAGAGACTAGGAGTAAACTGAATAAAAACAGTTTTTTGTTGGTTTAGTAACAATTTTTTATTTTGAAATTTAGTTACAAATCGATTTAATTTAAATTGTGTATCTTGGACTAAATTTTCCAAGCGAACATTTGAATTTAACTGTGAATTATCATCAGCGAACATAAATAATGCAGATTTATTGACAATATCAGTATCAGGCAAGTCATTAACAAAAAGTATGAAAAGACGTGGCCCCAGTATAGAACCTTGGGGGACACCACTAGATATACTTAACTTTTTTTGATTTAATACCATTTAGTTCTACAAGTTGTTTGCGATTTGACAGATATGAGCTTAACCAATCACCCAATTTTTCGCGAAGACCATACTTATTTAGTTTTTCCAATAGTAAAGCGTGATCTACCAAATCGAATAATAAGAAAGTACTGTTTAGGAGATATACAATAAAATGCGCTTTGTAAGATAGTAACTGAAGACCCACCTCATCGTAACAATTAATAAAGAAAAAATGGTGGTAATGAATATTTGCAATTTCAGGCCGTTTGGTGTACCTAGAGCGACTGGGATAATTGATTTTAATAATGAATTACTAATATATGTCCATCCGTAATGCCACTTTATTTTTAAATTTGCATTGTCCTCTCTATATATCATTTGTAGCTTGTGGTTGTGTATCTAATCTACCTACCAATCAGGACGCTTTTGAGAAAGAAGATAAATACTGATAGGCAAACTTTACTCATCACTCCTCACATCATGCATTTGAAGACGCTTGTTACTTTAACGAATAATGAGCTCAATTGCACGACAATGCCTCACTGAAACAGTGTAATGCATTAGTGTTGAATATCCTTATTTACTATTTATCTAGAGGCTCTGAAACTTCAGTAACCCCTGTGCTTGATAGATCTCAAATTTCATTCGATTAGGTGTTGGAGTATTATAACCACCTAATGTGTCTAATAATACCCAATTCATAAAAAAGGGATATATCTTGGAAATCATAAATACTGATTCTAAATTTCCTCCTTATTAAGTAATCTTTAGTCGGTAATTGGATAAAAGGAAAGAGAACGAAAAAGCAAACCTTATTTTCTCTTAAAGTCGGCGTTTCAACAATTTTTATTGTTTTCTTCAGAACTACAAAAGATATTAAAATAAATTTAGCCGTATTAAGAACAGATTGAAATAATTAGAAACAACTCTAGTCGATTAAACACCATGTACCAAATAGTCAAAGGATCCTCGTGCCGGTCGTCACATGCCTACCTTGCACTGACGAGAGCCAACAGCTCAAAACTACAGTCTGTGTGACGGCTGGCAAGAGAGCTCCTTGAAGTAGGAACAGTCTTTCGTCTGGTGTTTGTTGCAATCGAAGCATTAGTGTTTTGATGGTAATATGCAATTATTACACTTAACGCGCCAGACTTGTAACTTGTCATTCAGCGCTCAGGGGCACATAGCCAGGAGCTGTTGGTTGCAGTCTGGTTACGTTCCTTATAGTAAAATAAGGATTTTATAGAGGAGTTTGCGACTAAAAATATTATATTTAATATTCCGCCCTCTAAAAAGCACATTTGGACTCTAGTTGATATTTTCTTAAACATCACAATATTAATTTATAGCAAAAATTTAAAGAATTTTTAAATGATTTTAAATTTTGAAAAATAATTTCGAACAATATCTTATTATTCAAATAATTAATTGTCTTATTTTATAATATTATTAAGATAATCATGCTTACCTAACGAAGTTATTAAGTTATCAGTCATTAAAATCAGACATAATATCATCGTTACCAATTTAACAAAAAAAACATAGTTTTTTATCCAAGTAAAATGTTTACATTATATGGCGATCCTGCCAGTCCTGCCAGTAAACTGGGAATGCGATTTCTGGCGAAATGGAAAAATAATAATTAGGAATGTGGTTAATCTATAGAATTATTTAATGGTATAACGTTTGGTTACTTTATATTGCATCAGAAGAAATTTTATCTTGTGGTTAAATGGAAAATTTTTAATTATGGTTATTTATAAATAATCCGAAATGGGTAGTAATCAGACAAAAGAAGAAGTAACTGTTGCTGATAATAGCGGCGGGCAAACAACCAATGCCAGTCCCCTAGAAGCCTTTTCTGCAAGGACAGTAGTCGAGGTAGTAGTAATACTGTTAGCGGCAATGGTAGTGCTAGCATTTTGCTACGGAAAATGTAAAAAGAAATTTGAAAGGAAGATCCGGGCGGAAATTAGAGCAAGCCAGGAGATTGTCTGAAATGCATTAATTCTTCTTCTTTTTTAGATAATTTTAGCCACGATGCTTGATTCAACAATAATTGTCAGATGGTATAATATTCAAATTTTAAAAATGGGATGGACATTACAAAGGAATTTAATTATTTATTAGACGAACTGAAAGTGTTTCGGGGGAACTTAAGTAAAGACAGTATTGAGAGACGGAATAATAGTGAAGTGGTAAACCGTAAGTTTAAGAAATTAGATAAGTTTAAGAATAGTTATGAAAGTTTGAAAGCTTTATACAATAAATCAGATGTAGATATTAAGTTCAGGGATGA
This sequence comes from Leptura quadrifasciata, assembly GCA_963675555.1. NCBI lineage: Eukaryota > Metazoa > Arthropoda > Insecta > Coleoptera > Cerambycidae > Leptura > Leptura quadrifasciata. The sequence continues at coordinate 66,295,064 of OY776681.1, forward strand.
AATTAAAGATACGTAAGTGCTATTAAGAAATATTTAAGTGATACTGAGCAAATTTTAAATGAAAGGTTACCGTTATCACGCACTGAACAGGCTGAAAGCGATGAAAAATTATTGCAAATTCCATTAGATTCAGATTCATCGGTTTCAGAGTGCTCAGACACGGAAAGCAAAATGTCAGAAAAATTTGATTTAAAAGCGGCGGCAAGTTTGCTGCCAGTTATGAATGGTAGCGAAACTGTAACCAAGCAACTTATCGATGCCGTCGAGTTATAAGATTCTTTGTTAGATGAGACGGCAAACGTATATTAACTACCTATATTTTAAAAAAATGTTTAAATGAAAACGCAAAAATTAGGCTTAACAAAACCTATAACTCGAACGCATTATTAGTTACTGATTTAAGAAATCATTTTGTTACGAAAAATTCTGTGTCACATTTATCGACTCAGTTAAATAGTGCTAAACAAGGACAAAAATCTGTTGAGCAATTTGGTAAGTCAATCGAAGAAGTGTTGACGGATCTGACAATTACTCAGAGTGAGGATAACGAAAATGCTATGAAAATTTTAGGGAAAGTTAATGAAAAAATTGCCATCAATTCTTTTGCAAACGGGCTGCGAAACAGTGATATAAGAACTATTGTTAAAGCGCGGAATTATTCCAAATTAGCAGACGCGATAAAAGGAGCCAAATATGAACATATTCCGAGTGCAACTAGCGGTCAGGTATATCATACAAGTGGAAATAGAAATTTTAGACGCGGTTCCTCAAATTGTAACCGATTTTTTAGAGGTAACAACAATTCAAATAATTTTTCCAGGAATCAAGCTCGAGGTGTAAATTATAATTCTATAGAGGTCACAATAATATTAATAGGGGCACATTTAATTATCGAGCGAGAGGTAACAATTTTGGAAATAATACGCGAAAGGCATATTACATGGCAAATTCAAGCGAACATCCAAATAATAGCGTAAATAGTGATTTGCATGGAAATGCTCAAGGTGCCCTACTATCTGAACCATTTTTTCGAGACCCAACGAGAAATTAATAAATCTCAAGTTCTAACGGTAGATGGGTTGAATTTTGATGAATTTTTTTATGGAAATAACAAATTAAAATTTTTAATAGATACGGGAGCAACAGTTAGCATTATTTTTAGTGAATATTTATCTAAACATGAAAAAGTTGTTTCATCAACAGAAATTAATTTAAAAGGAATTTCTGGGTCAACATTGTCAAAAGGTAAAGTTTCTATTTCATTGCGAATAAATAATACACAACTTTGTCATCAGTTTTTGTTAGTGGATAACCTTGACCATGATATGTACGATATGCTAGGTTCGGATTTTATTTTCAAACGTTCAGCTATAATAGATTATGAAAAATTTATATTTTCTTTTTGGATTAATAATCAAAAAAATTATAATTCATATACAGTGCTCTCAGGCATTTTACACTTCAATTGCTAAAAAGTTACATAATGATTATATATATTACAGATCCTTAAACAAATCAAAGGCTGCCTGGTCAATTATAAATAACGATATAATGAGCAACAAGGCTAAACAAAATACCATCGAAAACATCCGAATTAATAATGATTTAACACATGTCACAGAAATAATAGCTGATAACTTCAATCAATTTTCCATTGATAGTCCAAAAAGTTTAATTGAAAAATTCTTTAACGTTGAAAGCAACAATCGTATTCAAGTGAATGAAAAATATGCAACTATATTTCTTGAACCGGTGACTGAAAGTGAAATATTTAAAATCCTCCAATTCAAGCGGTGTTGATAATATTAGTTCAAATATGCTGAAATCTATAGTTTCTATATTGTTCTCCCTTTAACATACTTGCTAAACAAATCACTTAATGAGGGTAATTTTTCGAGATATGCTCAAATTGGCGAAAGTCATTCCTGTATATAGAGTAGTGGAACACACAACCATTGACAATTATAGCCCTATTTCACTGTTATCATCAATTCCGAAAATATTGGAAAAGGTGATCTTCAACAAAATGACTAAATTCATCTCAATGTTCAAGATTTTATCTGACTCTCAACGTGGCTTCCGAGAGGGTAGATCGACTCAATCGGCCATCCTTAATTTCCTTGATAATCCATATGATAATTTAAACAATAACAAAAAGTGCTTTAGAATATTTATGGATCTAGGCAAGGCATTTGATCTTGTTGACCACGAAATATTGATTAATAAATTGCATATATATGGATTTAGGGGTAAATGTGGTGACTGGTTGAAGTCGTATCCAACCAATCGGACAGAACAGGTTTCAATAAATGGGCACCAGTCCAGCATATTGAACATATCATATGGCGTTCCCCAAGGTGCTGTACTGGAACTGTTATTGTTTTTATTGTTTGCTAATGACTTGTCAGAAAGTTCCAATAGTAAAAATTTGCAGATATAGTAGATTTAAGGAATTCTACGCAGAATGTACTAAATAGGCTTACGTCTTGGTCTTACAATAAGAGATTAGTAGTAAATCAAAATAAAACAGCGTTTATATATTTTACACCAAGACTAGTACAATGCAATGAAAGTCATCTTAAAAATAAACGGAAAATCTCTTGAACAAGTTCGGGCAATTCGCAATATCACTGGCTTAAGTAAATATTCTACTTGTAGAAACGTATTTAAAGATCTTAAAATTTTACTGTAACATGCTTTTATATTCTTGAAATTGTCTCCTTTGTAAGAATTCATCAAGATGAGTTTTTGAAAAACAATAATTATCACAATTACGTAACCCGTAATCCGAATGATTTATTAGTTCCCATCCACACATTATATATATATATATATATATATATATATATATATATATATATATATATATATATATATGAAAAATACTAGGTTCTCGGGTTGAACCGCGTCTGAGATTGTTAATGTCTCGACGTTTCGGCTCCCGTTTTGGAGCCATTTTCAAGAGAAAAAGTGAGTCAAGTAAAAATTGTCAAAGAAAATAAAGTTAGGAGTTCGTGGAACTGGTTTTGACCGATTATCCAACGACAAAGCCCTACATATCGCAGAACAGAAAACCAACACACAGAAAGACAAACTCTTACAACTCATTACCCAACAGAAACCTAACTCCTCATCCACATTAGATCCAAACAAGGTAGTTCACAACTTTTCTGACTTCTCCATCAGCGATGCCGCCCTTCAAGGCTTAGCTAAAGGTTTCAATTTTGCAGTTTCTTCCAAAACTATCTCAGTTGAAACCATTATTTCACAAGTCGAAGATTCTATATCCCACCTTCCAAACAATCAAGCTGAGGACACCAGACAAGATATTGCTAGAATACTTCGAACTGCCAAACCTTCCACTTCTAACCTACCTTCTAGAGAAAGACAAGCCCTAAAAGACCTATATAACAATGACGACCTTATTATTCTCCCAGCCGACAAAGGCAACTCCACTGTCATACTAAACACCTCCGATTACTTAACAAAAATGAACGATTTACTCAATACCCCAGACTACAAACGCATCCAGCGCGATCCCACCACATACTTAGAAAAGAGAACAAAAATCATCATCAACAATTCTGACCTCCATTCAGATATTCGAAAATCCCTCATTCCTCGAGAGAAATCGTCTAGAACTCCTAGAATATACGGTCTTCCTAAAATTCACAAAACCAACATTCCTTTACGACCAATAGTTAGTGCTTTTCGTTCCCCAACTCACAAATTAGCGAGACATCTAGCCCATACTCTACAACCCATTGCTGAACAAGCCCCTTCTTATGTCAAAAATTCCACCAATTTCATTGATATTCTTCAAAATTACTCTATTTCCCAGAACGACATTCTAGTCAGTTTCGATATTGTGTCATTATTCACCAATATCCCACTCACTGAAGCCCTAAACGTTCTCAAAACTAAACACAATATTTCTCCCAGCACTCTGACCCTTCTAGAACATTGTCTGTCCAACACCTATTTTCTCTTTCAAGGCAACTATTACAAACAAGTGAGAGGAGCTCCAATGGGATCACCTCTGTCCCCCGTCATAGCCAACATCTACATGGACAACTTCGAAACCCAAGCCCTGAATTCATCCGAACTGAAGCCTACTTGCTGGCTTCTCTAAACAACCTCCTGTCTCACATTAATCATATACACCCTCAGATCCAGTTCACTATTGAAATCGAAAACAATTGTTCTCTCCCTTTCCTAGACGTCCTCATTACAAAACAAAACAACAATCAACTCTCCTACTCTGTGTATAGAAAACCAACCCACACCAACCGTTACCTTAACTCAAAATCACACCACCATCCATCACAAATAAATTCCGTTGTCAACACTCTTGTAACCAGATCCCTCAGACTAACAATCACAACAGACAATCCGAACTACAAACATTACAAGAAGCACTTCTACAAAACGGTTACGACAAAGGACATATAACGCGATCCATACACAAAGCACAAAATCCTTCCCAAATTGATCAGACAGAAACTCCTCCTCAGCAAAAAGCTTTCCTACCTTACATCAAAGGTGTCACAGACAAGATTTCAAAAGTCTTGAAATCCAATAACATAAAAACCATATTCACAACACACCAAACAATTTCCAATTTAATCAGAACCCCAAAAGACCAAATACCTAATGATTCCCACGGCGTATACGAAATACCTTGCTCAAACTGTCCCCAAACCTACATTGAACAAACCAACAGACGGATTAACAATAGAATATATGAACATCGTCTTGCAGTTAGAAAATCCGATCCCACATCATCACTTGCCCAACACCGCCTTCTAACAGGCCATAATATAGACTTCGATAACACCAAAACCATAGCACCATCATTTTTCCAGAAGCCGCGAATTATCCGCGAAGCAATTGAGATTGAAAAACGTCCCAATTGTCTAAACAAAAGGGATGACGGTCATCGTCTTCCAGTCGCTTGGAAATCATTGATCTCCAGGCTAGCCCCACAATATTCATCCACACTTCATAATCCTGATAGCAGCCGTTCTGCTCTGATGCCTCCATCAACAGACCCTCAACCTCCCACCACTCTCCCACCCACAGACAGCTTTCGTATAAATAACACCGTCCGATACTGCCAGCGAGTTCGCTCTAAGGAGTAGGCAGCTTGAGGCCTTAGAGACGGATCGTGGTGAGATCTGGGGAGTAGGCAGATTGAGACCCCGGAATCGAACCAGTTCCACGAACTCCTAACTTTATTTTCTTTGACAATTTTTACTTGACTCACTTTTTCTCTTGAAAATGGCTCCAAAACGGGAGCCGAAACGTCGAGACATTAACAATCTCAGACGCGGTTCAACCCGAGAACCTAGTATTTTTCACACCAACGACCGCGGAAGCTTCTCGGAACATATATATATATATATAAGAAGAGTCCTAGATACATGGGCATAAAATTGTTTAATAAATTACCAGACCACATTAAAGCAATTACGACCACTAAATCATTTAAAAATTCTGTAAAACCTTTACTGCTTGATCATTGTTTTTATACTATAAGTGACTTTTTAAATCATGTGTTTTAACTGTTCTTATCCTGTAATTAACATGTATTAGTTTGTTTGCACAAAATTTGTTCGTGCTATTTTTATTTTTATTGTATTTTTTTATTTTACTAAATTTATTGTTTGTAATTTACATTGTAACTTTATATTGGTTTTATTTTCTACACTATTGTTCGTATTTGACTTGTAGTATGTCATTTTCTTGTATGATCTAATGGATAATAAAGATTTTTTTTTTTTTACAAAAAATCAGTCACCCTACTCTATGGCTCCGACCCTCACAGAGGGAAGCTGGTAATAAATATCAATAGCCACTCCCCACGCCCGTGGGGTGAGTGACTACCGGGTCCATGTATCGTGTGCCCTGAGCAGATGAAATGAACCGAGGATGACAGCCTTCTGCATTCTGCCGGCTAAGATTTCTGCCGAATTTCAGCATGCCAGTATGATCTTTAATTCTGACAGCAGCGTCTGTCTCATTCCACCAAGGGCTCCTATAATCAGTACCACCATTTTAACAGAATGGCCTGGATAAAGCTTGCGGACTTCGAAGAGCAAATGTCGAGATTTTGTCCTCCTCTTTCAAACAATGTTGCTCTCAGAGGGAGCTGAGAATTCCACGACATACATTGTCTTGAGTTGGTGGTCGAGGATTACTCGTTGGCTTGTATTTGCCTGACGGTTGGAAACGAGTAGTTCCAATAAATTAGACACTTCTCATTCCCCACAACGGACTCAATATCCCCCGGAGCATAAGGCAGCACTGGTGTTTCATCTATCCCATATGAGTGCCTTAGATGACAGTAAAGCACTCGTAATGCTGCGTCGTGTCTGTGAATATAGGCCGAGACTGCGTATGTCGGGCAAGCCGAAGTAAGTGCATTATAGTCTCCGGCGCCCTGCAGCTGACATCAGGAACCTCAATACCAATGATACGACGTCGATAGACGAGGGTATTAAATACACCATCCTGGCAAGCCATTATGAATCCCTCGGTCTCGGACTTCAGCCCGGCTGACCTTAAAAAGGAGAAGGTCAGCCTTTCGGATAAGCCGAGGTCTTCTATATTTTTATAGAAGACTCCATGCAATGGCTTATCCTTATGGAACTGCAGAAGGGTGTTCTGTTCTGCAGCTCTAATGTGGGCTTTTAGTCGAACGGGTTCCAACTCGGTGACAGAGTCGGGGTTTACCCGCTCGATGTCGAAGATGAGACCAAGTTCATCGGCTGCTTTCCGTGCTGCCTTAAAGAGAAAAGCTCCTACCTCTGCATTTTCATGGTCTCGGACCATGCAGAGGAGAGGATCTGAACTCCTGATGACCTTACATGTTCCATCCAGAACCATCCTGCTATGGAGACTCTCCAAGCTCAAGAGTCCACTTCCTCCCCGATGTCGTGGGAGATATAACCGTGGAACGGACGATTTAGGATACAAACTCCTATTGAGATGCATCTTCTTGCGGGTTACTACATCGAGTTGGCGCAGCTCTTCTCTAGTCCATTTCACTACTTTGAAAGAGAAGGATCGGAACGGCAAGCATATTTGTAGCAGACACCTTGTTCTTCCCCGACAGTTCTGAAGACCAGATCTGTCGGAGTAGGTGCTGATACTTGCTGCGGAGAGCGTTTTTCACTACACTCACTCTTTGGGTGGATCGTTGCTCGACACCCAAGTAAATGTACGACTCTCCAGCATCTAGATTGTGTAAGATGCTTCCGTCCACGATCTGCGCGTCCTCTCCGTAGTCACTGCATCGTCCTTTCTTGAGATCGATCAGTGCGCATTTGTCCAACCCGAACTACATACCGACAGCCTGCGTGTACTCCTGTACCACCTTAAGGGACTGTTGGAGATCCCTCTCTCCAGAGGCATAAAGTTTAAGGTTATCCATGTAAAATAAATGCCTCCTATCGCCGGGGCTACCGCAGTTGTAGCCACGGGTTTTCCGGAGCGAGACGGATAATGGCAGTAGTGAGATGCAAAGCAAAACAGAAGGGGGCTGAGAGAATCTCCCTGAAATACTCCTCTTCTGAATGTTACCGACTCTGTTTGGACTCTATCGTTACCCGATGTTATGGTAAAACGAATGCTCCAGAGCGGCATCAGTTCTTCAATACATCTCACTATGGGACAGGGTACTACAAGACATCGGAGCAAGTGAACAATGAGCTCATGCGATGTCATGTCAAATGCCTTGCGGTAGTCGATCCAGGCCATAGAGAGGTTCCGCTTATACTGCATGGAGTCCTACGTGACACATCTGCCGATCAGCAGGTTCTCCTTGCAGCCAGCGACACCTCCCTTCGACTCTCGTTGCTCATATATCCGTTCGTAAACCGGTTCAACTGCGTGGAGCACCCGCATGTACAAAATGCGTGTAAACACCTTGTAATATGCGTTTAGACAGGTTATCGGTCTGTAGTTCTTTGGGTTGGACAAATCTCCGTTCTTGGGGATCAGCACTGTCCGCCCCTCAACAACCCAAGAAGGAATTTGCTGCTCCCCATTCAACCAGGAATTAAAAATTCTGGCCAAATGGTGGTGGATACTCGATGACTTTTTCTACCAAAAGTTATTTATCCCATCGGGACCTGGAGCAGCAAAGTTCTTAGAGACCTCAAGAGCCCTTCGAACCTCTTCTGGGGTTATTGCTTGGCACACTCCCTGTGGTTGCTGAAACCTTTGACAAAAGGCTTCAAAGTGTGTCAAGGCCGGAGAATCTCGGTTGAGTAGAAGCCTGTCCTTGTACAGCGTTTTCCAGAAGTTCTCCACCTGACCTGCAATCGGCGAATTGTGTACAACACGCGGAGGCGGTAGGAAAAGGCGCGAGGGCTTTTGGCGGAACAGTTTATTCTCCGCAGACCCTCTCGCCCGCCTCACTAGTGACTTTTTGCAAGTCACTAGCATCCGTATCCTGTCGAGACAGTGCTGTTTGGTGGTTCGCAGCACTGCCTCATTAAGTGTGTGATGGGCGCGTCTTAAATTGGCGGCTAATCGACGCACTTTAGGCGTGAACGGCCTGTTGGCCACCATATAGTCCATCACACATTGGATACGGGATGCGTGTTGCCTCGCCGACCGGATCTTGGCTTTCATCTTTTGTATGCGCCGCTCCGCTCCCTCCTGCGGGAAAGCAGTGTTTCGCCCCTCCACCCAAGAAAAGTATTGAGTAGCAGCATACACGACACAATATATTATTAATTATTATTATTAATAAAAGTGGAGTGTATAAAATTATGACTGGCTCATCGAGAGCTTCTTTTAATCTTAATTTTTTTAAATAAATTTGGTAAGAAAATTAATTTGTGGTAATTAAAAATATATTTTCACACACGGCGACACACACTTGCTACCTGCCTTGATTATCAGTTTTTGATTTAGTTCCCTTTTTGAAGTGAAGTTTCTTTCATAAAGCGTATTTAAAAAAAAAATTAGAAAAATAATATTGTTATTACCCATTACTAAATAAACTAAACAAAAATTGAGAGGCGTGAACAAAGAACTTATAGCCTTTCTTGCATTAATTTCCTCTACTAATAGCAATAATGGTGTCGTCAACATATATTTTTAATAAAGATACTTTAAAAGGTAGAAGTGAATGTTGAAGTCTGAAGAAGTCTGAAGAATGAAGAAGTCTAAAGTCTGAAGAATATGAAGTCTGTGAAACATGCTCCATAATAATTTTTGCCAATATAGGACTAGCTGGGTTTCCCATTCCCCCATTTTACACATTAATTCGCGGTAGTACGCCACTTGCAATCTTTCTTTTTACCCATTTTTAATCGAAGTTCTGGCTTGTTGCTCTCGGCGTACCATAACGTCTCCTCCGCGCATCTTCTATCTCTCATCAAAACGAAGTTAAATACCTGAACCAATCAGGGAATCAGATCCAAAAGTGCACCGATCATAACCTTACGAATACGAATATGCTGCGAGGCTACGGGCTCCTGTTTTTACCGATTTATATATGGCATTTTACTAATATTTTGCTAAATTTACACACGATAAAAAGTAGACCGTTACAACCAAAAGGTTGCTGCACAAACGAAATATGAAAATGCATAAAATTACATTGTAAGTATTCTATACTATATCAAGTAATCGGTTAAACGGTAGTTAATGTTATAATTAAATACATGCCATAACTTACAATTTCAAAAATGTTGCTGATTGAGAGCAGCCCAGTGATTTAAGGGTAACCGTCTTCTCTGAAGGTTTCTCTTCATGCAAAAAAGCGTTCCACATAAAATTCCAGTCACTAAGATCATGGCTGTTTCTAAGTCCGTTGCAGTAAATAATATTCCTCAGATCCACAGGTGGCCTAAAATTGAAGTTATTAAATGACTCAAACTTTAAGTAATATATATCGATTGTAACTATTCATGGAGCCATGTTCACAGCTCGCTTGGCTATTTGAAATTCAAATATTATTAAATTTTCAGGATAAATAAATATAGAGTGTGTCCAGCTTAGAATTCCCGGGGTCATTTTCTGTATGACTAAAAAAGATATTTGAATTCTGTAAAAGGCACTCAATAGAATTTGTAAATGACTTCACATTTGGTGAAAATAGACCTTTCACTCATTAATATGTAAATGGCGTTGAGATACAATGAAATTAATCGATCCCAGGAACCTTCAAAGTAGGTGCATTTGAAAGGGTACTCAATTCTAAGATTTTTATAATATGAATAATTTTAGAGAAAACAATGGTTTTCAAGATATTTCAATGAACATTTTTTTAATAAATATTTTTTTAAATTTATTTATTAAACATCCCTTACGGTGGCACATCTTTTAATAACTGAATATTGGCAAACTAATGAAACATTTCATTTCTCTTCTTTATGAATTACAAATTACAGTATTTCTTCTGTCGATCTCAAAGCACACATGGTGTGCGGCCATCTACTTCATTTCAAAATTATAGTTGGAGTTATATATAGACCTCCTGCAGAAAATTTCAATTTATGGAAGACTCGAAAATATCTAATTCTGGGCAGTGATTTTAATAGAGATTTTTTAGCTCACAGTGGTAATAGGATACTGTTCACCGATTTATTATTAACGTACGATTTAAATAAGACTATTAATACTCCAACTAGATAAAACATAGAGAATACATCAATTATGTTGAATCCAATATTTGCAAGCAAACCGAATAAATTCTGATCATTTGTGAATTCACTTGAGAATGATCATGGTATGCCCAATTATGCTACATACAATAATGAAAATGTTTATGAATCAGCTAAAAATCATATGCATATGCTGATTTCTTTCAAGAATCTTATACCAAACCAATTAATCTTAATTTCACTAATGACACTGCATACAGTAATAATATCCTCACAATAAAAGATTTCAATGAAAATGACGTTTTAAAATCGTTCAATATACTTAAACCAAAAATGACAGCCGGTCCAGATTTAATACCAGCTTTTATTTTAAAAGGCTGTTTACATATTTTTGTACTACCACTTACTATTATATTCAATCTATCTGTCAGCACCAGTTGTTTTCCGAACGTGTGGGAGAACTCGAAAATATGTCCTGTATTTAAAGAAGGAAGCAAATTTGATATTAGCAACTACATGCCCATTATAATAATATGCAATTTGCGAAGGTATTCAACTATTAATTACATAACAATATATATAATCATGTAAAATCAAATATAATAATACAGCAGCATGGCTTTATGAAAAATAGATCTATCACAACAAATCTATTTTGCATAATCTAATTTTTATCGCAAACATTGGATGCGGGGGACTAAACAGACGTTTCTAAAGCATTTGATCGATTGAGTCACGACATCTTACTGCAAAAACTTGTAAATGGCCTCTTTAATGGACTGCTTCAGTTATTTAAGTCATATTTAAGCGATAGAACCCAATTTGCACTACAACGGCTATAAATCTCATAAAATAACAGTCGAATATGGAGTTCCACAAGGATCAGTCCTGGGATTCCTGTTCTTCAATATATTTGTAAATCAATAAAAAGTTTAATTATAATAGCCTACTCTATGCAGATTACATGAAACTATTTAAAAATATTCGAAACTCTAATAACTGTCTAAATTTGCAAAATAACCTCAGCAGATTAAATACATGGTGTGTAAACAATGGCTAATTGTATATCGTTTTATTAGGAGTAAAAGTGATACTTTTGCGACGAGTCTGTAAGTTTGCCGGACTCACTTCGTTCATCCGGAAATTACAGAGGAGTCACGAAAGTGGTTTTTACTTTGAATAAGATATGTTATTTTTTCTTCAAACGTCGATTAGCTATAAAAAAATAAAGATAAAAATATTAACTGTGCTTTGCCATTATCAACGAAAGTAAAAGTCCGCTCGAGCGGAGGAAAAGTACTTTTACTTCCGTTGCCAATGACAACGTACAGTCATCTAAAATATCAAACTTTGATGTCATGAACTGAGTAAAAAATGTCATGATTATCTGACGTTCTGCAATATTAAAACTTTGCCGTGAAATAATTTAAAAACAAATCATCGTATGAAATAAGAGCTCATAAAGTTGTAGCACTTTTGAAAACCTTTAAGACTTTTTTCAAAATTTTGTGCTAGCTTAAACGGTTGCCAAATTATTCAAATAAAACTGACGATGACACACTTTCCCAATATGGCGGCGAGCCCGAACTTCACGACAATTCGGCATTATTCCTTCCAATAGTCCCCCAATAAATCCTCAAGAGATCGCCAACGTAGAGTGGCTTGCAAGGTCAAATGATATACTGACTAAACTATTTAGAAAATGTCAAAATTTAAATGTAGAGAGAATTACTATTTGTATCGATTAGCTATGTTTACATTGTTGCTAATTAGTCTACCTTACCGCCTTCCACTTTTTTTGTATATTTTGAACAATCGAACAGCTTCCGTGACACAGTTTACGTGACCCAATCTGCACGCCCAATCGACTGCTAACTGTTGCTTGACAGTATAAAAGTGGTCATAATCTTTTATCTTTGAAATTGGTACAGAGTTGTAAAAATTATCCATCAAGTCCAATATGTCATTCTAAAAATAAATAAAACGTTTTCATTATTTTAGATCCTGTAATTTCTTTCAATAATAAATAAATAATAAATAAACACCACAGAAATTAGACAACCCCCAATTCCAGAAGCCAGGGCTTGTGCGGAAGGAGGTTACACATTGAAAAAACGCGGACATACAACCATTTCCTCCGACAGTGTCAGTGCCGGAGCCAGGATTCGAACCCGGTAGTGTGATGTCAGTGTGATGTCAGTGTGATTAATCGCGATTGCCACCTCGCGCCTTAACCCACTCGGCTATCGACAAGAATAAAGCATTATATGAAATACAGCAAATGACTCGTTGAAATTCTGCCTTTAGTTATTTCCTTAGTGAATTCTGAGTGCAAGTAAATATTTAACATGAAATTGGACAGGGATCGAATACACTAAATTTCGTCTATTTTCTTGTTGTTATGAAACTTTTGGACATACTTTTATAATTGAAGTGAGTCGCCACTGGGTCAGTTATTTTTCAAATAACTCCCTATTTCATTATGAAAATTTAATTACTTTCTTTTATATTAATTATAAGTATTCGACCGCCAATACAACCATAATAAATAATAGATATCAAAGCAATTTTCAATTTTAACACCAGCCTTTACATAATATTTCGTTTTCTAGATTTAATATTTTTATTTTGTATAGTAAGACCTGCTATAAAAGATACATTTTATCGCCTTATTTTAGATGACGGAGTTTAGTATTAGCTACTCTACCACTCACCCAGGGCAGATACACATAGACAATTATACAACAACCATTCCCTACGGCATTGCCGCCTGCCGCAGCTGAGACTCGAACTCAGGAGTGGTACAGCAACTAGCCGTGTTGTCTCTCATACACTTCGTCTAGTCTACTCCCAACAACTCAGTAATACATGGAAAACACCACTAAATATCCATACTCTATCCAGGAGTCGAACCTGGAACTCCTTGGTTGCAAGCCTAATACGTAAGCGTTGAGCCACTGAGCCATTTTAACATAAAAGCTCAAACTTAATATTTAAATATTTATGATGTTGATATAACATAAATGAAACAAATTCGTATCATGAAAGCACTATTTAGCTACTTGTTTGTATTAGATAAGTCAGTGGTGAATTACAAATAGCAGAATCAGGATTGGTTTGTATATCTTACGTCTTATCACTTGTCACTCCAATTCACAAACTGAAGGAAGTCCTGCTTGCCTAAACATTGCGTTGCAATTCCGACATTGCCGCTGCCATAATTTTGTTGCTTTTTAAATTAAAGAATTTCATTTATCTTAATTGGGGGTTTTCCAAATTTCTCAAATCAATTACAGCGGAAGCTTAATAACACAACACACTAGTGCTCTGGCTTGTGTTAAAAAAATGGGAGCGATGGCGGTTTTCGTAAAGAAAGTATCTGCCATACCTCAAACTGTTAAGAAAGGTTAGTAGATTATGTACATAAAGATGGAGTTGCCAATTTTTAGTCTGAGGCTTGCCACAAATTTTTTTCTAAGGTTATCAAATCCGGCATTGCGTATTGCACGTTGCTTAATAACAGCAATATTAGTTATATTGCATAAACATTACATGCCCTTATATTTCATATTTTATGACACAAGGCACCGAAAAAACTAAACATCATCTGAAGCGATCTCACACTGAAAAACATCACCGAAATGTTAAGGAGTTCCTTTCTGCACTGAAATCAGCCTGTGACCCTTTTACACATGAAGGAAATAATCTAATCTGCTTGTCAACTTCAATTGTGTTCCTGCAGAAGTTTCAAAATGATATAGATAAAATGGGGGATTTTGGATAAACGACTTATGATGATTTTGTAAATAGTATAATTGTAACTGGTTTTGAAAGCAGTATCTGGGCCACAATGAAGAAAAACAATCTTCAGTTATGCAGAAATAATTTGAAAAAATTGAAAGTAGGTGCTAAAACAGCCTCAGTAAAAACTAAAGAGGATCTATCCCTTTTCAGTCGAATTCCCATTGACACCCGAACACGTCCCGAAATCGACTTGAAAAACATTATTTGCAAATATTAACTCTCTCCAGTACCTGAGTCGATGTTCAATTCTCAAGGTATGCCATACTTTTATTAAATAAAAGTGAATTGATGAATTTGTTAGAAAACTTCCCTACTGAAAATGTCGAGATTAAACATCATTTGTCAGATGCCGCTGATGTTGTGATAATTGATGCTATGGCAGAACTCCAAGGTTTCAGTACGGAAATGTCGACGTGTGCTGACTTAGCCACAATTGTCTGCGAAAAATTATTTACCAGATACAAGAAGTATAGTGAAATACATATTGTGTTTGATACTTACAAGGACGATTCTCTTAAAAAGGCGACTCGGGAAAATAGAAATAAAAGTCACTACAGTGCGCTACTACATCACACCCATAACAAAAATTAAGAAAATTTTAATGAGAAAGATTTTATCCTTTATTGAGACTAAAACTGAACTAATAGGTTATATGGCAAAAAAATAATCTGTTACGCAAGAGAAAAACTTATAAAAGTTTTAGTTTCTCTGAAAGAGGAGATTTTTTAATGTCTTTTGAAAATGAATACTGATTTGGTCACCGATCAAGGGGAAACTGATACCAATATTTTGCTTCTCTTCTTATTTTTGGCCAAGCCAAAAAAAGTGTGTTTACATAGTTTCACCTTTGAGGGTACGGTAGCTCAGTGTGCTAAAGCGTCTGGCTAGCAAACTGAGTTGCCTAGCGAAGTGGGTTCGATTCCCGCAAGGCGAAATAATTTTTCATTAAAAAAATTGCCCCAAGAGTGGTTCGGAGTCTACATTAAACTGTAGGGCCTCGTCTCTCTTTACCTAACACAAGACCTCGGTAACCTGAGAGGCGGTTAAGAAAACATTTTAAGAAAAACATTTAAGATACCGAACACTTCTCCAATTTAGCCTATTTCCATACTGGGGCTTAGAAAAAAGCATGGGATGATTCTACTTGCTCGCTTATATAAAAGCTCTTGGACCAAGCAGAGCTTCTGCGTTACTTGATATCCATGCAATATTGGATTCAGATACGACCGGCACATTTTACAAAAAGAGAAAGAAGACCTTTCCTTAATACAGACCAAAAAGTTTTAGCAGCACTCAGGTACCTTCAGAATGAGAACGCTATAAGTGATAAATATATTTCTGCCCTAGAGAAATTTTATATGCGAAGCGTTCTGTCCTATAACTAAGGTCACGTGCACCGAAATACTTCGATGGCAGTTAATATCAAAGAAACAGATTGCTAATGACTTGTTTCCACCTACAAAGGCATCACTAATTCCATACTTGAGACGAGCTAATTGCCAAGCACTTGTATTGATTAAGTGTAATTGGAGCTATCAAAACCTTCTTTCTCCTGCAACTTACGGATGGAATTTTGAGAACAATAAGTATAAAACTATTCTTTCTTCGATCAATACGCCTTTTAAGTTATATTTTATGTTTCAGCTATTCACCAGTCTTGACCCAAAATCCATTAAATGCACCGACGGAAATATTTAATATTACCAAATGTGCATGCAAAAAAAATGTTCACCTCCCTGAAAATGCTACTCGAATGAGATTGTTTGTGCCACATTATGTGCATGTCAGGGAGAAAACGGAGGATGATAATGGTGATGCAAATCATCATGATGAAGATCTATTTTTCCAATATTTGTCTATAAGAATAAAGGCTATATGAGAGATAAATATTTAATTCATTTAAGTGCGGTTTAAGTGACTTCCCAGCACTGGTTATCGATGTTTTTCTCTTAAAATTGAACGCGTTTGATATTTTCAGGAAACTTTGAGGGTCCCAATAGAGCCTCTCCCCTTATTGTGCGCTTATGAAACGGAACTGGAAACTCTATCTTGGGAATTTCATTAACTATGGTATAGGAAGTAATTTCAGCCTAGTGCTATACTTCCTTCATTAAAACTACCACGGCATGACAGTAGCCACTTTACTAATACGTTCGAGTTATCTTGTGGTACCAAGATAACCAAAGCTAATTAGACTTTACTAAAACAATTTTTGTTTGAATAAAATAAAAAAGTGGGATACATTGTATTACATTATCAGATAATTTCTCAACCATTTTTTTAAAATCAGAATAATGAAGTAAGTTCAAATTTCACTATGTAAATATTTTATTAGGAGAATTTACGCTGGCTATTTTACAATTTGCTACTACAAAAATTGTATATAGATCAGAGTTATGCATAGACAAGAGAGTCTCTTCGGAACTAGGCAACATTAATTGCAATTATTTTTCAGTTAATTAAAGATCAATGGCGCCCGTGTGTCTGTACATCATGTAAGATTACGAGATTATTTTATTTGTTACTCTGCATTTTTGGGGAAAAAGAGGCTGAATCATACAAAATCCAAGGCCCACCTAGTCTATTTATAGCAAGTAAATTTTAAAATGCAACAACCCCCAGCCTCCCCCACCCCCCGTGTTGGCATTAAAACGGCTAGTTTAAACCTTACTATCCCCAAACAAACTATTAATTAGAAGATGCCTAAAAAAAACAAAATAAAGGCATACTGGTCAAAAATTTTGCGTGTATTGGAAGTGAGAGATGAAGAAAGATGATTAGAGTTTTGCTATTGTCTAATAATAATAATAATACTTCGGCCATATTAAATGGATGTACATGTCAGATAAAAATGTTCCATTACATGAAATATACATATACATAGTATATTGATATGTTCTTCACTTGTACTTAAGCTATAGAACACATTCAGTTCAATTTGAATTGTGTATTGTGAATAAGATGCATTTATTCTGATTAGAGATTTGCATGCATGTTTTCCGTTTTATTTGTTCTGTTTGATAAAATATCAAGGCATTTTACAGAAGACATATATTTTCTTTAAATACATGCAATTTTTATATTAGTATAGTCATTAAAGACAGATAGAGATGTTTATAACATAATTTAATGGTAAATAGAATCAGTTATTTTATTTAAATGCACCTAATTATTGTTATACTAATTATTAAAATGTTTAAAAACATTTGGAACTGTTTACACATTTAATATGTTCATGTAGATATAAGATTTTTAATTAATTTATGCGGGAAAATGAAAAAGTGAAAAAGGCTCAATATCACGTGATGTGAAGTGAAGAAACTAATTTGTTTTGTTAAGTTGATGTCACGAAAGATTGAAGTTGGTATTGGCGATTTTTGTTTTTGGAGAAAAAATAAAGGAGATTGTGGAAAATTAAAAAAATGAGGTTGCTGGGCATATGAAAAATGTCAAGAAGATAGTGAAATTGAAGGGAAAGAAAATTTTGGAGAAAGAAGAATATTGGAATAAAATAGAGTAAATATTGTTGGTTTAATTGAAGGTAGTAAAACGAAGGAAGACAAGCAGTCAAAGAATTTGGAAGAAAGAAATTAAAAAATCGCATTTTTAAAGATTTTGACAAGTAGGAGAAAGAAATATAATTACAATTTATTTTAAGGTCCAGAAAATAATTTCTGGTGGAAACGTAATCTCATTTGAAAGGTGAAGCAGCTTAGGAGATGGTAGCTGGACATTGCAGATAAATGATACTGTGCGGCTGGAAATAATATTGAGCAACGCAGACTTAAAAGGTTGTAATAAACTCTATTTAAATTTCATGTTTATCATCTTATAGTTTGGAAATAATTTAAGAATATTTTAAATTATAAATTTTGACAATTAATTTCATTTTTATTAACAAATTTTATTTTAAACTTAATCGTCTCCAAATTATTTCATTTTAAAATCTTTTATATTTTATTTAGCTAGACTAGACAGAGAATTTATCTTCTAGTTGTATGGAATGTTGTTCTTGCAATACATTACTCAGTTTGATTTGAATTTGTTTTATTGCTGTGTGTTACTAGAATTGTGTTTCTTTTAATTGATTCCGAACTTTCGACCTTGAGATTTAAATTTATAAATTATATTGTGTGATATTTAACCGTTCTTCAGGCTGGATATCATGGCCATATATAATATAAATGCATATATTGCTGATGAAACAACTAAACTGTGTCATAACAAAGAGGGGGTCGTGTGTCATAACAGGGGAATATCCAAATAGTCTTAATTTTTTAAACGGGGTGGTTTTAAGTCAAAGTTTTCGTCACTGGTCAGCTGAGAATCCGGAATTTGCCACAAATGTCAAGAGACAGTATTCGCAAAAAATTAACATTTGGTGTGAAATGCTAAATGACAAAATAATTGGTCCTTCCTCCTTTCAGCGTCATGTGAATGCAAATATGTTTTTAAATTTTTTTAGGAACTAGTTTTGGAACTCATTGGATGATTTATCACCACAGAATCTCCTTAATTTAAAGTTTCAATTAGATGAAAATTCTCTTCATAACGCTGTTTTGGGTAGAAGATGGCTAAATGAACATTTTGAAAATCGTTGGATATCGCGAAACAGTCCATTGATTGAGTGGCCGCCGATATCCCCAAACTTGATTTTTTCCTTTTGGCTTTAATGAAACAAAGTGTTCACGAAACAAGGCCACAAACTATACAAGAACTACGGGCTAAAGTAATGCAGGCCTGCGCAAAAATTAGTCCAGAACAATTGAAAGTTTAGTATGAACGTGTGTAAAGGGATTGACAAATGTATTGAAATAAATGGTGGATTGGTAGAAGCGACGATAATCTTGTATTTTAATTCACTTTTTTTATTTTGTTTCAGTTTTATTATGTTTCTGTTTCATTTTTGATTTGTTAAAAGTAGGCATAAAAATAGTAACAATATCATGTTACTAGAGTTCAATTTTATTTCTATTTTTTTCTCATGGATAACTTAACTTTTAGAATAAATTTATGAAAATGATGTATTCTGTATTTTAAATAATGTTTACAAAAACGTTATTACTTAAAAATTTTCGACAAAATTTAGTACAAGCCCGTTTTGAGGGTTGGTGAATCCAGTGAAGTGATTTTTTCTAGAAAAATCGCCAATATGAATTGATAAAATTTTGCTCATAGTCATAGTAGGCCTTGAATTTTGTAGGAATCTGGCACTGTTTGTTCCAAAAATGCAGTTCAACAAGCTCTACAATTTAAAAAAAACGTGAAAATTGCACACTAAATAAAAATTTTATAGTGACTATAGCAAAAGGGGCTACACTGTAGATGTGCACAAAGATTGCAGAGGAAAATGCTTTGTTTGAAATATAATGTTAGGAAGGAGCTTTGACAATAGGATGTCGTTAAAAAAGTAAAGATAAATTTGAAAACGTTTTATCCCCAATATGCCTTGCAAGTACAACTTATTATGCAACTTATTAAACCCTTAACCTCTTACAACAACACTTAATCCTGCAATTATTATTTTTACACATAATATTTGTGACATTTATTTGTTCTTTTAATCATACCAGAGGCTGACTTGCAATACACTAGGATGACCGTATAGCATAATTTTTCAATCATTTTGTTATAATACATATCATATGGGATACGTTGTATCAAAGTACAATGACGTAGAAAAATATGTCTGCAAGGGAATTTTAGCAGCATATTAGTACCTTTTTGAGTGTGCGACACACACCTGATATCTACAGCCAGAATAATCTTGTCACAAAAATTAGATTTGAAGTTTCTAGTATAATACTGTTGATACAATCTACATAATATTTTAATAAATGGAGAAGTTACCTAGATACTATATTGTTTTCTATATCATTTCAAGCACCCTTGCGTTCATTATTTATTATTGAAAAATAAATAATTGAAATTGTTTTTTAATATTATGATCGCGATCGATATACATTACTTAATGTATGTCCAAATTATAATCCCTGTAGCATTTATAGGGTTCAAAATATAAAAATATATATTTCAAAAAGCATAAAGGATTAAAAAATTAATATATAACTGTTACAGACCTACGGCGAACTGGCCAAGTCTGATCAAAATGCAATACCACTCAACCATTATAAGCAACCCACTGTACCTCCTAATATATGTAAAATAGCATGTTAAATCGTTGACCGTAGAGGGCTCTGAATTATCTTCCGTCTCGGCCATTATCCATTCGACATTCGTCTTGAAAAAGCACGCGGCCGATTTGTCGTGATTGCCATATTAATCTGTAGCCATCCGCATGGGATTGTGAATTTAGGCGATCATCGTAAGTTTTTCCTTATTTTGCATATTAAATTATTTTGTGGAATTAGTCTTGAGGGAAAATTGTCACTACTTAGTAGGATTTTAGGCGACAAAACAGTAAGCATGCTCTCTCATTGTTCCTCGTTCACCTGTTGACATGTGATTCTTGATATTTTAGGCCGTTTACGCTTATGCTTCCGCTGCCGCTTCCCGCTCCCGGCACGCTGTTAACACCTACGATTTTGGGTACGCTGCTGTACGTTGTTTTTCAATATCACTTTTGTTTTATTTCCTTATGTACTTCTGAGTACGATTCGAAGAGTGCATTCGCCGCCGTTTAGGGCCGTTCCACGGTCGTCAGTCACCTAGGCTAGGCCACGCTACCGAGGGCCTACGGAATCGTCGAAAACTTCTTTGGGGGCTCGAAACCGACAATTCTAGTTGGTAAATAATGTATGTAAAACTTTATTTACGCCCACCCGATTTCATATTTTATTCGCTGCATTTTACATTGAAAACAACAGACCTGACAGATCTTCTTAGGAAATAAATTGCTACTCATATATTTTTTTAAGATCCTTAATTTAATTTAATTATTATTTCTGTACGCCAGCGGTAGCTACCAAACGGTAATCTATAATTTATACTTTAATATTTTTATCTCATAGTACAACATAACCTACAAATTACATCTTGTGTGTCACGTACATTGTTAAATTGAAACTTATGGTCTGTCTCATGTCAGTTGTCGCGGCAAGTCAGTGTTTGTATTGAGAGTCAGATACTTTCATTTTATTGTCATGCCAGGAAAAGAGAACGCAGCTACTAATTCATCCCGTAAGTATAGGGTACAGATACACCCAGAGATTACTGAGCTAGATTACTTTTCTTTTGTCGCGAGTACTACATCATAATTCCGGGCTAACCGTGCCATGACTATGCTCAGGCCCGGCCTTATTCAGTAGGCAAGTTAGGTGACCGCCTCAGGGCGCCAGTTCCAAGGGGCGCCAAACGAACTTGACCTTGAAGTTTTTAAAAGTAGAAAGTAGGTATAAATGTTATTAGGTTTTATAAATTTTTTTCGAAATGCCCCAGATATTTTATTGGTCCATTTTTATTACGCTACTGTCGCTAATTTTTATTTTATTTACATATTATCATCAGCCTTTTTCTCGTGAACTATAATGCCGCATGCCGCCAACAAAGCTGGAATTACGGTTGGCAAGCTGGATATACCATACTTAGTTTCTAATCCAAGTCAGATGGCAAAGGAGAATGCATTTTTTCGAAAAATTCCTCAGTGCATCTTGTTAACGTGATAGTTAGGAGAAAAATAGTGAGAATTAGATGTATATGTTTTGGAAAGCAAATTTTATTTGGAACCTGTTGAAAAAAGGGCATGAAAGTGCTGAAAACAGGTTTTTTCACATTTTCCATGCGAAAGAAAAAAATTTTTTTATACAAAAAATACTACGAAATAGTTTTTGACAATCGAAATCGGTCAATAACTGTTTAACAAAAAACTAAAAACCGCTAAATATAGCCATTTTTTACCATTTAATTACAGGAACTGTAACTATCGTAGGAAGTTGTTTCGGAGCCTAAATTGTAGCTTTTATTGATATCTACCGACTCTAAAAATTTCATGCAAAAATATTAATAACTTTTAGTGGAAATAGAGAAAATGTAAAAAAGGTGTTGTCCGAAAAACGGCGTGGAAATGGTCAAAAATGGTCATAGAGCGTTTTTTCAAAAAGCTATTTGTTCCTGATGAAATTCTCTAGAAACCTATTATTTTTAAATTTTTGTAAGGTTTCGGTTAGTACCTTAAAAACGCATTTGAAAATCAAACTGTATCTGAATTTTAGACGTTCACCACGCGTCACTTCCCCTCCGCTCGAGTATCCGAACGTCCAAAATTCAGAAATAGCCCGATTTTCAAATGCGTTTTTAAGGCACTAAACGAAACCTTACGAAATTTAAAGATAATAGGGTGTAGAGAATTTCATCAGGAACAAAAAATTGCTTTTTGAAAAATGGTTCCATGACCATCTTTGATCATTTTCATGCCTAAAAGTTATTAATATTTTTGCATGAAATTCTTAGAGTAAGTACGTACCAACATAAGTTACAATTTAAGCTCCGAAAAAACTTCCTACTACAATTACAGTCCCTGTAATTAAATGGCAAAAAATGGTCATATTTAGCGGTTTTTAATTTTTTGTGCAAAAAGTTATTGACCGATTTCAATTGTCATTTCTTTCGCATCGACAACGTGGAAAAACCTGTTTTCGGTACTTTCATGCCCTTTTTTTAAATAGGTTCCAAATAAAATTTGCTTTCCAAACCATAGTGAAACATCCTGTATATACCCCATATATAAATTTAGTTTTTTCCTGTTATGTCTCCAAATTCAAGTAATTATTGCAGTTGATTAATTTCATTTTTACATTTATTTACTCGTTTAACATTGGAGACAATAAAGTTACCAGAATATATTTTTAAATTATATTCTTTTAAAGCAAAGTTAAAAGCTACAGTTTTTACTAAAAAGTTGCATAAAATTGAGTCGAATCACAGGGTTTGTTTATCAGTTATAAGATAAGTGTCAAGTACTTCGTTTATTCCCAGAGTATGAAATCGCCTACACTTTTCTACCTTAACTATAGAAAAAGATAGAAAGTTGAGCGTCGAATATTATAATAGCGTTAAAATAAACATATTCCCACAAGAAACAAGCGGAGATGCATAATCCGGGTAGAAGGGTGACATCAGGAACCATATAAAAAGAAAACCAGCTTGTTTACCGGGGAGATGCCTCTTCTATCACTCCCGAGTTACATCGCCGAATGCTATTCGCTGTGCTCCTGAGTAAATTGCATTTCAATATACCTAAGTCACATCGCTGACCCTTCGGGCTCGCTGTTCTTATGGTATTATGATATGGATATTTTACCTAAGTCACATCGCTGACCCTCTGGGCTAGCTGTTCTCATGGTAGTATTGAGATGAATTATGTAAACTACAAGTCAAACGATCCAAGAAAATCCACATTTAATTTTGCCATGCATCTCGCATTCACTGGTTTAACGTACTTTTTATGAAGTGCCTTTCAACGTCTCTACGATGCTCAACGAGTACGTTAAACATGAAGAAGCTGGGGAAGAACATTCACGGGAGGCATAACGCTATACAGGGTTCACGGAAATTCTACAGGCATAAATTTCTAAAGGTGATTACTTTCTTATTTCGAGACTCTACTTTATTATTTGCAATTGAATTCATATTCTGGTTACGGGGTGTTTAAAAAAGGTTTAACTGACGCATTTGTGGTACTAAAAGAATATTAGTTTTTTATGAAATACTAGCTTTGATTTTTAACTATATGGAATATTATATTACAAAATATTCAGTTATGATTTCATTCACAAAATTTAATTCATAAATTTCACTTTCTGAATGTTTTATTAGGGAAATTTGCGTTTGCAAAATAACAAGTTTATATTCAAGAACTATAGCTTTTGACCATACACTACAAGTTTACAAATACTTTTTCTTAGGCGCTTTACACTGATATAAGAGCTGTTATAAGAGTCTTTGTCGACTTCAACCAATTTTATTTATTTAACTACTAAATTGTCAACGATGTAAAGTTCTCGTGACTACGAGAGCGTAATTGTTTGTGAACTGTGTTTGCAGAACATAACAGTAAAATGGGTGGCATTACGGACTATCGGAGTTCCATCTAAATTTAAAATTAACAGTCCGCTGTTTTAAGGACACTTGTCTACACCAATCTGTAAGGTCGTCGATCTTTTCGACCACCCCATATTAATATCTGTTCAGTGCTAAACACTTACTACTGCTGTTTAGTTTATCAGTCAATTGACACAAAATCAAATTTCCAGCGTTGTTTAGATTGTTCTTTCTAATACTATTTAACCCGATTGGTTAGGTGCAGTCGGTAATTGCCATATACTGTATCCTACTATCTTTCTTATCAGTAGACGAGAGCACAACTATAATAAAACTGGAGATTTCCACAACCATGAATTACTTGCAAAAGGGAGTTTTATTTCCCACAGTTGGTGAGTGTTTTCACTGAAACCAGGCGCCGTAGCCAACTACTACAGAAAATATCAAATAACTTTTGTCAGTTTGAAACACTTATTTTCTGTTACGTTCGCAAACTTTGACACTGCAGTTGCGTTCTCTTTGTTTCGAAGTAACATCTTTGACGTTTGTTCACTCCTGTTATTATCATTTCCAGACTATTGTCACAACTGTTCAAAATAAGTATTGTCTGGCCGATAGCCGTGTTGTTTGAGATGCGAGGTGGCAATCGCTATTAATCACACGAGTATCACGCCACTGGGTTCGAATCCCGGCTCCGGCCTTGGCACCGTCGGAGGAAATGGTAGTCTAATTTCTGTGTAGTTTAATTATTATGTACATAGACTATTGTCACTGCTCTTATTCTTGTCCATATTAATTTCTCAATGTAGACATGTGATATGTTTATTCAGGCATTTGCCACAACTCTAATTACTATTAAAATAACACAGCATACTTTTGTATAAGTTCTTGTTATTGCATCAAAACACTCAGTATTTCTATAGTATGGTCATTACTACAGCGACGCAAGTTTCCTATTATAGTATTTAGACAATTGTCTCGAATATTTGGATTACTTTTGATTTCATGTTCAACTATTGTTGCATCAATTTATCTAAAATAAAATGGGTTTTTTTTTACTATTTTTTCCCATCAATTATTGTCTTATTCTTTCCCCTTTACCTATTCATCATATAAGTAATAAACTAAATAAATGTTTTAATTTCAAAGTAATATAGAAAACAAACTTCAACTATAAATGTACAGTGCAATCTTGAGTAATAAGATACTACATACATAACATATATAATTAACTAGGTCTCTCAATTAATAGACAGTGTGTTCAAGTTTACCAGGTATTTAAATTAACAGAGTGATTACATTTTCTAAGGTATATTAAGTTATATAGGATCAGACAGAAACAAGTAATATTAAACTTTATATCAAAGAACCTGGGTAATTAAAAAAGGGTTACTACACACACAACAAAATTTGGGTCCTGCACTAACAAACCTAGACGATCACGCAAATGGCCAATCTTATTTGTTTATCCTTCAGATAAATAAATAGCAATGAATTTACTGGTGACATGATTACCAGGATTTCATTTGTAATTAAACAGGGTACCCATAAAACGTTACACTGATGCCGCGAACCAGGATATAGAGTCAATCAAATTAATATTATTGGTGTTTCTTTAAGTTCTGATACTGCCTCTGTTTTGTTTATCATTTAGGTTCCAACAACACACTGGGGAACAACATCCATTGACCACCAACACCGCCAATGTCCTGCCGCCACACCACCAAAGCCGTACCGCCATGCCGCCTCCATAGAGGGAAACCAAGTTCGAGTCCCTATCCACTGCAATTAAAAAAAAAAAACAAACAAAACAACGCCAACTGTTCAAACAAATGGAAACGGACGTTGTAACCACGAATTGAACTGTCGTCTACACAAACTAAACCTCCGACGACGTATTCAAGAAGTTGCCGCTCCCACAGCGACGGAAACGACGCTGATACCTGGCTGCCGACGTCAAAACACGGCAACCGTCTCACACATTTAACGTTGAGTTCGACACCACGGACTTCGCTCCAGATTCACAATAAACACCCTGTAGAAAATACCTAAACGAGCTGGAAGCCTACCTACCTGAAGAAAATACATGTACCTGAAGAAAACAAACTCAATGTGGTACATAAATCGCTACTAAAAGATGCCGAGTGCCTACTGGACACCGATGTACAAAATTATTTGGGAAATTGCGTAAACTTTTAAACGACGCACAGCTGATTTTAAAACAAGGGTGGTGACCCAGTAGAACACACTTGTTTCGTTCAAACAAAGGATGGTAAGGGCTCTTAACATTCCACTATCTGTAGACAGAGATAGTATGAAAGCTTTTTCTGGGAATACTTCAACCATATGGCAATAAAAATATATCTGTCAAACAATCCCATTGAATATCTTCAACGACACTAGTTTATTTTCACCTCATTCACATCTACACTAAGAGTAATTCCAAACAAATGATTCCGGTGATATAGGGGCGAGAGGTGCAGAGAAAATATCGACACTGGTCAAATCAACTGTAATTAAATTGTTGACCACTGTCATGCTCCCTTAAAGTCAGGTGCTACCACAAATAAAATTCTACGAGGGTACATCAGAAAGTCCAGTGACGTACCACACACATGTATATTGAGATGGACAATTGTATTAGTACATTTTACAATTTATGGAATTTGGAATGGAAATGGAATCTGGTCAACGAGGCGAGATGTACGGGAAATCAGGATTGTGGTAGAGGACGACATCGATCCTGGATGGGTGTATACATCATGGAGATGGTCAGCGTGAGATACTGGGTGTTTCTCATTCCGAGGGAGACGTATGTTGATCCGAAGAGGAATCCATGGGCGTAGACGAGCCAGAGAGAAAAGGGGACCGGGGGAGGGACGAGGGGAAATGGGGGTGGATTCATTTTTTTCTCAATTCAATTTTTATCTCAATTTAATTTTTTTTATCTTAATTTAATTTTTGTGTCAATTTAATTTATATCTCAATTTAATTTTTATCTCAATTGATTTTTTTCTCAATTTAATTTTTTTAATTTTCAATTTAATTTTTTTTCTCAATTTAATTTTATTCATTATTTTACTTTCATAACTGAATAAGCTTAGGTTAAATTCGTACAAATTAACTTCAGTTAGGGGAAAGTTATTTCTTGGATTCAATCATCTTATGAAAGTTTAACTTTATTGTATAGGATAAATTTAAATTAAAACTTCATACAGTTAGAGTTAGGGATAAATTGTAAATCTTTGGTACCACAGATCCATAAGGTTGCGTACGTGTTTTGCAAATAATTGACTACGCAATTATTATACAAAAAACGTGGGGGAGAGAGAAACATCCTGTATATACCCCATATATAAATTTAGTTTTTTCCTGTTATGTCTCCAAATTCAAGTAATTATTGCAGTTGATTAATTTCATTTTTACATTTATTTACTCGTTTAACATTGGAGACAATAAAGTTACCAGAATACATTTTTAAATTATATTCTTTTAAAGCAAAGTTAAAAGCTACAGTTTTTACTAAAAAGTTGCATAAAATTGAGTCGAATCACAGGGTTTGTTTATCAGTTATAAGATAAGTGTCAAGTACTTCGTTTATTCCCAGAGTATGAAATCGCCTACACTTTTCTACCTTAACTATAGAAAAAGATAGAAAGTTGAGCGTCGAATATTATAATAGCGTTAAAATAAACATATTCCCACAAGAAACAAGCGGAGATGCATAATCCGGGTAGAAGGGTGACATCAGGAACCATATAAAAAGAAAACCAGCTTGTTTACCGGGGAGATGCCTCTTCTATCACTCCCGAGTTACATCGCCGAATGCTATTCGCTGTGCTCCTGAGTAAATTGCATTTCAATATACCTAAGTCACATCGCTGACCCTTCGGGCTCGCTGTTCTTATGGTATTATGATATGGATATTTTACCTAAGTCACATCGCTGACCCTCTGGGCTAGCTGTTCTCATGGTAGTATTGAGATGAATTATGTAAACTACAAGTCAAACGATCCAAGAAAATCCACATTTAATTTTGCCATGCATCTCGCATTCACTGGTTTAACGTACTTTTTATGAAGTGCCTTTCAACGTCTCTACGATGCTCAACGAGTACGTTAAACATGAAGAAGCTGGGGAAGAACATTCACGGGAGGCATAACGCTATACAGGGTTCACGGAAATTCTACAGGCATAAATTTCTAAAGGTGATTACTTTCTTATTTCGAGACTCTACTTTATTATTTGCAATTGAATTCATATTCTGGTTACGGGGTGTTTAAAAAAGGTTTAACTGACGCATTTGTGATACTAAAAGAATATTAGTTTTTTATGAAATACTAGCTTTGATTTTTAACTATATGGAATATTATATTACAAAATATTCAGTTATGATTTCATTCACAAAATTTAATTCATAAATTTCACTTTCTGAATGTTTTATTAGGGAAATTTGCGTTTGCAAAATAACAAGTTTATATTCACGAACTATGTATTTAGAGTTATGCAATAACAAGATACTTTTCATGTCAATACTTCATGTCAATAATTATTCTGCAATTTGTATAAAACAAATAGTGGACCTTCGTTTCCCCCACCCCTCATGTAAGGTTTTTCAAGAATGCTTTATATTTAAAGTACACTAGGAATGTTTTCCTACTGTAACCACAAAGTTGTCTGATTGTTGACCAGTTTATCTACAATGAAATATTATAGTTACATGAATTCGGCGTACTTTGCGTTAACAAAGGTTTGAAACATTGACTACGGCCAATTGGCTGGTTCTGTTCTCCAATAGGGTTCAGTTACAACGAGGGATATGTCAATATTTCAGGCAGTTGTCTGGTCACTTGTTTCGATTGAAGGGTGATGCAACCGCACTTTCTTACCTTCGCGGATTCGCGGCTTCGTATGTTTGACAATCATAGACAATCTTCTGGTTGCTTTTCTATTTAATTACTATAGGGAGATTTCCCCAGCAGCATTCTAAAAGAATTTACGTGAGTGTAAATTCTCACCTCAGCAAGATTAATATGATTATCTGAACGATTGTTCCTACTCTAATTTCAATCAATTAACAAGGCATAATTAAAGGACATTTCCTCAACACTCTATGATCTTTTACATAACTATTTAATGCTCATTTCTCAACTTAATTTTGACAATGTATAAACATGACATGATTCTTGTCCCTTGTTTTGCATTCGATTCATTATTTGGCTATTGCTGGCAGCTTTAATTATAAATCATTATTATCTAGCAATTGTTAACAACTTTAATTAATTATAAATCATTATTACCTAGCGATTGCTAACAGCTCTATTGTAGATTATCATTATCAGGCCATTGCTACAACTCTAATTACTATTAAAATAACACAGCATACTTTTGTATAAGTTCTTGTTATTGCATCAAAACACTCAGTATTTCTATAGTATGGTCATTACTACAGCGACGCAAGTTTCCTATTATAGTATTTAGACAATTGTCTCGAATATTTGGATTACTTTTGATTTCATGTTCAACTATTGTTGCATCAATTTATCTAAAATAAAATGGTTTTTTTTTTTACTATTTTTTCCCATCAATTATTGTCTTATTCTTTCCCCTTTACCTATTCATCATATAAGTAATAAACTAAATAAATGTTTTAATTTCAAAGTAATATAGAAAACAAACTTCAACTATAAATGTACAGTGCAATCTTGAGTAATAAGATACTACATACATAACATATATAATTAACTAGGTCTCTCAATTAATAGACAGTGTGTTCAAGTTTACCAGGTATTTAAATTAACAGAGTGATTACATTTTCTAAGGTATATTAAGTTATATAGGATCAGACACAAACAAGTAATATTAAACTTTATATCAAAGAACCTGGGTAATTAAAAAAGGGTTACTACACACACAACAAAATTTGGGTCCTGCACTAACAAACCTAGACGATCACGCAAATGGCCAATCTTATTTGTTTATCCTTCAGATAAATAAATAGCAATGAATTTACTGGTGACATGATTACCAGGATTTCATTTGTAATTAAACAGGGTACCCATAAAACGTTACAATATACACCTAATTCCCACCATTTTTCTCCTAATTATCACGTTCACAAAATGCACTGAGTAAGTTTTCGAAAAAAATAAACTGTCTGACCTGGATTATTCCCTGATGCGGCGGCAATCGCTGGTAAATAATGATACAGTAAATAACTGAGCGCATAAACGACGGCGTCTTTTTAAAATGAAAAATTATTAAGAATTACATGCGATCCACCATGACAAATGAAAGACTGTTATTAAGTCTTGCCGAGATTGCAATAGAGCAAGATGTATTAGAAAAAACAGATTTGAAACACATTATTAAGGTTGTTGTCCAGACAAAAAAAAAGACGTATATTATTTTAAGTTAACATTTGTTTTTTATATTAGAAAAAATATATTTGTAGTACACTATTGATATTTTTGTTATAAAAAAAAACACCAGTATTATTTTGAGTTCATATTTTTTCGAGTATTCCTTACTTTTTCCTCTAATAAACGTTTTTTTTAAATAAGAGTTTTTTAATTCAGTGTTTGGGAAAAATACATTAATTTTTTATAATGGTAGAGGGTGGCAAATTTATAAGTTGCCTCACTAGTCACCGATGTCTAAAGCCGGGTCTGACTATGCTACAACACTGTGCCCTGGTTATAGTTAAAATCTACCCTTCCAGTATCACTCACGTTAAAAGGCGAAATCCTTGTAGCATAATAATAATAGGGAATGAGGCAAGCTCGAATCACCTTGTGCTCCCTAGAAACAGATTCGATAGACAAATTTACATAATATGAACCTAATTTTATAAGTATGCCCAAGAGATGCATAGCAATTAGAAAATAAATGAAATTTAATGTTCAATATACTGCTACAATTGATGCTCAATATTGTTCTCTGACATAAAATAATTGATCATTTACTACTAACGTATAAGAAAATTAACGAAATCAGTTTAATATCTCACTTTTTCTAAATATTGCATGTTCTGAATCCCGAGATACTGTATTAGTATTGGAATGTTTAACTCTTAGAATTTGAATTCTGGAAGGGATTTTAAACTTTAGTGTGACACTGTCGGCGATGTAATTTCTACACAAAATCAACAAAAACACTATACTCGAACACGATACTCAATGTGCGTTTTATTACCCATGTTGTTATCATCTGGAGCAGACTAAAACTGACTTGATCATCTCTGAGTATCTTATAACTCAGTTCTAACCTTGTTCAGATGAATCCATCATGGTTGGCGAAATGCAAGTCGAGTAGAAATTTCTAATATAGTATTCGAGTGTTTTCTTTTGATGTTTGTAAAAGTACCTCTAAGAAAGAAGTGGTGTAACGTTTTGTAAGATTTTGTCACCTATAAAGTCGACAACGTCGAGCTTCAGCTTCTACTTGTGAATACCAAATTGAACTATATTTACCACAATCGCTTTTCCCAATTCTGTGTTTTGTCCCACTCTTCGTAACAAGAGTTCGAATCCATTTAAAGCTGCTTTCCAAGTATAATATGACGTATCAT
Source organism: Leptura quadrifasciata (assembly GCA_963675555.1). Taxonomy (NCBI): domain Eukaryota; kingdom Metazoa; phylum Arthropoda; class Insecta; order Coleoptera; family Cerambycidae; genus Leptura; species Leptura quadrifasciata. The sequence goes on from OY776681.1 coordinate 66,327,059, forward strand.
TCTTCAGAAATCTGACGAAATCAAGAACAAACGTATATGTCAATACATCAGCTCTGGCAAGGTTGAAAAGATCATCTACTATCTGCGCTCTATTAATATCGATAATACCATCGAAATCTTCTTTTTGTAGAGCATCTTTGATTCTTCCCCATAAGATACTGTCATAATTAACCCTGTAGTAGCCTATAAAGAAACTGTTATTAGTATATTTACCTATATCTGAGAGATATATGCAAGGTGTTCTCTAAGTAACAATTTAGTGCAGGATAGAGATGTTAAAACAGAAAAAACTATGGAGTCAATGAAAATTCAGGGATTTGCAGATTTCACTTTGAATATTAAGAAATCGATGAGTGTCTAGCTCCAAAAGGTGAAGTAGGGTGTTTATTAAGGTGCGTGTGTTTATAAAAATATTTCCGAAAATATTATTTTTTAAAACAATTATTTCTGTCTGTCGTTTTTTTCGAGGGAAAAATCGTGGCACGCAGCAGCAGGGAGGTCGGTCTTCGAAAAATAAAAAATATGACCCTAATCTTCTCCAAATTCGCCTATATTTGCTGCTCGTGCACTCTCTAGGATAACATTGTATTATTTGTGGTTGGTTTTTTAACACTTCGGGAAATATTTCAGGGCGTTATTAGTATATTGAGGGTACGAGAATGAACGAAGGCGTGAAACAAACAAAGTTTTTATTCACACTGGTGTGACGTAATTTTGTCAAATATTGACGGCCACTCGAGGGATCTCTTTTAGTTGTGGCTGGGTCACGAGTTCGTGTCCAGATGTTTTACCTTGGTGTACTTACCTGATGTTTGGAGGTCTAATTGTGGCTATTGCCTTAAGAGCGAGTCGAAAAACGACTAGGAAGGGAGTGATGGGAAGTTCAAGAAATAACTTCCACGCGAAAAAGATGTTTTTTTTACAATTACTTTATGACTTTCTCAAGTATGAATATATAATAAAATGCAGAACAAATATAAATAAATAATTAAATGGGTAAATATAGTCTATCGCCAACGAAACGTAGACTAATATTTACTGCCGGAATATAAAGTTAAAAAGGCGAACGTAGCCTTGAGCTGGCGTATGCTTGCTTGGTGACCAGATCTGCAGTACAGTACTTAACAAAAACGTCCTTGTACAATATAATTGCTAATATGCATCGAAGTAAACAGTAAGTCATTAAATTTTACTGACACAAATGAAGTAACAGTAACAGACACATAGTGTCCTTACTCGCGAACAGTTGTTTAATAAGTTATAAGATTTGCTAAAAAATATATTTTATAAATGAACGGTATAAATTTTTCACACTGATAAGTTTGTGCTGATTTCGTCTGTGTTGTGGTACGAAGTAGCAGAATGCAGGCTTCCCTCAGTTGGGACGTATAGAGAAAGGAATGAAATAAGAAATAACTTAGTTTTTACTAAGCGCAGTCACGTAGCCGTGACAACAAGGGTGCAACCAGTGCATCGGCAATCCCGATGAGATGCCCCTTGTACACTTTTGAGCTAGTATTTCCAGCTGGGATGAACAGAAACATTCTGGTTGAGAAAGATAAGAATACACTGTCCCTTGTGCTGACGGTGCCTAACGACTTGACAATGATTTTCTAAAATTTTCCTTGAAGGTAGGTGATATAAAAATGACCTTATTTGCAATTAGCGATGAAAATACAGAGACCCAAAAATGCCTAAAATGCTAGTATTCTAAGATATTTTGCCAACAAAACCAGGGCAGAAAATGTCAGCAAAAATCCGGGAGCTAATATGCTACCCATTTTTTATTTCTCCCCTAACTTTTTGTTAACAAAAACTGTGACCTGATCATTCATTGATTTTAAAATCCTTGTCAACTGTCAAACACACCAATCAAAACCTAAACAGCTAAATATTTAGTTATATTATCCCAACCTTGTTAAATAAATCATGGTACTTAATTATTTTGACCATTCTTGCCCCCCAAATAGGTATTATCATTATAACCCGAACTCATTTATTTGCTTCTGTTTCAGGTCTTGGCAAAAACAAACAACAAATAGAAATAATAAATAAATAACACATTGAAAAAACGCAGACATACAACCATTTCCTCCGACAGTGCCGGAGCCAGGATTCGAACCCGGTGGTGCGATGTCCGTGTGATTATTCGCGATTGCGACCTCGCGCAATACAACAACAATACAACATAGATTTATTGAAAATTAGAATGATACAGCATTTGTCCTTCCCGGAAACTCATAGGCCATGTTAGCCAATCATACATGGCGAAGTGTAGTGACAGTTGAAAAACTAGATGGAACGAGACCGGGTCGGATGAAAGAAATTTAAATAAAAATACAATCTCCTGTTGCAAGGAAGCAAATTAAAAAGTAAATAACATGAAACAGGTAAACAAGAGGAACTTAAGATAATTTGTATGTAATATAAAATAAAATGGTGTAAAAGTAATCATGACTGATGGTGTAAATGTTGTTAATTACGGGAAAATTGTTAGCTAAAAAACCCGTTTCAAGTAATTCAGCCAGAGTGAGCGGGAATTTCAGGCCGCTTTAAAATGTTATCGTTTATTGAAGATGGTTTTAAATTAAAATTGTAATTAGTAAAAACGAATTTGGAAACAAACAAAAATAAATAAACAAATAAGTAACAAAAAGAAACGAAGAAAAGGACGAAATAATTTAAAGATGGGAAATTGTGTTAGATAGTTTTTTTAGTTAAAGATATAAAGAGTATTGGCTATATATGTTGTTGGAAGATGGGCAACGCTTGGTATGTCAGTCTGTGTTTTATGCGAAATGGTGCATTATGCTCTCTAATTTGAGTAATGTTGTTTGTTAGCGTTCTATCACCAAGTTTGAATTGATAGAATTTTTGTGCTGTAACTTTGATGTAGTCCACCAGTGGTGTTATGTCGTGACAACGTGCATATAGGTCTCATAAGGAGGTATAACGTGATGAATTTGAAATGAGGCGAAAAAATTTATGTTCTAAAACAGAAAGTTTTTTTCATTGTCGTTGCCGAAGCGCTGCACCCCACCGGCGACGCGTATGTAGGAGCCGGCCTCACAAAAACGGTATATATCAATTTTTTATTATGTCTGCTCAGTCTGCTATTCCTGGCTAAGAGCGGGTACAGACTCCTAGACATGGAATATACTGTCCGTACTGCTTCGTTAATATGTCGGTTGAACGTCAGTCGTTTGTCTAAACGTACACCCAAGTACTTGACGCACTCCCTTTCTGGAATTTTGTTGCCCCTTATCGAAATTGGTGTCATGATTTTATTTTCTGTGAATCTACACGTGTAGACTATAGATGCCGACTTCTCGACGTTTACCCGGATCTTCCACCGATCGTAGTACGTCATAGCACGGACCATGTGGGCCTTAAGTAACATATTTGCCGCTTGAGCAGCCACCTCGCGCCTTAACCCACTCGGCTATCGATTAGACCGAAGTGAAACATAGAATACAAAACGAAGAGGTTAACAAGACGTACACTACATATCCTCAAAGCACACGTAACACCACTAATCAACGGAAAAGTTCTAAGAAATTCAGACATAGAGATAGATGGTTCACGCTAGGCTAAAGTAAAAATACCAGGGCGATTCGCAACAGGTGGTTAGATAATCACATCAGGGAGCACATTAAAACTTTTATACAGTACAAATATATTATACCGTGTAAATAAACGTACGTAACTTTCAAAACTAGTATATATTTCAATCAGGTGTTTACGAATGTAATTAGAACTGTTAAAAGCTAAAAATAACGAATTGCTGAATGAATCTGCATAGGTTCCATGTTTGATAAGGAACTTCAAGCATTATATGCTGCAATCAAACATTTCAAATATATGTTAGAAGATCGAAAAATTACAAATAATTGTCAACAGCTTTGTTCTATAAAAGGTCCTAGAAAATTCTGCAAATGGAACCTATCACACAGTCACTAATGACGATACATTACAGACATTCTTTCACCTATATAACTACTGAGGCGCCAGCCAATCTTTAAATTAATTGTGGAAGACGAAGCGGATGTGTAAAAGTTGTATTACGCTGCTTGACAATCTGCGCCATCTCTAACGGACAAGGTTCTCTGAATTCATCAACTGAAGACGAAATCATGGAAGAAGACCCTACTGACGAGTGAAACCATCAAATATGGCAATGGAGTAGGCCTACAGGGGAAACCACTTTAAAGGAACGCGCCGAAGGCTCTACCTTACGGGTGGTGTGGGAACGAGATGAAATTACAATATGCGTGTTTGCGAAATATGTAAAAAATATCAAGAAAACAAATCGGAACAAAGAAAAATACATAAATCTGATGCAGGAGATTCCGCTCTACAATTTGCAATCTAATCAGTTTTTACATCAAAGTAGCCGCTTTAGAGATATTTGCTGTGGAAAATGGATTTGACCGATTTTTCGTTGGGCGCTCCAACTACCCCCTATATTGAACGCTAATAGAAGGGGAACAGTAGGAATAGGAATATAGGACATTTGTTATGTAGAATTTAATAGAGTACATATTAATTTATATACCTTTTCCCGTCAGTTAAGTCCTGCCCAGGATAGTTTTTCACAAAAAAAATGGTAGTTGCGCCCACGCGAACTTTTCTGGTCCTTATTTCTACCCCTATAAACTATTCCTCGATGGAGTATAATTTGTATATAAATTTTTTCTTCAAAAAAATCTCATTATCTTAGACTATAACTGTGTAACTATGATATACTTCGAATTGTTCCTTTAAAGATATTTTTAACACGTACCTGTCTGTTGATTATTCAATATTAACCATTTGCTTTCTAGTGGGAAACGGAGATGGAGTTCAGTATCAGGAATAAGCCAGAATTCTGCAGTCGTCTTTTTAAACTTTGGTACGTCATCTGCATCCGTGTAACTTATAGGAACGTACCATTTAGTTTTAGTATCCAGTCCCATATACGAAAATCTCGACTGAAAAAAAGACATTTATTTTATCGTCTAGGTCAAACTTCTTACCCTGTATATATTGCAATTTGTACCGTTTTTGATACAGAGCACTAAAAGTCGCTGATGGAAAAACATTTCTTTAAAATTTAAACAATCTTTCTTTGAATATTTCCTAAATTATTTGAGACTTACTACGATCAATCCGGTATGAAAACGTACATTTTGAGTAGACCTGATACGTTGACATTCGGTCTCCGTCTTGAGAGTAAAGGTACAATAAGTTTTTTGCTTTATCTCTAGTTCAGTCAAGTATATTTTACCTTGCAAAAGGTCAGAAAATGCCTATTTTTAGGTATGTTGCATATACCTAAGCACTAATTATAAACACAAGCTTTCAACCTCCCAGACCCTGTACTCACTCCGGGAGGAAAAAAACGTTACATTTTTTGCCCTTCCTCAATTTTTGTTCAATAACTCTTTACCCATGCGTCTTACGAAAAAATGTTATTCTTTTTTGTGCAGTACTCAACATGTTATAATTTATTTTTACACATTTTTTTTCTAAACCTCATACTTAGAAAAGTACAGATCATCAAAGATATGGTACATTTTCAAAGATTGCGAAGAAACACGGCAGTTTTGAAACAAACAGCAGAACACACAGATGTGATGGTAAACACTGCGATATCAAAGGTGTTACCTTTGAAGAGGTTTAAGCCCACCCCAATTAATTATAAATGAAATCCTGGTAATTATGTCACCAGTAAATTCATTGCTATTTATTTATCTGAAGGATAAACAAATAAAATTGGCCATTTGCGTGGTCGTCTAGTTTTGTTAGTGTAGGACCCAAATTTCGTTGTGTGTGTGTAGTAACCCTTTTTAAATTTACCCAGGTTCTTTTATATAAAGTTTAATATTACTTGTTTCTGTCTGATACTATATACCTTAGAAAATTAATCACTCTGTTAATTGAAATACCTGGTAAACTTGAACACACTGTCTATTAATTGAGAGACCCAGTTAATTATATATGTTATTTATGTAGTATCTTATTACTCAAGATTGCACTGTACTTTTATAGTTGAAGTTTGTTTTCTATTTTGCTTTGAAACAAAACCATTTATTTAGTTTATTATTTATATGAAGAAAAAAGTAAAGGTGAAAGAAAAGACAATAATTGATGGGAAAAAACAGTAAAGAAACCCATTTTATTTTATATAAATTGATACAACAATAGTCCAACATGAAATCAAAAGTAATCCAAATATTTGAGACAATTGTCTAAATACTATAATAGGAAAATTTGCGTCGCTATAGTAATGACCATACTATAGATATACTTAGTGTTTTGATGCAATAACAAGAACTTATACAAAAGTATGCTGTGTTATTTTAATAGTAATGAGAGTTGTGGCAATGGCCTGATAATGATAATCTATAATAGAGCTGTTAGCAATCGCTAGGTAACAATGGTTTATAATTACATAAAGTTGTTAGCAATCGCTATATAATAATGATTTATAATTAAAGTTGTTAGCAATAGCCAAGTAATGAATCGAATGCAAAACAGAGGACAAGAATCATGTCATGTTTATACATTATCAAAACTAAGTTGAGAAATGAACACTAAATACTCATGTAAAAGATCATAGGATGTAGAGGAAAAATCCTTTGATTATAATTAAAACAAGCAGTCTACCAAATTTTGTATGACTGTCCAACAACGTAAAACGAGATGGGTAGATGTAAATCAAACAGACAAGACGTCCCGGTTCAGCACTCGACGAAAACTAAACCCTTCTTAATACGAACAGGTGTACGGGCTAATTAACCCAGCACTGACCGATGGCCTGTACAGTTTGTGAGCGCAAGGTAATTAAATGGAGGGATCGTTATTAAACAATCAAGGAAAACCAAATAGATCGCTGGTGAGAAATCTCAGTTAATCATTTGAAAGATAAACATTACTATGACATTTGACATTTCCAAAATTAGGCACACAGTAGCCTTAATAAGTACATCAAATGAAAAATAATGGAAGTTAAAGTTTCTTGTCATTGCATAAACGCAGAAAATATATAGTTCTTGAATACAAAATTGTTATTTTGCAAACGCAAATCTCCCTAGTAAAATATTCAGAAAATGAAATTTTATGAATTAAAATCGTGAATAAAATCATAACTGAACAATTGGTAATATAATGTTATGATAGTTAAAAATCAAAGCCAAAATTTCATTTAAAAAATCCAATATTCTTTTAGTACCGCAAATTCGTCATTTAAACCTTTTTTAAACACCCCGTAACCAGAATATGAATGCAATTGTAAATAATAAAGTAGCGTCTCGAAATAAGAAAGTAATCACCTTTAGAAATTTATGCCAGCTGAATTTTGTGCGCCCTGTATAGCGTTACATCGCCCGTGAATACTCTCCCCCAGGTTTCACATGTTTAACGTCCTCGTAGGGCATCGTAGAGATGTTAAAACGACACTTCTTAAAGTGTACGTTAAGCAGTGATTGTCTTTGATGTAAGTACAACGAATACGAAGTACTGCGATACAATGGTGTATTAGAACTTTATTTCCCAAGTACAGCCGACCGAAGTCTGCAAAGTACCATGAGCGTGGTTTAATTTTATTTCCGAAGTACAGCTGACCGAGGTCTGCAAAGTACCTCAGGTGGAATTCCAAATGCCTCTCCTCCACTGAACAGTCTGATCTTCTTTTATATGGTTCCTGATGTCACCCTTCTACCCGGATTATGCATCTCCGCTTGTTTCTTGTGGGAATATGTTTATTTTAACGCAATTATAATATTCGACACGACGTAGCCCTGTTTTTCTCTATAGTTAAGCTAGACACGCGTAGGCGATTCCATACTATGGGAATACACGTTGACGTTTATCTGAATATATGATAAACAAACCCTGCGACTCGACTAGATTTTATGTAAATTTTGTCTCAAAATTGTAGCGTTTAACTTTGCTTTAAAAGAATATAAATTTAATATTGCATTTCTGGTAACTTTACTGTGTTTAATATTTAATGACTAAATAAATGACAAGATGAAATAACATGAATTAAACTGCAATAATTCCTTGAATTTGGAAACATAAATAAGAAAAAATTAAATTTATAAATGCCCTATATACTGGGCGTTTCACCATCGTAGGTGAAGGCATTGATCTGTTGGTTTTACTGACAGTACTAGTTTCCCTTCAGCACAACATTTATTATCAGAAAATGGGAGAGGTAATGCCCCAGTGTTGTGTACTAATCAAGATCATTTAAATATGACCCTTAACATATCATTTTTCTTCACGCTATTAGCGGGCATGATCCAACATCAACCCCGTATGGACAAAGGAAAAAGAAATAAAGCAGTGCTCATTAGAAACACCGTAAAAAGTAACGTAAGTGTTTATTATTTAACAGGGTTATGAAAAAGTAACTTTCCAATAAAAATTAAGTCGTATTTTAATTAGATTTAAAAGTCTGAAAAAATTAACTTTTTAGCAAATGTGCTAGGGCAGAATAGAATTGTGGTATTTTGCGGAACTAACTTCACTTAGAAATATTATGATTTGATTATTTATTAGATGCGCGGAGGCAGAATAGAATTGTCGTTTTTTGCTTGGAGCGACCAAGGAAGTAGCACGGTCACTTGATTTAAACTATCTGGAGGTACACTGGAAACTAACTTCCTGAGCTTCGCCGCACTCGGCCTTTTATATGCTTCCTACCGTTTCATTTTTTCATTTTTATGCACCGCGAGTCTCGCACGTTCGTTGTTTTGTGAGCTGGAAATGAGACCACCCACCATGACATTCCATGGGGCAAGGATTGCGCACTATTGCATCATAATAGTGAAACTGATTGAATTCGGAATTGAAAGTTATATCATCGCTTCGGCTTAAAATTTGAAATCTTTTGGTATTTGAATGAAGTTCGAGTCAATTCTGCTTTTGAAATTATTTCGTAAATTCGTTCGAATATGGTTTACTAATTTTCGACTCGCCCTTGTAAAATATTTCCGCATGCGTACATTTATCATAATCTCTGCGGTCATTAATTGCTGTTTGGCACGAGATGAACGAATGGAAGTAAGTTTTGATGGCATATTTGAACTGCGCTGAGGACTGTAGAGTTGATATGAAATGAATTTGTGTATATAAGTATATGTTGAACGAACGTAAGTAAATATTAATATTAATTGGGGAACTGTGGAATGTTGTGTATAAAATAAGGGGGGTCGGTAGCTCAGTGTGTTAAAGCGTCTGGCTAGCAAACTGAGTTGCCTAGCGAAGTGAGTTCGATTCCCGTAAGGCGAAACAATTTTTCATTAAATGAAAAGTGTTTTAGAAGATATTTGATAGTATACGGAGGCTGAAATTTAATGTTATTATTTCGTAAAATTGAAGTCCTTCCTATTAAAAGTGTAGTGAATTTTTTCAGAAAATACTTTTGGAAAATGTAATTTTTTACTAATTTGAGTGATAAGAACACTGTTTTTTCTATTTTGACATGGTGAGCTGAAAGATGAATCTAATTAACAAATTTTGATAGTTTTTTTAGTTAATTTTTTTAATGATACGTAGTATGCACTATAACAACCCTTACTTTTAACTTTTTGAGAAAATACTAAAATGCATTTTTCATTCCATAAGAAATTTTGAATTTAACTAAAAACAGTCATTTGAATAGGAATTGTAGATTAGATTGTAGATTGTTTTACGGAGTCGTTTGGCTTCGAACAGCCTTACTTCACTTCGACCTAAAAGATATTTTGTGATTCACCCTACATCTAGTGGTTATCCCAGGATTCCCAGACTTTTTACAAAGCTTGTGATTTTCCTGGCGGCTAATTTCCCTATGTCTTTCGGCGTTAATTCCGCCTGTTCTAGGAATTTTAGCCTAGTGCGGACTAACACCTTGCATTCACAAAGTATGTGTTCCGCAGTTTCAATTGCAGTATCGCAATATCTGCATTTATTATCTACCGCCTTGCCCATATTCTTGAGATGGTATCTCAAGGGGCAGTGGCCAGTTAGAAGGCCTGTGATTAGCCTTAATTCGGACTTTTCCAGTTCGAGAAGCCTTGTGGCATTCTTTGTCGAATAAGTTATAAACTTTTCGCTTGTCTTTGGCCTGGAGTATTCCTCCAGTAGGACTTTTTCTGATCCTTTTCCCATTCTTGGATCTCCTCCGCTATATGTCCCTTGGCTAGGTCACAAAACGGTTCGGGTCCAATGAACGGTGCTTCAGCTTCTCTTTTTGCAAGGCTATCAGCAAGTTCATTTCCTTGTACTCCCTCATGCCCTGGCACGCACATCAAGGTAACCTTGTTGTTATTAGCCAGTTGCTTCGGGGATTGTCTGCATTCCCAGGCAATTTTAGATTCAAAGGTATAGGACCTTAGAGCCTTTAGTACTGCCTGGCTATCTGATAGTATGTAGATCTTTGCCCTTCGGATGCCTTTATTTAGGCATACCTGGGCACACAGATCTATGGCATAAATTTCTGCCTGAAAGATGGTTGGGGTGTTTCCGAGGGCTTTGGATAGCCTACAATTCGGCCCTGCTACTCCCACTTCTACCCCTTCAGCCATCTTGGATCCATCTGTATACCAGATAAGTGACCCCTGTTCCAATCGCAGTGACTCCATCTTGCTCATCTGACGACTTTCAATTAGCACGTCAAACGGGCAGTCAAAGTCTTGTTTGACTGGCATTCAGTCAGTGGGTTTGGTCATGGACTTCAGATGGATTTTCTCCAGAATCTTTAAGTGACCAACCAGATCACCTGGTTTGAATTTATGTGCCTGGTGCAGTCGTAAGGCACTGGGTGCCGCCTCCTTCCTTACATGTAAGTGCAAGGGAAGTAGGTCAAGCATAGCCTCCATAGCTGCTGTGGGACACGAGTGCATTGCTCCTGTAGTCCCTAAACAGGCAAGGCGTTGCAGTTTCTACAACTTTCCCTGTGCTGTTTTTTCTTCTGTTTTTGGCCACCATACGTATGATGCGTAGGTTACCATAGGTCTGACAACCGAAAGATAAGACCAATGTGTCATTTTCGGTCTTAGACCCCAAGTCTTACCAAACAACCTGCGGCACGTCCATATTGCCGCTGTTGCTTTAGTAAGAGTTCATTCCAGATGTGAGTTCCAGGTAAGTTTTTGATCCAGGATTATTCCTAGATACTTGACTTCACTGGAAAAATTTATTATCGTTCCATTCAGTACAGGAGTTCTAAGATTGAGTCTTCTCCTTTTAGTGAACGGGACAATAGTTGTTTTGCTCGGATTGACATTGAGTCCCTCTGACGAGCACCATTTGGATATTATATTTAAGACAATTTGTATGAGGTTGGAAATCATGACCTCATTTTTGCCTCTCACAGTAACGACCAGGTCATCTGCAGATCCCTGGACGTTAAAGCCTGAATTACTCATTTTATGTAGGAGATCATCGACCCCCATTGACCACAGCAAGGGTGATAAGACTCCACCTTGTGGACAACCCCTGACTGCAATGACCGTAGCCGACTCATCCCCCATACTTGTAGTAATAATTCTACTTTTGAGCATGGATTGTATCCATTTAATTGTAGGTGACTGTATTCCTCTTTTTTCCGCGGATTTTTGTATGGATTCATAGGAGGTGTTGTCAAAAGCACCCTCTATATCTATGAAAGCACACATAGCCACTTGTTTTGCTGTATGCCTTTTCAATGCCTTGAACCAGGCAGAATAGGAAATTTAAATAATTGCCGATCCACCATGACATATGAAATCCTCAACTTTAAAAGCAAATACTTAAAATTTTAGTAGTTACCAAAAGCTAGTTTATAATCCTTCCAAATATTATGAAATATCCAAGTTTTCGAGCCCCCAGACCATATTCTAGTAAATGATATACAGGGTGTTGTTCAGGGCTCTGAGTTCAACATTTAAAAAAAAGTCGTTTCCTCATTGGCATAAAAGAGTGTAATATTTGTACAAAATTTTATCCCAATAGAAATTCGAAATCAGAAAATATGGCGGTATAAATAATTGATCAAAAATCACAACATCCGAAAACTATTCATTTCCAAGGTAAGTGTGGAGGTGTTCTTACCTCGACAAAGTGTGCTCTACATTCCATTTCGCTTTGTCCTTTTAGATTTGAGACACCCTGTATAAATAGGGATTTAATTAACGATTTTTGGCCTGAGAGAGATTAATCAATTTTAAATAAATATGAGATTATTTGACACGGTTACCTCCTATAAACGCTTTAAAAAGTATTTAGATAAAAAACGATGTCATGCTTGTTTGGACCAGGGCCAAACATATTTGCATATGTGTGCGAATCAGTGCCACCCTAAGTACGTATAACACTATGCCAATTGGGGTCTGCAGAATCTCTATAACTTATATCTTTCGTTTTGTAGAATGTATTACAAATCGACATTTGATTTTTGTATAAACAGTTTTTGCATAAATGAGAAAAAATAAAACAAATACTATTTTGATTCTAAAAATGCATTATTACTGTTTTTTGAAATTTTTTACTTTTTAATGTACAATTCGAAGACAGTACACTTTTTTTAAATCAATGTTTCATACTGAAAGAATATGACTTAAAAAATAGAAATAAAGTATAAGGGAAGAGAAGGAAATAGATTTTAAAATATTTTAATATGTCTCATAAATGCTGTAATGTAAATAAGTAAACCTATATTAGAAAAAACTCGTCCCTTTATGATGATAAGCGCATGATTGGTCGATCAATCAATTTTTGAGATTAACCGTTGCTTCTAGCCGATCTGTCAAGTATTTCACAATTATTCATAATAACTAGAAATATATCTTCATTAATTTTCATAAAATTCTATACACTGTATAATTCTGAGCTATTAAATAAATTCTAAATTTGTTTTCTGTACTCCATGATTTCTATTTTTTATAGGTGATATGTAACCGACCTAAATACTCAAAACCAATGTAGTTTTGATGGAAAGCTCACGCCGAAAACCGATATAGTCAAAATTTCAGAAGACACCATGAAAATTGCTATTATTTCCAAAAAAGTCAAAACAAAAGAATGAGAAATTCGTTTTCGCGTTCTCTACGACGCGACAGCAGGACTGTGATGTAAAAGAGGATTCCTCAAATAGTATTGCCCATCTATTGGCTTCCATACGAACTGAATGTTAATACACTGTAAAATAGCAGGCAAACTAGCTTGACTAATTGGTAAATTATGGCGTTATTACCTGATTAATTGTAATAACTTCATCCTGTAAGCTGACAGTAACCATAGGATACCCTGCTTCCCGAATCCAACTTCGCATGATCGTGCTGAAATTTGCAGGCATTTTTGGAACTGAGTCAAGCATTTCTTCGTTCAGTTCAGTCCAAAGATTTTCACTGTCTGAGCTTTCACGTCGGCTACACAAGAAAAAAATATTGCAATTGTAACCTTAATCAACATAATATTATTTTAGTTACCAAAGTTTAACATTGAGCATCAAAATATATAAAGATTGTTAGATCTAATTTCTGTGGTGTTTATTTATTATTTATTTATAAAAAAATCTGATTTTTTAGAATTCAAGTCCTTATTCAGCGAGTAACCCATTCACTCGTCATTTTACTTTATTATATAGATAGAGAAACAATATTGGCACTTCGAAGAAATCCCTTTAATTAACATTAAAGAATTGCATGAGTCCATAATTTTTTTTTATTGTAATTTTTTATTAGTCTAAAATATAGTTTTTAGAAATAGAATAACTCCTCCAGTATGGACACTATCTATTTAACAGATTTCAGCCCCCATTTCTGCAGATTTCATAATAATAGAATTAATGTGAATTAATTGTTCTCAGGAATAACTTTCCAGGGGAAATTTTATTGCTGATGTAATTTAGCTTGATTACGAAAAGAATTTTCTCCACAAATTGTCGATGTATCAATAATTATGATGCTTTTCATGAATTTTGTATTTATTTCGCCAAAATTGGTGAAAATACAAAAGATAAGTCAAAAAAACTGTACGACGTCCTTCGCCAAGTATGTACGTCAATTTTTGTTTTCTCTTAAATCATATGTTTTCTAACAAAGAGCACCTTTTTGTGTAATTTTGATCGGGAAGCATAATTAAGTACCAAAACAAAAAGAAATTAACAAAAATATGTTGCATTAAGAAGCCATGCATCTTTTTCTTCTTTACACCACTGGCTGAATTTCATTTTGATTAGTACCATGATATAATAACTCTTATCAGTTGAAATAATGCATCAATTCTCATTGTTGTAACATAAAAGGTATTCCTGATATACTTTAACAAAATACTACTCTAGGATACCACCTTTAAAGGATCCTAGCCTCCTCAGGAAGCATTTCCGGGCACATATCTGCAGGAAATTTTTAAAATATTTTGACAAGTACAATCTTGTTCAAAATTAGATATATGAATTTCTCGTGTGACGTGGCTTCGTCGGGTCGCACAATACTCCGTGCGCCTCTATTAACAATTATTTTTTTAATTTCTAGTAACATTTCTAATAGTGTTCTCTTACGAAAATGAAAATATAGATATTTGTAAACAAGAAGAGCAAAATTCATGATTTCTCTGCATCACTGTCAGCTTACTAACCCGTATAGATCTAACACCGGAAACAATCTCTAATTGTAAAATAATAGTTCTTTTTAACTGTAAATTTTAAAAAGCATCATATGTATATTGCGTTTTATTTAGACGAAAATAGAATTAAATTAAGAAGGTTTAAAGAGAACGTATTGTAAAAATACACAAAATTAAAAATGTTCGGGTGGGGGAATAATTTTTATGTCAATCGATGGTTTTACATTTTATCCTCAATTTTTGCCCAACTAGACTGCAATCCGTTAATTATTAAGAGAGAGAGAGGAGAGTGCAACGGAGAGGAATATAGGGGTTCTAGCAGTGCTCAAAATAGGCTTAAAATATCATGATTTTAAAGAGCGAAAAAATGTCCTGTCTGTCGGTCTGTCTATCTCTCTGTAACTTTTTTTGTGCGCGCGTTTACTCTGGAACCGTTTACGATATTGACTTGAAATCTGGTACACTTATGTATTGTAACGAGATCTGGAACTAGATTATTACTAGATATTATACTAGATATTTTGATCTAATTCCGTTGAAGGGTTCGGGGGTAAATGGGGTAAATAAAAGTAAATAGTCAAAGCAAGCAGGTAAGAGTCCATAAAATTGCAATTTAGGGCATGTACGAAAAGTCAAGGTCTCAAAATTTTTTTTTACATTAGCGACCCCCCCCCCCTCACTATCACCCCAATACCACCCCCACACTATTATGAAAGGGAGTAAAAAAAATTTAAAATATGATTTAGTGTGTCTACAAGAACGAAACGTTAGCTACCCTCTCTACCACCCCCACCCTGTTATTAAAAGGAGTAAAAAATTAAATTGGGATTTAGTGTGTGTACCAGAACCAAGGGCCTCTAAAATTTATTTTGGCATTAGTTACCCCCTCTACCACAGTAAAGTTGACGATTCATAACAAATGGCATTCTCACATTTTACTTTCAAGTGCCGGATGCAACTATCAACAAACACAGCAATGGAAAGACCAGCACTTTGACAAACTTCTTTCCGTTTACATTTCAAAACTATAGATGGATACTTAATCATATATCAGTAATTCTGCAAAAAGAGATGCCAGATTCCTATTTATTAGAATATTAGGAAAAAGCGATTCTATCTGGTCCTTAAGTGACTCTCAATTAATGACAGGAGAATTATGACAATCGGAGTAAGTGCACGCGTGTGTGAATCAGACAGGAGAGAGAGAAGTGGAGAGAGTAAGCTCCGCCCCCGGCTGCTCGTCGCTCCGTCCACTGACTCGATCGCCCGTTTCCATTCATGTTTTTAATTGTAACTCGCGCGGGCGGGCAAGATACGGACAGGGCAAAATTAAAAAGTGGATGAATAAAAAGAAAACTGTTTGCCCTCTGTTTTGAGCTCTGCTAGATCCCCCACTCCTCTCCGTTCTTCCGCTATTTATACAACAAAAACTTTGCACTCTCTTCTCTGCCTTAATAATTATCGGATTGTGGTCTAGTTGGGCGGAAATTGAAGATAAAATATAAAGCCATCGATTGACATAAAAATTATTCCCCCCTACCCCTTATCTCGATGACAAAAACATTTTTTGACAAACTTCTTTCGGGCGCCAGCCGGTTGTTTTTCGCAAAAGTCGATTTCTGCCAATTTTATTGAGTTCTACGTGAAAAACTGAAGAAACGTCACTTTGATTTTTTCCGATCCACCTCTCCGGTCACGAGTTATCGGGGTTTTAAAGAAATTCGCCCTACCTCCCTCCTTCCCCTACCAATTGTCCCACCACCCCCAGCCTCCGGCCTATTAAAATGGGTGACCTTACCCTTCTATGAAAAATATAATAAAAATCCTACGTGCATGTCGAGCCGAGAAAAAATTAATTGAAAAATTTTCTTTCCTATGACGTTAATTCGCGATTTCTCGCTAAATAATGGTACGACGTCGATATACGGAGTATATATTTTTTTGTGGAATCAACACCCGCCGACTTATTGACGAGAAGCTAGTTTCCCGTATTTTTAAATGGTCCCCTCCTCCTTCTCGACCCTCAGATCTGTGGAACGTAAGTGGGGAAACAATGTCGAGATCCGACTTGGCAAAGAATTCAAAATTCAAAAATCTGACCGTTCTATTTGCCTTACACTGTAAAGGGTCCTTGTTCTCATAATAGAGGAACAATATTCTAGCGAGAAAAAAGGACGAAGTTTTCCTAAAATACGTGAAATCGTATGATCATTCATTCATTTTTGAAAAAACGGCGAAATCGTGCAGAAGAATTCCTGAAAAGTTTATGTAGTGTCATCTCTGCATGGTTCCTAATCCTAGTTTTATATTTCATTTTTACCCAAATTTATAAAAAAATGCCAAAATTGATAGAGTGATGCCGCCCTCTGTTTTATACTTGGTGGGCGCAATCCACGATGGGCATAAAATGCAATCCTTCCTTTTTCCATCGTGGTACTACGCGATTTTTCAATTACTGCCGCTTTTACGTAATAACCATTTGAAAAAAACACGAATTTGACACAGGGGATAATTTGCTTCTTTAACGAGATGCATCAAAAATTTCAATCTCAGAGTACAGGAGAACAGAGGAAGTAATCATTTCGATGAAGTGACTGCTTCTGTTTTCTTACTCTCGACCTGTTGGGCGCATTTGATTTGGTTACAGATGTGTCTAATTTTTACGAGTTTTGATAAAATTAACCCTCTCCTCCTTGTAGCAAAGTTTTGCATTTTTCGACCTGATCATCTTTGGCGTTTATTAATTTTTATTAAGGTGGCTAATTGATTTAAGAATATCACACTGATCTAGATATCTTAGGAGTCGAATAAGCTATTTTGATTAGACTACTAGAAAATAATATATTATTACTCTGATAAGTACAAAAAATTTTGAAAACGCCTCAGAAAAGTATATAATATAAAATAAATAGAAAACTGAAAAGAAATTGCTACATTTCCTGTTTTAACATAAATTATCAAGTAACGATCAAGTGGATAAACAAACATTTTGTATTTTACTTACTATTTCATAATAAAATTGTGAAGTCCTTTTTTGAATTTCTCCAGTGACATAAGATGTTGGACCATCCTGAAAATACTACTTCCTAAAAATCGACAAAAGAGTATTAAATTCAGTTAGAAAACATTTCGTAACCGACTGGCCACACAATTATTTTATGTTTATGTTTAATTTTTGAAGCTACATCAGAGTACCATGGCCGGTTCCTACATTTTTCGACGATATGCTATACGATACGATATAAAATAATGGAAAACGAACATTTTCTGTGTACATCCAGATGCCTATTTGTAACTGTTTTCGATTTCTACAGCAGTAACCATAAAATTCAAGAATATATTTATACAATTAAATTCTTTAAGAATAATTCAAGAGAAAAAATTAAGTACTCCACGTGTTTCCCATAAAAGCATGAATGTTTTTAGTGAGTTAATTTTCTGTTTGTGTTTCGATCTCGCCCAGCAATTTCTTGTGCTAACAAATTTAGACAAGAAAATGCTGTTTGCCTCATTAGTACTCCATAGTAAATGATATTTACACCAGTTGACAACAAGGTTAATCCCGTTCAAATTTTTCGATTGATTTTAGGAATAGAATTTTGAAATGTTGGCATACCATCTGTGATACACAAGTCCAATCTTGTACTTATTAAGTAAAAAATATCCCTTCCAGTCCAACCGCAAGCACTAACAACATTTGTTTTTAAATACTATTATGTATATATTTTTGCCTATTTATATTCGACAAGAAATTCTCGTTAACTTACGTATCATAAATAGGTATTTGTTTTCGAAAATCTAACTTGGATATTGCAAGTTTTCAAGCAATTTACTCAGTAAGCCTTGAATATGATATATCACCTTCATTTTTATTGTCGCATTTCAATATTTCAAAGTTTATTTCGTGCAAATATTATATTATGGCGTAAAATTTTCCTTTACTGTATCAGTTTAAGAGTTATTCGGCGAAAACTTCCCGACCGCCCGCTCCCTCCCGTCCCAATCTCTACCCTGTGCTCTGCCGCAAAAATGAAAATATAGATACATAAAACGGCAAAGAGGGAGGAGTTGCGACCAACTTGATTTTAATATTATAGCGGAGCGTTTCCGATACATACATCGGTTTCATTAGATAACTGAAGAATAACATATACAGAAACTCAATCATTTCAAAGTAAATTAGTACTGAAACTAGAAGTATTATGCATACAATGAAAGGTTAATGTTTTGAGTTTTACTGGTGTAAGCAAGGAAATATGGTTACCATCTAAACAAATTGAATAAAATTTATTTGCTTCTTGCGTTTTCTCGATAAAATGTACTTCAAGTCAAAACGGTGATTTCTACACGAAATAAACTTTCATTGAAATACAACAATAAAAATGAAGGTAGTATATCATATTCTAGGCCTACGGAGTAAATAATTTGGAAACGCAGTCTTGCAGTGTAGCTTATTGCTTGAATAATTTATGACGCCATTTTGAAAACAAATACCTACTTGTGATTATTATTATAACGAGAATTTCATGTGGAATCTAAATATGCAAAGATATGTACAGTGAGCTATTTCAAAATCAAAAGTTGTCGCCACTTCCGGTTGGACTAGAAGTGATATGTTTCACGTTTCTATGTCACAAATGATTTGCCAAAATTTCAAACTTTTATTCCCAGAATAAATCGATAAGTGATGGTACTAATGTCGTTGTCACCCGGTATCAGAAATAAGTTGGCTGAATTTTTAATATAAAATTCTCATCTTATTGTTCAATATGGTAAAAATAAATCAAGCTTAGGAAGTGTCCCTACGAACTTATATTTCATCTAATTGTGTTAATATTTACCTTTGTTGTAGGATATTGTAGTATATACAGATTCAATTTCCCACGGAGTTTCAATATTTTCGACATAAAGAGGGGACGAATCACCTGTTCCATCTTCGGCCAATGCTTGATGAAGAACATCCACAATAAATCGTTTATCGAACTTGTATTCAGGATAAACCTTAAAACAAAACAAACGTGATTTAATTAATGACTGAGGTAGTTTCCTCAAATACCAAATCAAAGAGCGCTGCACTTGATAAAATGATCCATGTTTCTCGAATTACGGGCACCAACTGTAGATAATAATTAAAGTAAATAGTGGGGGCAAACTAAACTTGCAAAGCCAGAATAAGAAATTGTCTTAGAGGTGTTTGTTTTTTTCACCACATGGTCAAGTTATAGAAGGAAGTCCCCAGTTAAGTTTGTAGAATTAGTCGGTCGGGAATTGTTTCTAATAATATTTCAAACAGAAAAAGATAAATCTTTATTACCATAATAACAGTACATAGGTAAATCGGTACCATTTCACCTAGATAGTTAATTTACTTAATCTTAAACCTAATGAACGACAAAGAAAGTTTTGCAACGATGTAACGCTAAAGGTGCAGGATGGAGGATCAATGAAAATAAACCAAAATATAATAAATAGGTGGTTAAGTAGTGCATACATAAATAGGTAGGGTCTTGCTATCTTTAATAGGCAACGCTTTGGTTGGCAGGCAACATACTTGCTGTTTTACAATTAAATGTTTTTGGAGACAATTTTTTAGTGCTCGAGTCAAGTATAGCAGTATCTATATAATTATATAAATCATGAAGGTTTTCATCATATTTATTGTATAAATTTATAATGCCAAATTAAGATAAAGAATATTGTACATCATCATTTTTTATTATTCTTCTTCCTATGGTTACCCTCACGGGTCACTTACAAACATCGTTGTAATTGTAGGAATTTGAGGCGAGTGAGCAAGTGAGCTGCTACATAGCATAGCAAATGAGCTACTACATGCACGCCCCCTTTAAAAGAGTAGAACAATCAGTGTATGGCAAAACCCACTTTTTTAATAGGAACGGCTGGGACATGGCACTTGTCAAGTAATAGAAACGCAGGTTTGACCCTGTCAATGTTGATAGTTGCAACTTTAGTTGTTACCTCCTTTCTCTTGTTATTTATTTTTGAGAAAGAATTGAGATAACATAATATGTGGACGACTAGCTGGTTTAAGTCGGAGCAGAGAGCCATGGGTCCAGAGTGTTCATATGAGTGGAGAAACTTACCCTTTTTGAAATGTACAGCATAAGCGACAGATTTCTGTTTAGTTCGAGAAAAGGAGACAAAGAAACATTGATGTTAAATTGGGCACCATCTATAGTAAAATAAGTAAAATTGTCTATTTTTCTCGAATAACCAGTCTACCATAAATGATACTGAAATTGTTGGTAAGAGAAATAAAAAGATAGATTAAAATGAATGTTAAAATATATTACATGAATAATAGACAAATCGGTTTGTAAAGACTAATTGAAATTTAATATATATATATATATATATATATATATATATATATATATATATAACAAATTTATACCAGGATCCCATAGATTGATTATTGTCGAGGTGACTGGTTCTGGGACAGCAATCCAGGCCCACAATTGTCTCTTGTTGCAAGAATGGTTTCTAAAGTTTCCTT
Source organism: Leptura quadrifasciata (assembly GCA_963675555.1). Taxonomy (NCBI): domain Eukaryota; kingdom Metazoa; phylum Arthropoda; class Insecta; order Coleoptera; family Cerambycidae; genus Leptura; species Leptura quadrifasciata. The sequence goes on from OY776681.1 coordinate 66,348,153, forward strand.
GGCAATTTACGTCTCTTAATGAAATGGAGTGAAAGTTGTAGGAAATTTAACCAACTATGTGGTTTATTAAAAGTTAACGAAATTTTATCAGTTTGGAAGATAAGCTGTGCAAAATCTATGCAGGAATGAATAAGCTATGCAGAAACGTATACAGAAATGTATAGTAAGTAAGTAAGTAAGTAAGTAAGTATTTCTTGGTGCATTATACATGAGTATTTACACAAGTCAGCAATACAGATATAAAAAAAATGGAAAAAAAATGTGAATATATATACCCAAAATACAAGAAATTGCAGTCGTATTACATGTATACAAAAGAAATTAATAAATATATAGCAAATATGATATACAGAACAAACAAATATGAGATAAAAAACAAACAGATCTGAGATAGAACATTCAAATATAATTTAAGGTACAAAAAAAACATAAGAATATGTTACTTACATAAAGTAGAAAAATCTGCGTCAAAAAACTCGTTGAATGAATAGAAAGCATTATCAATTAAAAACGATTTTATTACAATTTTGTAACGTGTATAATCTAGTTTCCTAATATTATGTGGTAACGCATTAAAAAATTTTATTGCATGGTATGCTGTCCCATTGCGTGTTTTTGACAGACGTAGGAAATCAATTTGTAAGTTCCCAATACTTCGGGTATGATGGGAATGTAGCTGAGCGCGTGTATAAGTATATATGTTATATTAGAAATATACTATGATATATAATATTATCGAGACAGGCTTAACCTTCTCAAACATATCGTATTACATACTGCGTAACAGCTCTTCTCAATAACCGCTCACGCTGCATGAGCATTGTATTTCAATTCTAAGTAATCCTGATTGTGCTGAATCAGCAACACTGTTTCCTTTGTTCTCAAAACATTATAAATATTACCAACAACCTTTTTGTAATCAGTCTTATACTCACATTTGGTCGAATACATTCTAAATTTATTATTGTTTATTATTATACAAAGAGTCAAGCTTGACTCCAATAAGTGAATAAAGTTTTTAAAAAGCTATTTCAAGAATCCACTATCTAACATTGGCGCAGTCGTGGCGGATCTGAAAAACACACAGTTCGGGAGCCTAACCAGTAGCAAACATATCCGAGGGAACAAGGAGTCCATCTGAAAAAGGTGCCTAACCGGACGAAAAGAGCTTCTGGAACAAGGAGAACTTCTTAGCTGTAGTGGTGGATCCCAATCCTTTGTTCAGAAGAACCTACATTATTCTCAAACGCACAGAAGCGAAACAATAATAATTATCAAGAAATACAAGCAACAAAGCAACATTTCAAATCAACACGATTCAACAATTAGCAAGTAAGAATTTCATCCCGTCCCATCTTTGGTGTCTTCGGCATCAAAGGCAACCCTGTGGAAGGAACACCCAGTGACACCCCTGGCAGAGAGAGACCTTTGGTGAAGCTAAGCTCACGAAGTCGCATTCAACTGGACCACGAGGAATGAAAAATTTAGGGTAAGTCATTTTTGAATCATCTCGCAAACATTTATTTGCAAACAACGACATAATTTTACATTTTATTTTATCAAAATACATTGCATTGCTACATACAGTTCTAATATCTAAGGTAGTAATTTTATTTAAACTTGAAACAAAATATCTTGATTATAATTTGTGTGACCTATATAAATAACCGTAATCATACACTGTTCCTATCGTAACATTATTTTTATGGTAATATCATATACTCCTCAAGTGCGAATTTATCTAATTAACTACAATCACATACCATTTTTATCTTAACATTATTTTTATCATAATATCATATATCATATAAAGGTTAAGTTTACGCCTTACTTGACTGTGAAATAAAATAAAACCCACATGTTCTATACTGTTTAAATGCACATTAGTATATAAAATTTCAGTGACATTATTCCCAACTAAAAACACTTTTTAAATTAATCCAATTATCCTTGTAATTAAATTTTGAAATATTATAAAATAAACAGCACATTGTTTTACATATAATAAAAAATTGCCAATTATCAGTAGCGTACTAGCTCAAATTGAAAAGGTGTTTTAAGTTATTCGATTATCTAAATAATATAAATAAAATGGCTACAAACGTAAGCAATTCCAATGCAAACAATTCAATCACGGCGAACGAAACAATAAATATTGAACCTTATAGGTTAAGCGAAATATTTTCCATAGTGCCCGAATTTGACGGCAACCCCATATTCTTGCAAACATTTATTTCAGCTTGCATAACCGCTCAGGGTATCGCTGTTGATGATCAGCGCGTCTTATTAACGCTTCACATAAAAAATAAATTACGCGGAAAAGCCGCAGAATTGATAAATTCACGAAACCCCGTCACTTGGGCGGAAATAAAAAATTTGCTCGAATCACATTTTGGTGACTCTCGTGACTTGACAGCCTTGATACAAGACTTGCAAACAATTCGTCAATTACCTAACGAAACAGCTTTAATATTTGTGTCCAGGTTACAAACACACAATGCAAAAATGCACGCGGCAATACAAAAACAAAGTTTAACTTTAGAGGAAAAAACCGCGCAATCCACTTTAATAGAAAATATGACGTTAACTACTCTTCTCACTGGACTCGAACCAAAATTAGGTCAAATTATTAGGGCTGGTAACCCCGGCAATATGCTAGATGCAATAAATCGCATCAAACGAGAATTACAATTATCATATTTCGAATCTCAAAAATTTGGAAATAGAACTTTAAACAAAAATCCCGTTCAAAATCAGCAAAGACGCCCAAATCTCCCACCATTTTGTACATTCTGCAAAAGGAATGGACACAGCTTTAACGAATGCCGCGCGAGGCAAAACCACCAATTTTCACACCCCAATTTCACACCAAACGCCTATTCCAATCAGGCACAAGTTCCTAGACAGCACTTCCAGAGTTTACCTAACCAAACAAATTTTAGACCACAGAATTTCCAAAATTTGCCTAATCAACAACGTAATTATCCACAACAAAACAGGCCCTTAGCTATCAGGCCAAATCCTAACTTCCAGCAGCAGAGACCTTCTGCCATACAACCGAACCCGAATTTTAATCGATTCAATCAACAAAAAACACATCACTTAAATCAAGAACCTTATGATAATTACTCAGATTACCCAAACCAATACGAAGATTACTCTGCAAATCAGTCCGTAAATTATTCTCCTGATTATCAATCTCAAAATAACGATGACTACGATTTTCAAAATGGACAATATGAGAATTATACTGCTAATTCTCAGCAATACGAGGATTATACTGCTAATCCTCCGGATTTTTGCATAGGCCCGGAGTATTCCACGAGTACTCCAACACAGCAAACGGACGAACTAGACCAAATTTCTCATCAAGTCCAAGCGATAAACCTCCAGGACAGTTTCGACCCAAACCTGAACTTCCCGGAAAATCAATTCATGTAAAAACACCCCGCTACAAACTAAATATCGTAAACTCCAAAAATTTATTTTACATAGAAGACATCACTAAACGTTTCAAAATCTTGATAGACACAGGCGCAGGTATCTCTATATTCAAACCCGAAACGGCAGAAAACTATAAACGTCGATCCCACGAAAATGTAATTATACAAGGTATAACAGACGAAAAAATTAATATCACTGAATCTGCTCTCATACCTTTCAATCCGAATGATCCATACAAAGTTTACATTCATAATCTAGATATAGAATTTGACGGACTTTTAGGTGCCGACTTTTTGGACCATTACGATTGCTTAATAGACATTAAAAACAGACAATTAATCACTAATTTCAAAACCGTACCATTGTATCAAGTTACCGATAATATATTAACTACACTCTGGAGCCCGATTAAAAATCAAAATTTAAACGAAACAAAAAACCAAAATGTAATTTCTATCGAACCACGCACAGAAAAGATTTTTAAGCTTAAATGTAATTTACAAAATACCGAAGCTATACTAATAGCCCAGGAAAACGAAAAGGTACGTTTACCGAACGCCATTGTCAAAATAGACAACAATGGTGAATTTTTGACGACAGTAATAAACTCAAATGCAATTCCGAAAACAATAAAATTTTCAAATCTTAAACTTGAACCCGTCCAAAAATTTAGGTCAATATTTAATGTAAATCTTCAAAATCCGGATTCCCAATATATAGACAGAAATTACGAAATAAGAAACCAATTACGCTTAGATCACTTGAACGATGAGGAGAGTGAACTAATTACTCAACTCTGTTTAGACTTTTCAGACATATTCTATTTAGAAGGTGACAACTTGACATTTACCAATGAAATCAAACATTCAATAGACACTAACGATTCTAAACCAATTTTCACTAAATCTTATCGTTACCCCCAAATTCATAAACAAGAGGTAAAATCACAAGTCTCGAAAATGCTCGACCAAGGCATTATCCAGCCTTCAATTTCTCCCTGGTCCTCCCCAGTTTGGGTAGTCCCCAAAAAACTAGACGCTTCTGGTAAACAGAAATGGCGCGTCGTAGTTGACTACCGAAAATTAAACGAAGTAACGATAGGTGATAAGTATCCTTTGCCCAACATTTCTGATCTTCTAGACCAATTAGGCAGATGTCAATATTTCACGACTCTAGACTTGGCCTCTGGCTTCCACCAAATTGAAATCGATCCTAAGGACATCCAAAAAACAGCTTTCACGGTAGAGAATGGCCACTACGAATTTGTACGTATGCCATTCGGTCTAAAAAATGCTCCATCCACTTTCCAGAGGGTCATGGACAATATTCTATTAGGCATCCAAAATGAACGCTGTCTCGTCTACATGGACGATATTATTATTTATTCCCCTACTATCCACGAACATATTTCCCGATTAACAGAAGTCTTCAAACGTCTACAAAGAGCCAACCTCAAAATTCAGCCAGACAAATGCGAATTCCTTCGCAAGGAAGTCGCCTATTTAGGACATCTTATTACAAAGGATGGTGTAAAACCAAACCCTGCCAAAGTCGAAGCAATTCTAAACTTTCCTCAACCCAAAAATCAGAAAGAAATTAAATCTTTTCTAGGTCTAGCAGGCTACTATAGACGCTTCATTCCTAATTTCTCCAAAATTTCAAAACCCTTAACTAAGTTGCTACAAAAAGATATACCTTTCAATTTCGACAATGACTGTACAAATTCATTCGAAACCCTAAAACAAACTTTGACAACTACTCCGATATTGATCTACCCCAACTTTGATGAACCTTTTGTCCTAACTACAGACGCTAGTGCATTTGCAATAGGTTCTGTACTTTCACAAGGAAGTATAGGAAAAGATTTGCCAATCGCATACGCATCTCGAACTTTATGCGGCGCGGAAACTAAGTATTCAACCATTGAGCGTGAACTTTTATCTTTGGTCTGGAGTGTAAAGCATTTTAGGCCATATCTATTCGGACGGAAGTTCAAACTCGTCACCGACCACCGACCACTCACTTGGTTATTTTCCATAAAAGACCCAGGTAGTAGACTAGCGCGTTGGCGCTTAAAACTCGAAGAATACGATTACGAAATAATATACAAACCCGGAAAGATCAATAAAAACGCGGACGCGTTGTCCAGAATAAAAATCAATCACTTTTCAGAATGTTCCAAATTTTATTCAAAAATTCTAGCCGCAAACGAAGACTCAGATGAAGACGAAATTTCAGACAATGACGACGAAATTACCGACGAACAAATCGCCCGAGAATTTGACACATTTTCCCGACTTTACAAAACCAAATCTCTAATAGATTATTCCAAAATTCAAATTACAAATAAACAACTATTAGATCGAGAAAATAAAAATATCATAACGTTCTTCCAACAAAACAACTTGACAGATCTTCACCATCAAATTATCGAAGATATTTTCGAGGAAAACCCAGAGTTTTATAACAACACAATTAATATCGTTTCCAGTAAATCAACCCGACAAAGAAACTATTACATTATCGCTCTACCCTTCGACCCAGAGTCTGTGGTAGAACACCTATTTCTAACACTGTACAAACATCGAAACAAATTAGACCTTTCCAAAACTTATCATGTTGAAAATAACTTAGACTTTCCAATTCTCGAAATCCTATCATTTATTTTTGCAGAAAAAGACTTAAAACTAATTATTTGTCAAAATTTAGTACGAACTCCCGATGAAGACCAACGTCCGATCATTCTCGACCAGCATCACACCGGAAAAAATAATTTACATCGTGGAATAAATGAAACGATACGTAGAATCAAAAATAAATATAATTGGCAAGGCTTAACAAAAGACGTCGAAAATTTTATAAAAAATTGTGAAACATGTCAAAGAACAAAAGTCTGTCGTAAAAACCTCAACAATCCCTTAGTGATTACTGAAACCCCTAAAACTCCATTTGAGAGAGTTAATATTGATCTATTCGAATTTCCCACGCGAAACTATGCATTAACTATCCGCGACGAGTTAACCAAATTTACTCAAGCCTACGCAGTCCCAGACAAGAGCGCAAAATCAGTCGTAAATACCCTGTTGCTTTATTTTCAGCATTATGGTACCCCACTAAGAATTCATTGCGATTATGGCGGTGAATTTGATAATAATTTATTAAAAGACCTTTGCACCCTTTACGACATAAAACTAACATACTCAAGCGTAGGACATCCTCAATCCAACGGATCTATCGAACGATTCCATGCCACCCTAGCAGAAATGATAAGAATACACAAAACCGAAAATCCCAACGAACATCCCTTTACTATATTACCCTATGCGGTGATATGTTACAATAACTCGGTAAACAAAACTCATGGCTTTACGCCATACGAGCTTATTTTCGGACATACAGCTAACCGACCACCTGAAACTCTTTACAACCAAAAAGACCTGATCACCAAATACGTTAGAGACCTAAATAATCGAATATCCCATTATTACAAAATTGCGCGAAGTCGAACAGAAGCACAAAAACAAAAAGCCAAAGTTCGATTCGACAAGAACATCCCCGAAAATAGACACACATATAATATTGGCGACAAAGTGTACGTCAAAGAATCACAAATAAAAAATAAACTACAAAATAAATTCAACGGTCCCTTTGAAATTACAGAAATCTTTCAAAATTCCGCTACATTACTAAATCTCGAAACAAACCAAACAACCAAAGTAAATTTTGATCGAATGAAACCATATACTGAAGATTAAATTTATTTTCAGGTTTCTCCTGCTGATCGGATCAGCACTTGCTCAATTTAAAATAACACCTATTAACAATACGATCGGAGTATATTATCACCAAGACACGGACATTGTGATTTCTCACAAGAAATGGACTTTACTGGTACACAAAAACATATCTACCTTTAAGACAGCTTTCGACAAAAACGACAAGATCTTACAGACACTATACAACACACTCGACCCAGCATATCATTACATGAACGTCTTTTCAGGAGATGTAAAAACTCACCTTAGCTTATTGACGCAAATTTCCCAATCAATACAATCAAAATTTGACGAAATTTACCTTGACACGAAACGATACAAACGAGGAATACTAAATGGCATCGGAACGATTTTCAAATCAATAACCGGAAATTTAGACGCAGAAGACGGTCAGTATTATTCTGATTGTATCAACAAATTGAATAATGACGAACACCAATTCGAAAACCTAATTAAAAATCAAATATCCGTTACAACTTCAGTAATCAAAAATTTCAACGCAACTATTCAAAAATTGCAAGTTGACGAAGAAACTTTCAATAAGGATATTAAAGAAATTGAAACCTCAATTTTAGACATGACTAAGGACATAGAAAACGTCCATGCAAAACTGAAATTTATCGAAATCTGCGAACAACTTATGGCAAGTTATTTATTTATCGAGGATAACCTAAATGACATCCTAAATTCCATCACTTTCGCGAGGCTTAAAATAATTCACACGTCAATTATAAATCCAAAAGACTTAGTAAATTCTCTACAGGAAATTTCGCAAAACCTACAAAGGAACAATTTACCGCTTCCAATCAAACTATCAAAGGTTGCACAGTACTTAGACATTATAGAACTAAAAGCTTTTCAAACAAATTCGGATCTAATATTTGTGTTAGACATACCTTTAATAGACCCTCAAACATATTCAGTATTTCAATTATACCCTATTCCTATTTTGGATAATAGAACTGGTTTATATCATGTATTATCAACTTCTCAAAAATATATCGCGAGAGATGATGATTCATTAATGTACATACCTATTTCGAACCTTGACGAATGCAAACCACTTTATTTCAACACCAAATTATGTCCAAATTTATTTGCCTATCCTATTGACAACAATGCCATATGCGAAGCCCGTCTCTTCAAGAACCTCAAAACTCTGCCAGAAAACTGCCAGACGTCATTTATCATCAGCCAAGGTTACAACGTCCAAAAAATAGACGAAAACACATGGTTAGTCATTAACGCGGAACCTCTACAAACAACCATCAACTGTCCAGAAAGAAATTCAAAAACTGAAGTCATCTACAAAAATTCAATAGTAAAATTACAACCAAATTGTTACGCCTTCATAGGCATCACAAAAATTCAAGCCAGTACCAATGAAGTAACCGATGTAAAAGACGACACTCATCCAATCCAAATTCCATTTGAATGTTGTAAACATATTCCAGACAAAATCCGAGCTCCAAATCTTAAACCACTAAAATTAAACAATCTCAATACGGAAGACCTCGAAGTTGCCAAACACAAGTTGGACCAATACTCCAGAGATTTAGATGATTTGATCAACGAACCCTTTATAACAAAACACATATCCTGGTTCACCTATTTTATCATTGTGCTAATAATTGGACTATTATTTCTGTACCTATTTTGTAAGTGCAGAACAAAAAGACGAAGACTAGCCATCGATGTTTCTGCATCACCCCCATCTCCACCGAGGCCTAGCAAACCCTACAGGACATTTGCTAACCTATTTCCTTCACGAAGACGACCTACCTTAAGAAGAGAAGACAACGAAGCCGAAGACATAGAACTTACATAAAGACAAACTGTTTTGTGCCTTTTTACTGACTTTCAGTGCTGGACTCTTCAGTGAATTTTATTTCATTTGTTTAATCATTATATTTCATTATTTTTCTATCATTTGTTAATTTCAATTTTATTAACATTTTTACGTCATTTTCATTCAAACCCATCATGCTTATATTTTATGCTTTCACAGTAAAGCTATATTTTAACCTTAGGAATATTTTATCCTATTTTACAATTCAAACCTAGTATGTTTGTATTTTACGCTTTCTTGCCAAAGCTATATTTTAACTCTAACATTTTTATGTTATTTTATTTTATGAATCAAGCTTATTGTGCTTGCATCTCATATTCTAGACGCTAAGGTTATATTCTGTGTTTTAAACCTTACGATTTAACATTTTTGTATCTTTTATATTTTTCCAAATTGTACCATTACCTTTTATATACATTTTATATTCATTTCAAAAGTTGCTGCATAAAACACCAACTTTTTTTATAAGGGGGAAGCTGTTATATTAGAAATATACTATGATATATAATATTATCGAGACAGGCTTAACCTTCTCAAACATATCGTATTACATACTGCGTAACAGCTCTTCTCAATAACCGCTCACGCTGCATGAGCATTGTATTTCAATTCTAAGTAATCCTGATTGTGCTGAATCAGCAACACTGTTTCCTTTGTTCTCAAAACATTATAAATATTACCAACAACCTTTTTGTAATCAGTCTTATACTCACATTTGGTCGAATACATTCTAAATTTATTATTGTTTATTATTATACAAAGAGTCAAGCTTGACTCCAATAAGTGAATAAAGTTTTTAAAAAGCTATTTCAAGAATCCACTATCTAACATATATATATGCATAAACATATAAGTACATATAAATATATATAAATATTTAAGAGTTTAAATATCTAAGTATATAAGTATCTCAGAATTTAAATATCTAAGAATTTAAGCATCTAAGCTGTACAAACATCTAAGCATCTAAGCATCTAAGCATCTAAGTATATAAGCATGTAAGAATGTAAGCATGTAAGCTGATGTCATAAAAACTGTAAATTGCCAAAAAATGAAAAAGAAAGAAAAAAAATATTTTTTAAAACCGCGTGGTGCATATAGTATTTTCACTACTTATTAAATTAAAAAGAATTGACCTTGAATTAAAATTTGTTTTAAAAATAATTGAAATTACATCAAAGACAAAAATTGAAAATTAATTAAATTTTAAACGAATAATAAATGAAATTACCTGGATGTTGTTGTTAACGCGGATTTAAAAAATGCAATATCAATTACTGAAGTCCACAGTTAAAAATTATATACGTTCGAATCAGTACAAAGACTGCAAGCAAATGATTTCCTGGTGAGTTTTACTGATAAGGTAAACTTTTTTTGCCCTACTTACTGAGAAATAATGCTACCAAAAAATAAACTTGAGAAATCTAATTCCCTAATTAAATTGAAAGCTATAAAATATAAAAATAGTACAGGTATGGCCATCTGTCAATGGTTGAGTTAAGCGCAACAATTTGCAGGTCGCAATTCTACAATTTCCTTTACTCAAAACTAAAATAGTGGCATATGATCGATAAAAGGAATCTATAATAAAAGTTTTCATTACTTCCATACCAATGCCTTTGCTTCAGTTTGTAATTTCTATTTTGTACATAACCAATAATATGAACAGCTGTAAATAAATATTAAAAACGTATTGTGATAACTCAGTAAATATATTACATCTTATAGGATATACTATATATAGTAACGAGAAAAGTTAAGGAAATAACCATATGTACTTACATAGTAAACAAAAATATAAAAATTGAAATATATGTATCTGATGTAAATAAATGTTTTGTAGGCAAATTGTTAATTAATTGTTTCCTGGGATGCTGTCTTACAACGAAACAGAGATACATAATAGTGCAGAACATGACTGAGTTCCTAAGATATAATACTAAGTACATAAAACAGTGTGAAATTGTTTTGCAGTTATACAAGTAAAATTCTGTTAGTTGAAAACAGTTTCAGTTACAAAAACTGAATCGAAAAATGTTATACAGATCGTACTAAATATAACCAAAACACTAGTTTTTAAAACTGTTAAATGGACATAGGCCATGTAACATAGTCCCATTATCAAAAGTGATTAATTTATCTGTACGGGACAAGACTTTAAATGGGCTCTCGTACAAAGGAGATAAGGTTCTCTCCGAACAAAAACATAAGTAGAGGTCAAAACGTCATGACTGACAAATGATTTTTGACTACTGGAGTGAAATTGAGAAAACGAAGTTAAATTACCAAAATAAGTGCGTAACTTGTCGATAAAATCGAGTATCAGTTATACGATTTAGTGAAAAATTCGCCAGGTAGCTATAAATTCTGACCAAATACAAGTTCAGCTGAAGAGCATTGCAAATCGTCTTTGGGGATAGTTCTAAAAGCTAATAATACAACCGGAATTTCATCTGCCCAATGTGACGTGTCTAGTTATTAATGCAGTTTTAAGAGTTCTATGGAACCTTTCCACCATCTTGTAGGAAATTTAATTTACAATCGATCTAGCCCAAAAAGGTCAATTTTCTCATTAAAAAATTACGGCTTCTAGAATGAAATGATGTCGAAAAGTAGCTAATTTTGCCATAATTCTACAATTTTCCCTTTGAAAATTTTCAAAAAAATCGATTTTTTTCACACGTCTCTCAAAAGTATCATGGGGTACGTATTCAGGAGAGAAAATCAGAATACCGTAAGCTGCAGGTGCGCGCGTCGTTCCCGTTTCGAGATACCGCCTCCAGATCGGTGGGATATAAGAGATTTCTACCGTCCGCCAACTTTGATGGCTTGTATCCCAGTCGCAGTAGGTTTGTACAAGATGTTCTTCCAGTATCATATAACATGATCTTTTTCTATCTAATAAAAAAATACAAAGCTGAAAGCTTCGTTCAAGTCGACATAATGGCGATTGTATCTCTGTGACGTATGAGAATCTGCGAAATTCTCGTACCTTCCACTTTGAAGGCGCGGTAGTTTAAAATATACGTGTGGCACATCATCTTGAAGCAAACTTAATTTATAATCGATCTAGCTCAAAAAAGGGTATTTATATAGAAATTAAATAATTTTTGAGAGAAAAGATGAATAAGAAGTAACGTTTTTTTCATTTCAAAATCATAAGTGGAAAGTTTCAAAGGGTAAAGTTTTTAATTTTTAGCACAAGAAATTCAAAAACCCGGAAACATTCAAATTCATTCATTATAGCTGGGTTCCGAGGTATAAACCTAATAGCACTGGATTATCTGTGTTCATTATGAATTATTTGGAGTTTTACATATTTGAGGCATCAAAGGATACACAATTACTATTTTCTAGTATTCTCACTGCTGAATGTAAATCTTTAATAATTGATAATCCGGATAAATCAAATATAAATCTCGTAGTAAAAATGAATTCATGTCAGCTTTAGACTTATGTATTAGTCAAAATTATTGCCAATATAACAATAAATATTATATTCAGAACATGGTTTTAGCGATGGGATCCCTGTTGAGCTCTCCATTAGCAGATATTTTTATATCTGACTTAAACCAACAAATAATCAATTCACAGTTAAGTAAAAATCATATCAAATTTTGGTATTGATATGTGGCCGACGTGTTAGCCTGCTTCACAGGTACATAGAGACAACCAAATACATTTTTAAATTACACAAATAGCATTAATCCTAATACTAAATTTACAGTTGAGATAGAAGAAGATAAAAAAGCTATTTTTATGGATTTAACCTCAACCCACAAAAATAATAAAATTCACTTTAATATCTATATAAAACCATCATTCACAGACGCAGCTATTTGAAATTATTCACTCAGTTCCACATCACATAAACTAACAGCATTTAACATTGAGTTTAACGCAGAGTTTTGACATTACCCCCTTCAAAGGAATATTTAAAAATTAAATTAGACACCATAAAATAATAGTACTGAGTAATAGTTTTCAAGAAAGAACTATAGAAAATAAACAATAAACAATTTAAATTAGCTTGCTTTAGTATATATCCACATACTAATGATCACAGTAATGATAAATAAGTATTGCTAACGTATTGTGGAAGCGATTGGAAACATTTTGTCATCACATAATCTAAAAGTTAACTTTAAATAACCATCTAAGTTCGCAAATATACTATATAATGCCAAAGATGAAATCAACCAACTTAAAAAAATCAGGAATTTATAAACTAGTATGTTCAGATTGTAATGCCTCCTATATAGATCGTTTACTTGAAATTAGGTACAAAGAACACTTACGGTCTTTAGATTTCAAAAAACAGATTCAACTTTTGCAAACAAGATTCTAGAGATAAATCATAATTTTCCGTATATAAACAATCTAAATATATTACTCGTCCAAGAAAAATGTTTCAAATTATATTTATTAGAGGCACTAGAACTTATCAGATTCAATAAAAGCGGCGATAATAATCTTCTAAATGGCCAGATAGACCAATATCAATTTATCATTTTCCAATGTATTTAATTTCTGAAAACTAATTTAGATAATTTTAAAGTTAACCTTGAAAATGGTTACTCTCAGAATTTAGATAAATACCTTGCATCCCTTTGTAAATTCATTCATTTTTAGTCATTCGTTGATAACGGTACGTTAATGTACCGAAATTAACGTTTAAGTGGCAATGAGTTAGTAATAGAAACAAAGTAAATTGTTTATTATAATGTCATGAGTGACGGCTTAAACAATAGAATTTTTGATATTTACAGCATTCCATTTTAAACAATAGCACTTGGTTATGTACAATCGTACATTCTATATATTCGAAAATAATTTCCAGTTATAGACTTTTTTATGTAGTTTACCGGTATTTATTTTTAATCCCTAGCTATCGTAGAACTCGACAGCTACCAAAGCCAGACGCACTATTGTCGCACGCTGTATACTTTTCATTCTTGGATATTTTATCAACATGTATTCTATAAACAAAAACGATATTCTTAGTTTCGTTAAACTATTGCCTTCATATGGCCGATGGCCGTGTTGGTTAAGTCGCGAGGTGTCAATCGCGATTAATCACACGGGTATCGCGTTACCGGGTTCGAATCCCGCCTCCGGCACTGTCGGAGGGAATGGTTGTATGTTCATGTTTTTTCAATGTGTAACCCCCTTGCGCACAAGCCTTTGACTTCAGAATTGGGGGTTGCCTAATTTTTGTGGTGTATATTTGTTACTATTTATTATACAGGGTGGGAAAATAGTGCGTCGGACCTCGAGATCTCGAGTTCTACAACAGCTAGAAATTCTTTAAAAAATTTCAAGTAAACTAGATAAAAAAGTCTATAACTGGAAATTATTTTCGAATATATAGGGCGAGCCAAGACGAAATCACAGAACCAAGTGCCTTTTTTTAAAATAGAATGGTACGTATATCAGTACATTTTTTTAAGCCTCTTTCTAGGCTTTATTTATTCCTATATTAGCACTGAATATCTCCGAACCACTCGGATGTAATGAATTTTTTTGTTGAAATAATGCAATCTGCAGATGGATATTAAAAAAATCACCACAGTCACAATTATGGGTTTTAAGAAAAACTTATATGAACACCAATTACGAGAATCTATTTAATGTTTTTGAATCATTTTCATTTCCTAAAAATGTACATGGTGGCCAAAAATTATTTTTCAATTAAAAACATTTTAAATAGAATTTTCTCAATTTTTTCAAATGGAACACCCTGTATATTTTTCGATGATGTGATGTAGAAATGATAAACGAACATTTTTTTGCAAGTACTTCCCTAGGGTTAATTGCAACTAATTTCGTTTTATTGAGCAATAGTTACAATATTTAAAAATAAACTTAAAAAAAGAGGTTTCTTCAAATAACTCAGTAGAAAAAATTATAATAAATGTTCCACATGTTGCCCATTTTGATTGACACACATCTCTATGTGCTTTTGAAATGAGGTTCAGGCTGTTCCTAAGACTGCCGGTGTGATAGATGTAAAGGCAGTTATTATTCTTTCTTTCATATTTTGTACTGTTGTTGGCGTGTCTCTATACAATTTTCTTCACGTATCCCCATAAAAAGAAATCCATTTTTGTAAGATCTGGGGATCTAGCAGGCCATTTATTGTGTCGATTTCTTCCAATCTATTGATTAGGGTAGGTATTATTTAAGTGGTTTTTAACTGCATTTAAATAATATGGTGGAGCGCCATCTTGTTGAAACCACATCTTATTTCAAATTCTTTCAGGGAGATTTACCAATAATTGTGGAACATAGTTTTCCAAAAAATGAAGATAAATAGCTCCAGTTAATGTGCCATCAATGAAATGTGGCCCTATTACATGTTCTCCAATAATTCCTCCCCAAACGTTTATAGACCATCTGTGTTGGTTATCAACTTGCATAAAAAAGTAAGGATTTTTAGAAGCATAATAATGGAAATTGTGCCTATTAACAAATCCATTTTTATGAAAAGTTGCCTCATCACTGAATGAAACAGTATTGAAGAAGTTGACATCATGTTGCATTTCACCTCTGGTCCAATTACAAAATTGTAGGCGCTTTTGAAAATCGTCATGAGATAATTCATGGTGCATTTGAATATGATATGCATGCAACTTATTTCTTTTTAAGATTCGACCCACAGACCGTCTAATTATTCCTACTAATGAGCTCACTTCTCTTTGACTAACATGGGGTATCTCAACCGTTGCCAGCACCACAGAAAACTCATTTTCTTTGTTCACAACACGTTTTATTCTCTTATTTTTTTATTCGACATTTCCAGTTTCCAGAAATCTATCGAGAAGGTTTTGGAAGCTGCTAACATCAGAAATCGTTCTCTCAGGATAACGTTGGTGGTAAATTCTATTGGCAAGTAAACAATTTCTGTCTGACTCGCCCAAAACAAAAGTCATGTTTACAAGTTCCCTTTTATTATAATAATCCATATTGTAAAATTCCAAATATTTTAAATTCAATACAAGTTGTAACGACCGATAAGTGTGATAAATGCTCTATTGAATACGACAATTTATACCAAACTGAGGTTTCATTGCTTGTCAAATAACGAAAACAGCAAAAAAAATGTACAAAAAAACATTACAGTAAAGGACCGGCTAATTAATATTTACTCATTTCAATGGATTGGAAGAAATGGTCCCACTAAATAGCCTCATTTCAAAATTGCATAAAGATGTGTGTCAATAAAAATGGGCAACACGTCGAACACCTATTATAAATTTTTCTAATGAACTATTTGAGGGAACCTCTTTTTTTAAGTTTATTTTTTAATTTGACACTTATTTATTTAGAAAACGAAAATGGTTGCAATTAGACATAGGCAAGTACTTACAAAAAATATTCGTTTTTCATTTCTACATCACATCGTTGAAAAATATACAGGGTGGTCCATTTGAAAAAATTGAGAAAATTCAATTTAAAATATTCTTAATTGGAAAATAATTTTTGGCCATCCTGTACATTTTTAGGAAATGAAAATGATTCAAAAACATTAGATGTCTCGTAATTGGTATTCATATAAGTTTTTCTTAAAACCCATAATTATGATTGTGATGATTTTTTTAATATACATCTGCAGATTGCATTATTTTAACAAATAATTAATTATATCCAATAAGTGGTTGGGAGATACTCAATTCTAATATAGGAATGAATAGGGCCTAGAAAGAGGCTTCAAAAAATGTACTGATATACGTAGCATTCCATTTAAAAAGAAGGCACTTGGTCCTGTAATTTCGTCTTGGTATCTCTGTATGTTCGAAAATAATTTCCAGTTATAGACTTTTTTATCTAGTTTACTTGCAATTTTTAAAAAAATTCTAGCTATCGTAGAACTCGAGATATCGAGTCCGACGCACTATTGCCCCGCCCTGTTTAGTTGTTGATAATTATATATCCTAATCATAATATTAAGGAGAAATTACCATAAATCATTGGCAAGTCGTGCTATTAGGCACACATTATATACAGAAGGTATTGGTCGATCAAATTTTCGTAGCGCGCGAGATGCGTACAAAGTAGACAAAGAGGGCAGCAACGTTTTCGCTCAGGTACAGGGTTATTCATTATAAATTACCCACCCCTTATCATCGTTATTTTGCCTGTGGAAAAAAAATTAAATAAAACTTGTGTTGCTATGACTGGATTTTGTTAAAATGCTATAAAAAGTACAGTAGCGTGTAGATTTCAGGGAATACAAAAAAATAATACCCTGTATATTATTAAATTTTTCGAATGATTCTGTTTTCCTGATTTCAAAAACATACCATATGTTAGCCTTATACCGTTTTTGAGTTATTAAACGTCGAATATCTTAGTTACACTAGTTACTGCAAATATAGAAAAGTTAACATTATTAAAGTGAGCTATGAAAATGACAATTGTTACGTTTGATAAGTGACATTTCTTTAATAAAATAATCAATATGGTTTACATTAAAGAAAAAACACATATAGAATAGAATAGAATATGTTCATTTACAGAAAGCACATACAATTAAAATAATAACAATAATAATAATAATATTCACGTAAATAGACGAATAACTCATTGAAATACCTAAGTATTTGTGCATGAGAAGATGGAATTTGCATAATTATAGGATCCACCACACTTAGAACCATCCGGCTACCCCTACCGAGGCTCACTAACCTCCCTGGGCCAGCATTACCACGGCGGAGAAGGCCGATATAGTTTCTGATGCGGTGAATCCCCTTTTAATAATAATAATAATAATAATATTTATTTAATAGGAAACTCCTAATATACAAACATGTGTGCTCTAATATAACACATATAATCATTACTAAAATAATATATAAACATTTCGTACAACATGAATTTTAAATTATATAATACATTAATAAACACTCAACAGTAACTCACTGGGAGAAAAAGGACAATTGTTATGAAAATTGTATATATAGTAACATATAAACGTACTCCTGACAAGATTAAAATATATATGTAAATCTAAGCACGACGCGTGGACATAAATAGAAGTAACTGTTTTTTAAATGAGGGTAAGCTTTGACATTTTCTAACTTCCATTGGTAAATTATTGAACTCATTTAAACCCTTAAAAAATAACGATTGAATTGATTTTTTGAGACATGTTCTTGAAACATGAAAACTATTTTGATTCCTTGTATTGTGATTATGAACTTCGTTGTTATAAATAATAAATGGGCTAAAATATTCAGGTAACATGTTTTTAGTTATTTTAAAAATGAAAACCATTGCTAAATAGTAAAGTCTATCTTCAACAGTAACCCAATTTAAAGTTTTAAGCGTTGACGCAATTGGAGTGTAACGATTGCAATGCAATAAGATTCTCATACCCCTATTTTGAAGTTTTTGTAAAGCTCCTTTACTATTATTATCTAAAATATATAGGAGAGAAGAACAGTAATCAAAGTGAGGCTGAATTATTGTATTATAAATAGTTTTTCTGGCATATAACGACAAGTCAGCGGCTATTCTTGAATAAAAATACAATTTCTTCGATATTTTCTTATGAATATATTCGTAATGGGATTTCAATGTTAAACATTCATCTATAATAAAACCTAAATACTTTATATCATGCACCCATTCAACAGATTCATTTTCCATTTTTATTTGTACTAATTCATAATTAATATAACTTAATTTATATTTACTGCCTAAAATCATTGCCTTTGTTTTTTTAACATTTAATTTTAGTTTGTTGACCTTTATATATTTAGCAACCGTTTCCATGACTAAGTTCGCTCTCGTAACAGTTTCATTTAGGTCTTCACCGTAAAAAGCAACAAGTGTGGCATCAGCAAACAGATTTAAAAAATCATACCCCCCAGTATAGTTTATATCATTTAAATAAATAATAAATAAAATTGGGCCTAATATACTTCCTTGCGGTACCCCTATATCATTTACTGCTTCATCAAATACCTTGTTACAAACTTTAGTTACCTATGACCTATTACTAAGATATTGTTGGAACCATTTTAAAACATTCTCACCAATCCCGTAATATTGCAACTTCCTTAAGAGGATTTGCCTATCTATTGTTTCAAATGCTCTTTTAAAATCAAGAAAAATTGCAACAATATATTTTCCTTCATTAAGTAACTGTTTCCACTTGGATATTGTAAGTTGAAGAGCGGTTTCACAGGAATGATTTTCCCTAAAACCGGACTAGTTGCCTTCAAATAAATTGTTGTTATTAAAATACTGTTATTAAACAACTGTTCTTTAACAGAAATTTCAAGCACTTTTTCTATATTGGGGAGGGTATTGATGGGTCGATGATCGGATACTTCATTTGTGTTCTGAATTTTTGGAACAGGCACCACTATACTTGTTTTTAATTTACTAGGAAAATTACCAGTCTGAAGCGATGTATTAATAAAGTTTAGTAGTATGTAGCCAAGCGTGCAAAAAGTTTTTTCAAGAATTGAGCATTTATAACTTCATTGCAATCACCTTTGTTCTTTAGTGATTGTATGATTAATCTTAATTTATTTAACGTAATTGGCTCAAAATTATTAAAAGTTGAGGGAATGACTCTATAATTTTCAGATGACCATTCGCTAGGTGGATCAATGGAATTTGAAATTTAGATAATACTATTAATAAAAAATAGATTAAATTTATTGGCCGCCTCTAATTCATTTATTGCTAGACATACAGAACCTTCAGTGTCAAATTTAATTAACTTGAAATTTATTGGTTGATTTTCACCTTTAATGAATTTTTTTAAAGTTTTCCACATAGCTTTAGGGTAATTTTTTTTAGCATCTATTTGATTTTCAAAATACTCACGTTTTTTCTTTTTAATTAAATTTACTACATTGTTTCGTTTTGCTTTATAATTATTCCAACATAACTCCCTTTCTAAGCCCATACTTTTCCTATATTTTTTGTATGCTGAATCACGTTATCTCGCTTTTAATTTAATATCTTCATCATACCAAGGAAGATGATTTACTTTACAATTTATATCCACAATAGGTGCAACATTATCTAGTATAATTTTACAATTACTTAGAATATCATTATGTATTTCATCTACATTATTTGTGTTGAGCATCCAATTACATGAAATTAACTGCAAATTGATGATATGAAAAGCTTCGTCATTCAACTTTCGATATGAAAGTTGAATGACGAAGAAGTAATTTGATTTTGACTCGTTGACCAATTAACACTTATAATAGAATGATCAGTAATTTTGGGAAATTCATGAACTTTATCCATTAAATCATTTTGCATAGACCATACATAATCAATTATTGTGAAAGTAGACTTATAGCATCTAGTGTATTCTGTAACATGCTGCGTAATACCAAAAGTTTGGAGTAAGTGCCTTATTTTTTTACTATAAAAATTATCATTTTCAATGAAGTTTATATTAATATCACCAACTATAATACACTGTTTATTTGATGTAAAGTAATCTTCACACAATTCCTCAAATTTTTCAAGAAAAGTAGCATGACTAGCGTTTGGTGAATGGTAAAGCCCAGCGATTAACCATTTCACACCACTAAAGTTAACATCCACAAACTGACACCAAAAGTTTAATTCTAATACATACTTTCTTTTAACTTTAAAAGTAACATTTTCCTTTATGTAGATTAGAACGCCGCCAGTAGGTCGGCTACTGGAATCACATCTGACCACTGAATAATTTTTAATGAACAGTTCCACCTCTTCAACTTCACTTGTACACCGTGCTTCACTTAATACCACCAATAATGGTTCATAGCAAAATATTTCAGCAATAAGTTCATCTTTATGTGCAAGAAAACTTTCAATGTTGACATATATAATATTGCTGTGATAAAGTATATTAGGACTATTTGCTAGTTTTTTCTTTGTTGATTTTTAATATCAACAATCGTTGGAATATTATTTATATATCTAATAGTCTTATTTTCACCCCTATCTTTAAGATCTTGCAATTGTTTCTTAACAGTTAAATAGTAGTTTCTTTGAATCTTTGTTTGATCTGAGAAAACCCTGACGCTCGGCGCAGCGATTTCTTTTTTATTTTTTAATACATCAAGTGCTTCATGCGGATTCGAGAAAGCTACTTTTATCTATTTTTGGTCTGATCATATTTGCCCAGTCTAATATTGGAGGTATCAACATCAATATTTTTTAAAATTTCCTGGACTGACTTTTTGTCTTTTTAGGGAAATAACTACACAACATATTATAAATAATAAGCACACCTAACTAATACTTATAACTACACATTAATAAAACGATTGTGATGATTTGTGTGGATATCGCTAGATTTTTACATTCATAGAAGGAATTGAATTAGTGACGACATTGTTCAGAAGAAAAAAAACTTGTAAGTAATAAAATAGATTTCAACTTTCATTGCTGTGACACTAATCCAGGCAACCAATGAAAAGTATTTTAATTATTCTTTATATCTATTGTCCTATGTATGTCAAGTCTGGGGGTTTTAGTATATATTCTTTTAGTTTTTTTTTTAATGTTTTGTGTGAATTTTCGCATCTCAGATTTTGAGGAAGACTATTATACAATCTTGGACCTAAATAGTTGTAGCATCTCTGGCCTATAGTTTTGTTAGCTTTAGGTGTTATATAGGCAGTTTTTTGTTTTCGGGTATTGTAAGAATGTTTGGCTAATTGTAATTTATTTTTATTTAGGTTCTGGCTTATGTTTGCTTTTAGAAAAAATAACTGTCGCAGATCCAATACTCCAACCTTCCTAAACAATTGTTCTGTCGGGTAAGTAGGTTTCACATCAAGTACCAATTTCAAAAATCTTTTTTGTATGAGTTCTAAATTTGAAACATAGACATTTAGGATACCACCCCAGCCCAAGATACCATACGATAAGTGGAACTCTACTAGTGAGTAATAAATTATTTTTAGGTACCGCTGATCGAGAAATGTCTTTAGATATCTAAACCTATATAATATACAGCGCAATTTTTGTATGATATAATTTACATGAGTATCCCATTTTAGATGTTTGTCTATCATGATACCTAAATATTTTATCTCATTGGATGACTTTAATACATGTGAAACCCTATCAATTTTTATGCCGATTTGTTTGAACGGTGGTAAGCACGTTACAGTTGGACTAAAAGGTATATATTTCGTTTTGGTGAGATTAATAGTAAGCAGTTTATAGTTAAGCTAGTCTATAATTGTAATCGTGTCCCTTTCTACATATTGATATAACGACATATTTACTTGTTACATACAAAATAACAAAATTAAACATGCAGCAAAACGAGCATATAGAATGTTGTATCCAAATCAGAAAATACGTTCAAAAATATTTACCGAAAAGTGAGTAATACCTTCAGTTTTTGTAGAAAAAAGCGTGTAGTTCAAGCAAACCAGGAAGAACAGCTAGATATATATTGCTTCATTTCTAAGGTAAGCCCATCCGTATTTATTCACGGATAGACTTTTTGAAACATTGTATTATTTTTTAGAAAATTTGAATGTAGTATAAATAATGCAGTCGATCAATTAGGTAAAAGTCATTCCAAAATCCAACATACGTTAAAAAATAATAACCACAAACCATATAAAATTTTACCCGTACAAGTACAAGTTTTAACAGAGGCGCATAAAAGGAAAATACTGGACTTTTGCCGCCACATAATTCAAAAGTTGGATGAAAATTCCGATTTTTCACTAAAATGTTATGGACTGATGAATCATCCCTCTCTATGGCAGGAGTTTTTAATAGAAAAAATCGAAGGTCGTAGGAAAACAAGAACAATAAGGTAAAACAAATAAAAAAATCGGGACGAAAAACTGTTAGCGTTTGGTGTGCAATTTCCAGAAACAAAATTGTTGGACCTATATTTTATGATTATACTTTAACTGGAGTTTACCTATCTGGAAATAATTATCCTAATAGCTGAAAATATTCTTTTGCAGAATTTTCTGGAAGCTGAACTTGATGATATGATTTGGACGCAGGATGAGGCAACTCCACGTAGTGTCCTACCCATTCGAGATCATTTGAATAATGTATTCCCAATGTTACATGGCCTATGTCCATTTAACAATTTTATATAATAACTGGTATTTACTTGTATTTAGCACAACCTGTATAGCATTTTGTTTCAGTTTTTGCAAGTGAGACTGTTTCAACTACCAAAAATTTTCTTTGTGTAACTGCTAAATTATTTCAAATTGTTTTATGTACCCATTCTTGTATCTTAGGAACTCAGTTATGTTTTATTAATACTAAATTAGTATCTCTGTCATAGCTTCAAAACCCATTGTCGATACCAAGCCTGCAAAACATTTGCATTCATTTTTACTTTATTTTTATACTTAGTTTACTATCTACACGTAGTTGTTTTCCTTACTCGTGAAACCTCATTAATCTGTTATATAGTGTATCCTATATATTATATATTTACTAAATTCTCACAAAGCAGTTGTAAACAATTTACTATTTATTAGGGCACTTCGATTTTAGGTTATGTGCAATAAATGCCATTTATTAAACATTAAGCTTATGTGTAGAAAAAAGGGGAATACAGTCCCCTACAATTAAATGGATACAATCCATGCTCAGAAGCAGAATAATTACCGCAGATGTGGGAGGGGAATCGACTACGGTGACTGCAGTCAGGAGTTGTCCACAAGGTGGAGTCCTATCGCCTTTGCTGTGGTCGATGGTGGTCGATGATCTCCTCCACAATCTGGGTAATTCTGGCTTCAACGTACAGGGTTAGAGGTAGACATGAGGTTATGATTTCCAACCTCATGCAAATTGCCTTAAACATAATATCCAACTGGTGCTCAGCAGAGTGGCTTGGTGTCAATCCGAGCAAAATAGTTATCGTTCCATTCACCAAAAGAAGAAAACTTAACCTTATAACTCCTATGCTGAACGGAACGATCCTAAGCTTTTCAAATATCTAGGTGTAATCTTGGATCAAAAACTTACCTGGAACCCACATCTATAAAGGACACTTACTAAAGCTACAGCGGCTATTTGGATATGCCATAGGCTGTTTGGTAAGACTTAGGGTCTAAAGTCGAAAATGATACACTGGTATTACTTATAGGTTGTCAGATCTATGATGACCTACGCATCATATGTATGGTGACCAAAAACAGAAAGTTACAAGGAAAGTTACAAAAGTTGCAACGCTTTGCCTGTTTAGGGACTACAGGAGCAATGCACTCGTGTCTCACAGCAGCTATGGAGGCAATGCTGGACCTACTTCCTTTACACTTGCATGTAAGGAAGGAGGCAGCACTTAATGCTTTAAGGCTGCATCAGGCACTCAAGTTTAAGCCAGGCAATCTGGTTGGTCACTTAAAGATTTTGGAACTAACCCATTTTGAGTCCATGACCAAACTACTGACTCAATGCCAATCAAACAGGACATTGACTGCCCGTTTGATGTGCTGATCGAAAGCCGCCAGACGAGCAAGTTGGAGACACTACGATTGGAACAAGAGTCACTCATCTGGTATGGATCTAAGATGGCTGAAGGGGTAGGAGTGGGCGTAGCAGGGTCAAGATGCAGGCTATCAAAAGCCCTAGGCAACACCCCAACCATCTTCCAAGCAGAAATACATGCTATGGATCTGTGTTCCCAGGAATGCCTAAATAAATGCATTCGAACGGCAAAGATCTATATATTATCAGATAGCCAGGCAGCATTAAAAGCTCTCAGATCCTACACCTTCGAGTCTAAAATTGCCTGGGAATGCAAACAATCCCTGAAGCAACTGACCAACAACAACAAGGTTACCTTAATGTGGGTCACGGGGCATGAGGGGATACAAGGTAATGAACTTGCTGACAGCCTTGCAAAAAATGGAGCTGAAGCACAATTTATTGGACCTGAACCGTTCTGTGGCCTGGCCAAGGGGCACATAACGGAGGAGGTCCAGAAATGGGAAAAGGACCAGAAAAAGGGCTACTGGAGGAATACTCCAGGCAAAACACAAGCGAAAAAGTTGATAACTTATTCGACAAAGAATGCCACAAGGCTTCTCGAACTGGAAAAGTCCGAATTAAGGCTGATCACAGGCCTTCTAACTGGCCACTGCCCCTTGAGATATCATCTAGAGAACATGGGCAAGGCAGTAGACGACAAATGCAGATACTGTGATACTGCAACTGAAACTGCGGAACAAATAAATTGCGAATGCAAGGCATTAATCCGCACTAGGCTAAAGTTCCTAGAGCAGATGGAATTAACGCCTGAAGACATAGGGAAACTCGCCCCCCAGGAAAATCACAAGATTTATTAAAAGTCTTGGAATCTTGGGCAATGCCTAGATGTAGGGTTATTCACAAAAGATCTCTTTAGGTCGAAGTGAAATAAGGCTTCTTAAAGCCAAACGACCCCTGATACAATCTACAATCTAAAATCTATGTGTAGAAACTATAGATCTATAAATCGGTTTTGTAACTTGCTAGCAAGTAAACAACTAGAAAAGAACCAGCTTGTGCGCTTAAGTCGCCCATCAACAGATGACAACACCCGTACAATTTTACAGCATTCAATTTAGTAAAATTATATTTTTCAAGTTTGTATATTGGTACTAATTGCCAAACTATTTAGGCTGGGTACTTTACCAGACAATGGGGTCCTGAACTGCAGTACTAGAGCTTTTCATTTTCATCTTTACCGACTGGAAATCCAGGAGATTGGTGTCAAATTCATTATATTTTTCGTATTAAAATTACTTATTTTTTATTGATATAATTTTATAAGCAATCATTCAAATAACGCACATATTTTTCCCAAGGATTTATTGTGAAAATCAAATTTTACTATTTTATATGTAACATCACATTATAAAAGTTATTTATTTATGTAATATACTTTATCATTTATTTTATTGATATTTTTAATTCCCTTACCAATAATTTGGTTTTATGGAAAAAAGAGACAACTCAACTAATTATCAACTATAGATGTTGCCCAAACAATATCAATTTTTTTCATTGTCTCTTTTTCTCGAAAAAAAACAAAAATTTGTCTTTTATGTCATACATTTAAAGAGGGTAAGTTTCACATCTCTTACAAGTGCTCTGGATCCACGACTCTATGCTCCGGCTAAAACCAGCTAGTCGTTCGCATATGTTACCTCATTTGTTTCCCAAAAATAAACAATAAGGGAAAGGAGGTAACGCCAATGGAATAATGGAACAGTTGGCCACCTAACAGTCCGGATTTGACCCCTATGAATTATTTTTTTATGGGATTTCTAAAAGACATTGTCAATAGTAATAATAATAGTACCCATGGTATTAAATATAGGATTCAATTTGAAATAAACAATCTGAATGTAAATAATGAAGCCGTTTCCGGTGCACATATAAATTTAAGGAGACGTTATCAATTATGCATTGATAATAATGGTGGACACATCGAACATCTTTTATGAGTTATCATCATTAGAATTTCCTAAATAAATCTTTATTATCTATTTTGTATAAATATTTGTTTTTTTTTCTCCCTCACTGTAAACCATTTTGATTATTTCATTAAAGAAATGTCACTTATCAAACATAACGTTGTCATTTTCATAGCTCACTTTAATAATGTTAACTTTTCCATATTTACAGTAACTAGTTCAACTAAGATATTCGACGTTTAATAACTCAAAAACGGTATATGGTAAGGGTAACATATGGTATATTTTTGAAATTAGGGAAAAGGGTCATTCCAAAAATTTACTAATATTCAGGGTATCCGATTTAAAAAAATATATTATTTTTTTGTTTCCCCTGAAATCCTCACGCTACTATACTTTTAATAGCATTATAACAACATTCAGTCACAACTACACAACTTTTTTTTTTTTCTATAGGCAATAATAAAGATGATAAGGGGTGAGTAATTTATAATGAATAACCCTGTATATTAGAGGCAATCCAGACTTCCGACCACCTGGCCACCTCGCTCAGGGCGCACGAGCCAGGAAAGTCTGGTCGAGTGGTACACACGTTTTAAACTAATTTTTATAGGACGGTGCCTCTACTGTCTGAATATTCTGAAAATATTCTTGGAAAAAATATCGTTTTATAAAATTAATTTGGTAAATGTTCTTTCAGTTTTATAAATCACTAACTTCTTAGTTGGGTCACAAATTGAAAAACGTCCTGCACATGAGAATATTTACCAAAATTAATTAGAAAGGTCAAGTGGTACTTACATCATTTACAATGTAATATTCAAGAAATCTAGCAATGCCTTCTTGCATGAATATTTCCGAATACCAGTCGTTTGTAAGTAAGTTTCCAAACCACTGATGAGACAATTCATGAGCAGTGAGTTGAGTAACAAATTCTTTATATTGACTGGAAGATTCCACTTTATCACTAAGCAAATCGGTTTCCCTGAAATAATATATTATTAAAATTTATTTGTATACAAACTTCAACAATTTCAATTATTTCTACCTGTGCACGTGCAATCCCATACTTGACGCCGCCAAAGCGGGAAAATTAGGTACAGCAACTATATCTAGTTTATCAACAAAACGGTTGTAGCTATAGTTGGTGAAGCTGTTAAGACTCTCTAAAATCTTAGGTGTTATATCAAGTGCGAGGTCTCTTTGCGAAGCAAATTCTTCTCTTGAGCAAACTCGTAAATTCGTTGTATTGGTATCTGCATCAGTACAAGTGAAATAGGCAATTACTAAACCCAATGAAGCTACTGTCATTCTCGGGGTTTCGTAAAAATGTACGGTTGTCAGACTGCAAAAATAAAAATATTTGTATTTATCTCTCTCCTGTTTATTCATTACTGTTGTCAGATAAAGAGAAATAGTTTCACAAACATCAGAACAGGGAATACTATATTCGATGTATATTTCATCAGTTAATTTGGCATCTTCTGGTTGATGCATCGAGTGTAGACTTCATTAATTTTAATATTTGTGTAGATCTAAATCATTAATTCATCTCAAAGCATGATAGTATCATATATTGAGGTCCATAAGTAACGGATAAATTCATTATTTACGAAATTAACAATTTATGAGTAAAATTCTAAAACACGTCAATTTTTGATTCCAAAATGACATTTTTTGAGTATAATTTTATACCTCCCCCTTCAACCCTCTTGTAGTGAAAGCTACCACCTTTAAAATTTTTAAATGGAACGAGAGTGCATGTGATAATTCATTTGAAAGAGTTTTTAATTCTCTATCCAGCAATACAAGATGTTTGAATTTTGTATATTCTTTATCAAGAAAATTAAATTGGAAGATTTTGAAATGTATTTGAAATGTATACAATCAAATGTATCCTAAACTATTTTATGTACGAAATATCTGTCAAATCTGACTTTTTAATTAATTTTATGTCATAACATTCTGTCTCGTTTTTTCTGATACGCAGGTGGCAATATACCCAACAAAAAGAAAGCAGTAAAAAGAGTTTCTTTTTACATATCAGAAAAAATTATATATTTTTTATTTCCTACATCCGTGCAAGCTTATGATTCACTGATTTTCAAGTTAATCATTATTAGAATAGAAATTTAGATATTATTAGGATGTGGTAATAAAACAAGAACGCAGAAACGGGTATGCGAAATCTTCAATACTAAGTATCCTGACATTTCTCAGTCTACGGTCAGTAGAGGAGAAAACAAATTTTGTGAATTTGAAAATGTCGCAATGTACTGGTTGAATTGAGAGCAACAAATTCCTTCTTGGGTTGTTGCTGATCCCCAAGAACGGAGATTTGTCCAACTCAAAGAACTACAGACCGATAACCTGTCTAAACTCATGTTACAATGTGTTTACACGCATTTTGTACATGCGGGTGTTCCACGCAGTTGAACCGGTTTAAGAAAAAAATAATAATAATAATGAATCATTATTTAAATGTACTGCTAAAAATTTGGATTCCTTATTTTTTAAAAGGAAAGCCCTAGGGTATGTATGAGACTATTTTGTAAAATAATATACACGCCTCAAGAATGATATGAAGATACATATTTGTTGTTCAATTTTGTCAGCAACATGAACCTTGAATAAATCTGTGGTTTCTTACCCATTACCATCATCAGACGAGTTAATTGCCTTGGTGCTGAAGAATATATTGAAACTAGTAGGAAAAGTAACAATAAAATGAAAGGTTGACTTGTATCCCGGTTCATCGAAACAAGGAAAAACTCTTCGTGTATACGTAGACCCAAGATTCGTTACCAATATGTGCTTAGTTTCACCATGTCTGACGACGTATCTACTTTTATATATGCCATACAATTCTTCAGTGCTTACAGTTCCAGTATATATAATAACGAGATTATAGCGAAAATTAGGAATTAGTTCATGCCTTTCCACATAGATTTCTAGAATATCAGTTACAGCATTGACACTATAATTAGCAGGAGGTAGTTCGAAATTGGCTAAAATAACTTTCTTCAATTTAATTCTCTCATGGTCGCAATGCAGAGCTATAATTTTAGTTGAGCTGTCCATTTTAAAGATGATTTCAACTTCTCCTGAAAATTCTTTACTCCTTAATGTAAATAGATTATGATTCATATAAAGGTGCACTTTGTAATGAAGGGGGTTGAATATGCTTGGTAATCTATAGTTCTGAGGATCTGTTTCTGCTGACACCAATAGTATTGCCCTGGCTACAAACATGAACACTGCAATTGTACTGATTACCATCCTCATACCTAAAAAAATTAAATAGATGAGAAAAGTTAAATTCATAATAATAATGTATAAAAATATAAAAATGGGAATTATAATATTCCAACCTATCTGCAAGTACCTTATATATAATAAGGACTAAACAAATTAAACCAAAACAGCTATTCTCCCAGCTATATGCCTACGATGAGCGCTGAAGTAAATGGTGAAATTTGCCATTATTGTCTAACACAGTTAGCACTAAACTACAATAATTTGGATTGCTCGAATGACACGAGAAAGGTGCGAAGTTTCCTTTACCTCAGGATGTCACTAACTGCAGACCGGGTTCGACCTATTGTTGGGTCTCGTCAGGCAGTGCAAGTGAGCATACCTTCGAAGATTAGTTGTTGTCCCATCCTGCGGAGCTTGCCGTGGTATGACGTAGAGTATGTCATAGCTTGCTCTTTAGTGGGCTAGGCGGTACTGTCGTGAGCAGAAAAAAATAGGACAACTTTTTTTCTAATGTAAATCTGTCTCTATTTGAATATGTAATGAGTAGCCGAAATAAAACAGATATCACTTTTAATTCATTTTTTATTTTAATGTTGTAGTTATTGCTATAGTAAATGATGGATGGTTAATGAGACAAATTGTACTGCGTTTATAACATTAACAAACATTTGGTGTGCAACATTTTAAGCAAGTGGAGAATAAACGGTACGATTAGTAGAAATCCTGGATCAAAGGATAAAGGATATCCTACTTAACAAGAAACTAACTATTAATATTTCGTTATTACACCATTTCTATTTATAACTTCTATAAGTCTGTTTGGCATAGAATTAAATAACCTTGTACAATAAGCATTAGTAATAATATTTTCCCATGCATTATTTACTATTTCCAGTAATTCTTCGGCATTCCCTGGTCTCACATTTCGTTTTTAGATACTTCATACGAGTAGTCCCCATACTTCTTCGACAGGGTTAAGATCTGGACTATGACTGGGCCAGTTAAGAACATTGATGTTGTTATCTTGAAACCAGTTAGTTACGGTATGATCAGTATGAACGGAACAATTGTCTTGTTGAAATATGAACTCATTATTAGAAAATAATTATGACACAGAAGGGAGCATAATATTGTCTAAAATCCTAATATACGTTTCACTATTAAATCGTTCCTCATTATGCTACAAAACACCAGGACCACGTGCCGATATCCAAGCCCACATATTGACGGAAAATATACCACTTTTATCATTGTTAGACATATATTTCTCATCGAATCGAGTATTCGGAGGGCGATATATAAACACGAATACGACCGCTGTGTGTTGACTGGAAAGATTTTTCGTCTGTAAAGATTACATTGTTCCAAAAATTTACATCATGCGCTAAAAATTCAAGCGCAAATCCTACTCGAGTTTCTTTATGTTCAGCTTTAAGTAAGCATCTGTGCTGCTGCATGACAGTGTAGCTCCGATTCTTTTACTTGCCGGGGACCAGAACTACTCGATCCAGGAAAATTCGTTTCTTCAGCAGCCTGAATAACTGAGTAAAATGGATTTTCTACTAAAGCATTTACCAATTGCAAATCTTATTGTTGAGTTGATATCCTTCATCGCCCTGATCCAGGATTTCTACTAATCGTACCGTTTATTCTTCACTTTCTTAAAATGTTACACACCGAATTTTTGTGAATATTATAACGCAGTGCAATTTGTCTCATTGACCATCCATCTTCTGCTTTAGCAATAACTCCAGATTTAACTAAATCGCTCATATGAGGCACGTTAGTTTTTTTGCACACTTGCAATAAATGATGTCAATTAACTGACAATGTCACAAAAATTAAAGTTAGATGTATGCAACTAGATTTTAGCAAAATACCGTTATAAGACTTGTCCTATTTTTTTTTGCTCACGACCGTACTACAGGTTAGTTATGTATAGGTTAACGTGTGTTGGGTTGTTTTATTGTTGTGTATATTGGTAGAATTTATTTTGGTTTATGTGTATTGTTTAAATGGTTATTGCTACATTATTTTCGTTGATAGTGGCATCTTTTGACAGTGTGTAGTTAGTGACCTGGTAATGGTTCTTTTGGTCATATCATGTGTTTTTTGTTGAAGCTACTGGTTACATAATAGTTTGAAAATATAATCATTCTTTATTTTATTTTGGTTTTTGTTTTTTTTGTATATATTTGCTTTTCATATTTTTTTGAAATTTTTATAGTTTTTGATTTTTTTTTGTTTTTATTTAGTGTGCTTATGTATCTTTTCATACAACAGGTTAGTATTAAAATAGTTCAATCAGGTGTAGGTGCATAAATATAACTGATGGAGGGGTAGGTAGGGGCTGCTAGGAATTTAGGGGTTAGAGGTTCAATGAGGGTGGGGTTTGTGGATGGAAGTAGGGAATCTGCAAAGCTGGGGAGTAGTATTTTAAGAATGAAATCAGATAGCTACGAAGACGTAGAAGGGACACGTATATAAAATGTTTTCATGACAAGAATTATTAATTCCGTGATATGTAATACGGAATTAATTATGAAATAATTATTTCTTCGTTACATAATACGGAATTGAATGTCAAGAGCAAACACGTTGCGTGACGAAGAAATTATTTTCTGATAATTTCGTAGATAGCAGTGGGGTGGCTGTCTGATTGTGCAGTTTTGCAACACCTGTATATCAGAATTGCAGTTCGCGGTGGGGACAGTTCGATCTAGTAGTATAGCCTATGAAGGCCCCAGCCAAATTTTAAGCTTAAATTGTCGATGTAGGCTTGAAAGTTCAGTCTTTTATCTAGTATGAGGCGCAGGTAGTCGACATTATCCTGGTTATATGATCAGTGGCGCAACCAGGATTTCGTTCTGGGGGGGGCTGAAATAATATTAATCTATCCTTCTAGATAAAAACAAAACTTTACTTTTTTATTTGAATACAAAAATGAATACAGACTTACTAATTTCATAAATTGAATTCAAGTCTACGTGGACCTCGGAGTTGAAGTTCGTGAATCACTTCATCAACTGTAACCAATATTTCTCGATGGATATTTAAATGTGCTAGGCCGTTTAATCTGTTTTCTTTCATTGTATTCCTTAAGTAGGTTTTGGTTCTTTTTAAGGTTGAAAATGAGCGTTCCGCTGTGCTGGTAGAAACTGGTAAGGTACAAAATATTTTCAGTAATTTGTGTATGTTCGGATAATAGTTTTTGTTGCAAACATTCAAACAATCTATTGCATTTTTTGGTGGGTTTCGTATTTTTTTAAGAGCTTGGTGCCACATATCATACTCAGCTTCGAGTGCTGCTTCGTTGCTTTCTTCAATATCGTTTGCGTAGAATGTACTCAAGTTAATAAAATCTCCCTTTTTTAGCAACTGGTTTTCAGAATTCGGGAGAAGTGCATCAAAATTGGCGAGTATGTTTTTGTGTTTTTCAAATCTCGCAGACATGTTACTTAAAAAGGAATCAATCCAAGGGAGAAATATAGCTCTTCTGTAATATTCCTCTTCAGTAACAAATGGGATGTTGCAACGCTTAGTTTGCCTTGATGTCGTTCTAGGTACAGCAATTGTGAACCCTAATCTTTCACTGATTTGTAAAGCTTTCTGAAATAATTGCTTGAATGCTTCCTCTCCATTATCTCTTATTTTCTTTATAGCATCAATGACAATTTGAGCTTCATTAATGGCCAAATGAAGTTCTACATCTGAAAGCTGGAGACTCTTGCTCAAGTTCACTGTGTGGCTTAGTAGCTTCTCTGCGCTAAGTAATGCTACTATAAACTGCGACTGTTTGATAGAACTTATCAAAATAAAGGCATCAGAAGTGGCTTCTTTATCCTCCCAAGTGGTCTGAATCTCTTCTAGTGCATCCACAACAACGAGTAATAAATCAACCATAATTAAAATGGAATCATGTCTATCCACCCAACGAGTTGGGCAAAGTTGTTTTAACTTTTGCGCCTTTGTCACGTTTTCAGATTGGGAAATATGTTTTTGCAGTACTATTTGTCTTTTAGGATAGTTGAAAAAATTATATATTTTAGTGACTATTCCGAAGGAATTTCTAATCGCAGGTACTTCCACTGAGTTTGAAATTGCCAAGTTCAAGCAATGTGAGACGCAATGAACGTAAATTGCAGTGGGATATTTCTCTAAAATTTTGGCTTGTGCACCGTTAAATTTTCCACTCATGGAAGACGCTCCATCATATCCCTGTCGCCTTAAATAATCAACCTCTATATTACAGTCTTGTAAACTACGAATTATGGTTTCAGCAAGATTAACGCCTGTAGTATTTTCAACAGGAGTAAACTGAAGAAAATTTTCGCAAATTTTATACTCCTTCGAGTTAGTGTCTTCTTTTAGATATCTAACACATAGTGTAAATTGTTCTATATTAGAAATATCTGGGGTTTCATCTGCTAAGACTGAAAAACATTTGGTGGCATTTACTTCATTAACTATTTTCCGTTTGATTATTGTAGCACATGAATCAATAATCTCATTTTGAATCTTCCAACTTGTGTAGACTGCATTGCGACTACTTCCAGTCAAATGATCTCTCAAGTTTTGATCACCGGCATCAATACGGAATCTTAATAAAGCCCGAAAATTTCCTTCATTTTGAGGTGGTTCTTCATTCACTTCGAATGGGCCTGAATCCCGATGTCCTCGTAGAGCTAGTCCTTGTCTTCCACAAAATATCACAGTCTTTATAATTGATATTATTTTAGTTCGATTTTCTGCTGCCTGAACGTTTCTAGCTAAATCTATCATTTTATCAATAGGCACTGATTTGCCTGACATACTCTCAAGAAAATTATTTGAGCGTAATAGAGATGCTTTATGGTATTCTAATGTCTCGTGACTGTCAAAACGCTCTGTGGCTTTCTTCCACTGTTTAAATGGTGCGCTAACTAGCTGCCCTGTTGTCTGAGATGCACTCATTCCCACATCTTTGCTAGCAAACAAAAAACAATGTTTACAGTATGCCCCATCCTCTTTATCCATCCTTGGAATACACTAACCATTTATACCTCTTTAGCCATGTGTAAATAAATTTCCTGTTTTGTTTACCAATTTGAACGACAGGAAATTTGTAGTTTTCATCAGGAACCCAGATATTTTTTAACACTTCCAACTTTTCTTCGGCACTCAAAATTCTTCTATTAAAATGGCATATATCCATATGAGATATCGTTGCCGTTGTTGTAGTGGCTTGTGCTTGTGGGGTCGGTAATGTCAAAGGCAGAGGTAGTGGACACGCATAGTTGCTTTGAGAGCCAGATGCCATTTCAGATGCCATTTCCAAATGGCATGCTTTTTTTTTGGAAGGTACCCCAAAGAAATCTTGAATGGTTCTCTTCTTGCACTCAGGTTTGTTATGACTCATATTGAAATTGCGAATGATTAAATAAAAAATTATTAGTATTTACGTAGTTAATTGCGTTAAGGCCAAGATGAAGTAGGCGGGTATCTAAAAATAAAGAAAAAGTTGAGCTTAGTAAGTAAGTATTGTCTATTGATAGCAAGAAAATATGCATATTAATAATATCTAACAAAAGACATATTAATGTATTTAAAAAGTCAAAACTTGCAATATAGATAATATAATATAATGTAACACCCTGTATATTAATTATTTGAATATTCGTTAAATAAAAGTATTTGCCTAATATTATTTTTTTTATTTTCATTATATTTGTCTTCCCTTTGCTATGCTATAACTTTATTCATTTATTTATTTATTTATTACTGTAACAATTTTTGTTTTTCAATTCTCTATACAGTACTTGTCACTGGATTGGGTTTACAAGACGGAAATATTTGCTTCTATAATATCACATCTGGTATAATAAATGGGGAGGCTTAAAGTGCCTTTCCTAGAAATCCTTGAATGTAAACAATGTAGGGTGATGTCATAGTAAAATAAAAGAAGCAAGAAACACATGTTTTTAAATTTAGTACTAATTTTACTCTTGAGAAAGACGACAACTCGAAACAATTTTAGAGTTTATAATAAAATAATTTTAAGACATTAAAAAGCATTCCCTTCATTATATTTAAAATATTGAACATGTTTCACAAGGAGCCTACCGCAGAATCAATACAGAATCCAGCGTATTAAAAAGAATATTTAGTTCTAAGAAAGTTGTATCTTATATCCTATTATAATTTTAGAGTAGTATTTAGTATTAACTTACCTTAACTTAAATTCCAAGAACACTGAAAGGGTTTAGCACAATTTATAGCTTTATTTCCGATTTATAGAACCAAATTGTTATTTGAAAATTAAATGTAGTAATAATAATTAAGTAACAAACACAGAATTAGAGACTAGTAGGCGTGTCTATGTCAACAAGAACAACCGCATTCCTACTGATTGTAAGAATTTCTTGATTTCATAATGGTACCTATTTCAATAGCATAGTGGGCGGCTGTGGCCGGTGATTGGTGCCATTAGTGGGGTGGAGGTGACGCGGCGGTCGGGTCCGGTGCTTCTAATGGGTGTTTTATTTGGGTACCTAATAAGGTATTTAGGTAGGGCATTATAGTTTGTGTGACAGCTATCTATTATTTTAGATATATATGTATTGCTTGGGGGGGCTTTAGCCCCCTTAGCCCCCCCCGTAGTTGCGCCACTGTATATGATTGTGTATAGTAGATCTGGGGAAGATTTTTTTTTTAGTATAGTAGCAGGCTTGGGTTTTATCAATACTAGTATTTAGACCCCGTCTCTGTTTTATCTGTCTGCGACTGAATTATAATTATATCAGTCATAACTTGAGAATGTCTACACATTGTTGATATCGCGGTGTCGTCTGCATATAAGCATATTGTCGTCCTGTGGTCCCCTGGGTATGGGATATCATTAGTGTAGAGGGTATAACTGGTCCAAGGGCTGAGCCTTGGGGGATGCCAAAAAAAATAGGGATGACAGAGAGCACGCCTGATTGACTGCCACTCGGAAATAGGCATTAGATATGTACGATTGTGTCATTTTGATCTTACGTATCTTCGCCAAATTTGCTAGAGGAACTTTTTTATTCTGGGAAACAATAATTTATGTAATGCATCATGTTACATCATAGAGGGTGCTGCAGGACCTGTATCTGATGATCAATTTTTTTCATATTTTTTTTACGAAACGTTGCGGTACTTCTGACCAGAAAATCTGATGAGGGCGTCATTTCCACTTATAAAAGGTACACTTGGTAGAACTTAATAACTCCAACCGTTTTCGAGGAAAGTGGCGTTAAACATTTCAATAATTTTTTTATAGACAAATTCAAATTTAATGAAACAAAGTGTATTTATTGAAAAGTTTGCTTTGGCTCCGTTATTTACGTCATTTAATCACTTAATTCCTGGAGATATTTTTTTTTGGCATTACGACTTATGTCGATACAGCCAGGTGCTTAATAATATTTAATGCCTTTCATTTTGTTAATGTACCTACCCGCAATCTGACCTACTCTAATATCTACCGTGTAATGACGAACAATACAATCGGGATCAAAAAGAGGGACACTCTCTTCTCGCCCAGGGGTCTATCAGGGCATTGTAAAAAAACAAACACAAAGAGTACGACCACGGAAAAGAAGGAACATTTAACGATTGGTAAAAAACAAAGGAGATTATATCTAACCTATGCTAAATATCGATTTTGATGTTTTTAAGAAATTCTAAAAGTGTGTCATAGATACTATTTTTATTTAGCGCTAACAGATGGCAAAGA
Organism: Leptura quadrifasciata; assembly: GCA_963675555.1. NCBI lineage: Eukaryota > Metazoa > Arthropoda > Insecta > Coleoptera > Cerambycidae > Leptura > Leptura quadrifasciata. Next base: position 66,385,647 of record OY776681.1, read on the forward strand.
TTGTAATGATGGTTAACATTTTGTTTGTGTAATTTTTTGTGAAGGAGATCGCTTTCCGATTTGTATTTTAAACATTCAAAGAATATATGGTCCAATTCTGCAGTGACATTACATGTCTCACATATATCCGAGTCCACGATTCCTATTTTCTTAAGGCGCGCCGGGTAGCATCCGTGTCCGAATTTTAGTTTACTTATTGCTGTAATGTTTTTCTGGTGTAACTTAAATCTTTGTACCAATAAACGGTGGGAATATTTGGTTGAATAAGTGCATACCGCGTAAGAGTTGTTATACCATATACTTTCCATAAGGTAGGCCATGCATTTTTACTTTTATTTTCAAGTAAGTTTATACACTCTTGAACGTGTAAACCATTGTTCATTAATTCTCCCTCATAAAAACTTTTTTTGCTATGATATCTACCTCTTCATTATGTTCTAAGCCCGTATGCGCCTTACCCAAACAAATTTGACAAACCTACTTTGTTTTAAATTATTTACAAGCATTTTAATTCTAGCGATGCAGGGATTAATACTGTTACGGTTAGTAACTTGGGTATAACCGATAGTTAGAAGAACAGAAAGTGAATCGCATAATATAATATTTTGTTGATATTCACCTTCATCGATGAATTCCAAAGCTTTGAGAATCGCCATAGCTTCTGCGCTGTAAATTGATGCATTTTTATTTAATTTAAAGGATCTGTGTATGCCTAGGGTAGGTATAATATATTCGCAACCAACACCATCATTATGTTTATTCCTGGAGCTAATTTCTTTAACTTCTTTATTTACAATGCCTAGACATAATGATTTTTCAAATAGGGAAATGAGGGATATGATATGTGTTTTCGCACAAAATAATTTTAGCGGTCGTGCTGCAATGACTAAATACTTATTGCAATTATATCCAAATAGAATACAGCCAAACCATAAGATTTTCAAAGATCTGTTTGGTCGTTTGGGAGAAACGGGTTTACTTCGCCATAAAAACGATGTAGGACAACCGAAACGAATTGCTCCAGATCAAGAACTAGAAATTTTAGTTCGTGTTGATGAAGATCCTCAAGTCAGCCAAGTCGTTTAGCAACGGCAACAGGGGTGAGTCCTAAGAGTTCTAAGAGTCTTACGTAAAAACGCTTCTTTCTACCCGTATCATCTCACTCCTGTGCAAAACTTACTTCGAAGGGATCTTCTACAAAGGCTACAATTTTGTCAATTTGTTCTAAATAAACACAACAGGATCGAAATTTTATTAAGAACACTTTATTTACGGACGAAGCAACTTTTACCCGCCAAGGCGTTTTTAACTGGAGAAAGAGTAGAAAATCCTCATACCGTTAAAGAAAGGCATTTTCAGCAAGAATTTAAGATTAATGTTTGGTGTGGTATCACCAGCAATCAATTATTGGGACCATTTGTCCTTCCTTCAAATTTAAATGAACAGTTTTAGCTGTTTTTTCTTCAAAATACTCTTGCTGATATATTGCATGCTTTCGCGCTAGAGATACGGAAAAGAATGTGGTTCATGTACGATGGAGCTCCCCATTATTTCTCCATTGATGTCAGGAATTATCTTGATGAGACTTTCCCACGCAGATGGTTCGGTCTAGGAAGTGAATTTGCTTGACCACCAAGGAGTACTGATTATAAATAATCCTTTGGATTATTATGTGTGGGGACATACGAGGTCCTTAGTCTATGCAAATACAATTAACTCAAAAGAAGAACTGTGGGACAAAATACAAAACGCAGCGAATTTCTGGAATCTGGAATTGGTTGGGAGGGTGGTCAATAAGAATTATTGAGCCACAGCATTAGGCCCCATTGAGCCCCTTGTACATCCTCCCTGTAGGCAGATCCTCGCCTAGGCCTCCAACCAAGCGAATTTTATTAAAGGACAGGAAAATGTATTTTTCAATATAAGAAAATCTTTTATGAATAGAATTAGAAAAGGCATAGAATTAGGTGGAGACCATATCGAACATTTAGTCTAAGTTGCAGCAATGGGGTTTTTGCACGGGGGGAAGTTTATAATGTCATTAAGTCAACTTTTACGTTATTTCTTGGTCTTCCAAGAAGATTTGATCCTTATTTTAAACAATCTTTTGATTTGTGTATTTATCTCAATACCATGAAAATATTTCATTAATTCATAAGAAAGCGTGAAAGAGTTTACGCTGTTATTATGATTTTGTTTTCCCTTACGTTTTCTACTTTTTTCAATACATACACTTTGTTTCATTAAATTTGAATTTGCCTTTCAAAAAATTATTGAAATGTTTAACATTTTCCTCGAAAACGGTTATGGTGAAACGGTGAAATATGAAAAAAATTCATCATGAGATACTGGTCCTGCGGCGCCCTCTGTGATCTAACGTGATGTAATCACACATCTTTTTCCACAGCAACATCTTACTAAAGCATATTTGGTTATCCTCATATTTTGGCCCAAAGTATCTACCCCTGAACTATGACTATTATTAATGGTCCACTCTGTATAGCAGCTGACAGTGCCAGACTTTGTCAAAAACTTTTTCGAGGTTAAAGGCGACAATCCCTGTGTACTGACCTCGATTCATTTTGGTTGCGATGATCTCACCAATTCGAAAATGCTGCTGGGAGGTTGAGTGACTTACACGAAATCCAAATTGATACTTATTTAATGTATCGTTCTGATCTAAGTGCGCCTGGACGTGACTAAGAAGGAGGGTGTCAAGGACTTTAGCTAAGTAACGAATGAGGCTAATAGGATGATAATTGGAGTGAAGGTTGTGTGGTTCTTTTTGGTTTAGGTATGTTTATAAATTTGGCGGTTCTCCAGGCATTGGGTAATATGTAAATCTAAGACAGGAGTTAAACAATTTAGTAATATATAGAATTACAGGGAGCGGGAGGTGTCTAGGATGGGAATTCGTCTAGTCCGGGCGCTTTTCTAGGATGCTGTTTGTTAATAGCCGATCGTATTTCAGCGGGCTAAAAAGTATTGGATTCGTTTCAGCCATAAGGATAGTTCCGGTGTCTATGTAGGTGTCCACAATATCTAGGATAGTTTGAGGTATGGGATTAGGCTGGAATACAGAGGAGAGGTAGTTGGAAAAGGATACAGCGTTCTCTTCGTCGGTTTGAGCAAATGGAGGGAAGGGATTTTGATAGGTTTTCGTAGAAATATTTTTGGGACATAATAAGGATTGTCAGACTGGGAGGCAATTAATTTTTTAAGAGAATCATGTCTGAAGTCTTAAATTTTTTTATCAATGATTTTTTCCATGTTATAAAGTTGCGTTTTTAGAAGGGATTTCTAGTCTTATTAGAATATTTTCTAGTCTTATTTTTCTCTTGTATGAGATTAGTTATTTGCCTAGGTAGTTGGAATTGATGGGATTGGGGGTGGGATTTTTTTGTGGCTCAAGGTCAACGCGTTCGTCAATCATCTTGCCAGAGCGTCTACTGCCAGGTCGATCTCAACGGGGGAATTATAGGAGGGGTTCATGGGAATATTATGGGTTAGGTATTTGGAAAAGCTCTGCCAATCATAGTCATTTTCTTCGGGTTTTCTTAGTATTAATGTAACTTCATGCTTTAGATTTATCACTGTTATTACAGGCAGGTGATCGCTATTTAATGAGCATACCTTCGATGAACCTGGCTCGCATCTCATAGATACTGCTAAGTTCCACAGCAATAGAGCGTAACTAGCACCATCTCCCGGTAGTGCCGAAACAATCCAAATCGAAAATAAAATTAATAATCATCACTGAATAAGCAATTTTACAGCATAAGGAAATTTTATACAGAGTTACGCTCTGCTGTTGTGGAACTTAACAGTGTCTATCAGATGCGAGCCAGGTTCATCGAAGGTATGCTCACTTGCACTGCACTGACGAGGCCCAAAAATAGGTCGAAACAGGTTTGCAGTTAGTGACATTTTGAGATCAAGGAGGCTTCGCATCTTCCTCGTAGCATTCGAGCAATCCAAGTTATTGTATTTTAGTGCTATGTTAAGACAAAAATTTTACCATTTAATTCAGCGCTCGTCGTCGGCATGTAGCTGAGAGAATATCTGTTTAGGTTTAATTTGTTTAGTCCTTATTATATATAAGGCACTTGCAGATAGGTTTGAATATTATAATTCCTATTTTTATAAAATTTCCTTCTGCTGTAAAATTGATTATTCAGTAATAATAATATAATTTTTCACCAAACATCAAAAGAACGCGACTAACGACAAGTTTCGTTAACCGAAACTGTCACTTTTCTGACACCGTCAATCGGAGCTACTTAGAGCTAAGGGACTACTCGGTTCAAAGTGACATGTCCAAATTAAACAATTTTTTGACATCTAACGGTGAGTAGCGGAACATTCAATAATTTTTCACTCGTTCTACACATGCCGGTGTACAACCGAACGTGATAATAAAAAGCACGTTTTTTTTAACTCTCACCACCTTCATTTGGACAGTGGCTGTGTCAGGTTCAAATGTTGTGTAGTCTTAACAAAATGTAATCATAACCTATAATGAGTAATCATGTTAAAGAACACGATAAAACCTTCGATGTACTTTTCGAAACTATAACAAAATCCGACTTTTCGCATGAAAAGCGTGCTTCACGTAAAAATATCGTTGGAAGAGGTTTTTATATTTTTAATCATCTCGCTCTACGGAGCGTTTTTTATACAAAAATTTCAATAACTCATCAAGGAGTGTAATTTTAGAAAGTGTAGTAAATGTCGCTGCACGGGGACGTAATGTCGCCCCGACCACCAAAATTTAGAAACAGTAACAAAAACCCTTTTACGAATCCACGTTGTTAAGCACTGCAACTCATGCGATGAGAACGAGTTAATCCAGTCTCTATTCAAAGTATATCGAGAGTTTTAGCGAAAATAGCCTTTAGCGACAAGGGTCCCCTGTCATTTCCTAGCAGTCGATTTTGACGGGAAAATGATGGGTTTTAACGGGATTTACCCTAAACCGGTTCCTCGGTGATTTGGTGTCAAAAAAGTATAGTTACCGTGTACTCATATGTGCATGGGACCTCCTTGCCTGAACGTATGAAATTGTAATTGCAAAATATAATTCAAAGTCGTTGCGATTCAAGCATTTTTAAGCACCGAGGAGCGATCAAAATTGATATTGAATTGTAAATACGTAAATAGACAGGCAAGCAATAGCCCACCAAAAATTTATAAACATTGAACTTTTCTTGAATCTTTTTGTGTAATCGTTAGCTCAAAAACCGCATATTGGATGGTAGTTGGTACATTATAAGCCGTTCCGTTCCTCACCATGTATTGCACACGGGCCAGACTATAGTTTGTCAAAAACATTTTTCTTGAAGTTGTTGTAAAACATGAATTTTTAAAGAGATATAATATATTTTTGAACTTTATATTGTCTTTTTCTTGTGTTTTCAAAATTCACTTTCAGGTTTAATTTTAAGAAAGTGTTAGTACTTACTGTGCTAGATTTATAGCGTTACGACGTCGAATTGATACCATCAGTGAAACAGTTAAGCATAAACGAACAGTAAGTTCATAAATTTTGTATTATTCTCCATCTGAAACAGTCGTTTTGAACCCATATTTGTGAACGTTAATATTAATTTTTTTGGAAAATATATTAGAAGTCCTTCAGACGCAAAAGATGGATCGTTCACAATCATACAGGTGATTGCCAGAGCCGGCTTTATTATTTTTTTAATTTTAGGGGTAACTTGTATCAACGCACGCAATGGTCCGTTGTTATAAAAAAACCATTAGAAAACAGAATGATAGTAAAATCTGCTGCCGGTTTTATTTGATAGCTTATAATTAATTGTGTTTATGTGTAATGTTGAACAAAAATTGGCCTAGGAAAAAGGACGTTATTCAAAATTTTCGAGATATTGATACCGAACGATTTCTACAAGTAAATATTTTAGAGCAAAAATTATTGAAAAATTTGTAGTCGTTGCTCTAAACAAGAATATTTAATAAAAGAAGAAACGCTGATGCTAATGGCAATCTAAAACTTTGAACGTCTGTATCTCGCTTCGAGAATCTTAACAAACCGTAATTTTTCGGTGTATTTTAGCGTTCCATAATCAATATTTCGAAAACGAGCACTTAAATTGAAAAAAGGTCTTACGATATTGTCGGCTAGAATTTCCCGCATACAACGGTATAACTTTTATAATTTTTTAACGTAAGTTAGCTTAGGAAAAATAATAAATGTAAAACAATCCGTGAATTGTAAATATCTCGAGAACCGACTGTCGAAGTACCTTCCGTGTCCCGCGCGCTGCAGTTGTCTATTTTCTGTGTAGATTAAATAATAATTGTTTGGTTATTATTACTCTTTTGCGTTCATGTTATTGCCCATAGAGAATATAAGTATATGCCTAACGTGTTAGGTTTTATCAGTTCTAAATAAATTCTTTCGCGTTCAAAAATAACATTTTGTGTTTGACTTGTAGTTGTTATTCTATTGTTAGTTTAATCATATAAAGAATAGTTTCAGTTCGTGTTCAGATAAGTCGAATGTTCTAAAATTAAAAAATTAAATTAAAATATAATATAGGCATCATTTTAGTGCGGTGTACCACAAATAATTAAAAATGGATCGAAGTGGTAGTTCAACATCCGAAAGTTGTATAGAGTCAACATTTCATGTTTTACAAACAGAAAATGTTAAAACTGTTTAATATGTGGAAACTCTTCCGGTAGTTTAGTAAAGGGCTCTGAGGAAATGTTAAATGCCAGAAAATATATTAATTCATTTCTCGAAATCGGTACATATAAATAACACGAAATGTTTAGAAAACAATACCCATCTGTTGTCTGGTCGATAACCGTTAAGGCGCGAGGTGGCAATCGCGATTAATCAAACGGGCATCGCACCACCCTGTAACCCCCTTCCGCACAAGCCCCTGGCTTCTGGAATTGGGGATTGTCTAATCTCCATTTATTAAAGGAAGTAAAGAATTAAATTTTAGTGTGTGTATGAGAACCAAGGGCCTTTAAAATTTATTTTGGCGTTAGCCACCCTCTCTACCACCCTCATTGCCACACCCACCCTATAATTAAAGGGAGTAAAAATTAAATTGCGATTTAGTGTGTATACGAGAACCAAGAGCCTCTAAAATTTTTTCGACATGGATTTCGCGCAGAATTGAGTTGTTTTATTTAACAATTTAACAAGGTTTTCAATACTTGCGCTCATACAATAATTCAATTCCCTGGAACGCTTTACTTTTTTTCGGAAGAAAACTAATTGAAACATTTTTTTAACGCCGCCTTCATAAATATCACACAACATTCCATCACCATCTAATATTTAATTCTGTAGCATTAGTCTATAAAAAAGTTGCAGAAAAAGGCTTAAAATACAAAATTTCTGAGACAGGGATGAAACATGGGTACCCCTCGTTTTTGAGGGCGTTGAATACGATGGTGGTGTTTTAAGGTTCCCACCGTTCGGCAACTACTCCTAAATTTGGACAAGCATAGGGGTGCTCGTGTTTCTTTCCATCGTAGGCATGCGAATCGGTTTTTTTGGGCAGGGGTAGGCCGTGTGAATTTTAACCATACAACATCTTATCCACCCCCAGGTTTGAAACTAACCGCTCCTCCAATACTAAAACGTCCCCAAAAAATCAAGTTGCATGAAAATTTGTTTATCCCCGTTTTCCAGAATGCTCAACACGACAGTAATATTCATTTCTCCCCCACACTCCACCAACCACGCCTTAATCCACCCCCTTTTAATAGTTCTTGATAATGAGCATGTGGGGACTCGGGTCGGAGTTATTAAGAGGATTTGGACATTGCAAACATTAAAAACGAGTCCCCACATGAGCAGCATCAAGAAATATGAAGAAGGAGTGACTTTAGGGGTGGTTGGTAGAGGATGGGGTAGAAATGAATATTACCATCGTGCTGAGCACCCTCGAAACGGAGATAAACAAATTTTCCTGCATTTTGATTTTTTAAGAATATTTTAGTATTAAGAGGGGTGGTAGTTTCAACAACGGTGGTGGATAAGGTTAAATTTCATACGGCCTATGCGAATTCTGCCCAAAAGACCGATTCGCATGCTTACGATGGGAAAAACGCGAAATAGAGGTGGTTTTCGAATCTACGGTTAGTTTCTGAGAGGTGGGAACCTTAAAAATATCACCATCATGTTCAGCGTCCTCGAAAACGGGAGATCCCCATGTTTCGTCCTTGTCACAGAACTTTTGGGTGTTTTTCAACTTTTTCATGGACTACTTTATATAGTTTTAGAGATATCACGACTTATATTTCAAAAATTATAAATATATTATATCGTCGAAAAGGGGAGAAATAATAAAATAGGAATGCACGTAAGTTCGAATTGCTTCGCGCACTAGAAACATGAATTATGCAGAACATTTTACATAATATTAAATTAATTTTAAAAGTGACATTCATGATTAAAATAATGGAAAAAATATATGCGACTTTCAATAACTTTATAAAAGATGATATTTTTTAATAAAAAGTTGATGACATATCAAATTATAGAAAAGGAGATATTGTGCTCAAAATTTCTTATGCGTTGTTCTACAAACATATGACCAGCTTGTTAAAACTTTACTGTATATATTATTTCTCTGTTTAGAGAAAATTCGCGAAATTCGGTTTTTTCTTAGTGAGTTTGAAGGCCGAAAAATAATTTTAAAAGAATTGAATTCCCCATTGGATTCGTGAAAAAGTAAACCTTTCCATTAAAAAAAATAAAGTTGCGAGTTATGGATTAACCAGAAATAGAAAAAAAAAACGTTTAGTATGGCAAAAGTAGTGCATTTATACCTCAATAAACATATCCAAATCTGAGTTACCAAGCGTTACGTGGCTTATATCACCTGGTATATGCATATTGTGTTCACTTGATCTCTTGGAGATATAATGTTATGAACCAAAATATGCATTTTGTGATATATTTATGCATATATTAGTTATGGCATCTTCCTTGAGCAGTAATAATTATGCAAAATCTTAAAGTTCATTTTTTATTTGTAGGAAATTAATGAACGTTTTCTAAGAAGAAAATGTACAAAGCATTATTAACATTGTTTAAGTTTGCGGTTTAGCCCCCAAAAGTGGTCGGCCCCATGGGCAATTGCCGACCTGCCGACCGGGCAGTCCGACCCTGTCTTCAGCTATCAAATTTTCGTTAAAAATATTAATATCTCCAAAACTATAAATTTTAGGTATAAAGTTTGTTACACAAAGTGACCTCATAATTTTGTAAACTATCAATTCCGCAAATAAAAATTTCAAACAATGTAACAATTATGTAAAATTTAAAATTAAGACTGCGTTTGCTCGCACAAGTCAATCGCGAGTAAATTTGTAAGTAATCGAATAGTTTTGTTTATGTTTTGGAACTCGTTACCAGTGGCGTAAGATGGTGATGATTTCGTATAATTAAGGTAATTCTAAAGGAGAACACCCGTTACTTATGACAGAAAACTTATTTTCCTTTAATAAAAAAAAACAGATAGTTTGTAAAACATCATAAAACAGCTACTGAAAACTACAACTGTCAACCCGATGCGCATGTATTTACAAATTTGTGTCTAAAGTACCGACACTGACCAATATCATGAGGCAATTTTTCACGTTTTCAATGTTAAAGTAATATTCCTTTTGAAACCGGTATGGGTCATTCTATAGAACAACACCCTCTTCTGTCGAAAAAACAGAAATACTAACCGACGCGGGTTTCGAAACGTCGACCGGCCGCGAACGTGTCTTGATTTATGTTTATAAATAATACTTTAACGCCGTCTGCCCGAGATTTAATAAGGTGCTAAGTAGCATTATATATCATTTGCCCTTCAAGACACGTTCAAGCGCGCGGATTTCGTAGCGTCGACGGGCGAGAACGTGTCTTGAAGGGCAAGGGATATATATGTTTATAAATAATACTTAACCCCCTGTGTCCCAGATTTAATAAGGTGCATCGACGCTTCAAAATCCGCGCGCGCAGATTTCGTAGCGTCGACGGGCGCGAACGTGTCTTGAAGGGCAAGGGATATATAATAAATAATAAATAATAAATAATAAATAATAAATAATAAATAATAAATAATAAATAATAAATAATAAATAATAAATAATAAATAAACATCACAGAAATTAGACAACCCCCAATTCCAGAAGCCAAGGCTTGTGCGGATGGGGGTTACACATTGAAAAAACGCGGACATACAACCATTTCCTCCGACAGTGCCGGAGTTTGGAAAAATGACGTCGCATAACCAGACCCGTCGTGCCTTTAGACACCAAGCCTTAATATTGCACACATGCGCAAATAACGCATGCAAATATATGTAATCAAATGACAGAAGGAGGTTCATCTAATACAATTTCAATGAATAAAATTCTGATTTTTATGCAAAAGAAAGTGAGTGTCATAAGAAAAATTTTCAAAAAAATATTTTTTTTGGACAAACGGTTCATATGCACGCAAAACTAATTTCAGATTCGTGTTCTACGACCCCAAAATAGAGTATCCTGAAAAAATCACGCAAAAATTCGAGGTTTCCGTTCTCTGGATTGTAAACAAAACGTGTTGAGAGGGACTGCGTGCGCATATACCCACGTGCCTTTAGCCAATAGACTGCTGAGTATCAGTATTTATTTTTAAAGCAATGTAAACAAATAAATGATACACAACAAACCAATAGGATGCTTTGTCTATCCTATTCTGAAGTCATTGGTCCGATCTGTAATCGCGACGCAATTTTATGTACATATGTACCAGTTACAACAAATTTTTGCAAAACCTCGGTGACACACAGAACATCTTGAAGTATTGTGGGTTGCGCGTATTTAGTTGACATAAAAGACGAGATATTAGTAAATCACGGAATTTAGCTTTCAGGAACACATAAACGCTGTGGTATAATTTGGTATAATAAGTATAATTTGAATAATAAATACATAGGTATTTAGAATACCAGGAAATGTACAGAATGTATTCATGTTTGTGTGTAATACTTAAATACTACTTTTAGAAGCTTCTGGACGAATCCAACCCGGCTTCCAATGGGCTTTGGAGAACTGACGTGCTTCCGAACGATGTTTATAGTTATTTAATAAAGAGGAAATTAGTGAGCCATGTAGAAACTTCTTTGTACACCCTTAATAAGAACCTGCACCACAATGAAAAACAATGTTTTAGTATTCTGTGATCTAAGAGTGCTATTTGCATTGTCATCTTCGAGGACTAAAGTGAAGAATGTGGGTTCTGTCCCTCGAGAAGTAAAAGAGATTTGTACTTTACTCCTTGAAAATGATTATTACAATAGCAATAGCCCACTGCTATAACTGCGGGGTGCAAAAAATTAAATAGTTTGTACCAATATACCACAAAGCAAAGTGCTTTTTAATTCTTCGTGCAATTGATCCTTCACACTCGGTGATAAAAAGGCACCTAATCCCTTGGTATAATTGTAGTACACCGTGTATAGTAATTGTATTTTCTAATAAACAGTAAAACCATTTATTAGAAAGTAATATTTAATAGCAGTGTCACCTATAGGTAGTTACCGAAAATGTGTAAACAAAAATAAATTAGAACTATTTTGCAGACATCAGTTTTACTAAAATCGACAACCGTACACGATTTATAACCTTAATTTCTTCTAAGATTTAATATATTATTCACATATTAATTCGGGAATTGTTCAATAAGTTTGAATTAAATTGTAGCGTTCTAATATAATGAGTACAACTGGTGCATATTTTGCACTTTTCACTTTTATTCATGTTATTTTATACTACACCGTATTATATTTTATTTGAATATTTAAATCCTTTTGTAAAATATATGTGTGCCGATTTTGGGACGAATGAGAGCTACGTCCGCATTGAATAATCAAGTAGGAGAACGTTCTGGAAACTTAATTTTAACTAGGATTACAATATAAAATATCCTTGTCTTAATCTTGCTAATTTACATAATGAACTCAATTTTGAATTATGTTGGCTCGTTTTTAAGAATTGTGTAAATTAAGAATGAGGATATTTAACGCACTCTTAATTAATTGCGTATGTCTTCGAAAGTGAAAAAATAACATGAAGCATTTGTATAATGCATAAAACAATTTTTAGGCCAATTTGAATTTAAACTATTTAGGATTTTAACTTTCGATTTCTCCATTTTGGGCCCCATGAAATAACTTAAAGCGTAGCCTGCAGTTTACTAGTAATAAACGTGCAGTAATAATATAAGCCTTCGCCTAATTGGAAAAAAAGTATTGTATTCATAATTTTTTCTTTAACTAATACTATATTATTTTACATGAAGTAAAAGTAGCCAGTTCTTGTGTCGAGAATGTACAAGAATAGCCGTAGCACAAAAAATCTCTTTACTCCTCATAAAACATTGCTCTCCTCAAAAAACATAGTAACTACCTACTTCTTCAGAGTAACGGGGAAAATATATAAGTATATATTAATATTACTTCATTTGAACAGATTTGTTCGTATTGTGGTAGAGATCAAAGTACTATTTGGGGCGAGCGTGGGTGCGTCTTTACTATGTACATACTTCGATATGCGATGTAAAGCAACGTTAGGCGTGGTTAGTAGTTGGATTGGTGACCGTTCCAACGAAGACCACGTCCTCGCCTCACCCATCTTCCAGCGGCTTGTATATCAGTGTATGCGCGGAAGCTATACAACCTTAGGCGAGGGTTGTATGGGAGATATACCATCCTTCGGAGGGGATGTAAAGCCGTCGGTCCCTTGTCTATTAAATGTTAGGCAAGTAAAAGATCCCTACTCTTCTTAAGGGAAGAGGTTCGGCAAAATTCCTGGTTGGGGGTAGCTCGTCTACAGGCGTCGGTGTTAGGCCTCAGTAGCGGAAATAGGCCGACGTTAAATAAATGTATAAAAAAAAAAAAAAAAAAAAGTACTATTCTTTCCTTTTATTTGGGTTTTCTACCACATGTATTGTCCTCTTCACCGAATCTACAAAATAATAGAATTACTGGAAAAAAAATTTCCGCGCCTTTGATGTTTACGTCAAAGAAACAGCCAGAGGATATTTTTTACAAATAACATAAATCGGAATAAATACAGAAATAATGTATTTTGCTGACGTTTCGGAAAGTAGTTTCTTTCCGATTTCAAAGCTTTTTTTCGAAGAACACTTATTTGTTGTGTATGTCAAATACACAGCTTTAAGATTTTGTTTATTTTATTTTCATAGATACTTACTACTTACACAGAATTGATGTTATTTTCTTTTATACATGTGGTAGAAAACCCAAATAGAAGAAAAGAATATTAGTAGAATGCCACAAATAACTTTCAGACAATATCAAAATACTGTCAATCTTAATAAATAAAAAGTATTTAATCCCAAAAATATATAATCAGCAATACTTTTAATGACAAAATGTCATTAACATTACACACTAAAAATAACAAATTATGAGCCCGCCCTGTTTTATCGCTATGCTGCTCCAATGTAGTAGCAAAACGCCCAACCGCATACGCGACAGGTAAAGTATTTTTACCTGCCGCAAATATTTATTAACATAGCTATGACTTTGACATTAAACAGGAATCGTTTGTCATTGTCACGCTTCTCGCGCCTGTCACAGCATTTTCTCGCAGATTATTTATAAAAAATAACGGAAGATATTCAGTGCATTCAGAAGTCATTAAGAAGGCATAGAGACAGGCGTCTTTGGAATTTCTCTTAGAAAAATCAGTAGAAAAATGTAATCGCCAGTACGACATATTTATGGACGGTGCAAGAAACACGAAATAAAAAATTCAATGAAAATGTGTTATTGACATATTTTTCAAAAAATAACAAAAATCGCAAAGACGATTTTGGGCGACTGTCAAACTGACAACATAGTTGTTACCAATGATAATTTTTCTAAAGAAGATTTACACATTGTTAACATAGATAATAATCCTCAAATATTTTCAACTGAAGCTTCTTCGACTTCAGAAATTAATTTTTATAATACGTCAGGGCATACATTCACGTTTAGTATAACAAACAATAAGTAGATTTGTTTTGTATTTGCTGTTTACTTTGTCATAATAAAATGTGATAAGTTATAATATCTCCGTTTTTGAAATTATAATAAATTCTTACGGTTGGCGATAAAGTTTTGTATGCACCATGTCAGTAAAGTGTCTCTACTGCCTTGGTACATAAATAACTATTATTTGAATATTTAAGTCCCTTTGTAGAAAATAAAATATAAAACAATAATAATATAAGCCTTCGCCTAATTTGAAAAAAGTTTTGTATTCATAAATTTCTCTATAGAAATGATACTATATTGTTTAACATGAAATAAAAGTGGTCAGTTTTTGTGTCGAGGATCTACAGGGTCATTCATTATAAATCACCCAACCCCTTATCATCGTTATTATTGCCTATAGAAAAAATGGTTTTAAATAAAATTTGTATGGCTATGATTGAATTTTGTCAAAATGCAAAAGTGCAGTACCTAACGTGAAAAATTTTTTTTTAAATGATCCCATTGATCCAATCCAATTCAATGATCCAATTTAATAATATTCAGGGTATCCACCCTGAATATTATTGAATTTTCGGAGTGATCCTTTCTTCCCGATTTCAAAAATATACAAATATTTTACCCCTACCATATACCGTTTTTTAGTTATTAAAATTTGAATATATTAGTTCAACTAGTTACTTTAAATACGGAACAGTTAACGTTATTGGTAATGGAAATGTTTCTAAAATACTGTACTATTGCCTGTTTTGTAAGATATTTTATAATTTTGTTGTAGAAGCACTTTAATGATAAATTTATAAAACAATTCAATTGCACACAACAGAATAGTATTTCCTGCAACTCTCATATAATCAATTACCATGTTAGAGGCACTAGTAAAATGATACAAAATAATCGTAGAACATTTAAATTATATAACAAATTTGCTTGTTTGACTAAAATGTTGAATTACCACCACCATTAGGGTTCTACAGATTCCTTAAAAGATATTTCTGGATAAATGTAATTTTTTAAATATATTTTTGCTAATACTATCTTTGCCCGAAGTTAATGATGGAAATTCCCAGGCATCCTATATACAGGGTTACTGGTAATTCGATACATTCCTTTGGAGATGTGATGGGGCATGAGCTAAGGAGTAAATCTAGCCCTAACATACATTATGCAAAACTCAATAGTTTTTGAAATATTTCAATTTTTTTGTTTTTCTCAAAAAAGTAGATCTTAATGTCTTAAATGTTAATTTCCGAAAAATCTACTTGACATTTTTAAATTTTTTTTTACTGGATTACTTGTCCAATATTATAGATATCCGTTTGGAATGAAAAGTATCCGGAAACATTTCGATCATGTGAACATTTAAAATAAAAACTTGTAAATTTTTTTTTTAAATCAGTTATGAAATTTACCCATTAGGTTTTTTCAAAAAAATATTAATGTAGCACGCGTACAAATTATTATAAAAACTTCCTTATTTCAATAGCTATCTAACTAGGTAGAAATGTTTAATGTACCCTTGATAGTTCTAATAAAAAATTAGTAAAGATAATGCTGGTGGCGGAATTTATTAAACGACTAATCGTTCATTTTCATTTAAGTCAGTCAGTCCTTGACTTTGACGTTTGTGCATATATGTCATTAACTGACATTCTCATCTCCGTGTCCCTTAAGTTTGTTGGACTTGTTAAATTAGTTATCGAAGATTTTGATTTTGCTCGTAGTTGTTGTTATTAGTTGTTGTTATTAAGTTATTGTATTTTCTGTGCCATGGCCGCGTATGCCAACGCAGAATACGCTGATATCTTGTTTGTCTATGGATACTGTGGCGGCAACGCTGCTGAAGCTCGCCGAGAATATGGTCTTTGGTACCCTAACCGCCGCTTACCAAATGCACGTGTATTCAGTACGGCATATCGAAATATCGCTGAAACTGGCTCCGTGAAATGTAGAAGAAGTGACGCTGGTGCTCCTCCCGTTTAGGAACCAGATCATGAGGAAGAAATATTGAGATATTTTGAGGAAGATCCAACTATTTCAACTAATAAAGTCGCAAGACTAACCGGAGCGTCACAATGGAAAGTTTGGTCTACGATACGTAGAGTTGGATGTCATCCTTACCACTATACCCCTGTCCAAGGTTTGGAGGAAGGTGATCCTGGAAGGAGAGTGGAATTGTGCCGCTTTATGTTAAATTCAGATGCAGAAAGCGCAAATTTTTTAACAAGTATTTTATAGACGGACGAGTCGAAATTTACTCGCGAGGGTATAACAAATTTCCACAACCTACATTATTGGGCAGAAGGAAATCCCAAGTTAACACGTGAAACTAGTTTCCAAATGAAATTTTCTATTAATATGTGGATGGGAGTCATTGGCCACTATTTAATAGGGCCACACTTTCTTCCTCAAAATTTAAACGGGGAAATCTATGAAAATTTTTTAAGAAATGATCTGGCGGTGATTTTAGAAGATGTTCCTCTCGCCGTCAGACAGCGAGTGATGTTTCAGAACGACGGTTGTCCAGCACATTATCGGCTGACAGTACGACAGTTACTTGATCAACGTTTCCCTAACCGTTGGATTGGAAGAGCGGGCCCAATACCTTGGCCAGCGCGAAGCCCTGACTTAACACCCCTTGATTATTACGTATGGGGGTCATATGAAGGAGATGGTCTATGCCACACCAGTCAATACTATAGAAAACCTTAGACAAAGGATAGTCGATTTTGCCCAACACATAAGGCATAATCTGACAACCAGAGTAACAAGGACGGAAATAAGAAGACGCTGCCGTGTCTGTATACGGAATAGGGGCTCCCATTTTGAGCAAGACATATAAAAAATAAAGTACAACTTTGAAATTAATGAAGAATTAAACTCTACTTTTAAAATGTTTTTTACTGTTTATCTAAAAATAAAATTCGTATTACTTGTGTTATTTTTACTAGTATTTTCTTAGAACTATTAAGGGTACATTGCAAATTTGTACCTTGTTAGATAGCTATTGAAATAAGGCAGTTTTTATAATAATTTATACGCGTGTTACGTTAATATTTTTTTGAAAAAACCTAATAGGTAAATTTCATAGCTGATTTAAAAAAAAAATTTTTAAAGTTTTTATTTTAAATGTTCACATGATCGAAATGTTTCCGGATATTTTTCATTCCAAACGGATATCTATAATATTGGACAAGTAATCCCGTGAAAAAAATTTAAAAATGTCAAATAGATTTTTCGAAAATTAAGTTTTAGGACATTAAGATCTACTTTTTGAGAGAAAAAAAAAAAATTAAATATCTCAAAAACTATTGAGTTTTGCATAATATATGTTAGGGCTAAATTTACTTCTTAGATCATGCCCCATCACATTTCCAAAGGAATGTATCGAATTACCAGTAACCCTGTATAAACAATTATAGATAAAGACATGCCCAAAGTTTTCTGATATGTTATCATTAGTTCATGTATGTATGAAATAGTCTTGTATTGTGTTTAAATGAGTCTGTTATTCCTCTATTTTTTATATTATATAGTAATTTATTGACCATGAACTCTCAGAAAATTTATTAATTTGCTGCAGATTTTAAATTCTCATGTTTGTCTTCTTCAATATTTAATATCAGAATTTTTAACAAAAATGTGGTTGATTATGTCTCTAACATTGTAATTATTTTATATTCGATTTTTATGTCTTTATGTTTTTTCCACTAAAAAAAAATTTGTATATTAATTTTTATTGTATATTTTTCTCTTTTCAGTTAGAACGACTGTGGCGACTGTCAAGACGGAAGCACCCCTAATGGCGAAAACTTTATTGTTTATGAAAAATAGGTTTAAGAGATAAATAATTTAGTAGAATATTTTCAAATGTGTTTTTATCTATAATTGATTCCCCTTTAAAATGTCTATTTATTATTTACTTTCTAATACATTGAATGTATATTTAAAAAATCATTTGCACATGTGACTTTATTAATGCGATGTTTGTTTAAATTTAATGATGAATTAAAATTTGTTTAAATTTACGTGCTTAGCCATTTTCACCAGTTTTTATTTAAGCAATATTTTCATGTCTAGATTTTCAATGACTCATGTTTGCTTGCTTCCATTTTATTTTTTGTTATTTTAATCATATTTCTAAAAATGTAAGCAAAACGCGCGTCGAGTAGCGTGTTCGAAATTGAGCTATGAAAATGACAACTATTATGTTTGATAAGTGACATTTCTTTAATGAAATAATCAAAATGATAAAAAGGATGGTAACACGGGTAACAAATTATCGGCAAAGAAAATTCGTTTCATCAAAATGGTTTACAGTGAGGAAGAAAAAAACCCAAATATTTACTTGTTATATGCAAAATAACAAAAATAAATGTGCATCAAAAAGAGCATGTAGGGTGTTGTACCCAAATCATCCAACACCATCTGAAAATACATTTAAAAACATTTACCGAAAGGTGATTAATACCTTCAGTTTTAGTAGAAAAAAGCGTGTAGTTCAAGCAAACCAGGAGGGACAGCTAGATATACTGCTTCATTTCGAAGGCAAACCCATCCATATTTATTCGCAAATAGACTTTTTAGAAACATTGTATTTTTTTAGAAAATTCTGATTGTAGTATAATAGCTAAGGTCCTACGGTGGTTGATACTTCCCCTTCCTAGTAAACGCAAATCTCTTTAAGGACACATAGAGTAAGTCAAAATAAAAAGATTTAGGGGCAGACCCACCTCGAAAACCCGCGGAGGCACCCCCACCCCCTACTTATAGGGGTGGCGCGCACAGTTGTATATTTTATTTTTTTCCTCGAAAACGATAAGAAATAATGACTTACGGTTTGCGCCAATCGAAAGAAAATAAAATTTTACATACGACTACATTTTTTTGGCTGATCAAAAATTATATTCTTCTCTCCCATTACAAAAAATATGGGAGGGGGCTACTCTGTAATGTCACATTTTTGGCTTATTACTCCTAAACGGCCTAATAAATAAAAATTTACCAAGAGTTAAAAAATAAAGCTTATGACTTTTCCTATCGAATGATATATGAAAAGTGAATCTGTTTAAATAATGCGTACAGTGGCGTAGGGATTTATTTGCATTCGGTAGAATTAATTGCAACAGCGTTTAATAATAAAAGAAAATCTCAAAAGAAAGAAAATAAACTTTTACATCAAGCAGATATTTTTTAATTGATTAAAAAATGGTAACTTCTTGTCTTGCTACAATAAATATGGGAGGGGGTTATTCAGTAATGTTACATTTTATCTTATTACTCCTAAACGGCCCAACAAATCAAAATTTACCAAGAGTCGAAATTTAAAACAATTTCTGCTGTCTATTAATGTTTCAAAAGTCCATGATATTATTTAAATAATACGTACAGTCTTGAAAAAGAAAAAAAATGATTTCTGGTTTACAACAATCGAGCATGTGAAATTATACCTTTTTTTTTTAATTATTTGGCTTTTGATAGTGGAGGGAGAGAGGAAGGTCAATCTAGAAATAAAGCTGTAGACTAGGTTAACCGGTTAAATATTTTTTAATAAAAATAAAAATGAAAACAATGTAAACGATCAATAAACTCTCAACTCAATAAACAAAAGAAAAATATTTTAACTAAATAAATAAGCAAATGCGACAAAGGTAACACAGCGCTAATTGCAACATTCCTTACATGTACATAATTGTGTACATTTTAATTTTTTTAAAAAACACTTACATTTATGACCACAAATTTTGCAATTGCGAATGCTTAAAACTTCCTTCCTTAATTTTTCGTTATTGATAGTTGTCCACACTGGCAACCATTTTTCTTGTTCCAGTGTCCACCTCCATTGGGACGGACACGGTAATGCAACGTTTCCTATGGTTAATTGGCCCCAAACAAAACTACCCTGATAAATGCACCTTCCAACGTGCAATGAAAGTGCATTTAATGTGGGGGGAAGATTTTCTATAGACCTATTTTTTTAGTAAATAATTCCATTCGACAAACGTGCAGACTTTGAGCCTCTGAATGTTTATCATACAGAAATATGACAAATTTTTCCAACATATACATTTGTTCTGCGCTAGGTTGTTTGGGATGAAGTGTCAGCTCTTTGAAGGATTCATTGGACATAGATTTCAAATTTTCAGAGTACTCTTTGACAATATTTTTTAGATAAAAAATGGTCTTATCATTATTTTGAATTTCAATGTTAATATTTTGAATTACCATACTTAATGCTAAGGATTCCATATTATTTGTAGCATCCTCAAAAGCCTTATTTGTATCAGATGTATCAGCTCGAGAATGTTGCCGATAGAATGCTGATATGGTAGATGATACTTGATTTCAGATGCTACCAAATCCGAGGCATCATTTATTTTGTTTAGAATTTCATGTTGTATTTTAAGTGCATGATCGATAATTTGAGAACTTGCTTCTAACGTTTGTTTGTTTTGTTTTAACTTACGCTCGAGTTTTAGATTATTAAACAAATTTGCACAGCTTTTATGCCAGGAAACCCTATGTTCTTTAAAATAATTTTCAATACCGTGACCTTCATCAATATCTGCGATATTAATTTCCAGTGGCAACTGATCAATTTCATTAAACTTCAATATGTTTTGGGCAATATTAGCATAAGAGTTAGAAGGTACGGTAGATTTTGCTGGACAAACTAATTTTTCAACAGTTTGCTTTTTACATAGCACACAGGCATCCATAGTAACTACAAAAATAGACGTTCTTTTAGGAAAACATATTTACTAGCTTGACAATAATTTCTTACCTTTTTTGCAAATTATTTGTTTAAAAATTATTACAAAATTGTATTATCACTTCACTACTATAATGTATAAACAATCCTTAACACTGTTTCAATAAACGTATTACTTCTTCAAAGGGATAATGTGTTTTGTTTTGTACTAGCCAAATTAGAGTATGTATGGCTGGCTGCAATAGTTTTTGCAATGCTTAGTTCCGATGTCGCGTACCCATTGCGGCAAAGCACGACAAATATATTTAACTTTTTATAAAAGCGATCGATAGACTTTAATTCTCTACTTTTATAAAATGTTGCTCGATTTGTTGGTTGTGCGGTAATAAGCAAGAATGTGACACTGTATCCCTTCCCATATTTTTTGTAGCGGGAACAAAATAGGATTTTTGATAAGTTAAAAAATATTTTATTAAACGCTGTGTTGCAATTCCACCAAATGCAAATATATTAGCACGCCACTGTACGCATTATTTAAACAAATATCATTCACTTTTTTATATCAGTCGATAGGAAAAGCTATTACCTTCAATTTTTAACTCTTCGTAAATATTTTTTTATTAAGCCGTTTACAAGTTATAAGCAAAAATGTGATATTACAGAGTAGCTCCCTCCCATATTTTTTGTAATGGGAGAGAAGAATATTATTTTTGATCATCCAAAAAATTGTAGTCGTTTGTAAAATTTTACTTTCCTTCGATTGGCGCAAACCGTAAGTCATTATCTCTTATCGTTTTCGAAAAAAAAAATAAAACATATAACTGTGCTCGACACCCCTTTGACCATGGAGTGGGGGTGCCTCCGCGGATTTTCGAGGTGGGCCTGCCCCTAAATCTGTTTATTTTGACTTACTCTATGCGCCCTTAAATGGGTTTGCTTTTACTCCGAAGGGGAAGTATCTGACCATTTTTAAGCTCGTAGGCTCTTAGCTATAAATAATGCAGTCGATTAATTAAGTAAAAGTTATTCCAAAATTCAACGCACGTTAAAAAATAATAATTACAGACGATATAAAATTTTACCATTTTAACAGAGGCTTATAAAAGGAAGAGACTGGACTTTTGCCACCAGAAGATTTGAAAGATGGATGGAGATCTTGATTTTCTACTAAAATATTACAGACTGATGAATCATCCTTTTCTACGGCAGAAGTTTTTAATAGGAAAAACCGAAGGTCGTAGGAAAACAAGCAGAGCAGAAAAAGATTGACAAAAAAATTTAAAAAATCAGGAAGAAAAACTATTAGCATTTAGTGTGGAATTTTCAGCAACAATATTGTTGGGCCTATATTTTATGATCATAATTTAACTGGAGTTGCATATCTGGAAATAATTATCTCAGAGGCAGAAAATATTCTTTTGCAGATTTTTCCGGAAGCCGATCTCGATAAGATTTGGATGCAGGATGAGGCAACTCCTCATATGTCCTACCCATTCGAGATCATTTGAACAATGTATTCCCAATATGGATAACGAATAATGGCCACCTAACAGTCCGGATTTGACCCCTATATATTCATTTTTGGAGGCATTTTTGAAAGACATTGTCAATAAAGGTAATAATAATAATAGTATTCAAGTCATTAAAGATAGGATTCGACTTGAAATAAACAACCTGAATGTAAATAATGAAGCCATTTCCGGTGCAATTATAAATATAAGTACACATAAATTATGCATTGACAATAATGGTGGAAGCATCGGACATTTTATTGAGTTATCATTTATTTATATTTAAATTTCCTAAATAAATTTTTGTTATTTATTTTGTACAAATATATTAATTTTAATTATTTTTTCTCCCTCATTGGCTCATTGTAAACCATCTTGATTATTTCATTAAAGAAATGTCACTTATCAAACATAATAGTTGCCATTTTCATAGTTCACTTTAATAATGCCAACTTTTCCATATTTACAGAAGCTAGTTGAACTAAGATATTTGATGTCTAATAACTTAAAAACGGTGTATGGTAGGGGTAACATATAGTATATTTTTGAAAACGGGAAAAAGGATCATTGTAAAAATTTAATAATATACATATTATCCCATTTAGAAAAAGTATTACTTTTTGTATCCCATGAAATCTGTACGCTACTCTACTTTTGATAATATTTTAACAAAATTCAATCACAACCACACAACTTTTATCCCAAACTTTTTATTCTATAATAACGATGATAAGGAGTGGGTAATTTGTAATTAATAACTATGTACATGAATAGCCATGACACAAAAAATCTCTTTACTCCTCCTAAATTATGCAATTTTTTCTATAAACATCGAATATGGATTTAAACAAATGCTGTTATATTTTTATGAGAGCGGAAGTAATTCTACTTAGATGGAGTATCAGAGAAATGACAGTTTAAGTTCACAAAACATGTCACTAAATCACGACCATTTGGCGTTTGAAGAAAAAGACATTTTATTATTATCACTATTATATATGTATGTAGTCTAGAATAATACTTTGGTATATTTTTTTATGTATTGGTATTAGATTATCACTTACCTATTTCCATATCGAACAGAACAAAAATCAAACAAACACCACATACACTAAAATATTTGTGTTAGGTTTATACAGCGTAGGCTCAAAACCAACGGGTAGAGATATTTCTTTTGCAAGCAATACGCACAAAAACCGTTCGCTATGAACAAAGATAGTCAGAAATGGTAGGTTTTATTAAATATTACAGAGTGGTCCTAAGAAAATGGGAAACTTCTTAGAGAGAATTGCTGAGCATTTTTATTTCTATTCTGTTTGTCTAATATAGTTTTTGTTTTCATTTACTTGTATAAGTGTCACTTTAAAAAATTGTGATGATTTAAATAAAAAATTATAAAAAATATCTTTAAAATTTATTCAGCCACCGTAGAAAGTTTTACGTCAACGAGAACAAACTGTATATGTATTAAAAATAAAGCATAAATATACAGGTTCAATTCTACATAAAAGGAAAATAAAAAAAAGTAATAATATAAACATGAGTCCGGAAATCTCTCCTAAGGGCGCTGCGGGCCTCTGAAGGGGGCAACCAAAACTTACATTACATTTAATATCTTAGGAACCATTTGTGCTACAGTTTGCACGTGACTCGATGTCGATAAAGGTCACTATCTGATGTTATACACTACGGGTAAATTCAATCAGCGGTGCACAAAATTGGAAATGGCGACTTGCTTCTCCCTACAAATATTTTAATGTGAATTGTCTGTGATTATCTCATCGGAATATGATCCCTTAGCTATACCGGGTGTCAACGGATCATTGTAGACCCCCTTTTTTCCTTATTTTTAATAATTTCAGAATAAAACTTGGTAAATGTATTATATGACCAAGAAGACACTCTATGGAATAACTGTCATTTTTTTCCCACTTCGGGTTTCACCGGAAATGACCCCAACTATTGATTTTTAAATGGGACACTCTGTATACTGTAAATTTGTTGGTACATCTAGAGTGCCACGGCCAGAAAAAATTGCTTGTAATGGACCTGTGTGTTTGTTAAAGAACACGATGATAAAACCCTCGATATACTTTTCGACGCTGTAACAAAATCCAACTTAGGAAATATTTCGCATGAAAAGCGTGCTTCACGTAAAAATATGTGGAAGAGGTTTTTAATGTTTTAATCATATTTTCGCTCTACGGAGCGATTTTTATGCAAAAATTTCAATAACTCCTCAAGGAGCGTCATTTTAGAAAGTGTAGTTAATGTCGCTGCACAGGGACGTAATGTCGCCCCGAACACTAAAATTTAGAAACAGTAACAAAATTACCGGTATAGGGCAAATTTCGGAAATTTGCCCTAAACCGGTTCCTCAGTGATTCGGTGTCAGAAAAGTATCTCTACCATGTACTCATATGTGCATGGGACTGCCTTGCCTGAACGTATGAAATTGTAATTGCCCAAATATAATTCAAAGTCGTTGCGATTCAAGCATTTTCAAGCTCCGAGGAGCGACCAAAATTGATATTGAAATAAAAATACGTGAATAGACAGGCAAGCAAAAGCCCACCAAATTTTATAAACATTGAACTTTTCTTGAATCTTTTTGCGTAATCGTTAGCTCAAAAACTGCATATTGGATGGTAGTTGATACATTATAAATCGTTCCGTTCCTCACCATGTGTTGTACACGGGCCAGACTATTGTTTGTCAAACATATTTCTTGAAGTTGTTGTAAAAACATAAATTTTTTGAAGAGATTTAATATATATTTTTGAACTTTATATTGTCTTTTAATTGTGTTTTTAACAAAATTCCCTTTCAGGTATAATTTTAAGAAAGTGTTAGTACTTCCAGCGTTAGGTTTATAGTGTTACTACGTGAATACTGCTGCTGTGCTACTACGTGATGAATCGTTCACGTGAACGATTCATCTTTTGGAGTCTGAAGGACTTTTAATATTTTTCAAGAATGAATGTTAACGTTCACAAAAATAAGGGTTCGGGGAACGATTCATCTTTTGGAGTCTGAAGGACCTTTAATATTTCTTAAGAATGAATGTTAACGTTCACAAAAATAAGGGTTCGAAACGACTGTCTCAGACGGAGAATAATATAAAATTTATACTTACTGTTCGTTTTTGCTTAACTGCTGCTCTGATGGTATCTATTGGACATCGTAACAAGTCAAATTTTGTTACTGTTTCTAAATTTTAGTGGTCGGGGCGACATTACGTCCATGTGCAGCGACATTTACTACAGTTTCTAAAATGACACTCCTTGAGGAGTTATTGAAATTTTTGCATAAAAGTCACTCCGTAGAGTGAAAATATGATTAAAACATTAAAAACCTCTTCCACGATATTTTTACGTGAAGCACGCTTTTCATGCGAAATATTTCCTAAGTTGGATTTTGTTACAGCATCGAAAAGTATATCGAGGGTTTTATCGTGTTCTTTAACATGGTGTCAGAAAAATCAAATCGAACAAAAAATTTGAGAATGTAAAATACACATTCTCAAATTTTTTGTTCGATTTGATTTGGCCTGAGCAGTTTTTTTTACCAAAACTTAATTTTTTCAAATGGAACCATAATGGTAGAGTACTACCATAAAATAGCGGATGTTCTAAGGAATCGGTGGGTGTGCCCAAAAGCGATTTTTTCTTATTTTATTTTTTTTGTTTTTTTTTTAATTCTAAGTGAATTTTTTTTCATGGAGTCGATATGTCACTTATGGGGCATCACCGTACTCAGAATTTTTCAAGGATTCCAAAAATATAATAATATGGGAAAAAATTGACAGTTATGCCATAAAGCGTCTTCTTGATCATATAATACATCTACCAAGTTTCATTCCGATATTCTTAAAAATAAAAAGGGGGTCTACCATGATCCGTTGACACCCGGTATAGACACAAAAAAAGGTTATCTTGTTGTGACGCCGTAGGACCAACCGGTATCGAGAACTATGAACCTAATGGAATTTTTTCAGTGTTCTTGCTCATCATTTTCCTCTCATTCTCGCAAGTGCCGTGGACAGAAGGTAATCTTTCGAACTGTACATGCAAAAATTCACACCGTATTTTTTTATTTTTAAAGACTTCTTACTACTGATCAACTTACTTGGCTTTTTATTACTTAATTGGTTATAATTGTTTTCCAATTTTGAATTATCATTAATGACATGAAAGTTAAGGTTCTCATTACGCAATCTTTATTAAGAGAATTTCAATTTTTATTTAATATGAGTTACGTTTTCGAAGAACAGGCCAATATACATTTATTCTACGGTCGAGTCTGAGGTGATGCTACTGAAGCAAGAATATTGTACGAAGAAGTTTTCTCAAATAGAAGAGTACTTTGGTGAAAGATTTTTTGTAAGTGCAGATCGTTCGTTACGAGTACGAGTAAGTTCTATTCACGACATGAAAAATCCTGGCCCAGATCGCCAAGTTAAAACCTCAGAAACAGAAGAAGCAATGTTGAATTCAGTAAATGCGAATCGCCAAATCAGTACGAGAAGGTTAGCGTTATTGGAAAGTGTGTCACCATCGTGTTTTTGGAGAGTTTTACATGAAAAATTACTGTGTCCATACCACTTGAAAAGGGTGCAAACACTCAAACCAGAAGATCTTTAGGATTGTGCGAAAATGTGAAAGAAATGCTGATTTTTTTTTTCTTTTTTTTACAAGTCATATTATCGTATCGAGTTAAGTAGCACTTCTGAGCCTCAAAAAGTCTTCAAAATTAATGTTAAACAGCACAATTAATTACTATAAATTGCGCCAAATTGTTGATTGGACAAGATTATCAAGTGTACTAATTCGATCAAGTAGTTTGATAGTGTTAAATAAATAAACTATACAATAATAGGTTAATAATAATTGAACATAGTGTGCTTATCAGTGGCTGATAGAAAAACTTATCTATTTACATTCCTAGATTTAACTCTTATTAAATATTGTACAGGGAGATAGTTCAGAAATAATAGGAGTAATTTCAATAAAAAATAATGGCTGAATAATGTGGGTGCTGCAAGGGAAAAGTGAACCGAAATTCTGTGATGTGTTCTGGATTATGCCAAAAGTATTTTCACCCGGACAGTGTAAATATATGTAACGAAAATGTTAAGTTGCTATCGTCAACTAGAAATTTTAAATGGTTTTGTGAGAATTGTGTTAAATACTTTGAAACTGTCAACAATATAAAGCAAGAAATTGATGAGCTAAGATCGACAGTAAACAAAAATTTTGAAGAAATTAGAAAAATGATAGGATCCGATAAAAATCAGAATAATGTGAATAATAGCATGGAAACTAAAAAAAGCTATGCTGAGGTAACTGGAGAAGTCGTTGTTATAAAACCCAAGAAAGTTCAGGAAAGTAAAACAACTAAAAAGGTTATAAGAAAAGCTTTAAATCCATTAAAACTAGAGGTAGGAATTACCCAAATTAAGGACACAAAAGAAGGAGGGGTCTTGCTAAAGTGTAAAAGCAAGGATGAGATTGAGAAAATTAAACAAAAGGCAGAAAAGAAACTATACCAAAACAAAAAAATCCTCATACAAAAATAGTAAACCTAGAAGACGAGATGGACACAAAATCATTAGAAGAGTGTATACTAAAACAAAATTCCTTTTTAAATCAGCACCATTCAGAATTACAAGTTAAGGTTACAAAAAAAAATGAAATCAAAATATATGGCAATAATTGAATGTGACCCGGTTTCTGCTGAAGCTATTTTAAAACAAGGTAAAATAAGTATTGGATGGTCTATTTGTTGTGCGTTTGAGTATGTTCCTGTATTCAGGTGCTTTAAATGTGGAGATTATGACCATAAAGCTACGGATTGTAAAAAAGAAGAGCGTTGTCTTAAATGTAGCAGTAAGGAACACAAATCAGCTGATTATGTAAGTGATAATTTCAAGTGTTCTAATTGTATGGAAGCTAATGAGAAATTAAAACTTAATTTAAAAATCGATCATACTGTATTTGATGTAAATTGTCCGGTATATTTAAGAAAAGTAAATGCTCAAAAACGATCCATAAAAGTAATTCGTGATGAATAGCAACTAATAGAAAAGAAGACGTCTACCAATAGCATAAAATTCAAAATATCCCATCAGAATGTACAATGTATTAAGAACAAAATCGATCACCTAGAAATGGAGTTAAATGCAGGAAATGTAGATATTGCGTGTTTTTCCGAGCATTGGTTGCAAAATCATGAAAAAGATATTGTTATCAGCGGATTTAGTTCATGTAGTATATATTGTAGATCATCATATAAAAATGGGGGTGTGGCTATGTTTTGTAAAAATAACTTAAAACAGTATGTTAATGAATTAAAATTCTTACAAAACGTAAATGATGAAAAAACTATCGAAGTCTGTGAAGCAACAATATCTATAATTGCATTTAGAATTATAACTATATATAGGTCACCAATGGCTAGTTTTGATTCATTTACCGAAAAGTTGGACACTGTTTTAAATTTAGTTTGTAAAAATGTAACTGCCAAATTATTGTTTGCGGTGACTTAAATATAGACTTTTTTTTAACTCTATTGCAAAAAAGGAACTAGTAAATACATTTTTGACCTATAATTTAACAAACGTGGTAAATGAACCCACAAGAATATCACACAATACATCTACATGCATTGATTATGTATGTACAAATTTTAATTTTTTTAATATGACATGTACTGTTATTGAAAACGCAATCTCCGATCATACTGCACAAATGTTGTCACTGAGTCTTAATTTGCGAGATTACGAGGAAAATTATATTTTTACTAGATTGCTTAGTGCCATGAATTATAATACATTTGCATCATATGTTAGCAGAGAGACATGGTTAGATGTCTATAATTGTAGCGATGTCAACAAAGCATTTGAGATATTTGTAAATATACTAAAATTTTATATTGATATCTCTTTTCCTATTAAAAAGGTCAACGCAAATCAGACAAAAAACAAAAAAAACTGGGTAACTAAAGGTATACAGATTTCCTCTAAAAACTTAAAATATCTATATTCTAGAATGAAAATAACAAATGATAAAAATGATATAGATTTTTACAAACGTTTCAAACAAGTATATCGCAAAGTGATAAAGGCGGCAAAAAATTACTACAATAATTCCTATTATAACCGGACAGAAAATAAAACAAAGGCTGTATGGAACATTATAAATAATAACATACAAAATAAAAAGTGGACATACCTCTGGAATGAATACTGCCACACGAACCCTACTAGATATACACACATACAACCAATTATACCAGAAAAGCCCTGGTTTTCTGATTATAATATCCCAAGAAGATATAGTACAATTATTTCTAGAATTAGGTTTAGTCATGGATGTTACCCGTCTCACCTTTACAGAATAGGAATAGTACAGAGTGATGCTTGCGAACATTGCAATGTTTTAGGGGATCTAGAACATATATTTTTTGGATGCAGTAAATTTTCTAATGAAAATAATGAGCTATATAATAATTTAGCAAAGTTGGAAATTGAAACTCCTTTTAATATAATGTATTTGTTATATCTACAAAATAAAAATATCATCGATTGTATGATACAATTTTTGAGGAAAACCAAAATAAAACTTTAGATTAGATTAGGATAGTTTTTGTTACCTTTGTTTCTAACCTTTATATGTTAAAAAACTTAACCGTAGTCCACCTGTGTGTTTACTTTTTAAAAGGCCCTGACCGACCCCTGGGCGAGAAGAGAGTGTCCCTGTTTCTTCCTATCGTTTGGTTCTATAACTGTATAATGTTGTTTAGGTGGCGTAGGCAGTAAAATAGGATCAGGCTGTGTGGACGCTGTTTTAATGCCAAAAAAAAAAAAAAAAATAAAAATACCAAAAGCAATATATCAGAATTACATACAAAAGATAACACTCTTACAGATGCAAAAGAAATTGCTTATTTTTTTAATAACTATTTTATGGATGTTCCGGAACAATTAAATAATAAACTTGACATTAATAACCTAGGTAACCTAGGTACTGATTTTAAATTAAATAAAGAATATCCAACAATGTTTTTAGACCCTGTCGACGAGAAAACAACAGAGCTGGGTAGGATTCGAATCATTCAGGATTCGAATCCAGGATTCAAATCCTTTTTGAGCATTCGAAAGCGGTATTCAAATACTTTCATATAAAACGATTCCTGATCCGGATTCGTAAGACAAATGAAAAAGGATTCGAATCCTGGATTTGAATACTTTTTTGTGGTTCCAATATTTCTTACGCAAGCATTGTGCATTATGTTATTAAGTACAGGGAGCGTGAAACCACACGGAGTCAAGAAGGTAAGAACCTACTGTAACATATTGACAGGCAAATAGCATGCACTTTGGTAGGTACTTGTCAGTGTTGCGGTGGACAACAGTCCGATTTGCGGGTTTTTTAGGTAGTGCGGACATTTTTCGGACTAAAATATTTCTGACAATTTCGGTTATTTTGTCTGTTTTTTTAAAAAATAAAGCGATTACTTTCTCTATACATTATATTATTTTTCAATGTTTAAAATGTCAACGTTTTCATTGTTATTTTAAGATTTCCTCAAGTCTATTTAATTTTAGGTTTTCCTTGTAAAACTTAGTTTTAAAAGTTGTAAGAAATATGGAACAATATGGAAATGGAACGCTTATAAGGCAGACGTATTTTAGCTCATATTTTAGGCATTCAGCGTTCACTAGAATCTAATACATATTGATTAAAGTCTAGCCGCTATTGAAGGTTTAATGCCTAAAATACTGCTGACTCCTATATGTTTTATTTATGATACAAATTTTAAAATTAAGCCTTACAAGAAAACCATAAATTAAATAGTCCTGAGCATGTCTTAAAATAAAAACACAACATATGTATATAATGTTAGCAAACCACTTTTAGCAAAATGCAAAAAAAACTATTGGACATTTTGTTACTTTTATGTTGTTATTTTGTACCACTAAAATTAATTTTGTACCTTGAGCCATTTTCGAGAAAACTAAAAACTGCTAACGTTAATATAACGTTAGCAATGACCGCGATATCTCAGTAGCTATTAATGCCAAAGTAAAAATTCTGGTGTCAGAATTTGTTACTTTCAAAATGCTTTCAGATGCCAATGATGTATTTTTGATTAGACCAATTTTTACCCAAAAATTTTTCAGTCAATATTTAAAGAACTTTAAAGGTGTAAGATTAAAACCACATCCAGCAAAATACAGAAAAAATTATTGGACATTTTGTTACTATTATGTTGCTATTTTGTACCACTAAAATTAATTTTGTAGCTCGAACCATTTTCGAGAAAACTAAAAACTGTTAATGTTAATCTAACGTTAGCAATGACCGCGATATCTCAGTAGCTATTAATGCTAAAATAAAAATTCTGGTGTCAGAATTTGTTACTTTCAAAATGCTTTCAGATGCCAATGATGTATTTTTGATTAGACCAATTTTAGTCAAAAAATTTTCAGTCAATATTTAAAGAATTTTAAAGATATAATAATAAAACCACATTCAGCAAAATACAAAAAAAAACTATTGGACATTTTATTACTATTATGTTGCTATTTTGTACCACTAAAATTAATTTTGTAGCTCGAACCATTTTCGAGAAAACTAAAAACTGCTAACGTTAGCAGTGACCGCGATGTCTCAGTAGCTATTAACGCTAAAATAAAAATTCTGGTGTCAGAATTTGTTACTTTCAAAATGCTTTCAGATGCCAATGATATATTTTTGATTAGACCAATTTTTACCCAAAAATTTTTCAGTCAATATTTAAAGAACTTTAAAGGTGTAAGATTAAAACCACATTCAGCAAAATACAGAAAAAATTATTGGACATGTTGGTCCTTTCTCATTGTTATTTTGTAGCACCAAAATTAATATTGTAGCTTGAATCATTTTCGAGAAAACTGAAAACTGCTAACGTTAATTTAATGTTAGCAGTAACCGCGATATCTCGGTAGCTATTAACGCTAAAGTAAAAATTATAAAGTCAGAATTCATTACATTCAAAGTGCTTTCAGATATCAAGGCTGTATTTTTGATTAGACCAATTTTTGCCAAAAATATTCTAGTCAATATGTAAAGAACTTTAACGGTGTAATAATAAATCCACATTCAGCGAAATACAAAAAAAAATCAATGGAGTCCCTCACTCTTTGTTTTTTATCTACATGGTATAAATAACCATTAATATTGTACAACATGCAGATAATTTTTGTGTATGCATTGGAAAGAGAAAATATGAACAATGTATTGATAGTTTAAGTTACGCAAAATTTGTTAACAGAGGAAATGATTTTCAATCAATGGTTACGATATTATCACATTCCTAATATATCAAATATTAAATTTGGCATCATAAATTTTTCTGTTAAAAGCAATGTCAAACATCTGGTTATAATTTTATATAAAATACAAACAGCCTTACATACATTTAAAAATGTTTGTACTTTTTCAGAAGAAGTTATGTATGTTTTACACGGCGTATAGTGTATTATTCTTATTGCCAAACAAATGATGTAAATAAGCATTTATAATTAACTTTACAATTCAAATTCTATACAAAATAAATACATATAAATATGTATTTTAATGTAATTTTGGTTTTACCTAGTAAATTATATAAACAAAAGAATTATAATTGTTTGCATTACTAACTGAGGAAAATAATTTTACACAGATCTCCCTATTCGTTCTACATAACTTATTCTGTAACTTAATCATCGGCGCATGCGGCTGACAATCTATGACAATCTATTATTAATTGCCGCGCGATCAAGTGTACTATTGTTCATTTTTTAAATTTTTTGTTGCTACTACTGTTGTTTCACCTCAAATTTATTCTTGCTAATTGCTAATGTTAACTTGAATAGTTAAAGTAATCGCGATATCTTTTTGCAAAATGCAAAACTGTTGTACATTGTATTTTTTTGTTGCTGTTTTGTGGGTTTCCTCAAATTTAATTTTGTAACTTGACCCGTTTCCATAAAACACTGCTAACGATAATCTAAAGTTAAGAACGTCATTTAAACAGCAGTTTTATTAAATTTTATTTAATAAGATTATAAAATCGAGTTTTCAAATAGTTTTTTTTATTTACCTCATTGACGCATAATATAACTAAATATGACTTTAATCAATTAGTTACAATTATTATATATAACTTTATATTATTTGATTGTGAATGTATTAGATTCTGAATATCTACATTACAAGTTAATAAAGCAATTAATAAAATAAGAAAAATAATAAAAATAGTATTTACGTATACATTCTCCAACATCTGAGGTAATAAACCATTTATTGTTAGGCATAAAATTGTTAAAGCGAGACCTATTTTTGTACTGCTGTAAAAGTGGAGTGTAATTTTACCGGGAAATTAATATCTTTCGGAAACCTCACCGCGATTTTGCTCGTTAGTAAAACAGAAATTAAATAAATGATAACAATTGATTAAATGTCTCAAATAGAAGAATAGATCTAATAAATTTAAATTCACAAATACAAGTGCAGTTTGCTACAAGTAATAAAAAAGATCAAATTTAATGCAGGTATAAATATCGTCAATTTTTACTCTCTGTAATTTAAAATAATCATGATAAAAATTATTATAATTATAGCAGAGTGAAAATATATAACAGATATAAAAATCAAAGGCAGGGTCGAATGGGTAAATATATTGCTTTATGCGTAGAAACGGAATATTATAAAATGGGTGGAAGGTAAAAATAATCGAAAGAATTTTACCCAATATAATAATTTTCTTGTTTGTTTATTTTTGACTGAAATATTTGATATACTCAAAAAATTATACCTATGTAGTCAGGTTCCAGAGAATGAATTACATTTTTAAGTTCACCTCTGTATATCCATTACTGTAGCAAGGCAAAGCTGGTAATAGGATAGGTAAGGGTGGTACGTGAAGTTATACAATTTTCTTAATTGTACAAGCAGTAAATAAAAATGCTAAAGATATATGACAATTTATTGAAATATATATTAATACAATATGTAGTCCCACTTATATTTGATAAGAATTAGATAAATAACAAATTTTCAGGTAAAAATATTTCAACACTATATTTGATTTTGTGAAATGTTTTATTTCTTTTATGTTTTCGGTGTGCTACATGTTAAGGTTTAAAAAGTAGAATATGCATAATAATAATAATAATAATACGTATTTATTAGCAAAAAATAGCTATTTACAAGACAATTATATCTAATATACATACAAAATGAAAATAAGAATAACCTTACAAGATAATAACAACTACTAATATTAATTACAACCATATTTTATAAATGTTTCAAAGTTTTTTTACATACAACATAGTCAATAATTTTTTTCTGGAACGTCATTAATCTGTTGCACATGGGTATTATTGGGGCAACTCTAACGTAAATAATAAAGAAATGAAGTCAAATGCAACGTCGGCTTTTTAAACGTGTTATGTCAATAAATGTAAAAACTTCGACCATTCTCAAAAATTCCAGTCGTTGATCTAACACAATAGCCACCAGATGTTGAAATAGTGTGTAAATTGATTTACTGCACAGAAACATTGTCGTAAACATGACAAACGGCATTGTCTATTCATTTCTTGGGTATCAAATTTCATATGAACAAAATTCAAAAAACTAACAATAACTGGCCAATTACAAGTATTTATTTAAGTATTAAGTTTTGTGTAAACACAAGCACACATTAATTTATCTCAGGGTAGGGGGTGAGGGTGAGAAAATTTGGACCGGGAATTATTGCAATTTATTATTTTTTTTAATTGAATAAAATGAAAAAGAAGTAAATAAGTTCAAAAAGTCATTGATTCATTAATTTTCTTGATATTGTGAGTTCTATGAATATAAAAGTTAATTTATATTACGGTAAGATTCACAAAAAGCGGACTCTGTTAAAACTGTTTTTTTTTAAACCGACGCACGTCGCATAGTAGACCCACATTTATTGAGAACAAGTAGGGCGAAAAATTTATTGAAGTTATTTACCTCTGAGCTTATTATATGCTAAATAGGTAACAAATAATGGAAAATTTATTGATGCATTGTTAATACATTTTAATGAAGAAATAATAAAATATTTATTTATGTATTAAATTGTGGTTGGCTAATGTAACCAAATACTATGTCAGTTAATATAAACTAAATTAATTGTCTATTTTCTGAAGACTAAATAGTGGTGGGTTAATAAAACACAATATTAAAGAATTTGATACAATTTTGTTCTTTTCCTGTTCTGGAAAGTTGACTGGAAAGTTTTTGGCTAAAAATTGATCTAATCGAAAATACACCCTTGATATCTGAAAGCACTTTGAAAGTAACAAATTCTGACATTATAATTTTTACTTTAGTGTTAATAGCTACCGAGATATCGCTGTTAATGCTAACGTTAAATTAACGTTAGCAGTTTTTAGTTTTCTCGATAATGGTTCGAGCTACAAAATTAATTTTGGTGGTATCAAATAATAAAGAGAACGTACCAACATGTCCAATGATATTTTCTGTACTTTGCTGAATGTGGTTTTATTATTACACCGTTAAAGTTCTTCAGATATTGACTGGAAAGTTTTTGGCTAAAAATTGGTCTAATCAAAAATACACCTTGACATCTGAATGCACTTTGAAAGTAACAAATTCTGACACTATAATTTTTATTTTAGCGTTAATAGCTACCGGGATATCGCTGTTACTGCTAACGTTAGATTAATGTTAGCAGTTTTTAGTTTTCTCGAAAATGGTTCGAGCTACAAAATTAATTTTAGTGGTACAAAATAGCAACAAAAAAGTAACAAAATGTCCAATAGTTTTTTTTATATTTTGCTGAATGTGGTTTTATTATTATACCTTTAAAGTTCTTTAAATATTGACCGAAATTTTTTTGACTAAAATTGGTCTAATCAAAAATACATCATTAGCATCTGAAAGTATTTTGAAAGTAACAAATTCTGACACCAGACTTTTTATTTTAGCATTAATAGCTACTGAGATATCGCGGTCATTGCTAAATTAATTTTAGTGGTACAAAATAGCAACATAAAAGTAACAAAATGTTCAATAGTTTTTTTTGCATTTTGCTAAAAATGGTTTGCTAACATTATATACGTACACAACATCGACTTTTTAAAAATTGATTTTATCGATCTTTTTACTACGCCCCAACCAATTCAATGGCGTAAGTTTAACGTTAAAATACAGTGCAATTTATTAATTTCTTTCTATTTAATCAATCAATCACCTACATGTATTACATAATCAAGCAAAGTACTAATCTATTCACCATAATATTACAATAGAAATTAATAAGTGTAACTGTAACAATAATTTTGAAGTTAACTTGAGGATTCGGATTCGTGATCCGAAAAGAGGAATCGAATCCTGTGATTTGAATCATTTTTTTGTACAAAAAGGATCCGAACGTAGTACCCGTGATTTGAATCCTTCTCGATGATTCGGATTCGTGATTCGAATCCATTTTCAGAGGATTCGACACAGCTCTAGAAAACAATCTATAATACAATCATTGCTCTAAAAAACTCCAATTCTGTGGATGTGGATAACATAAGCTACAATATTCTGAAATCTGTCATTCATTTTGTTGTACAGTCATTTACCTATCTTATAAATCTTTCACTTGAAAGGGGTGTATTTCCAGAAATTTTAAAAACAGCTAAAATAGTACCATTGCATAAAAAAGGTGACTTACATTTGGTTGATAACTTTAGACCAATGTCGCTTCTATCCACATTGTCAAAAATATATGAACGCATATTATATAATAGAATTATTCATTTTATATCTCGCTTTAATATTTTAAACCTACAACAGCATGGTTTCAGAAGAGGAAAATCTACCACATCAGCCATTTTTGACTTGTTAAATGTTATTTATGAAAATATGGACGACAATAAGAAAACCGTTGGTTTATTCATGGACTTAAGTAAGGCTTTTGATTTGGTAGATCACGCCCTCCTATTTAAAAAAATGGAAGCATACGGTTTGCGGGGTAAAGTCAATGAATTATTAAAGTCGTATTTGGTGGGTCGCAAGCAACTAGTAGAAATTAACAATATAAAATCACATACCGTGGAAATTAAATACGGTGTTCCGCAAGTATCAGTTTTGGGACAATTGTTGTTTCTAATTTTTGTGAACGACTTACCAAATATTAGTTGTTATCAGTCAAATATAATTATGTTCGCCGATGATAATAGCTGCCTATGTAGTGATGATAATGTTGTGAACGAGGTAAAAGAAACGCAGGTGATGCTGAATAAATTTATTTTACGGTTTAATTCAAACAGGCAATTTTTAAATAGTAATAAAATGGTATTCATTCACTTTACACCAAGACTACAACAAATCAATGAAAGTTACCTTTTGAAATGCAATGGGAAAAGTATAGAGCAGGTCAGTGAAACAAAATTTCTAGGTTTATATACAGATAACAGGCTCAGCTGGGAACCCCATATAGATGTACTGTGCAAGAAAATGTCGATCTGTTTTGCTTTTTACAGACTAAAACAGGTTGGCAATACACATATTATGATGTCGTACTATTATGCAGCAATGTATTCAAGATTAAAATACGCCATCATATTTTGGGGTTGTTCTCAGTATAGTATCAGATTATTCAGACTTCAAAAGCGAGCTGTTAGATGTATTGCAAATGTTCCTCAACTTACGTCCTGCAGACTTATATTTAGAGAGCTAAAGATACTTACTTTGCCGTGTATACGTAATTGTAATCATGGAAATTTTATTATTTGTTAAACTTAACTATGACAGATTTATGAAAAACAATCATTATCATACATATAACACCAGGAGAGGTCAGGATTTGTGTTTACCAATTCATACTTTGGCTTTTTTGAAAAAAATGCTGCATATATTGGTATACAACTATTGAATAAGTTACCTGAGAACAAAATATATTGAAAATATACATTCCTTTAAAAAAAATTCGGATGTTGCTGGTAAAAAAAGTGTTTTCTGGTGTATCAGAATATTTAAACGAAAGTAATTTAGTTGTATGGTTATTTTTTTTTTTTTTTTTTTTTTTTTTTACAAAAAACCAGTCACCCTACTCTGTGGCTCCGACCCTCACAGAGGGGAGCTGGTAATACCAATAGCCACTCCCCACGCCCGTGGGGTGAGTGACTACCGGGTCCGCGAATCGTGTGCCCTGAGTAGACGTAATGAACCGAGGATGACAGCCTTCTGCATTTTGCCGGCTAAGATCTCTGCCGAATCTCGGCATGCCGGTATGATCTTTAGTTCTGAAAGCAGCGTCTGTCTCATTCCACCGAGGGCTCCTATAATCAGTACCACTATTTTAACAGAATGGCCTGGATAAAGCCTGCGGAGTTCGAAGAGCAAATCTCGATATTTTGTCCGTTTTTCCTCCTCTTTCAAGACAATGTTGCTCTCAGCGGGAGCTGAGAATTCCACGACATACATTGTCTTGAGTTGGTGGTCGAGGAGTACTATGTCAGGCTTGTTGGCTTGTATTTGCCTGACGGTGGGAAACGAGTAATTCCAATAAATTAGGCACTTCTCATTCCCCACAACGGACTCAATATCCCCCGGAACGTAAGGCAGCACTGGTATTTCGTCTATCCCATACGAGTGCCTTAGATGATAGTAAAGCACTCGTAATGCTGCGTTGTGTCTATGAATATAGGCCGAGACTGCGTATGTCGGGCAAGCCGACAGTAAGTGCATTACAGTCTCCGGCGCCCTGCGGCAGGCCCTGCAGCTGACATCAGGGACCTCCATACCCATGACACGACGTCGATAGACGAGAGTGTTAAATACACCATCCTGGCAAGCCATTATGAATCCCTCGGTCTCAGACTTCAGCCCAGCTGACCTTAAGAAGGCGAAGGTCAGCCTTTCGGATAAGCCGAGGTCTTCTATATTTTTATAGAAGATCCCGTGCAATGGCTTATCCTTATGGAGCTGCAGAAGGATGTTGTGTTCTGCAGCTCTAATGTGGGCTTTTAGTCGAACGGGTTCCAACTCGGTGACAGAGTCGGGGTTTACCCGCTCGACGTCGAAGATGAGACCAAGTTCATCGGCTGCTCTCCGTGCTGCCTTAAAGAGAAAAGCTCCTACCTCGGCATTTTCATGGTCTCGGACCATGCAGAGGAGGGGATCCGAACTCCTGATGACCTTACATGCTCCCTCCAGAACCATCCTGCTATGGAGACTCTCCAAGCTCAAGAGTCCACGGCCTCCCCGATGTCGTGGGAGATATAACCGTGGAACGGACGATTTAGGATGCAAGCTCCTATTGAGATGCATCTTCTTGCGGGTTACTACATCGAGTTGACGCAGCTCTTCTCTAGTCCACTTCACTACTCCGAAAGAGTAGAGAAGGATCGGAACGGCAAGCATATTTGTAGCAGACACCTTGTTCTTCCCCGACAGTTCTGAAGACCAGATCTGTCGGAGTAGGTGCTGATACTTGCCGCGGAGAGCGTTTTTCACTACACTCACTTCTTGGGTGGAGCGTTGCTCGACACCCAAGTAAGTGTACGACTCTCCGGCATCTAGATGATGTAAGATGCTTCCGTCCACGAGCTGCGCGTCCTCTCCATAGTCACCGCATCGTCCTCTCTTGAGATGGATCAGTGCGCATTTGTCCAACCCGAACTGCATACCGACAGCCTGCGTATACTCCTGTACCACCCTAAGGGACTGTTGGAGATCCCTCTCTCCAGAGGCATAAAGTTTAAGGTCATCCATATAAAATAGATGGGTGACCTTATGCCTCCTGTCGCCGGGGGTACCGCAGTTGTAGCCACGGGTTTTCCGGAGCGAGACGGATAATGGCAGTAGTGAGATGCAAAACAGAAGGGGGCTGAGGGAATCTCCCTGAAATACTCCTCTTCTGAATGTTACCGACTCTGTTTGGACTCTATCGTTACCCGATGTTATGGTAAAGCGAGTCCTCCAGAGCGGCATCAGTTCTTCAATACATCTCACTACGGGACCGGGTACCACAAGACATCGGAGCAAGTGAACAATGAGCTCATGCGATGTCATGTCGAATGCCTTGCGGTAGTCGATCCAGGCCATAGAGAGGTTCCGCTTATACTGCATGGAGTCCTGCGTGACACATCTGTCAATCAACAGGTTCTCCTTGCAGCCAGCGACACCTCTCTGCGACCCTCGTTGCTCATATATCCGTTCGTAAACCGGTTCAACTGCGTGGAGCACCCGCATGTACAAAATGCGTGTAAACACTTTGTAACATGCGTTTAGACAGGTTATCGGTCTGTAATTCTTTGGGTTGGACAAATCTCCGTTCTTGGGGATCAGCACTGTCCGCCCCTCAACAACCCAAGAAGGGATTTGCTGCTCCCCATTTAACCAGGAATTAAATATTCTGGCCAAATGGTGGTGGGTGCTCGATAACTTTTTCCACCAAAAGTTATTTATCCCATCGGGACCTGGAGCAGCAAAGTTCTTAGAGCCATCAAGAGCCCTACGAACCTCTTCTGGGGTTATTGGTTCGCACACTTCCTGTGGTTGCTGAAGCCTTTGACAAAAGGCTTCAAAGTGTGCAAGGGCAGGAGAATCTCGGTTGAGTGGAAGCCTCTCCTCGTACAGCGTTTTCCAGAAGTTCTCCACCTGATCTGCAGTCGGCGGATTGTCTACAACACGCGGAGGCGGTATGGTTATTTTTTTTTTTTTTTTTTTTTTTTTTTACAAAAAACCAGTCACCCTACTCTGTGGCTCCGACCCTCACAGAGGGGAGCTGGTAATACCAATAGCCACTCCCCACGCCCGTGGGGTGAGTGACTACCGGGTCCGCGAATCGTGTGCCCTGAGTAGACGTAATGAACCGAGGATGACAGCCTTCTGCATTCTGCCGGCTAAGATCTCTGCCGAATTAATTATTGTTAAATGTACTGTGTACTTTTTAAAATTGTACGTTTATTAATTATTTACTTCTTTATTGTGCATGTACATGTCCCATTTTGACTTGTATTATACCTTTACTTGAAAGGTCTTTAAATCAATAAATTATTATTATTATTATTATTATTATTATTATTTATTCAAAAAATTTTGATTACGGACGAAACGAAGTTTACACGGGATGGTATTGTCAACTTTCACAACAATCACATATAGACAGAAGAAAATCCTCATGCTTTCTTCGAGTTCAGGCACCAAGAAAAAAATTCCATCAACGTTTCGGCAGCTATACTTGGCACAGATTATTAGGACCATTTGTTTTGCCTAATAGATTGGATGGGTTAAATTATCTAGATATTTTAAGAAACAATTTAAGAGATCCCTTTGTGGGTGCGTCGTATGAAGGACAATATGGTTCATGTACGATGGTGCGCCTCCCCATTTTAGAAGAGTTGTTTGGAATTATTTAAGTGCAGCTTATCTCAATAGAACGATTTGCAGAAACGGATCAGTGGCTTGGCCCCCTCGATCCCCCACCTAAATGCTTTTGACTATTTTATCCTTTGGTTATTTAAAAAGCCTTGTCTATTTAACTCCTGTGACAAATCTTGAAGTGTTACGTGAACATGTAGCAACGGGATGCGAAATTATTAGGAACGTGCCAGAATTTTTCAACGGTTCTATGCTTCAATAAATCGTCATCTAGCAGCTTGTGTGGAAATGAATGGCGCCCGTTTTGAACGTTTAATTTAATTTGTTAACTTTTAAAACTTGTTGAGTACTTTAATTCTCCTATTAGTTTATTCAAGAGAACGATAAATGCAATTTCAGTACTTTGTTCTTTTTTATTGATATGTTGACACCCTATTGGTACTTCTCTGTGTCATATAATACAGATTTGTTATTTTATAAAGTTGACTGCCTGTGGTTTTTATTCTTGTTAAATTATGCAGAAGAGCGAGAAATCATTGTCCTTATTTTTGAATCCTACTCCATGCATGCGTTTCTTTAGGCTCAAGAAGACTGGAAAAATTCTTTTAGGTTCATGTTTCTCGAAACCGGTTGCTCCTATAGTGTTTTTTGTGTATTTATAGTCAAGGAATCATATTCGGATGAGACAATCACAGAAAACTCACATTAAAAAGATTTTGAGGGAGAAGTCAGTCCCCCTTCCCAATTTTGTGCACCCTTGATAGAATTTACCCGTGGTAGTCGAGGTCAGGAGTCAGAAGGGATACATTTTTTTACCAGAGCGCCAATCTAGAGACCGACCCCCCGTTTTTGAGGTCGCTGAACATGATGGTGGGAGTCCCACAATTTTTTACTCGGCAACCCCTTCAAATTGGCCAAAAACCACCCCCAAAGTACCCTTTTCCGTGAACCCGTTTATTTTCCCCAGTTTTCCACCAAGTGTTATTCCCTCGAGTAGAACGGAATGTCCCTCGAGAGATTTGACCTCAGCCACCCCTACATCAGGTTTCCACTCCTCTATGGGATTGGAAAATTGATATGTTTTTGTGAAAAAAAAATTGATATTATTCAGGAGGTGTTTCTGTGAGGAAGGTGATAGGTGATCAGAGTTGTCAGTTACATCATCCCCGGGAATTGTTTTTACCCTTCAAAGGGGTGGTGGGGGGTCCCACAATTTTTTACTCAGTAACCCCTTCAAATTGTCCAAAAACCACCCCCAAAGTACCCTTTTCCGTGAATCCGTTTATTTTTCACAGTTTACCACTAAGTGTTATTCCCTCGAGTAGAACGGAAGGTCCCTCGAGAGATTTGACCTCAGCCACCCCTACATCAGGCTTCCACCCCTCTAGGGGGTTGGAAAATTGATGTTTTTGTGAAAAAAAAATTGATATTTTTCAAGAGGTGTTTCTGTGAGGAAGGTGACAGGTGACTAGGGTTGTCAGTTACATCATCCCCGGGGATTGTTTTTACCCTTTAGAGGGGTGGTGGGGGTCCCACAATTTTTTACTCGGCAACTCCTTCAAATTGTCTAAAAACCACCCCCAAAGTACCCTTTTCCGTGAACCCGTTTATTTTCCGCAGTTTTCCACCAAGTGTTATTCCCTCGAGTAGAACGGAAGGTTCCTCGAGAGATTTGACCTCAGTCACCCCTACACCAGGCGTCAACCCTTCCAGGGGGTTGGAAAATTGATGTTTTTGTAAAAAAAATAATATTTTGTAGGAGGCGTTTCATTGAGGAAGGTGGTACGCCTACTACTAAATATTTTTTTCCCACCTCTTCCAAGGATGAAAACAACCCCCGGGGTTGACTATACAACTTGGTCACCTGCCACCTTCCTTATAGAAACACCTCCTACAAAATT
Source organism: Leptura quadrifasciata (assembly GCA_963675555.1). Classification (NCBI taxonomy): domain Eukaryota; kingdom Metazoa; phylum Arthropoda; class Insecta; order Coleoptera; family Cerambycidae; genus Leptura; species Leptura quadrifasciata. The sequence continues at coordinate 66,429,204 of OY776681.1, forward strand.
ATAATTTCTCTTCCAAAAAAAAATCAAATATCCATCCCTTTGAAGGGCGAAAATAACCCCCGGTGATGGTTACACAATCCTGGTCACCTACCACCTTCTTCCTCAAAGAAACAAATCAAACAAAATATAATTTTTCCAAAGAAAATAAAAATTTCCACCCCTTTGAAGGGTGACAACAGCCCCGGGAATGGTTACATAACCGTGGTCACCTGCCACCTTCCTCACAGAAACACCTCCTGTAAAATATCGATTTTTTTTCCACATAAAAAAATTTCAATTTTCCAACCCAGTAGAGGGGTGGAGGCCTGGTCAAATCCCTCCAGGGACTTTCCGTTCTACTTGAGGGAATAACAGTTAGACGAAAAACACATAAAAGAGCACTTTGGGGGTGGTTTTTGGCCAATTTGAGAGGAAAAAATGTGGGACTGCCACCATCCTCTTCAGCGACCTCGAAAACGGGGAGCTCTCTAGATTGGCGCTCTATCAAAAAAAGCAAAAACTCCTGACTATGGTGGATAACATTAGATAATGGCCTTTATTGATATCAAATTACGTACAAAAAATAGTCTCTGTAGCTCAAAGAGTTCCTGAGATATTAAATAAAATGTCAATTGTGGGTGCTCTCTTCTGAGACCCGCAGCGCCCGCCATTAGGAGGGATTTTCAAACCTATATTTATATCACCTTTTTTTCATATTTTTTTAAGTAGAATCATCCCTAGAAATTAATGACTGCATACCTGAAACATCCTGTACAATTAAACACAAGGCCCTTATGTTGAATAACTCAAGCTAAGTGCTATGTCGAGGAATTATGCCACTTACGGTATCTATAACTGTAAGAGTGCTTTTCTAGATAATTAAATTAGTTATCTGAAAAAAAGACCTCAACGAAAGGAATTTACAGAAAAAATCTCTTGCGGATATCTAATAAAACAAAGTATTTTCAGAGATAAATGATAATAAATATATTTATTTATCCCGTGTATATAACTTCTGTTAGGTACAGGGTTATAATTTATTATATAAAAGATGGCCTAAAATCCTTTATTATAGCTATTATTGGAGATAGAAATTTCTAATGAAAGTGTCCGTTTAACATGTTAACTGAAACACAGTGTCATGCAGAAGCGGGGGTAGAAAAAGTTATAATATTTTTAAAGGAACGTCCTGCGTGTATTGTTAAATTTTTGGATCATTCATTTTTTTCCCTAATTTCAAATATGTAAAATATGGCAGCCCTATCTTTAATCGTCTTCGAGTTATTGAAGATTCAAAATCGAAAATTATTATTATATCACATCTATTTCAAATATTTAATAAAAAACATATGGTATTAACAGAACCACAACAAATATAATAAATAAATTATGGTAGAATCCATCTCCCGGCCAGTGGAAATACGAGCTGGTGAACTTATGATGCAAGTAGAATTACAACTGCCAAAAGTTTTTTCTTTAGGTTGGGGCGTGTAAACATGTAATACTATTATTATCCAATTATTGCAGTTTTTACAACCCTTTAAAGGAGAACTCCGCAACATCGATGAATGAAAACCCCCAACATAGAAGAGGTCTGGGATTTCCCGCCCTCTATTATTGGAATCACCCGGATGGCTAATACTAATCTTGGATGAGCACCACTCGTTGTTCTCGTTGTCTTGTAAGCTGACTCAGCTGATTAGGTCTTTCATTTGGGCGGCGCGATGCCTGCAGTGGGCTGGGTGTTGATATGTGCAGTCTTCTCGCATCTTCTTCATCCTCACTGTCCAATATTGTGATCACAGATACGACAGGCGAAGGTGTGTCGTCAATCGTTATAACGTGCTGCTTGTCATGGTGATGATGTACCACTTGTGTGTGGATATCTTGCGAGGTTACCTGAAAACATATATCGATGAGTACAATTCTAACAGAGGAGAATATATTTGAATTATATTTCAACTTTTGCGGGTGCAAAATACTTACTTGCTGATGCAGGTGGACGTGTTGTTGCATGTGCTTCCAGTGCCAGTTGCCATTAATATTAGGGGTGTGATTCCTCCTATCAGTACTGCCACTGTAATTCACTTGTTCGGACGGGGAATTGCCTCTTTTGAAGCGCTTCTCAACCGGACTGAGTTGTATCTGTGGAGAATAAGAAGTATTTTAGCAATTCTGTCATATTTCATTAGTTAAAACAAGCAAAAGCTACGGTTGGAATTTGATACGTTTTAATTTCTAACATCCGTCAAGAGGAGTTTTTCAATTGGCGGGGAAATTTGTAAATGTGTCTGTTGATTAAGTAATTAAGAGACACATTTATCAACCGAAAGAATACAAGTGTATTCTTACATTATACATTCAGTACTGACAGAGAGAAATTAAATAAACATTTGCAACAAAATATGATTTCTTGAGTAGCCTCGACCTCAATAAACGTTATTATTATCACTATTATTATTAACTTACCAATCCGTCGTAATCGCCTCGTTTTCTCACTAGCCCCTGCACTTGATTCGGAAACTGATTACTTGTATTAGACGTTACATTACCGTTAGAGCTCGTTACGCAATTGGCTACCGTTGAAGGAATATCTTGGGTGACCTGGTGATGGTCCATAGTGGTTGGGTTACCGCAGTAACATACCTAAAGAAGAAAAAACGATAAGCATATAATATATTTTTTATTAAAATAAAACCACTTACATCCAGCATGATCTGTGTGCTAGCATTCGCGTTGTTGCAATGCGCGTAATCAATCAAATGTGTCAATCTTACAAATGGATGATTAAGGGCCTCTCCGGGAGTCAATCGTCTCTCCTGAAATTAGAAAAACAGTTATAAAATGTTGCAAGAAAAATCACAGAACTGCGCGAGGAATAGAGTTATAGGAAATATTGTTACCTGGTCCATGGACAACATTCTTATCAAGATGTCGATAAACTCTATACTGTCGACTTTCTCGGCCTTTAGTTGATCTCCTTCCAAATCTGCCGGTACATTTATATCACCGATGTCGTGCAAACAATGGAAAGTGTACTCTCTATTTTCCACTGATTTAATGCCAGTCTCGGCTTCGTACTCTGTCTGTGCTATTTGTGTCCACGCAGAAGAAATTTTTTGTTTTACAGGCGTTCCTAAGTATGTGGTCTGTTGGCAAACCTGAAATATCAATTTTAACAATGTTACTAAATTTATATCTAGTTTACGCTTCCTGTGATCCAGAGAATTTGTGGATTTCTTACCTTGTATCTGGCTAATGTATCTAATTTGGTCATATTCCGACGAGCCAGGGTACAAATGACAACCGAGGAAGAGCTCGGCAGTAACGCACCCCAGCGACCACATGTCAATGGCCTCGTCGAAAGGCAGCCCCAAGATGATCTCTGGCGCCCTGTAATACCGGGTTTGAATATATGAGTTAACCTTAGCCTTGCCTGCATAGGTCGCACTACCAAAGTCAATAATTTTGACCCTATAGGGCTGCCGAACTGGATCGACTACCATTATATTTTCAGGTTTTAGATCAGTGTGGATCAGTCCCAATTGCTGGAAAGAGAGAGAATCTTACTATAATTTTCGATATCTAAATTATGCTATTAATGAGAATTGTGTGGTGTCTTTCAAAGTTAATGTTTTGTCATATTTTATCAAAGAATATACATTTATAACTCACAATAATAAATAGTAATTGACCTAATAATGCAAAACAGAATTAATAATTTATTTGTCGACATTATTTACTTTATTTGTTCGGAGAAGCACGGAGTGCAATCTGAGCATTTTCATAATTGTCTTATTTAGATCGACATCCTGGCGGATTTTAGTATTAGCTATCCACTCAACCAGGATACGTACCCACAGAAAATGACAGAACGACGATTGCCTACGACATTGTCACCTACCGCAGCTGAGACTCGAACTCAGGAGTGGTAGAGTGTTGCCTCTTACACAACTGCGTTTAGTCTCTGCTACTCGTAAGAGTTAAGCCTATGAGCCGGAATAAGAACAAGTTAATAACCATTTGGCTGATTATGTATAAATAAATATTTCAACAAATGACAATTATTGGAATCGTTTTTAAATCATCAAATTATGTTAGTACAGAAAAGAAATGAATTCTATTGCACGCGTCTTAGTAATTGTAGATATAAAATAAAATTTATTATTGAGTCATTAGATATCATTTTACAAGTCGCATATAGTTACAAATCATACAAAATAATCAGTATAAAGAGAAAAACTCACCTTCAGTTTTAGTAAAGCAGCTAATAGCTGCTGTAACATTGGCCTGATGTACTTGAGAGGTAGAGTGTTAAATTCGTTCTGTTTAAGAAAGTCATACAAGCTCAGTTCGAGTATTTCGAATACAAGACATATGTGTTCTCTATATTTGAAATGCTCGTACATCCTAACAAAATTGAACTCATCAGCATTTTCCTGGCTTAATCTGGAAAGGATGTCTACTTCAATTTGACCCTGTAAAAAAAATATAAGAATAAATATGTCCCCCATATATGTAATACGATGACAAGACAACTACAATATAAAAAGTAAATATGAAAGATCACACCCAACTTAAAGTTGATCGTTTGACAACCTATGTAGTTTTTTAAACACCCCGTCTTTAACTCTATTGTAACCAAAATGACTCACCTGTCTGATAAAATAGGGATGATCCTTTAAAATCTTGATAGCCACAATTTCATTCGTGCCCTTATTCCTGCACTTGACAACTTTTCCGAAAGATCCGCGGCCAAGGAATTTCAGCACTTCATACTGGTTTCTCGTAGAATGCAGTACTTCATGATGCACCAACTGATAAGCTCCTTCAGTACTTGAAGTCGAGTCCGAGGAATCTATAACATAGTAATTACAGTGTACGCTCTTTACGGTCCATGAGACGCTTGGTTTGACCGCTGCATGTTTAGCACATAAGACATGTAGTATATTTAGAATACAGGGCAATGGTCCGCCAGAGTCTTATGGTAAACTTTAGAAAGGATTGTGTGAATATGGACCTCTATCTTTATTTAGCAAACATTTATAGGTGTATTAGTCTTTTACGAAACTATGACTTGAAATATATAAATACTTCCTCTGCATTTATAAAGCTCTTTGTAATTAATTTAAATTAATTAAAACATGAGCTAGAAATATGGCAGAAATAGTTCTTGTTCATCTTGTACAAATTATAATGTAATGTCGTTTTCTTCAGTATCACTCTGAATTTCCAGATTCAGAAGGAAACACTAAGTAAAATAGGTGTATGTATCGGTCATATTCTTCGAATATAGACGAAAAAGAATGTGCGTTGATCCGTGTCTTTTTTCCTGCCGAGCTTATTAAATGCACGACAAAGTCCGCGATAAGATACTTGAGGCCTCAGGCATTTGACAATCGCGGAAGATACGGAAAATCAATACACAGATCATCAGTTAAACCAAAATTAAACTGCAACTTGTGGAATAGTATATCACTATATCACTTTACTTTGGAATAATTCCCAGAGGCCTAACGCACATGTTATTTCAATAGTTATAAATAAAATGTAAAGATAATTTAAATGTGCCTCTTCGAATGTTCCCGATAATATTAGGTTTTTGGCAAAATAGGTTTTATACAAAATTAAAGCTCCTCATTTTTCGAAATGGCCACAATGATTGGAGATTCCTTGTGCATATCGTTGGAATAAGTTACCATAATTAAAGACAACAAGCATATTCAATTCGACTCTGTAGTTGTTACCACTTCTGTCCTTATTTTAACTTTAATTTTTTTAATGCAATGTACATCATCGTAACTTATTTAAATTCCAAGGAGACAATTTAGCTAACCGGTCTATCATATCTAAAAGAAATTACATTATCTCTATCTCCAAGAAAATGTAGTATTCAATGTTAATAACTGATGTTTAACCATTTGTTGTTTATTACCTTATCGGATTCTAATCTTTATAAATGCAAAATTAGATCCCGGTTAGTATGATTTATGAAAAGACTTAAGGAATTGACTCGGAAAACAAACCTATTAGAAACCCGATTTCGCATATTTTTTTATGCTTATGAAACTTCAAGACTGACTGTAATGTTAATTTTAAGTTATGTGTTTAGTCAGTGCAATCATTTTATAAGCGAGTTAAGTGTCTCAACAAATAAAATTCTTTTTCTAATTTTGACATATAAAGTGACACTTTTTAAAACTGATTGACATTATGAAACGTCTTACTTTTTGTAACTAGTTGCATAAAGTAAAATTTTATGCAATTGGTGACGAAAAATGTATTTCAAAATTAGTGACAAAAAGAATTATTCTATTTATTAAACTGTTATAATACAAGTTAAAAACATAAATTATAAATTAATTAATTATTATAAATATTGATAACACAATTATTGCAATTATTCAAATTAATTCCCGACGACATATTTTTTTCATTGCTCGAACTTGCTGTTATTTGGGAAGTGGCGCACATTGCTTTAGATGTTTCACCAAATATTTCTTGCGCTATAAGTTTCTTATTATTCATAGAATTTTCGACATATCCCTCCGCAACAGAGCTAGATTTCCAACCTCCGTGCCTCTTTAATTTTAAAATATCAGCGCCACTGTCTGCTAGAAAAGTGGCAGAGCTTCTTCTAAAGCAGTGGCCAGTATATAGAACAGGGTTTGAAAGACGAAGAAATTGTGCAATAACTTTTGGCAGACTGCTAAATGTGTTAATTCCAACAGGATTTCTGGTACATTTTCCATTCGCATATTTTACAAAAAATCTGTTGTGTTTAAGAACCTGGAGACGCAACTTAATATATTTTCTTAATATTTCAACAAGATTCGTATTTTCAATGTCTCCAGTGGTAATTGCAAACTGCCGTATAACTTTTGTTTTTGAAGGTGGGATATCAACATGAAAATAGCTTCCTTCGTCTATAACATTTTCAACTGGAAGAAATGTTAATTCTGCTTTTCTGCATGCTCCTGCCATTCCAATTATCATTGCAACCTTAGCCATTAAGTATCCTTTGTCATCAGCTTCCACTAAAAATTTGGCAAAATCTTCTTTAATAAAAACTTTTGACTTTTTAGCACTGTACCCGTCCGCTTGACTTTTAATATATGCTACCAAATTTGTATATTTTTTAATATCAATATTCCTTTTCAGATTTAGTTCAGACCTTAACATTGAGTAAAGTGTCCATAATGTGGAAACTTTTAGATCTTTCTTACCCTCAAAATACAGCTGCCTTGGAAGTAATGCTAGGGCTGCCAACGCTTCCAGCCTGGATTAAGAAGGAAGCCATGGCGGCCCATCTAAGAATGCGAGACTCAGGCAGCTGGCGGTGCAGTGGAAGGACAGAGGGTCATGCAGCCATCGCCAGATTGGCGGAGGCGGAGATTCCGATCTCCGCCCTTAAGGTGAGGGAAGCAACCGACCGCTTGAGAATAGAGAGAAAGTACACTCTAACCCTACCTAGTAGGGAAGAGTGGGCAGAAGGAAAGATTAACTTCCCCCCGAACTCCCTGGTGTGCTACACAGATGGTTCCCTTCTAGTAGATGGACAGAGGCAGTCATCGGGGGCAGGAATATTCCTGGAAGGCAGGGAAGTACAGGAGAGCTTTGCTCTAGGATCGTACACTACTGTCTTTCAGGCAGAGGTATATGCCATCCTAAAAGTGGCACATAATGAAGAAACGAGGAACGGTACGGAACAAAATATCTGTATCTGTTCAGACAGCCAGGCAGCACTTCGGGCGGTCTGCTCTCCTAGGACGAGGTCCCCCCTCGTCCAGGAGTGCGGAGATGCTCTAGAGGAACTTGCCAGGCACAAGGAAGTGAGCCTGATATGGGTTCCGGGACATACTGGGGTCCCAGGAAACGAGAGAGCCGATGAATTGGCTAGGCTCGGGGCCAGGAAGCCCTGTCTAGGCCCGGAGCCCATGTTGGGAATTACAAGGAAACATGTCGCTACGGCCCTTAACGAGTGGGCACAAGCAACATTGAGGGAACATTGGAGGCTGAGCAGCGGCTGCAGACAGGCTCGAGACTTCGTAACGGGGCCGAACAAGTCAAGGGCGGCCTGGTTGCTAGGTAGAAGCCGGAGGACCCTGAACCAACTGGTCGGAGTCCTAACTGGTCACTGCAGGCTCAGAAGACACATATCGCTGATAGGGGTTGAGGCAGATTCCACTTGCCCAAGATGCGGAAGTGATGAAGAAACATCGTTTCACTTCTTGGGACAATGTGAAGCGTTCGGGCGCCTGAGGTATGAACTCTTCGGCGCCACAACGCTCCCAAAAGAGGAAATGGACTCTCTCGAATGGAAACATGTCCTGACCTTCATTGGAAGATCAGGAAGGTTTCAAGAGGGAGTAGGAGGCCGAGTGGAAGTGAATGGCTGAGGGGACGTCAGGGGGTAGGTAAAAAGGGCCCATTTGTGGCCTACTTGCCAGGCTCTAGGCCTCCCCCAATAATTACTACTACTACCCTCAAAATATGCAAGTAAAACTTTCTCATTAACATGTTTAATTTTCTTCTCATCACACCACGTAACAATTTTTTCGTATGCCAAATCATAAACTGCCTTTGACTTTTTGGGAATTACTGATAATAGGGCATTACCTGCTGCCTCTTCAATATCGCTTGGTAGCTCTTCAGAACTTGAATTACTCATTTTTAAAAAATAAAACTAAAAATATATCAATCTCACTAAAAACCTTCCGTCTAGACTTTTTTACAAAATGTCAAACTGACAACTAACATGAAGTAACAGCAACAAACTAAATTTATGTTTTCCAAATTTTTATCAATTATATTAAATTTAATTTTTTTATTACTTTCTTCAAAATTAGAAAAAATCTTGTATGCAATACGTTACGAAATGAAATTTTGTGTAACTTGTGAATTTTTGCGAAACTCACTTCGTTCGTACCGCAAAAATCTCACGCGTTACACAAAATTAGGCATTTCGTAACTGATGGCATAAATAGCTATTTAGTAATTCCATGAGAAAAACACTTTTTTTGGCTAATAACTTTTATCCTTCTACTCTTACTACTTATTGTGCCTATACGCTTAACTTAAATTCTAACACATTAAGTATACTTTCTACCACAACATATTAGAATTTTTGCTTGCTACTTGACAGTTACTCCATAAAGTGAAGAAGAAATAATAAATCTTTTGTGTGATATAGTACTATTTACTTAATATCACTGACTTATCAAAAATTCAACATATTGAAAATATGCACACAACAAATGATCAAGAGAAACCCAACAACCCACTGGCAATGAATAAAGATAACAAAAATTGGAATCATGGGGAATTACTTTTCTTAAATTCGAAAGAGTAACTTTCTAACTAATTTGAGATCGGAAATAACGTCCCACAACAACAGATCTGTCAATAATAAAAATGACAGTTCCAACAAAATGGCTTTTGTCTAGTTTTTTACACGTACTATTTTTATTTATGAATACAATGCAACTGACCAACCTGTTCATCAGAGGCAAAATGCTAACATTGCATTCGGCGCCCGTCAATTAAGTTGGCAGCATCTCGGGATTGAAAATTAAAGTTAAGAATAAATCTGCAGTTAGTAGACACCAACTTGTTTGAGGAACGCGTCAACTGTTGTTAGTGTTGTAACACCAAACACTCCGACCCCCTATCGGAGCGTTGTGCTAAGAATATTTATAAGATTCCAAAATCATTGTACAATAGAAATTTGAAAACCCCTAACGCGACCCAGTTTGCCTACTCCAATATATTACGATGAAATGCTGCTAAAAGTTATAAAAAGTTTCGTCATTGCATTCTTTCTTACGTTTCGGCTGTTGGTTATTAGTTCTGGGAGTATTCCCTGTAGACGGCGTCGATTCTTGCTGGAAACAAAAGAAAGACACATTAGCAAATTTGCAATACAGCAAAAAATATTGAATATCGAAATATACAGCATCCTTAATAATGGTGATGAAAGTCAGATCCCAAATCAATTAACTAGTATAATAGACCGAAAAGATTTAACAGACATAAAAAATTTAACAAAAAAAGGTACAGTCTTTATAACTTATCGACAACATGCGCCGCGTAGTAAACAAATGTACTTTGATGGTAAGTGGAGCATCTTTGAATTTTTATTATACCAAAGATCGTTAGTTGTCTAAATCTTAATGAATATAAGTCGGAATAATTATTGAATCGTATTGTATTCACGTGAATGTTCACATAATCCATCATATTTATTTATCACCTGAACAAGCTTTCAAGTAAGAAAATTCTGTAATTGTTTTCCCCGATCACTCCTACATTACCCTCTCCTAACTGGACCTTCTAATTATCGTTTTATGTACCTAGATGCAGAGGTGGACTAAGAACATGTATTTATTTTTGGGTGCGTCAACAGATGCAATCTTACCGAATATTTGTGTTTTGTGTATCAATATAATATTATTAGAATAACAGTAAATATGTCATTTTTCAGGGCATGGAAAAATAGCAGCCGCCCTGTATTTAACTCAATATTTTCATATTAAGAAAAATGAACAAAAAAATTTCCTACGAAATTCTCTTAATAAATTTTACCTGCTACATTATAAAATACTTCTTTTTCTAGGCTAACTAGGCCTACATATCAAAATTCCAGTCCAACCCTGGATACAACAGCTGTCGGCATTCATTGATTACTTTTTATGACTGTTAAATCTTTTCTGTGTATTGTATATTATATAACGATGGTGGTAAATAAGCCGAGCTTAGGGGATGTCTCCAACCGCTTGAGAAAGGTAAAGGGCATTATTAACAGTATCATATACGGCTTTTTATTGGCAACGGTGAAATAACGCGTAAAAGCAAAAAAAGCATTCTTAAATAAGAATAGCATTCCTATTTGAACAACTTAGGGTTAATAGGGCGAATTCTATCCTTTCAGCTTTCACACGCACGGGGATGAGGCTCTATAACTCATCTTTGTGAAATGCAACATCTGGGCATAGTATTACTGTTTTACTTGTGGGGGAACTTTTAGAAAACGCGAGAAAAATATGCACGAACTTTTTCTGTTCTGTTCACTAGTACACTACGATGGAAAGCAAAAAAACCAAAAGTCCTTTTTCAAACCCAAAAAGGGCTTATTTTACTGGGGCATGACCTTTTGTATTTTCGATTATTTATCATACCTTATACAGGGTGTCCTGTAATAACGTGCAAAAATTTTTACTGTAGATTCCCTATCTAAAATTAAGACGGATTCTTCGTATAGAATTTTTCAAAATAATCCTTTTCTGTTCAGCTACACGCCCTTAAGGGGGTGAGCCAAGAAACGCTTTTTAATTTCTATCTCAAAATGACGTAATCGGAAAAATACGAAATTTGGCGCATATGGGTTAGTCATAAAAAAGCATCTAACGAAATTAGTTCATCCACCTAGCGTGTACAGAAAGGGGTGAAACTAACTACCCTTCTTTTGTAAATATCTTCCTGCCTGCAATTTTTTTTTTCAATTAAATAAATTAAAATTAAAATTAAATTACATCTGCCTATGTGATCAATCAAAAGAGATGAGCACAATTCTGTCCTGCTAAGCAAAACCCCCGTAAAATGAATGATTTTTTGTTAAAAATGGGTTAGAAACAATTTCATATAAATCATTTCAAGATGTACCTTTTTCAAGATGTCCACCGCCGATACATTGGATACAGCTGACACATTTGACACACGTGATGTATATGATACGGCATCGAAGCCTCTGCGAGTATCATCAATGGTTCTCAGAAGTCCAATAATTTCATCAGTTAGAGCATACATTTCTTCAACGGTCTGAAAAATAGACAACGATTATTAACAGGAACTGTAAAAGAAGATTTTGTTTTTGTTTTTTTCATATATTTACATCTAAACAGGACAAGACCATTTATAGGTTGGGAACAACTTGTACATAATACAGGAATTAAGCAAATTGAATAAGCCACATTTCAATGCAAATATGTAATGACAAGAACAGTTTAATCATTAGAAAGGGCAGGTAATTAAAGACCGTAGCTGGATTAGCATGGATAATTGCATCAGTTTGACTGACTATTCTTTCAGACATTCTTTTCTAAGTAAAAAAGTAGATGATTAAGGACCTCAATTTAGTTAACTCCAAACACCAGATATAAAAGACACATAAAATATAAAAATCACTGATATTCTTATTTTTTATCCTTCTGCGCCAAAGAGTGAAGGAAGTATTTTTAAAGCTACTCGAAGTATCAGTACCTAAACATATATTTTGTTTACTTCAGCGTACCATTTATCTTGAAAATAAGCTTCAAAATTATCGCAGTTAGATAAACGCATCGTTTTAATTTTTGTTTCTCAAATTAGTATAATATCTTTTATAAAAAGCCACGTTTAAGCAATATCTTAATTTTTGACAAAAAAGCTACTTGTAATATCCGGAACTCGGTTTTTCGAAATTTCCGGAAGAATGACCTGGGAGGAACACATGATCAAAAAATTACCGTCAATGGTATTGTTTGAATTTTTAGGAAATCTGAAAACGTGTATCACATGGACAGCAACAAAGCCTCCTCCTCCGATGTCAAATTTCAATTCGAATTTATTAAGAAACATGACCGCCTCGATCGCCCTCAGATATTACCCCTAGTTTTCCCTCTCTCCACGTCTCCCCGCACCTATTGGCAAACAGACAGCAAAAAGGCCAGTGAGAGACATTTTTGCAGCAGTATCACGGATTATAAATTAAGTACATGAAAATAGTGAAGAAAAATTTATCATGAAATTATGTGGTTAAATTCTCATGGCAAAAAATCTTGTAAAATGTTTCTAGATATGTGAAAATGATAAATTTTAAAATCCCTGGTTTAAAAATTGTATGATGGTACTAAATAAAGACACAGTACAGAACGCGTGCTATAGTAAAACACGGCAAATAAGACCAGCCGTGCGAAATTTGCGGTGATTATACTTAGCTGCTGTTAAGTACAGCATTTTTGTCTAGTACGACACCAATAAATTAGCTGTGTAATATTTTATGATAGTGGCCAAGTTGCTACTGGAAGGGATAAATTTAATATTATATAATGATCTTAATATCTTAATATCTTAAAATACGTAACGTTTCCCTATTAAAATATTTATAAGCATTTTACTTGGCAAAAAGTCAGTATAAGCAGCATATACCGTGATTTTATTTAGCAAGGTAATTTTGTATATTGTTTAGGGTACTGAGCAAAAACACAATTTAAATAATTCTATGCATATAATTAAAAAATGTTGTGTTTTAAATTTTAATTTTAAATTGTAATTTAAATTTATTTAAAATATATAATAAATCTACTTTTTACCAATTACGGGGGTTTTGCTTAGCAGGGCAGAATTATATTATTGTAAAACACTAAAAGTAGGCTGGTGTCGAATGAGTAACCGAGACGTGCCAAATTTCGATTTTTTCCGATAACGTTATTTTGAGATAGAAATTAAAAACCGTTTTAGGCACACACAAGAGGGTGTAGCTGGACAGGAAAGGGTTATTTTGAAAAGTTTTATACAAAGAACCCGTCTTAATTTTCGACAGAGAATCTACAGTTAAATTATTTGCACATTACTACGGAGTAATATGATAGTAAGAACAAAAAATTATTACTTTAAACCTGTCATCCCTACAGAGCTCGCTGAAAATTCATTATAATAGTGCAACATAGCAAAGTGCCTTGAGATTATCACTCATGAGAAACCAGAGGAGTTGAAATATAGATTTAAACGATAAAACCTCTAATACGTAGAAGAATAAGAATATCTGTTGATAACGCCTTAACCTAAAAGAAATCAATTTCTTGACCGTCTGGAACAATACATATTTCATATTACGTGGTAATCATTTTTTCCCACTTCCGGTTTGACCGGAAATGACCCCAACTTTTCATTTTTAATTGGAACACCCTGAAAAATTGTGAGTACAATGATGCCCCATAAGTGTCATTTCGACTCCATGAAAAAAATTTGACTTAAAATTGGAAAAAAAAAAACAAAAAAAATTAAAATAAGAAAAAAATGCTTTTAGGCACATCAACCGACTTCTTAGAACACCCGCTATTTTGTGGTAGTACTCTACCATTATGGATCCATTTGAAAAAATTGAGTTTTGATAAAAAAAACTGTTCAGGCCAAATTTGATGGCCCGCAAAATACACATTCTCAAATTTTTATGCTGGATTTGATTTTTCTGCACCCTAACCGAAAGTGGGAAAAAAATGACAGCTATGGCACAAAGTGTTTTCTTGGTCATATAATTTCATTTTAATATTCTTAAAAATAAGGACAAAAAGGAAGTCTACCATGATGATAGAAATATGTTTTAGAACCAGTAAAATTAGTTAATTTCATTAACTTCATTTGAATAAAAAATAGCAATTGTTTATAACTATCTGATTTTTCACATGCTCAATATGTTTTCAAATTTAAAAGCATAATTTTTCTCGATCTACATGATGGCACAATCAAACTTCGAAAATTTTCAGTGCTTGCTATAAACATAGAAAATTTTCAAAGTTGTTCAGTGTCTAATTTTAAAATATCTATTCCTCTGTCAATTTTTAACATATGAAACTTTTTTAAAATTTGTTATTTTGGTTATAAATCTATTAACAATAAAACATGGAATAATAATTATCGTAACTTTTTATATGGTTATTTCTTTTTTCTGTTCTAATTCTATATGCGTGAACATACTTGTAATAATTGGTATTTTACTAGTTCGTCCAAAAGTCTGTTAACTTTTATACTCAGGAAACATATATAAACTATATGTTGTGTGTATATATATTAATAATTATGTTTCAAGCATAATGTTTATCAGGGAAGACCAATATATATTTAAAATGAGTTAGAATTTGAGACAAAAAAATATTACAATTAAGCACTAAATTGTTATTTGCAGTAAGAAATTCAAATATTGGTTGAGCCATCTTGTAGACTGAGAAAAATAAAGATATTTAAAAGGAAAACGATGACAGAAATAATCGATGATTGACATAGAAACGTATTTGCTATGCAACATATTAAATTATTATAAATAAATAATTTTTTTCAATTTTAATAAAGGCCCTGGTGATTCGAAAAACCAAAACTGTTTTACAATAAGTCGACATTTACCAATAAATAACGGAAAGGTATTTGTCTAAACGATAATTTTTCCCCTACCAACAGGCTTATACTGAACATTATTTGGAATGTTGCCTCAAATTTCTCATCTGATAATTGTGACTTCAGATAATTTAATTTTCGCCCTAAAAATTAAATACGCTGACTTTTTCACCTAACATTAAAATTAGTAATATTTAAAAATCGAACTTACCGAGACCTCCTCTTGGCCCTCCAATATTTCTATTCCAACGTGCACGTGATTCATATAGGACGAGAAAGAACTCAAAGGAGAAGAATTTTCCTTAGTCTCTGCACGTGTATTTGCTGGACCGATAAAGCACAACTAAAGCTATCCAGGTCGAAAAATCTTTTACAGGTGAACAATAATTAAGGAGAGAATAGAAAGGGGTTGAACCGGATAGACCGCCTTAATCTCATTGGCCGCTCC
Source organism: Leptura quadrifasciata (assembly GCA_963675555.1). Lineage (NCBI taxonomy): Eukaryota > Metazoa > Arthropoda > Insecta > Coleoptera > Cerambycidae > Leptura > Leptura quadrifasciata. Next base: position 66,444,778 of record OY776681.1, read on the forward strand.
CCAAGAAGGGTAACCACGCCCACTACTTTCACCTTTACTGCATTTTTCGACATTGTGCGACAAGTGGATAATAATCAACAATATGGTCATTATTATTTTTTAAATTTCATCATTCAAAAGTTTCATTAAAACATTGTGGTCGGTTGGTACATAAAACCGTGTGCTACGGCCCTGTGTAGTTTGTGTAAGTGATTTAAAAATACGAGAAATACAAAAAACGACAAAAATTACTAATACATTTACGAGAATATTTAACAAATAAAAAATTAATTCAGTAAGGATTTATCTTACATCTATACTAATTCATGCAAGTCGAACGAAAACTTTGGTGATACTTAAGACTTGCCCATATTTATCCTTTTACATATCAGTGAATTTTTCGATATAGACGGAAAATTTTTGTCGGAGTTTAATTGTTTCATTTTTTTTCTAGTTCATATATATTTATGTATATGTAGTTATTTTTTCTATGTAGTGAAAACGCAGAACAGTTGAACAACGAAGGGGAAATCGAATTGTGTTGGAAATGATTGGAGTGAAGAAGTAAGAACGAACAAGGCAGATGATAAAAAATTTATTTTAATGTGGCTCTATTTTTTGCTGGTTATCTGTAAATGTGGCTTTATGTAGAGTAATTTATGAAAGCCGAACATTTTCGATTAATTGTCCCACATATTTCGAAATAATTCTTTCTTCTTTTCTTTAGAAATATTTCTTACAACCCTAACTTCTATGCAAGAATGTTAACGTTTTGGTTGTCAGACCTTTATTCATCCAAATTTTAAAGAATAAGAAAAATGTAAGCTACAAAGTGAATAGATTTCCGATGCTACATAGAAAAATCTAATTTTTTTGCAGATATGTGTTTGTTGAGAGCTATCTATTAATGTAAATACATATTCCAAAGACATTATGACAACTTAACGACGCTCAAAGTTTCCCTAACTAAATCTACACATTTGATCGATCCACAAAAGACATATATGGTAGGTTAGTACCCAAAGATGTTATGAAAGAAAAACGGAAGGTGTTCTCTCTCCTTTCCAGTATAGAGCATTGGAAAAATATCTGAAAAATTGTAGTATATTTTTGAAATATTGCTGTTATTCAACTTTAATCCTAAAATTTTCCCTAAGAAAGATACCTTCCTTAAAACTCTTAAACAAAATATTTAACATCTTTAAATGTAACTGTATATATATATATATGTTTGTTACTTTATAGTACAACTTCAAAATAAAAAGATATTAGACACTTTCCTTCACAGTATAGTTATCTATCCAATTTTGCAATTTCACAAATAACTTATTTTTAGTTCTATTGTAAACATTTTCTGTTCTTTTTAAACTTGCAACAAAACAAAATTATAAGAATTTTTTCTGCATCAGAATTTTGTCATTATATAATTATTTTGTTTAAGTTGTCTTTAAAAACGTTGATATTACAACAAAATTGTGATTTGATATGTTTCACTGCAAATACTGTGTTGTAAAATCACAACCGCGTATTTAAACGTACAAGGTGGAGCAATAGTGCGTCCGACTTCGGCAGCTCGAGATCTCCGATGGCTAGAAATTTTAAAAAACGCGGAAACTACATAGAAAAGTCTATAACTGGAAATTATTTTCGAACATACAGAGTGAATGTACAATAAGTGCAAGTTAAAAATAAGCTTAAGAAAATTGAGGTTCTTTCAAATAATTGAACAGAAAAAATTATAAGTGCCCAACATGTTGCCTATTTTGATTGACACGCAAATCTATGCATCTTTGAAATAATGTTTTCACTATTCTACAATCCAAAATATAAAAGAAATAATAGTAACTGCTTTCCGATAGATCAGGACGGCAATATTAAAAACAGTAGAAACCTCATCCTGTATATTTATCTGCTATTAATTTATTATTGATTTTAGTCTTGCTAAAAGATAATAAAATTATCTATTTTCTGTTTTTGTAAATTATTAAGAGGAGAGTATTATATTAAATTAGGTGAAGACACATTTAAGGGGTATTATATATTTCACCTAAGAGTTCTTAGAAAGGTTATTAAGGAGAAAATTTAAATTAAGATTGAGTAACAGCAATATTGCAAAAATATATTACAATTTTTCAAATTTTATTTTAGTACCCTAGAATGGAAAGTGAAAAGAACATCTTTCATTTTTCCCATAATATCGTTGGGTATTAACCTTTAATACATATTTTTTGTGGATCGTTAAAATGCCTATATGACAGTAAAAAGGGCTATAAATGAGGGATTCAGAGACCTTTCCTTTTAGACGTATATGAAACTTTTGGATATGCTTTCAAAATGAAGTTTGTATTATGTAAAATATTCCACTAAATCGATTTCTGGAGAACGCAATGTGATTCGAGCTTGTGTTTATCTCCTATATTAAGAGCCCAGACGTCGCGTCGTTGGAATCTTAGCATACCCGCTCTCACCGGCATTTACTAAAATTTAAAAACACCCAATAAATGAAACCAACGTATCTATCTATGGATAAATAATTTTCTGTTCTTTTGTTTTTATTTAAATTTATTATGTGCATGATGAACACTGAAATTCTAAAAGTAAAACGAGGTAGAGGTCTATTATTAAATTTTGTTCACATATATTCACATGAAACTTTCTAAATCGCTACAAGTTTGCAAAATCCAAAATATGCAAGAAATATAATAATCCTATATCTGCTCTCACTCCGCTGTTTATGAACAATAAGAAAAGTTATTTGGTACCATGATAATCTAGATGATAATCTAGGTTTCTATGGATTTATTTTTCTTTTGTTTCCTATTTCATTTTTAAAAGAAATTTATAAATACCGAAATTAAAAAACTAAATAGATAAATAGAAACCTAGATTATTGTTCTGTGTATCTTGGTACCAAATAGCTCTGATTAATTTTCATAAATAGCCGAATAAGAATGGATTTAGTATTTTCTGATTTCCCAAACTTTTCGAATTTCCCAAAAAGCACAAACACTTTATAAAACGGCTATGAACGTTCTCAATATTGCTTATGTATGTAGCATATCCCGGGGACCATACAAGTGAGCACTATTTTAATGCTGGCCACACAAAGGAAAAATAAACAATTTTGTATTATTAAAACCCTTAACGTTTCTAATTATTGCGAATCCTAAGCTTTTTAATGCCAAAGACACAATTTTTACTTGTTCACTAAAACTTAAGCTTCTGTCAACAGTGGGGCAACGTTAATCCGTGTACCCCCCGCAAAAAGTATGCCGAATAGCAAAAATCTTTTTTAAATTTAAAACTTTTATACGCCTTTTATAAAGAGATGGAACACTGTGATCAGATGGACAGAGGTATAACACTAGAAGATATCTTAAAAGAAGTTATAGTCATGAAGAACAATAGGTCTTCAGGTTCTGAAGGTATACCCATAGAGCTATTAAAAAAAAATCCAAGGTAATGATAGAGATATTGACAGAAATTTTCAATGATTGCTTAAGAGGAGAAGAAGTTCTTAAACAATGGGAATTGGCTAATATTTCACCAATTTTTAAAAAACGGAACAGAAAAAATTGCAACAATCATAGGGGAATAAGTGTCACATCTTTGGGTAGGCTGTATGGAGGAATACTTAAAATAACAGTTGAGGAAGTGCTGGAGAAATCAGAGGAAGAGAGCGGATTAAGACCTGGCCGATAGTGAGTAGATAATATCTTTGTCTTAAACAGCGAGTAGGAAAGACTACTGCACATAGATAGTGTCTATAGATTTACTAAAGGCATATGACAGTGTTCCAGTGGAGAAACTATAGGAAGCTCTAAATGTTAAGGAAGTTCAAACTAGTTATATTAATGCGATAGAACAACTGTATAAGGAAATAAAAAGCATTGTAAAGGTGGGTGTTAGTTTGACAGATGAATTTGTAAAAGAACAAAGGACTTCGACAAGGCTACTGTATCCCCCTACGTTGTTTAAAATATACATTGATAAATCAATAAGGGAATGGAAGAGGTGCAAATTGCGAAGAGTTAAGATGGAAGACAGAAGTCTATATAGTCTATATATCTATTATTCGCAGGCGACCAGATTATTATAGCAGAAGACGAGGTACATTGTCGCCTGAGAATATGAATCAAATATTCTCCGTGAGTCTGTTTCCGGGGTGACTTGATTAATTTCTTGCCTTATTCTGTCTTTTAAATCTTTTTTCCAAATTTAATTTTCTTGATGAAGAATAAACAAATTTCAAAAAACTTTATATTGTTGGATATAGAGTTAGAAACCCTTTCAAATGAGCTATCACATGCACCCTTGTTCCATTTAAAATTATTAAGGATGTAGCTGTCGCTTCAAGGAAGTTGAAGGAGGGGGTATAAAATTCTGCAAAAAAATGTTATTTTGCAATGAAAAATTGACGTGTTTTAGGATTTCACTCATAAATTGTTAATTGCGTAGATATTAAATATATCCGTTCCTTATGGAACTCACTGTATATTTTGGCACTTTAAAATTTAAATACCTAAAGTAAGTAATTTCTGTGAAACAGTAACAAACATTTTTGGGTAGTTTTGTCTACGGCGTCATAAAGATTATCTTAACGGCCTATATGTAAACAGTAATAATAATTATTATTACTCTTGTTTTTCACTCATTTCTAGAATGAAAGGTTCCGACCATAAATCAGGTAGTATTTATATACAACAAGTTCATCTATAGACATTTCATTTGTTTTGTATCTGTGCATTTTACAATGCTGGAAATCCCAATAAAGATAAAGATTTGCATTCAACTGTACTTTGTATTTGAAGTATGAAAATTGCTTCCGCATTCATAAGCTATCATCCAATAATTTACTGCATATATTTTTTTTAAACTTAAAGCTAATTCATACTTACAACAAAAGTCTCAGGTGTTTCTTATTTTTATACGGAAGTAGCAAAACAAATTTTATAGAGGTTATTAGAACTCTTATATATATATAACAAATATTTGTTGTAGAGCAGTTCAAACAACCTTTATAAAATTTATTTTGCTAAGGTTTAAACATATAAATTACAATAGGAAATAGTCTAACTGATAATTTGGTGTTATATTAATATATAATATTTTATATTTATTTTAATTTTTTTATGCAATGATTCTTAATTTATTTACTTTTTATATGCAAAATTTTTAAACTGTTATGATAAATATGTTTGACTGTTATCAAATATTTGATGTAGTTGCTTTGGTATAGTTTGATATATACTACTAATAATATATATATATTAAAACAATAAATTGGCTTATTTACAAAAATAATTAATAACATGAAACGTAAAATTTAATTCAAACGAATATTTACCTCCTTGTTTCAAACATCTTCATGCTGAAAATTCATATTTTATCACGAATTTCATATTTTATAAAACATATTGTCTGAATTTATAGTTTTTCGTCTTGTATATATCGATATTATTTAAATTTTCTATAACTTAGTATCATAACCAAATGGTCTGAAATGTGCGTAAAGGATTGTAGGATGCAAAATATTATAATTACATAAGCAGCAAAAAAGACTAACATGTCATCTTTATCGAATAGAATGAGCAGTCTGTATGTAGCCTCTGTAGAATTAAATGAAACCAATGTCGTACTTGAATGCTGTGCGTATTATTAATAAAGAGGCAGTATGTTAGAAATATAACAAGTATAGGAAATGTAATGCTCTTATATAATGCTTCTATATAAAATTTTGTTTGTCAAAATAGCTGTTTAAGTTTCTTAATAAAAAAAGAAAGAAAATAGAATATTGATTTTAAAGAGAACGTTTTAAATAAAAGTGTTAGATCATTCGTTCGCTTGATAACGCACCATTTAGGAGATATACGCGTATTGTAAGATAGTCTGCAAAGCACCTGGAGGATCTGTTCGAAAATCCGGATTCAGATTTCTAATGACCCCCCTAAAGATCATTAAAAGAAAATCGATATTTTGCAAATGGCGAATGGGTAGGGTTTACATCCTATATCTGCAAGAGAGTACACGACAACAACGGCTGATTATTCCGCTTAATTGCCGAGAGTTGGATTCGAGAAGTATCCATAGATCGCCTAAGCAGAATAAAGAAGATGGGACATTATTGAACAAATTTTTATTTTCACATTTTATGGCCGCAGTTATCGATCATAATTTACTCGGTGACATGATACGCAGAGCTCCCTTTCGAGTGATGGTGCGGGGGTTGAGGAGCCCTAGTGATGACAATCCTGTTGAAGTCAATATAGAACCTATTACTATTAAGGTAGTTCATGAGAATATTCGAATGATGAGCTTTAATAGATTTTTTGCTGTCTTGCGAATTTATACGACATAATACACTATAATTTATGTCTCATTATAGATTTTATGTTCGGTAATTATCCGCATCATGTTTTAAATAGTTCCCTTATTTTAAATGCGATTTGCCAATATATGTGCCAATGCTCAATATTTAAAAATATTTTTTTATAATTCGTTATTTTTATTGATCTGAAGTAACACATTAGTGGTAAATAAATAAATACGGGGCTTGATCACAGTATCAAGTAAAACACCAAAACGTTCTTAACATTATTTGTAAAATAAACATCTTAACATAAACAAAATAAATAAAACTTTTAAAATAAACCTATTTTTAGTTTAAATAAACGTATGTGGTTTAATTTATCCAATTATTTCCAGTGATTAGTCTTGATCTCAACAATTTCATTAAAGTACGAAAAGCTTCCGTAACAGTGGCTATGATGTTTGGCCGAATTTTGATCACCGGATACGCATATAAATCAGAGACAATACAGTTTGAAATAGCAGAAACAAGGATTTTCAATGATTAAATTTCTGTGACTCAAGCAGGTAAAATTTTAACCTGTCACAGTATAGATATTTCCAATATATGTCTCTAAAAGTACAGATTATCGATATAAAATACAACGAAATTCTTTCATTTCATTATTATTTCTCTTTTCCAAATAGAGTATAACGTAGACCGCATACATTTTTTCTTCGATCAGACATCTTGAAGCTAGTGAGTGACAGTATAGCGAGGTGGACATGTTTAAGTGAGCCCTCGTATATTTAGTAAAAGTAATTAAATAAAAAATACCGGACATTGATACCGACGCCTTAATTAAAAAAATGGCCAAGAGATTTAAATTGAATTGGCATATACTGAAATTAATCTTAAAAACGAGATTGTGACTGAAATTAAAGGTTATATGGAAACAGAACTGATCGACTTAAAAACTAGGCATGATGAACTGCAAAAAAGGGTCGAACATCTAGAAAACATAATAAGAGAAAAAAACGTGGTTGTGTTTGGTTTGCCCGAGACTATGAATGAAAACACCGCATACCTACCTTGCACTGACGAGAGCCAACAGCTCGAAACTGCAGTCTGCAAGTGGTGTGTGACGACTGGCAAGGGAGCTCCTTTAAGTAGGATCAGTCTTTCGGCTGGTGTTTGTTGCAATCGAAGCATTAGCGTTTTGATGGTAATATGCAATTATTACACTTAACGCGCCAGGCTTGTAACTTGTAATTCAGTGTTCGGCGGGGCACATAGCCCGGAAAGTAGCTGTTGGTTGCAGTCTGGTTAGGTTCCTTATAGTAAAATAAGGATTTATAGAGGAGTTTGCGACTAAAAATATTATGTTTAATATTCCGCCCTCTAAAAACACATTTGAACTATGCTACGCCAAGTCAGGCTATTTATTTTTCGATTGCAACAGACACTGGACCGCTGGATGGCGCCTGCTGGCTGTTTTACATGTCGCTATTATAAGAATACCGGGATGTACTATAGTCAAAGGATTCTCATGTCGGTCGTCGCATACCTACCTTGCACTGACGAGAGCCAACAGCTCGAAACTGCAGTCTGCAAGTGGTGTGTGACGACTGGCAAGGGAGCTCCTTTAAGTAGGATCAGTCTTTCGGCTGGTGTTTGTTGCAATCGAAGCATTAGCGTTTTGATGGTAATATGCAATTATTACACTTAACGCGCCAGGCTTGTAACTTGTAATTCAGCGTTCGGCGGGGCACATAGCCCGGAGAGTAGCTGTTGGTTGCAGTCTGGTTAGGTTCCTTATAGTAAAATAAGGATTTATAGAGGAGTTTGCGACTAAAAATATTATGTTTAATATTCCGCCCTCTAAAAGCACATTTGAAATTTGATTCTTGCAGAAATCATTTCATCAATTTAAAAATTCTTACTATGCCATCTCTATTCATACTTGAGACTTTATTACACGTCGTCAAAAACAAACACTTATATAATTTTGCTAGTTCTGTCACACGAAATCACGGTCACTTAATTACTCTGCCACAGCATAACACCACTTTTTATAAAAAATCTAATTTTTACGTGGGAGCCAAATTATTTAACAAATTGCAAAGTGCCGCTAAGAAACTTTCAATTAACAAATTTAAACGCAAAATAAAATCATTGTTATTATCTAAGGCATATTACTCAGTTGTTGAATTTTTGAATAACGAAATTTCTCTGTAATAAATTTTTCACTTTAAAATCTCTCATAGATATAGCACATTGTTATTTTGAATATTGTTATTTTAGGATTAGATACATTTCAGAGTGACGATCTATTCTTTCTTAATATGTATTAATTTATGTAAGTTGCCATTCACAATATAATTTTCGATGCATGTAAATGTTCGGAAAATAAATTTTCTATTCTATTCTATTCTATTTCATGAAACTGACTCCGTCTATTCAGTGGACATTTTAATGTGGTCTAATTTTGACTTACCAAAAATATTCACCCGTGTGATTTTGTTCAGTTATTTTTTTTATAAATTTTTATTTTGAAACAGTCGAACGTAAGGCCCCCTTTGACATTTTTGCGGCAAACTTTTCTATTCAATGCCTAGTATTCCCACATAAAATGCTTCGAGCAAATATGGTGATATTCTTTCCTATTATTTGGGTTTTCTAGCACATGTACTATTATCCTCTTCAAAACAAATCACCGAATCTACAAAATAATAGAATTATTGGAAAAAAGGCCTCTGCGTCCGTGACGTTTACGCCAAAGGAAAAGTCAGAGGTTATGTTTTGCAAATAATATAAATCGGAATAAACACAAAAATAATATATTTTGCTGACGTTTCGGAAAGTAATCTCTTTCCGTTTTCAAAGCTATTTTTTGAAGAACTCTTATTTTGCTGTGTATGTCAAATACACAGCTTTAAGATTCTGTTTATGTTATTTCCATAGATACTTACTACTTACACAGAACATAGAACTAATGATATTTTTTTAGATAATGTTGAGTTTGTTAAGTTCTTCTTTTAACATTGGTAGCCAGGTTGTACAAATATCTACAGAACAATTCGATACGCACTTATCTTCATTTAATAAGATTATTGCTGATTCTTTAATTTTTCTTTTTTTGGTATCTGTTTCTTTTGTTAAAATTTTTGCCGAGTCCCAGTTTATTCTATGTCCGTTTTCCCAAGCATGTTCACAAATCTTTGATTTCTTTGATTGGTGATATTGGAATAATGACGTTTTGATGGAAGTAATTCGCTTCGCCTATTCAGCAGATCTCATCAGATGACCAAATAGCTCTAAAGCATTTCACAAATATTTCAATATTATTTTGGGGACAATGTTATGTTTAACAATATTTTGTGCTCAATAGGAAATACCTTCCTAACTTGGATACGATTTTAACAGACTGGTTGGCCACCTTATGTTTATTGCTCGTACGTTCTGACATTTCCAAAATTGCAAACAGAATACACTGGCTTATCGTATATGTCAGTTTCCTTCAAAAGACAATTACTAAAGACCATGGAATTAGCCACCCAGATGTCTTAAATGTGTATATCTCAATGTTGAGTAGTCCAGTGGCAGTTGCCGTCGTCCTCAACTGTTTAATGTATAACCAGGGAGAAGTAGTAGGACAGTAAGTAAATTTGTAGATACCATGTAATTTATTAGATAAATATTTACATTTTACAGTTACAAGGCTATGGACGATGTAGACAATATCTTCTTGGAAATAGTAGACCGATTATTGTCTGAAAAATGGATTAGTTAAAGCGTCTGGCTAGCAAACTGAGTTGCCTAGCGAAGTGGGTTCGATACCCACGAGGCGAAACAATTTTTCATTAAAAAAATTGCCCCAAGAGTGGTTCGGAGTCCACATTAAACTGTAGGGCCTCGTCTCTCTTTACCTAGCACAAGATCGTTGAGATCTTCAGGGGGTTACTTCGGTAACTTGAGAGGCGGTTAAGAAAAACATTTTAAGAAAACATTTTAAGTAAGTAAATTTGTAGATACCATATAGTTTATTAGAGAAATATTTACATTTTACAGTTACAAAGCTATGGGTGATGTAGACAATATCTTCTTGGAAATAGTATACCGATTATTGTCTGAAAAATGAATTGCAAAAGTAAGTATTTTATAACGGACAAAATAAATTACCAAATTGCTTTTAGCCCGGTAAAGTAAAACATTTGCAGTTTTTTTGAAACCTCAGATTGTTTCGCTTTCTTGAATGGTAGTAATTTAGATATTTATAAACAAAATTAATAGTCTAAAAAACTGAAAAACACTCTTTGATTACAATGAACTAAAAAATATAAAATTATAAAAAATATATTGTACTTTTTAGTTCCCTGTAATGAAGGCGTGTTTTTAAGTTTTATAACACTATCAATTCATTTCAATATTTTTCTTCTTAAAATTAAGTCATCAACCCTAAATTGTTTTATTGTGACCGGGGCTAATATCGTACCATTTGTGCGGAAAAAATTTAACTTCGTAGAAGCCTTCAATCAAGTGAAGAAGCTTCTTACATTCTACATTTTGCCGGAGGTGCCAGTTGCATATATGTATTTTATTAATTATTGATTTATTTTATTGTTTTCAATGTTAAAATGAAGTAACCAACCTGATATTTTTGTTTTATCATCGAAACTACATGTGCTAAGGAAATTTCAAGCATATAAGTGCAAAAGTGTTCAAATTTGAATGGCAAGTTTTGTTTATGTAGATGAGAGACAGTTTCAAGTACGATGATGATTATAATACGTCGAACTGATACAAGTGCGTTAAAAATAAAAATCGAACAAACATCTTTAGGCGTTCACGCCTATGTTCATCCCTAAAATAAAATTTTTCTTGCAACGTATTCATTCCCATCAAAATTATCGTAGATTTTATTTAGTACTTTCAAGGCCCATCATTTTGAGGTTTCAGATAATTTTGATCAACAAATAAGCAAGCGAGACACGAGAATTCAAAATCTGGCAATATTCACTCCTTCACAAAGTGGCTACTTTCAAGATAATTTTTTATAATTCTTTTATGTTACCACCGCACGACCGAAATTGGCTAATTGTCGCTTATGGTTATGGTTTATTTATATCCAAGTGTACAAAAAATTTAGAAAACATGATTGTTTGAAAATGTTTTTTAACTATCTTTCTGATCAGCCGAATCACATTCTCAAGTTTAATTTCTATTTCGTTGGCTATATGTAGATACCCTAAAAACCGCAGCCACAATGCAATTAAAATTAGGTCTGTTGAAATATCTGCAATGCAAGGAACATTGGCACAAGTGATAAAAGACGTAGTAGTGCGTAAACGCGCCCGGGTAATTGCATTGCGGCAATGAAAATTGCAAAGTGTAAGCGGTTTTAAGATATCTAGATTTGCCTGAGAGAAGATACGGGGTCCTAAAGTTTATAGTGGGATTCGGACCACCTCTCTTTGGGGACAATTTTATAACTGAAAATTGCTTCGAAGTAGGTGGTGCTCAAACTCTCTTTGCTAGATACGCTCAGATATAAAGCTAGACGAGGAAGACAGAGAGAAAACAAATTTATTTAACATTAGCAAATGCGTGTATATTCTCCCGAAGAACCACTTCAGGACCGATTATGCGACCATGCGAAGCATGGTAACTATAGCAGGTTCGGGCGGAGTAGGTCTGGTTCGGCGTAGAAATTGAAGCAATAAAAGACAACCTGAACTCCTTTTCACGCTCAAAAAAATTGTAATGGGTTATTAACTATTATAATTTGTTTTTTTAACGATTATATTTTTAACCATTTTGACCTTCTCGTCATATTATCATAATAACGGATGGCCAAAATGGTTAAAAATACTTTAACTGGCAACACTGAAATATGGGCAATGTGTGTTATATTCTAAAAGGGGCATTATGCTGTCTCTTATGTAATGTTTCTAGTTAGTGGGCTTCACCCAGTTTAAATGCATAGAATTGTTGTGAAATTTCCTGGACGTAATCCACCATTAGAGTATTATCATGGCAACATGTATAGCAACTCTGAGGTAGGTATCTGTGAAAATTGCATATGAGTTGCGTAAATCTGTGTTCCAAGACTTTTAGTTTTTTTATTGTCGAGAAAGGTTTCACTCTCGTGAAATAGCCCAAAAGACAGGTTAAAACCTATTTAAAATTTGCATTATTATTTAAGTGGGTTGTAGTAAAAAGAACTCTGAATAAACTTGTATATTTAAACCAAAGAACAAAGCTAAAAGAAAATTAGCATTTGAAAATTATTGATAAACATTCTTAAAAAGTAACGTAACACGTGCAACTCGAAAACAAAATATGCCGTAGTATGCCGTTAGTGCATACTGAAGTAGACTATAAAATACTACATCTAGTAAATAAATTAATAAATTTTGTCCCATCTCTGCAATTAAAAAACGGACTATTTAAAACAATCTGCTTCTTGGAATAAATAATAACTGATAAATATATCAATTGATCAAACTATAAATTATAAAGCTAGTGCAATACAAAATTTGAACTGAGGGAACAGCACAAAAGACTGGAAGAAAATGAGGTGACATTTCCAATTTTTAACTTATCAAATGTATTTTCGGACAATATATAGATGGATTGGCCATAAGTACACAAATTCTGTTTTGAAAAGTCAGAACAAGAAAATGACAATTATAAACAAAACATGACAATGGTTCTCATTAAGTTAAAAAAATGTACATATTATACATATAATAAAATATAATAATAAATAACATGTAGAGTATATAACATTTACAACACAAAAATAAATGAACAAAGAAAACAGTCAACGCTATCATACAATGAATACTAATATATAATTATAATAATAATAATACGCCACAAAATCTACATGACTATGCATCCCGCCTTCGTAGTAGGGGCGTGAGGGCTACTCTTGGACCGGTGAGTGAGGTGGTCGAAGAGCCGCCGCATTCGCCGGAAGATGGAAGCCAAGATCCGGTCGGCGAGGCAACACGCATCCCGTATCCAATGTGTGATGGACTATATGGCGGCCAACAGGCTGTTCACGCCTAAAGTGCGTCAATTAGCCGCCAAGTTAAGACGCGCCCATCACACACTCAATGAGGCAGTGCTGCGAACCACCAAACAGCACTGTCTCGACAGGATACGGATGCTAGTGACTTGCAAAAAGTCACTACTGAGGCGGGCGAGAGGGCTTGCGGAAAATAAACTGTTCCGCTAAAAGCCCCCGCGCCTTTTCCAAACTCCTCCGCGTATTGTAGATAAGCCGTCGACTGCAGATCAGGTGGAGAACTTCTGGAAAATGCTGTACGAGGAGAGCCTTCCACTCAAACGAGATTGTCCGGCCCTGGAACACTTTGAAGCCTTTCGTCAAAAGTTTGAGCAACCACAGGAAGTGTGCGAACCAATAACCCCAAAAGAAGTTCGCAGGGATCTTGAGGGCTCTAAGAACTTTGCTGCTCCAGGTCTCGACGGGATAAATAACTTTTGGTGGAAAAAGTTATCGAGCACCCACCACCATTTGGCCAGAATTCTTAATTTCTGGTTGAATGGGAAGCAGCAAATTCCTCCTTGGGTTGTTGAGGGGCGGACAATGCTGATCCCCAAGAACGGAGATTCGTCCAACCCAAAGAACTACAGACCGATAACATGTCTAAACGCATATCACAAGGTGTTTACACGCATTTTGTACATGCGGGTGCTCCGCGCAGTTGAACCGGTTTACGAACGGATATATGAGCAGCGAGGGTCAAAGAGAGGTGTCGCTGGCCGCAAGGAGAACCATCGGGTAACGATAGAGTCCAAACAGAGTCAGTAACATTCAGAAGAGGAGTATTTCAGAGAGATTCCCTCAGCCCCCTTCTGTTTTGCATCTCACTACTGACATTATCCGTCTCGCTCCGAAAAACCCGTGGCTACAATTGTAGTACCCCCGGCGACAGGAGGCATAAGGTCACTCATCTAATTTATATGCATGACCTTAAACTTTATGTCTTTGGAGAGGAGGATCTCCAACAGTCCCTTAGGGTGGTACAGGGGTACAAGAAGGCTGTCGATATGCAGTTCGGGTTGGAAAAATGCGCACTGATCGATCTCAAGAGAGTACGATGCCGTGACTACGGAGAGGACACGCAGCTCGTGGACGGAAGCATCTTATACCATCTAGATGCCGGAGAGTCGTACACTTACTTGGATGTCGAGCAACGCTCTACTCAAGAAGTGAGTATAGTGAAAAACGCTCTCCGTGGCAAGTATCAGCACCTACTCTGACAGATCTCTCCATCAGAACTGTCAGGGAAGAACAAGGTGTCTGCTACCAATATGCTTGCCGTTCCCATCCTTCTCTACTCTTTCGGAGTAGTAAAATGGACTAGAGAAGAGCTGTGTCAATTCGATGTAGTAACCCGCAAGAAGATGCATCTCAATAGGAGCTTGCATCCTAAATCGTCTGTTCCACGGTTATATCTCCCACGACATCCGGGAGGCCGTGGACTCTTGAGCTTGGAGAGTCTCTATAGCAGGATGGTTCTGGATGGAGCGTGTGAGGTCATCAGGAGTTCGGATCCCCTCCTCTGCATAGTCCGAGACTATGAAAATTCAGAGGTAGGAGCTTTTCCCTTTAAGGCAGCACGGAGAGCAGCCGATGAACTTGGTCTCCACTTCGACGTCGAGCGGGTAAACCCCGACTCTATCACCGAGTTGGAACCCGTTCGACTAAAAGCCCACATTAGAGCTGCAGAATGCAACATCCTTCTGCAGCTCCATAAGGACAAGCCATTGCACGGAGTCTTCTATAAAAATATATTAGATCTCGGCTTTTTCGAAAGGCTGACCTTCGCCTTTTTAAGGTCGGCCGGGCTGAAGTCCGAGACCGAAGGGCTCATAATGGCTTGCCAGGATGGTGTATTTAACACCCTCGTCTATCGACGTCTCGTCATGGGTATTGAAGTCCCTGATGTCAGCTGCATGGCCTGCCGCAGGGCGCCGGAGACTGTAATGGACTTACTGTCGGCTTGCTCGACATACGCAGTCTCGGCCTATATTCACAGACACGGCGCAGCATTACGAGTGCTTTACTATCATCTAAGACAGTCGTATGGGATAGACGAAACACCAGTGCTGCCTTACACTCCGGGGGATATTGAGTCCGTTGTGGGGAATGAGAAGTGTCTAATTTATTGAAACTACCACCAGCTCAAGACAATGTATGTCGAGGAATTCTCAGCCTCGTCTGAGAACAACATTGTCTTGAAAGAGAAGGAAAAACTGACAAAATATCGAGATTTGCTCTTCGAACTCTGCAGGCTTTATCCAGGCCATTCTGTTAAAATAGTGGTACTGATTATAGAAGCCCTCGGTGAAATGAGAGAGACGCTGTGTTTTGTAAAAAAAATATTGTTAGTGTTATATACTACAAATAATATTTCCGCAAGTCATAAAAAGAGACAATAGACGTAATACATAAATTATATTACAATTGTAACTAGATATAACACAGACATAGATATAACACAGACATATTATTGTACGTACGAAATCGTCACAGTTATAGGACGCATTGTCTAATAAGAAACGATTTAGTGCAGTTTTAAATTTTTTCAAATCCAGGGTTCTAACTTCAATAGGTAAAACATTAAAAAACTTGACAGACTGATAATTTATACCGTTTTGTAGTTTATTAACACGTAAATAGTCTAAGTTAATATTTTCATTATTTCTTGTTGAATAATTGAACTTCTGTATGTTTGATGTAGTGAGAGATATTTATTTTAATGTATATATATGATTGATGGTCGAGAGCTAAGCGCACTTGCCTATCACCCAAAAGTTCCGGGTTCGATCCCCGGCCGTGGCAGTGGATAATACTGTGAGAGGGTTTTTTCACTATACACGGATATTGGGTGTGTGTCCCTTGTCTCTAAATGTGTAGCCCCCTCCCACACAAGGCTCTTCTAGAGCCTTCCGGGATAACGGGGGTCGTCTTACCTGTGATTGATATTATATAAAAGACATTGTAAATATATATAAATAGCATAGACATCGTTAATGAAAATTAGGAAAAGTACGGGACCCAAATCAGAACCTTGTGGAACTCCATAAGTTATTTCACGGGATTCAGATTTATTATGTTTTACTGAGACAATTTGACAACGATTTGACGACTTAATTAAATCTATACCACTGCTGCTAAAATTGTACTAAGTTAATTTATTTAATAAAATTTCATGCGACACGCAATCAAATGCTATTGTTACGTCAAGAAATTGTGTATAAATATATTGGCATCTCTTAAATCCTTCATTTACAAACTCAGTGAATTTGTTGATAGCGCATGATGTGGATTTGTTGCTTCTAAATCCAAATTGGTTGGAATTAGAAACGTTATGAAAATCAAAATGACAGGTAATTTGTTGTATAATTAAAACTTCAACAATTTTAGCGAAAATTGGGATAAAGGATATGTCTGAATTTTGCAGACATATCAGTACTACCTTTTCGTGAATTGGAACCACTCGTGCTAATTTCAGGACACCAGGAAAAACATTACTAATGATGCAATTATGATGTCAAAAATATCTTGACGGTTTTTTTTTAAGTTATTTATTATACCTAATACCTGGACATACGACACCGTGTAGAAATTTTCGTTGCCCTATCAATGTTTTTTTTTTTAATATTCATCAGGGTTTCGGTTACTTGCATTTATTAATTCCGTAGCAATCTTTGTGAAATAGTGCTTAAATTCATTTGACGAAATATCACTTGTACTATTCTCATTGCCTACTTTATAATTATTTACGATTTGCAACATGGCTTTATTTTGGTTGTTTGCTTGTGATACGTATCTATCATGTACAGTTTTC
Source organism: Leptura quadrifasciata (assembly GCA_963675555.1). Lineage (NCBI taxonomy): Eukaryota > Metazoa > Arthropoda > Insecta > Coleoptera > Cerambycidae > Leptura > Leptura quadrifasciata. The sequence continues at coordinate 66,461,935 of OY776681.1, forward strand.
TTGGCTTCATTTATATCACGTTCATAATTACTTTTGATTACGAGTTGATTAAATTTTTTAAATCATTGTATGGGTTTGTTTTGTAGATAACGTACAAGAAATGCAGGGTTTCTCCCGTTTATTTCAAATCGTCAGTAAACCACCTAATATTTAGTTTATTTTCTTTTTTATTTATGAGTTTGGATTTTAGCGGAAATATACTTTCAATGGCACATGTTATTGTGCTGATAAATTTTTCAAATTTAATGTGGACATTGGAAGCTTCGTCTTTAATGAAACTTCAGTCAACTGATTGGAGATGAACATACAGTTGATGTATTTACGTACATTTATTACACTCATATTATTTATATCTAAATGATCAGAGAGTGTTGTATCCAAAGTGCTAGTAGTTATAGATTTTTTCAAAATTTACAAAAACGTTGGCCAGACAATGAAAATTTCTAGAGGGAGCTACATTTACCGCTGAAAATCCGGTTACGAATTTATACTCCTATAAATTCGAACAAATAAATTTAAGGTAAAACTTTTTGGATTACCCCGTATATTGGTGCATGCCTGTAATTATTAAATAAGAGTTACTTATAATTACGAAGAGATAGTACGTTTTTTTCTTATGAAGTAAAAGGTTTATCGCTTGTTAATGGGTACTAGTTTTTTGGGGAATGGAAAAAGTTTAACCGTGATACGTCAATCGTAGTCGAACGGAAAAGAATTACTATTCCTGAAACTACACAAGTAAACGTCCAATGAACTATTAAGAATAAAATTACGTTCAAACGGCTTTGTCACTGGTAGTTGAAAGAAGGGCGATATTTTTAGGATATTATATGGTTTATGAATATCGCCTGTGGTCAATTTTCAGTTGGATATATTTGTAGAAATTTGGTTAAAAACGTCTCTTTGGGCATAGGGTGCTCCGCTCTAGAGGTGAGTTTCACTTAATTTATTTCATCATTGTTTCATGTACGACTCCTAAAAAGTCCGTTTCGATATCGTTTTTATTTCGTATTTTAGGCGTTTTTTTTTATATATGCTTTTGGTGTAATTCTGGAAAGAGTACCGATTTTACATTAGCGGAAATTATTTATGAGGAGATCTAAATGATATGGTACATCGTTATAGCAGTGAACAATATATGGGCATAACAGCACTAGGATAAGGGTAGCCCCAGCCTCCGTAAATTGCAAACTTCCTGCGGGAATTTCTCAGTCGTACAACACAAGATAAGTACCACATAGTGGGACCTTTTACCTTTTTGGTTATTTTGCTAAGCTGCCGAGGATTAATTAGAACTGTCCTATTTGGTCATATTTTAATACGCTTATACCGGGTGATTAGACATTAACTTCGATAACGTCATATTTACAGTAGTAATTAAAAATACGTAAATTTGTAGGAGAATTACATTCTCTAAAGAAAATTAGTAGTCTGCTTCATGTAAACAAATGAAATCTTGTACATATAATATAGTTAGATTTTGTTTAAAATTACGAAATCTCCATTTGCTTAGGTTAAATATATTTTTGGTGCGGCGTAAAACATATTCTAGTGATTGTCTTTATTTATCCTTTGTGACAATCGGTTGATAAAGGTATATCTTTTCCTTGGCTTATTAAGTAATACATTAGTTTACCTTTATCCCGAATTGTTCTCTCGAGAGATAGGGTATTTTACAAAGTGTTTTACGTAATGGTGGTTATTTTATTATATATATTTTGAGGAACCGTTTCCTCCAATATTTTCGTCGAGTTTCTATATTTCAATCCGTAATAAATCTGTTGGAATTTTAATTTGGTTGTTTATTATTAACTTAAACCTATTTAGAGTTTTTTTTTGTTATTCAGTTTTAGTAGTTTTACTTATAAATAAGGTATGGGATCTTCAAATTACTTGGCGCCCTGTATATATTTGTTTTCCGGTTAGAAAACAAATAGGAACAAAAAAATAATAGCTTCATACCCACCCCCGACTCCACTGAGTCTCTAGTCGGACATACCTTATTGTTACCAACGCAAAAAAGCACATAACAATCCATAAGAACAGAACAGGTTAATTAACAACATTGTATTTTTATTTTCAGTATTGAAGTACACCCTAAAATCTCCAGTAATAATAGTCCTTTTATTTTTATTTCATATGACCTTAAGAACAGTAGACATTGTTTCCAAAAATGTTTAAATCCCCATTAGGGGAACTGTAAACTGTCACTACTTGAAATTGTTGTATAAAATAGCAGCTAGTTCACAATGTAGCTCAGCAGATAGTTCTGGAATACTAAACAGAAGCTTACAGTTATATATTTTTAATGTATATATTGCTACACCACCGTGAATCATATCCCTTCTAGAGAAGCTATCAACTAGATTATAATTTTCCAGGTTATAATAGACAATTGCATCATTTGTGAACCAATGTTCGTTAATGCATACAAAATCGAAATTATAGTCAGGTATAAATAACTCTACTCTACTTCGTCAAATTTATTCCTCATACATTGAGCATTTAAATGGAATACAGATATACCGCTAGTATAAGATTTATTACCATTGCTTTGGTGGTTTAACATTTTTAAGTTAAAAACATCATTTCGGAGAGATGGGGATATAAAAAATGTTTGGTATTGTGGTGGTTTGATGAATCAATGGTCTGCGATTTATTTTCAACTATATTTAAGTCCGTATTAGAGTTTACTTTGCTGACTGTACTGACCCGTTTTAAAGTCTTAGATATTAAAGTTTTGTTATGAAATATAAATATTGAAGCTGCTACATAGTTTTCAAAAATCCCCGATTTCCTAAAGTTAATATCAATAAATTCACACATGCCTGGAATAGGTTTGTCGAATCTAAAAAGAAATTTACTAAATTTTTGGTTATACTTGGAAATATACTTATTTTTTAATAATTGTTGGGAAAAACGTGGAACCGATGCAAATAGAATATTACAATGAGAACACCAGTTTAAGTTCTTCAAAAATATTGCGGAAAGAAAAGAAAAAAAGGAAAGAAGAATTTTTAAGGAAATCATTTGAACCGCCAATAATCACAACATAGTACTTAGAGTAAAATCCTTCAAAATACGTTCAACATTTTCCATAACTTAGTGAAGTAATGCACTTGGTTTAATAAATGTGGTTATTGAGTATCTGAAAATATCGCATATTTTTCTTATGATTCTACAAATATCTTTCCCAGTGTCGACGGTTAGTAATAGGACTTTAGATTTGGTTTTGACATCTATAAATCCATTGGGGGTAGGTTTAATATCATCGGTAGAATACCTCTTGATTTCCTTCATCTTTGGAAGCAAAATGCTTGCAATTATAATATTGCTTGATTTGCTACAATTTATTGGACTATTAACTGCACTACCACTTGTCATCTCGTTTCCAGGACTATATCATTTATATTTAGTGCTATTATGCCTGTAGATGTTGAGACTGTATTTATATTTTTTGTTATTTGTGAGTTTTACTGACCTTATCGTTTAATAATATTTTTTGTTGCAGTTCTTTTATTAATTGCTCAAGTTCCCCCATTTTGCTTCTTTGTCTTTAATTTGTCTTTCAATCTCGTATGAGGTTTGCCAGAATATCGACCAACAGATTGTTGATTTTAAAAGGAATTTGAACTAATACACAATAGGAATAGGTTTGCCTGAATTCCAGATGGTCATTCAGCAAAGCTCAGGGAAGAGTATGAAACTGTCAAGATAGTCTTAGAAAAAATTACTTATTCTTTGCAACAGTGGTCTGTTGTGTCTACTTGATAATGGTGAACTTAATTCTTAGATAGAAAAGTGGGCGTATCAAATACCCTTGCCATCTAAATTTATGGGATAATCGTGCAAAGAGTAAACTAGGAAACAAACTATTTGGCTTGTAGAAAATGATATGAATGGAAAAGCCAGCATCATTCATGAGCTATTAATAAAAAGAAATAAAATCATACTTCCGTCACTTCATATGAATTTATGCTTAATAAACAGTTTAGTAAAGCCTTGGATAAGGCAGTCGACTGCTTCAAGTGCATTTGTTGAAAATTTCCACAACTTAGTATGGAATATTAGGGATTTTCGATGGCGCAAAATTGGAAAATCGATCCAGCATCAAAATTTCCTGTAATCGAATCTGTTCTGTGGCTTAGTTATGAAGCAATTATTTTAGACAATTTTTCTTCTAATCTAGAAGACTATAGTGAGGAACAAAGAGAATGGATCCACCAAGATATTCGAGAGATGGAAGAAAGATACCGTGCATGGTGCGACCATCACGTGTTGGCTGACAACTTTTAAAGCTGGTAAAGGGACTGTCCACAGCAAAAACTCAGAAGAAAATCTTACTGGAAGCAGATTTAGTAGCTTATTACACTGATTGTTGTAGGTGATAGTATATTCTCCGTTTCTTATTAACATACTGTAAATGATTATTGATATAGAATGGATAAAATAATATAGTTATAATATTTTTTATATTGACTTTATTTTTTTCATGAATATTTAACGCATACGCATTTACTCCAAAATTAGAGTCTATCTAGAAACATTAGTAGCATATTGATAATCAGGATAATCCTTGATGTAACATGTTGTAATATTGAAGCATCTTGAAGAATTGTTATTTTGATGACCCTTACCAAGACGTTAACAATAGTATACCTAACAATTTTTATTTTTTAAGCAATAAGATTTATATGTCATGGATATCTAAAGACAGGATTTAAGGAGCATGGTGATAAGGGCTTGTTCGTAATTAAGGCAACTATGGGATGGCTACATAAATACTCAGAAGTGTTAGAAACCTATTACAACGTTTCAGCATTCGATTCTCAGAACTTATTGTGGATATTATTACTTATACCTATAACTGTTATGGCGGGTTGTATATATCTCAGCGATGTAATGTAAAAATGATTGCTTTTGCATACAGTCCGGATACATTTAACGCATTGGATGAGGAATGGAAAGCAGATTCGGTGATATTGATTTTTTCATCCGTTATACCCTGTATAATTATATTTTCAGGATATCCTTGTTTGTACCTTTCCGCTGTTTTGGTTTTAAATACAGAAATACCTGCACTTGAGTCGATAAGAATTTTGAAACGATTTGTGAGGTCTTTTATGTAAAATAGATTCTTGGAATTTACGACATTTAGTTTATAGCGGGGTGTTTTTACATGAAATGGTGTTCCGGAAAATTCAGGTTTGGGTCGAAACTGTCCTGGAGGTTCATCGCTTGGACTTGGCGAGAAATTTGTTCTAGTTGGTCTGTTTGTGTTGGAGTATTCGTCGAATATATATATATATATATATATATATATATATATGAAAAAAAAATATATATATATATATATATATATATATATTGCTATGTATTTGCATATTGGACGATTACGAAGATTGCATGTTTGTGTTATTTGCTGAGGGTTTGAATTTGTTTATTTCCTTTAGATGGTTTTCAAAATTTATTTAAATTAGTTAAAGATCCGAAAGGTATGTGTTTTAGAATGTTAATACTTGTTTAGAGTTGTTTTAATAGTTTTAAAGGTTTTATTTGATGTCAACAGTAAGTTTGATACTGACATCTATGTTAGTAGTTATTAAGTTATTGTTGAAATAATTTCTGACATTTAAGTCATTATGACTTTTCTTTTAAGTAGGAAATTTTATTTTATAGTTGGTAAATGTTTTCCTGGAGAAAGATAAGGAGGTTTAAGTTAGGTTATGTTTGGAATGAAATTAATCAAAATTCATATGGTGTTTTATTTTGTTTATTTTGGATACTTTGATATTTAGTTATATAGAACAACAAACAAAAAAAAAACAACAAGAAAAAAAAGAACAAGTGAAAATTAGGGAGTGAAGAAGAAAAATAATAAACAAGGATTAAGAATTTTGAAATTGAATTGAAAGTCAGAAATTGTGGAGATCAGCGAAGAAGAGAAAAATAGACTGTAAATAAGAAGGTAGAGGTGTTATTGTGGATTGGAGTTGCAGAGGAGATAAGGACGAGATAAGGTAAAGAATTAATGAAAGGAGAATTGTTGGATTTGGAAAGAGAAGAGTGTAGAAAAAGTACGAAAAAGGAAGGTTTTTGTGTATTTAATTTTTGGACAAGGTTGTATATTAAAATTTAAATAGTGTATTAGACTTTCGAACCCGTTATAAAGCTAAATTATCTAAATATCAAAGAAAATAAATTATTATATCAGATTAAAAATTTTACTTCAATAACACTTTCATTTTAAATAGGAACTGAATTTGAACCTGCTCCTGAAGGGAAAGATAAGCTAGCCGGCCCATTAAATATTTTGACATACTTTCGGATCAAAAGGTAAGAGATTTTAATTTGATCTCTTGGTTTTTAAAGTTTTTTTTTATCTATTGGAAATAAACAAGTTAAAGTTTGATTAGTACTACAAATTATTAAGTTCAATAAAAATAGAACAGCACAATATATATATTGTATTTGTCTGTTCCATGACCTATGGCATACTGATGAGAACTAATAAGTTCGAAACCGATCTACGTCTGGTCAGGGAATTGACAAATGACATTGGCTACCAATCTTTCATGATTTGTAAGGTATAATTCAATGCAGGTCGGGGTATTTGTCCGCTGAGTAGTTGTTTCCTGCAAATCATATGTAATAACAGTATAGGTTAAGTCCACCAAGGGCTGAAGGTCAACGCTCTCGGTACTTGCAAAATAGCAAGTCGCTATACACCATGGAGACATCTATGATGTCTGGTGTATAGTAGCATTTGACCAAATGAGAGGATTCACTTACCTCTCACCGGTACACCATTTACTTAAGTTTGTATAAAACTAACAGGTTGGCCACTGTCATTTGTCTGTTCCATGACCTATGGCATACTGATGAGAACTAATAAGTTCGAAACCGGTTTATGTCTGGTCAGGGAATTGACAAATGACATTGGCTACCAATCTTTCATGATTTGTAAGGTATAATTCAATGCAGGTCGGGGTATTTGCCCGCTGAGTAGTTGTTTCCTGCAAATCATATGTAATAACATATATATACCGTGTTTTTAAATTTGCGTTTTGTTTCATATATTCTGTAATCCTGCCAATGTAATAAGACTAAAACGGGAAAACCTTTTATTTGCTTGTGACAAATTATAATTGAAGTTCATAACAACTGTCAACTGAAACGTTAATGCGAAATGAGGCAAAATTTACAACTTCCTGCATGTATCAATTACTATAAAAGAGCCGAATAATTACAGTCTTTATTGCCCTTATTAACGCATTACTTTGTGCCAAAAATAAAAGGACAAATATTAGCAGTTATATATTCTAGCCCTTTCAAATTTAAACACCTAAAGTAGGCCATTTCTGCGAAACAATAACAGACCCTTGGGTAGTTTTGTCTATGGCAAACGTGATAACTGCCTTTGTCAACAGCAATAATGATTATTGCTCTTATTTGTCAAAAGTCTACGTATAGGAGTGAAAGGTCCCAACAATAAATCAGCTAATATTTAAACAAAACAAGTCCGTCTATGGACATTACATTTATTTTATTTGTCTTGTATCTATGTATTTTAAATAAATACTGCAAATCCGAATAAAGATAGAGATTTGCATTCAACTTGGTGTTTAAAGCATGCAATAATTTAATCCCTAAAATTTTTTAAAACGCAAGTAGCAAAATAAATAGAACGCTATACGAAAAGTCGATTTTATTCTATTTATCTGTGTTAAAATATAATAGGTATTTGTTTCACTCAAAACTACTGTATACGAAAATTATGTCACTAAAAAAATTGGAAAACATTAGTAGGAAAATTCGAAAATCAATACATTGTAGGGGCTTTTTGCAAATAACAATTTTTTATGTTTCTCGGAGTTTATTGATTTCTATTCATGGCATGAAGACATTTTGTTTTTAATTTTTTTAGGCGCCTCTCTCATTTATAACGCCAAACATTGGGTATGACTAGCTTCTGAACTCGATAATCATAGCATTTTTGCAACGCAAATTCCGTTTTCGTATAATGCTGTTTGCGCATGCGCTGCATATCTAGCAGACGACGATGTGAATATGGCACTACTGTGATCAAGTACCGTATATATAAATATATATTTTTGATTTTCGAAAATTTTTCACGAATATACGAATTTTCGACTTATGCTCTTGCTGTAACTCCAAAATAAAAGGAAGGAAGGTCTAAACTACAACATATCTCAATTTCGACCATTTTCAAAGGGATTTCAAATCACATGTATTCTGTGCGGGGTTCTTTTCCTTGGCATATTTTATGGCCGCAGTTATCGACCTTAATTTACTCGGTGATATAATACGTAGAGCTGTCTTTTGTGCGACTTTGCCGGGGGTGAGGAGCGCCAGTGAGATAATTCTGTTGGCTTCATTATAGATGTCATGTTCAGTACTTACGCGCATCACGTTTTAAATAGTTCACTTATTTTAAATGTGATCTGTCAATCAACGCGCCAATATTAAAAATAATTGTTTGTAATTCGTTATTATTTATTAATCTAAAATAGCATATTAATGATAAATAAATACAGGGCTTCACCACAATATCATGCATAATACCAAAACGTTGTTAATATTATTCATAAAATAAGCACATTTACATAAATAAAGAAATAGAACTTTCAAAATAAATTTGTTTTTAGCTGAAATAAACGTCTCTGGTTAATTTGTCAAATTATTTCTAGTTTTTAGTCTTGCAATTTGATTAAAGTACGAAAAACCTCTGTCACACTGACAATGTTGTTTTGGATTTTGATCACCGGCTACACATATAAATGAGAGAGATCAATGATACAATTTGCAACGGCATAAACAAGGACAATTTGCAAGGGATTAAATTTTTATGACCCAAGAAGGTACAGCTTTATCGAAGAACTGTCATAGTATAGGTATTTCCAATAGATTTCTCTAAAAGTCTAGATTATCGGTATGAAATACAACGAACTATTCTAAGTTACTTCTTTCTAAACATCCTGTGTTCCTGGAGGATTTGCATCTATAATAAGTAGTCCATGGGACAGCTCGCTGAAATTGAGTTTTTGGTAAAAAATGGCGGGGCAAGACGCGACTTCTACCATAGATTTCAGATGTTATAAGAATGAAGAAAAACCCGGTAGGCAATCTGGCGGTGGTAGCTTTTCAATATTTCGGATGGATAAATATGGCGGTTGTCTATTCCCAGTTAAACAATAATAACTTTGCTTTGCTTTGTTTATTTTTTTTATGTTCTATACAGTATCTACTAATTCGCTATGTAGATCATATTTCATCAAATAATAAGAAAAACTTGAAAAAATATGTTCTCATAAAAATTTACATTATTAAAACCATCTATACTATATATGGACCAATTACCAATTAAAAATTTTTATTGCCTATTTTGTATAAATCTGCCTTAACTAGTATTCTATTTATTTCAGTATTTGATTTTACATGTAATTATATTGATGTCCTACCGGATATAATATAAAACATTTAAATTTTATATTATATCCGGTAGGACAGCAATATAATTACAGTGGCTTATAAACACGATTGAATATGGAGAAGTGACCTAGTATATAAATTATATATTGCACCTGTGCGATTTGTCTATAACACATATCCCAAGAATTATAGCGCGTAGTCGCCGGCATCGCTTTCTATGTTTTATGGGAATCTGGAAAAATAATCTGATCGTCGGATTTCCAATTGTTTCGCTAGATGTTATAATATATTAATAATCCAAGTTCAGTAGTTGAGTGTCTTCTTGGAGTAAACAACACATTTTTGTACAATTCTTGTTGGCACAGAGACTACATGAGTATTTTTGGTAATTATTCTCGAGCGATATATTTTGGATGCAGTGAGAAAAATTATGTTTGGGGAGCAATATACATCTTATACCTATAATTACTTGAATTAGTTGAACTGGCATAATAATAGTAGCTAACTAGTGTAATATTATAATCCTTTTATATTTGGTGCTTTCAAGGTATTAAAAATTGCTAAGCCGCGCTATATAACAAGCTATTACATTACAAGTAATAGCTTATTATATAGCTGTTAATAGATTTTTTAATACCGTGAACAACACCAAATTTAAAGGGATTATAATATAACAATAGTTAGCTATTAGTATCATCAACAAGCTTCGACTTTCTGTAGGCTCTGCTGTGTCTGCTGCTTTAATAGCATATCATAGTTATACAGGCTGTGACACGACAAGTGCTTTTTCTGGATTAGGCAAAATAAAGGATTTGAGATTTCTCACAAAAAATGCTGCTTATGTAGATGCTTTCACAAAATTGGGTCCAACTGGACGTTAACTTCTGGCGTCTGTTCTGTCCTCGAAAAGTTCACTTGCCAACTACATTGACAAAACACAAGTGTTGAAAAGGTAAACGCTCTGCGATATCAACTGTTCCATGGGGAAAAAGGGATCTGCGGATTCGGGAAATCTGCCGCCATGTGAATATTGTCTGTATCTGCATGCCCTGCGAGAAAACTACCAGGAGACAATATGGAAATGAAGCCTAGAAGTTTTTCCGATATTCCGGCTGCTGTAGATGGGCATGGGTGGATTTTGGATGGTGAAAAGCTGACCATAAAGTGGACGATCAGTGCGCCTGCACCAGAAGTTGTTTTGAAATTACACAGTTGCGAATATTGCGAGTGTTCAAAAAAGTGTGAAGTGTCACGCTGCCCTTGTCTACAGAACAATTTGAAATGCACTTCTCCCTGCAAACGTTTACAATGTAGCAACTAGTCAAAAGCCCAACAACAAGATGTGGACAGTGATACTGAAAATTACTACAGCAATGGAGATCAATCTGAATATGACCATTACGATTTTGACAAATGAATTAGAATGATCTTTTTTATAAGTATTTTTTTATTTTTTCCACTTTTATACGATAAATTTTTTTTCACCACTTATTTCCGGTTCTCATGATACTTCTCCAACGACACTAGAAAAGTACAATCTCGTACCTCTCTTTAAAAAAAATAACATCAATTTATCTATATTACTTCAAAAGTTATTGGCTTTTAAGCGAAGAGCTGACGTCCGACAAGGTTTTTTGTCATCCTTATATCCCCTGGCAGCTATGGTATAAGTGTCACTTTGCCCCGCCATTTTTTACCAAAATCTTGTCTGGTCCATGTACTAAAGCTTCCATTACTATTTCTCTTTTCCAAATCGATTATATCATATTTCACATAAAAAAAATTTTCGATCAGACAGCTTAAAGCTATTTCATGGAACTGAATCACTTCGTCTATTCAGCGGACATCATAAGGTGGTCTAATTTTGACTTACCAAAAATATTCACTCTTGGGATTTTGTTCGGTTAATTCTTTATCAACTTTTCAGCCCAGTCGAAAGTCCCTTTAGGCCCTTTAGGCATTTTTACAGCAAACGATCATATTAAATGCCTAGTATTCCCACCTAAAAATTTTACTTCGATCAGACATGCTGAACTTGAAATAGTGACGTATTCATGGAATTAATTAACTTCTACTCAGCAGGCGTCATCATATGGCCAAATGCTTTGTAGTATTTCTCAAATATTTCAATATTTTTATTGAAGAAAATTTAAGTTTAAAAACATTTTGTGCTCAATAGGAACTACCTTTCTAACTTGCATACGATTTTAATAGACCGGTTGATCACCTTATTGCCCTGCCTACTGCTGCTCCTCGTTGCTCGAACTGAACAACGAGCAACGAGGAGCAGCAGTAGTCAGCTTTCAGTGAGAACCTGAAGATGGCAGATGAGATTCTGCCTAAACGTCGTTCAGACAACCGTGACTCCTAGAGGAGTCGACCATCGACGCGGGAGAGCACTTGGAAGTAATATAATAATAATAATATAATAATAATAATATAAGTTTATTTAGAAAAACACAAATGTATATAAAGGATAATAATTCATTACATCTTAAAACCACTAAATAAACAAGTTCACTCACAAAGCGTAACAAACACTTGTCCGTGAGGAAAAAGAAAAGAAATATAATGAAAATAGATTTACCTACTAATTATAATAATAATAAAGATAAGTGACTAAAAGCAAGCAAACACATTTCAAAAACAACAACAAAGTTCAATAATTTCCTATGACTATAAGACAAACACACGCAACAACATATTCTGATACAGGATGATTAAGTACTAACTCTAACTAACTCAAAAAAAAACCCAAACCCAAGAACAGGTCAAGTAACACTCAAGGAAGTAAACATATGTACACATATATATACACATACATATATATATATATATATATATATATATATATATATATATATATATTTTTTTTTTTAAGTATTTTTTTAAATCTATTAGGTCGTGTATTTCATTTCTAGGGGTTTCTAGTAAGAACTTCATTACACCTTTTTTAAAAAGTTTATTGTTTGATAATATTTTTAATGTTTCAGGTATAAAGTTATATATTTTCGGCGCAAGGAAAACATGCGACCGTTGCCCAATTGTTTTGTATATCTGTTTAGCCGGTACGAGATTACTTTTATTTCTAGTATTATATTCATGATGTATTTTTATTTTGGAGTTTGAATATTGCATAACTGACAAACTTAAAAAATATATCTGTCGTGGATCCATAATTGAAGTTTCTTGGTACAAACAATCGGTAGAAAAGGTGGGTTCTTTATTATACATAATTTTAATAATCCGTTTTTGAGTTAATTCTAATTTTCTTAAGTATGTTTTCATTACACCACCCCAACCTATTATACCATATCTAATGTGTGGTTCTACAAGGGTTGTATATATTATTTTTAAATGTTTAATATCTAAAACGTTTTTGAGGAATTGGAAAAGATGGATATGCATTCTTAATTTTTCGTTGACATAATCTATATGCTTATCCCATCTTAGGTGACAGTCGATAATTAATCCAAGATATTTTGTATGTGGTTTGGACGATATTATGAAGCAATTTTCTTGTTCGTCCTTTATTTCAAGAGTTCGGAAATATGGTAAATATAGATTATACGAGGCAAAAGGAACATACACCGTTTTATCAAAGTTTAGGGAAAGGAGTTTATGATCAAACCATTCTTTTATGCTTGTGAATCATTTTGTACCTTTAATTTTAGACTGTCCCAGGTATCACTTTCATAAAATATAGCAGTATCATCAGCGAAACTGATGATCGTACCCTTTGTGTCTATTTGAAATAAATTATTAAGATAAAGGGCAAACAAGATCGGTCCAAGTATAGTGCCTTGCGGTACACCATATTCGACAGTTTGAAAATTGCTTCTGGTATCATCAATTTCTACACATTGCTTCCTATTTGTTAGGTAACTACGTATTAATTTAAGAGCTGTATCTCTAATTCCTATTTCGTTTAAATTTTCCAACAACAATGAGTGACTGATTGTATCGAAAGCCTTCGCTAAGTCTAGAAACAAACATAGCGAAGGTTTCGAGTTATCAAGAGCTTCATAAATTTTTTTTGTAAGTAGAGTAATTGCATGCTCCGTAGACCTACCTTGTCTAAAACCAAATTGTTGTGCTGACAAAATGTTTTATTTATCCAGAAACCCTAAAATTCTTGTTTTTAATGTCATTTCAAATATTTTTGATACGTTTGTTATAAGAGATATTGGCCTATAATTTAAAGGCTCCATCTTGTCTCCTGTTTTATAAATTGGTTTTACAATTGATACTTTAAAAATTTCTGGGCAAATACCTGAACAAAGAGATCTATTTATTAAGTATGTCAGAGGCATGATAATGTATTGCGCTATTTCTTTCAATGTTTCGGATTTAATCTTATCAAAACCTGGAGCTTTTTTATTTTTTAATTTAAATATATATTCTTTTATTTCGGATTCGGTACAGGGATATAGAAATATAGAATGTATGTTTGTTTTCTTTTTTTCATTGTAATTTTCTTTCCGATTTATTTTATTTGCGAGTATTTTTCCGATATTTATAAAGTTTTTGTTAAATATTCTACACATTTCAGCTTTATCTGTTATATTTTGATTTTGTTCATTTTTTATTTGTTTTATACTTTTGTCACATTTATTAGTATTTTTTATTTTATAATTTACTGTATCCCATAATGTTTTCATATTGCCTTTACATTTTTGTATTTCAGATTTATAGAAGTTATACTTGGTTTTTTTTATTAGCTCTGTTAATTTATTTCTATATGTAGTATATTCCTTTTTTAGATCATAGTTGTTTGGATTCTTTTTTAATTTCTTATACAAACTTTCCCTTCTATTAATTGATGTTATAATCCCTCTTGTAATCCACTCTTTTTTTTTCTGTTTTCTTTTTTTTAATGTTTTTGTATGTTTATCTATTACTGTTGTTAATTTTTCAATAAATTTGTTTGTTTCCATGTCTAGATCCAGTAAACATATCATTCCAATCGTATTTTCCTAGTTCATGTTTTAATGTTTTGTAATTTATATACTTAATAAAATTATTTTTGCTAGCTTGAATCTTTGTCTCATTTAGTACTAGTTGTAGTATTACCGGAAAATGATCTGTTATGCCAGACTCAATTATAAAAGGTAATATTTTTTCTTCTATATTTGGATATTTAGAATTTATATAAATGTGGTCGATGCATGATTTTGATTCACCGTCTATTCTAGTATATTTATTTATTGCCGATTTATATTCATATTCGGATAGGGTATTTAAAAATTCACTTGAGATCTCATTTTTCTTTGCAATATCAATATTGAGATCACCTATTACTAATTTATAATCTGCATTTATTTTAACAGTCTTTAAATACTGATAAAGATCTGAAGTGAATTCTCTAGAATTTATAGAGGGTGATTTGTATAGTGCTATTATATTGATTGTGTACTTTGATAACTGAATATTCAAATTTATAACTGAAACATTGTTTATTGTATCAATTTGATAAGTGTAATCCAAATCATTTTTTATATATATTACTATACCGTCGTTTTGATTATATTGCCCGTTATTGTATATTATGTCATAGCCTTCAATTTTATGAAGATTTATATTTCCAATTTTCCACGTCTCGGTAAGTACGATACAGTCAAAGCGATCTTCAAAATGTGAAAGAAATATTTCAAAATCTTCTATATTTTTTGCCAAACTACGTATATTATTATTTAGTACTTTAAAATTTAGAAAATTATTGTTGATTTTTAAAATTTCGTTTCCTTGAGTTACACTTTCTACTGTTTCTGTATGGATTTTTGAAATTTCAAAATTCATTATGAATTGATTCATTGTTAATTTTTAATATCAGTTAAATAAAATAAGTAAGTTAGTTATAATAAGATACATTAAAATCTTAAAACTATACAATTATGTAATTATTTAAGAACACAAGTTAAAATTTATCAATAAAAATAATGTAAACAAGAAGAAAAAGTAAATTATATAAATAGAGACATAAAACAAAGTCAAAAAAGAATGCATCGATCTGAGTATATAATTTTAAATTATCATTCACGTATCTTTGTATTTGAACGGGTTTTCATAACACCTATTGTTTTATCATTGTTTCAGGTTTTGGTTTTTTTTTTATCACTTTGGTCTTCTATTTCAATTTCTTCGATTGTTCTCTTTGTTTTTCTCTGTGGATTTGGCGTAGCCGGAGCACTCTCTGGGCGTGGCTTCTCGGCGTTTATTATTTGATCTTCCGAAACTGCTTCTTGATCTTCTATTTAAGTTTCTTTCTCTAGTTGGTCAATCGTGTATGGTTCATTCGATATAATCAGTTTGTCTCCCTTTATATATGCAACTGCTCCTTTACTTCTCGCTTCTTTTAAATGTTTTATTAAAATTTTGTTTTGAACCTGGTCTTCTATGCACTGATCTTTGGCAATGTATATATTTGATCCCTTTAATTTCTTCGCGTTTTTTAATACAGAAAGTTTCTTCTGGTACGAAATGAATTCAACAATTACGGGAGTTCTTGTATTTTTAGTGGTTACTATACGGTATGCGTCATTTAAATCATCTTCTCCAATTTGAAGTCCAAGAATATTTTGAAAAATACTACAGACATATTTTATTAAATTTGCCTCATTATCACTTACTCCAAAAATTGCGATATTATTCTTACGAACCTTTCTTTCGAGATTCAGCACAGAGTGTTTTAGTTTCTTATTCTGATCTTCAAGGGTATGTATTTTGTTTTCTAATATATTTAAACGTGTTGAAACCGCTTTCTTTACCTCGTCGATTTTTTCTTTGAATTCTATTTGAATTTGGAAGTACAATAACACTTCATTTAACACCCGCGAAAACCTAAAAAAACAACATAGTTAGTGACGTTTTGATAGAATATTGAATTGGTGGGTGTGTTCGGCTATATTTTAGCTAACCTTTGAAAGAAAGTTGATTATGTTATGAGTGCAAATGAAGAGGCACGAAGAAAGGGCCACCATCAAAGACTAGTAATAGAATGAAGGCTTGTTATGACAGTAACGCTATTTCAGCAGGATTCGAGGTAGGAGATTTGGTATGGCAGTACAATTCTGCCATTACCTGGGTCAACCACATTGTTTATCGGATTCAACGAAGTGAGAAGTAGAAGATGGTACACCTGGATAGACTGGCAAAGTATGTTGGAGACCCTGAATTACTTGATCGAAATGTTCAGGCCTGAGAGGGCAATAACTCTTATTAGAGTGAAAGAAAGCCTGTCTAATTAGCTACCACCATTGAAAAAAAAATAGCTGCCACTAGAATGGTTGTTCACCAGTCGAGCCAAAGACGGGGTTACTAATAATTACGTATCTAGATAATTGGGAACCTAGTTAGAATCACGAATTAGAGTAATAGGGAAAAATCTAGAATAGGAGTCACGGAGTACAAGAGAAACGGAACTGGAATAGTTCCAGTTTGCATAGCAAACTGATCAGATTAAGAGGGAGAACAAAATGATCAGTCAAAAAGTACAGTGACGAGTAGTGAATTACAGTGGTTAACAGCAGTAATTAAAGTTGTAAATATAAAAACTAATTATTGTGAGTTAAGTAAGTAGTTAATTAAATCAGTGGTTAGTGTTATTCGAGTTGCAATTATTCAATTCAGGTAGAGGTGTATAAACAACTAACACTACTATTATCCAGTTATATCATTTAATTTGATATTACTCTTAAATAAATTGTATTTATAATCTATAATTGCAATGTAGTGTGAAATAGCTTTTAATTTACTTATTGTGTTTAAACTGTTATTTTATGGAGAACTATTTTTTTATATTATTTTACTATTATACTTATTATTAATACATTTTCTTATAGAACCTCGAACATATTTCTGTGGGGAGGTTGAGTAAAAATACACGCACTGTTAAATTTCATTTATTTATATGTAAAACAAAAGTAGTAAAATACGTATTTTTATCCTACATATACAATTTGACTTGCTGACTAAGTCGCGCCTGCGGTGGGCTGGGAATTGATATGTGCAATCTTTTCGTATCCTCTTCGTCCGTGTTGTCCAATATTGTGATCACAGACACGGCAGGCGAAGGTGTATCGTTAATCATTATAATGTGCTGCTCACCATGATGTTGGTGCACCTCTTGTGTGTGGAGATCTTGTGAGGTTACCTGAAAACAAACATCGATGAGTTCAATTCTAACAGAGGAGAATGTAAACGAATTATGTTTCAACTCCTGCGGGTACAAAATACTTACTAGCTGATGCAGCTGAAAGTGTTGGTGCATGTGCTACCAGTGCCAGTTGCCATTAATGTTAGGGGAGTGGTTCCTCCTCTCAGTACTGCCAGCGTAATTCATCTGTTCGGACGGGGTGTTGCCCTTTTATAGCGCTCTTTAACCAGACTGAGTTGTATCTGTGGAGAATTTTAGAAATTCTGTCATATTATTTCACTAGGTAAAAAACGAGGAATAAGCAAAAGCTCAGTTGAAATTTGATACGTTTTAATTTCATTTCTAACGTCCTTCAAGATGAGTTCCTCAATTGGCGGGGCGATTTGTAAATGTGTCTGTTGATTACTTACATTATATATTTAGTACTGACAGAGAGAAATTAAATAAACATTTGCATCATCATGATTTGTTGAGTGACCTCAATAAAGGTTATTATTACTACTATTATTAACTTACCAAATCATCGTAGCTGCCTCGTTTTCTCACTAGCCCCTACACTCGATTCGTCAACTAATTATTTGTGTTAGACGTTACTTTGCTGTTAGAGCTCAGTACGCAATTGGCTAAACACGACGGTATGTCTTGGGCGACCTGGCGATTGTCCACAGTAGTTAGGTTTCTGCAGTATCACTCCTAAAGAGGAAAAAATCATAAGCATATATTTTTTAATAAAATAAAGCCACTTACATCCAGCATGATCTGTGTGTTGCAATGCGCGTAATCCATCAAATGAGCCAATCTTACAAATAGATGATTAAGGGCCTCTGGGAGTCAATCGTCTCTCCTAAATTAGAAAAACAGTTATAAGATATTGCAAGAAAAATCATAGAACTGCGCATGGAATAGAATAATAGGAAATATTGTTACTTGGTCCATGGACAACATTCTTGTCAAGATGTCGATAAACTCTTTCCTGTCGATTTTCTTGGCCTTTAGTTGATCTCCTTCCAAATCTGTTGGTATATTCATCTCACCGATGTCGTGTCCTCCACCGATTTAATGCCAGTCTCTGTGTCGTACTCCTCAGGTGTCTAATGTCGCCAAACTAGGTCTGTGCTATTTCTGTCCACGTGGAACTTTTGTGTTTTGCAGGCATTCTTAAGTATGTGGTCTGTTGGTAAACCTGTAAAATCAATTTTAACAACGTAACTAAATTTTTATCTATTTTATGCTTCCTGTGATCCAGAGAATTTGTGGATTTCCTACCTTGTATCTGGCTAATGTATCTAATTTGGTCATATTCCGACGAGCCAGGGTACAAATGACAACCGAGGAAAAGCTCAGCGCTAATACACCCTAGCGGCCACAGGTCAACAACCTCGTCGAAAGGCAGCCCCAATATGATCTCTGGCGCCCTGTAATATCGAGTTTGAATATATGAGATAACTTTAGCCTTGCTTGCATAGGTCGCACAACCAAATTCAAAAACTTTGACCCTGTAGAGCTGCCGAACTAGATCGACTACCATTATATTTTGAGATTTTATATCAGTGTGGATCAGTGTTACGGCCGAAAATGCCACTGAATGTATATATTAAGAAAAAAAAGAAGTTAATGTTACTTTATTGTGTAACTAATGTACTATTGTGGTAGGTATGGTTGTCATAATATACTCCTGCTAGGTTCGGTGTGCGAGAGTCGTAGTTGTCCGGATTGTATGCACTCATTCATCAATATGTAATATCGGTACCCACACGGTCAATATTTTGATTGCCTACAATTCGCCTCGCGAGCAGAGTGCCGTACAACGTCATGGTTTAACACGATCGTGTTCTGAAAATATGACTGCGCCGATAGCCAAGTAAAGAGAGAAAGTGCTATGCTCGATCGCGAAATTACTGTTCGAGAAAAACTCACAGTTATGTAAGGTGGAGGTATGGTATGATGGGACAATGTTGTTTTGTCATATAGGTAGTCTCAGGATGTATTTTTAATGTAATTTTATTACTTTTCCTTACAAGGAAAATGTACTCCATTTTCTACGCATGAGCCGCTTATATTTTCTGTCTCTATTTCCCTGCAATGTTTTGTTCTGGAAGCTTCTACTTAAACCCTGGAAGATCCGGTGGCCATCTTCAGAATTTAGTTTAAACCTAATCACCTTCGAAGGTAAACGTTATTTTCTTTTGTATGAACGTCCAAGTATTTTTTTTGGGATTTATACCTCGGGGTGTCTTTAGTGATATCCGTTTTGTATTTTGTGTACGGGTCACTTAGTCGACCGTGTAGTCGGATTTGTTGGTAAGTTCACACATTCCTCAATTTTCTTGCTGGTGTTTTACATAAACTTCCTTATAGTGTGCCCGGTGTCCTTCCCTGGAACCAGGAAACCTCCAGAGACATTTTAATACTGTTGCAGAGGAACCGTAGTTTATGCGTAAGTTACTTATTATTTTCTTCCCTTATGGGCAATGTTTTTTATTGAGATATTTTTATCTCCTTACAGGGTTCTTCTATTTAGCTAGAAATTTCCTCTATCTAACAGCTAGAATCTTTTATCTGCTTCACCTTTCCTGCAGTCGTCTTGTTAATCGACAGGACTATTCGTTATTGCACCGTCTCGACGAGGTATTTTTCTTTTTTGGACGAGGTTCGTGCATTCTAGGGGCCTCTAGGTGTTTGTGCTTTCATCATATAACCACCAGCTCGATTCCAGGCATAGCTAAGAGAGAGGCACAGCGTCCTGACGCCTATCATCTGGATATTCACACCATTGCAGCAGTGGTTCGTATATTTGCACTACCGCGACGTTATGTAAGTGATATCTCTAATCTATATAATTGTCATACTTGATTAATTCATTTATCATTATATATAAATAGACTGGCATAGGAAAGAAGAGGAAAAGGTACATATGTTTATATTTTTCCCACATTTATGTAATTCCTATATATATATTTACGGGGTGCTCATGCGTGATCACGTAATTACCTCTATCCATCAACAATTGTACATGATACGCCATACTGTGTAACAAATCCGGATTGGTTCATTTAAAAAAAAATATATGTATATATATTTAGTCATACGTAATATGTGTTAGTTATATATGTACATATGAGTAGCCCTATTTTATGTTAATTGTGCCTTTTTGTAAATATATTTTAATTCTTATCTGGGCTCATTTTGGATTATAATAATTATTGTTGCCAGACTTTGCAATAAACCGGTGATTCATTATTTCTTTCCCTCTTTCCAATTCTGTGTATGTGTGCAACCGTCTCTGATACCGCGGCATCAAAGGCTCAAGGAAACCCACCCCAGCTCAACCTAGGCCGTGCAATTTTGTTGCGGCTACATTCGTGCACTCTCATTCACCCTAATTAGTTTTACTCTTTTTTTTCTTGTTTTTTTTTGCTATAGTTGATTATCACAGTACTAAGTCATATTATTACATATTATTATATTCATATTCATTTTTGTTTTGTTTTGTTGTAAATTATCATTATTATTGCATAATTATAATTATACAGGGTTACTGGTAATTCGATACATTCCTTTGGAGATGTGATGGGGCATGGGCTAAGGAGTAAACCTAGCCCTAACATACATTATGCAAAACTCAATAGTTTTTGAGATATTTCAATTTTTTTGTTTTTCTCAAAAAAGTACATCTTAATGTCTTAAAAGTTAATTTCCGAAAAATTTACTTGACATTTTTAAATTTTTTTATACTGGATTACTTGTCCAATATTATAGATATCCGTTTGGAATGAAAAATATCCGGAAATATTTCGATCATGTAAACATTTAAAATAAAAACTTGTAAGAATTTTTTTTTTAAAATCAGTTATGAAACTTACCTATTAGGTTTTTTCAAAAAAATATTAATGTAGCACGCGTACAAATTATTATAAAAACTTCCTTATTTCAATAGCTATCTAACTAGGTAGAAATGTTTAATGTACCCTTGATAGTTCTAATAAAAAATTAGTAAAGATAATGCTGGTGGCGGAATTTATTAAACGACTAATCGTTCATTTTCATTTAAGTCAGTCAGTCCTTGACTTTGACGTTTGTGCATATATGTCATTAACTGACATTCTTATCTCCGTGTCCCTTAAGTTTGTTGGTCTTGTTAAATTAGTTATCGAAGATTTTGATTTTGCTCGTAGTTGTTGTTATTAGTTGTTGTTATTGTATTTTCTGTGCCATGGCCGCGTATGCCAACGCAGAATACGCTGATATCTTGTTTGTCTATGGATACTGTGGCGGCAAAGCTGCTGAAGCTCGCCGAGAATATGGGCTTTGGTACCCTAACCGCCGCTTACCAAATGCACGTGTATTCAGTACGGCATATCGAAATATCGCTGAAACTGGCTCCGTGAAATGTAGAAGAAGTGACGCTGGTGCTCCTCCCGTTTATGAACCAGATGATGAGGAAGAAATATTGAGGTATTTTGAGGAAGACCCAACTATTTCAACTAATAAAGTCGCAAGACCAACCGGAGCGTCACAATGGAAAGTTTGGTCTACGATACGTAGAGTTGGATGTCATCCTTACCACTATACCCTTGTCCAAGGCTTGGAGGAAGGTGATCCTGGAAGGAGAGTGGAATTCTGCCGCTTTATGTTAAATTCAGATGCAGAAAGTGCAAATTTTTTAACAAGTATTTTATGGATGGACGAGTCGAAATTTAATCGCGAGGGTATAACAAATTTCCACAACCTACATTATTGGGCAGAGGAAAATCCCAAGTTAACACGTGAAACTAGTTTCCAAATGAAGTTTTCTATTAATGTGTGGATGGGAGTCATTGGCCACTATTTAATAGGACCACACTTTCTTCCTCAAAATTTAAACGGGGAAATCTATGAAAATTTTTTAAGAAATGATCTGGCGGTGATTTTAGAAGATGTTCCTCTCGCCGTCAGACAGCGAATGATGTTTCAGAACGACGGTTGTCCAGCACATTATCGGCTGACAGTACGATAGTTACTTGATCAACGTTTCCCTAACCGTTGGATTGGAAGCGCGGGCCCAATACCTTGGCCAGCGCGGGCCCAATACCTTGGCCAGCGCGAAGCCCTGACTTAACACCCCTTGATTATTACGTATGGGGTCATATGAAGGAGATGATCTATGCCACACCAGTCAATACTATAGAAAACCTTAGACAAAGGATAGTTGATGCTGCCCAACACATAAGGCATAATCTGACAACCAGAGTAACAAGGACGGAAATAAGAAGACGCTGCCGTGTCTGTATACGGAATAGGGGCTCCCATTTTGAGCAAGACATATAAAAAATAAACTACAACTTTGAAATTAATGAAGAATTAAACTCTACTTTTAAAATGTTTTTTACTGTTTATCTAAAAATAAAATTAATAAGTTATTTTTACTAGTATTTTCTTACAACTATTAAGGGTACATTGAACATTTGTATCTTGTTAGATAGCTATTGAAATAAAGCAGTTTTTATAATAATTTTTTTGAAAAAACCTAATAGGTAAATTTCATAGCTGATTTAAAAAAAAAAATTTAAAGTTTTTATTTCAGATGTTCACATGATCGAAATGTTTCCAGATATTTTTCATTCCAAACGGATATCTATAATATTGGACAAGTAATCCAGTAAAAAAAAAATTAAAAATGTCAAATAGATTTTTCGAAAATTAACTTTTAGGACATTAAGATCTACTTTTTGAGAAAAACAAAAAAATTAAATATCTCAAAAACTATTGAGTTTTGCATAATATATGTTAGGGCTAAATTTACTTCTTAGATCATGCCCCATCACATATCCAAAGGAATGTATCGAATTACCAGTAACCCTGTATATATTTTTTACACCGTAACATCAGTCCCAATTGCTAGAAAGAGAGAAACGCGTTAATTTTCGATATGTAAATTATGTTAATAATGAGAATTGTGTGGTGTCTTTTAAAGTTAATGTCTTGTCATATTTTATCAAAGAATATACATTTATAACTCACAATAATAAATAATAATAGACCTACTAATATAAAACAGCCTTAATAATTTATTTGTCGACATTATTTACTTTATTAGTTCGGAAAAGCACCTAGTGCAATTTGAGCATTTTCATAATCGATTTATTTAGATTAACGCCCTGGCGGAGTTTAGTATTAGCTATTTACTCAACCAGGATACGTACCCACAGAAAATTACAGAACGACGATTGCCTACGACACTGTCACTTACCGCATCTGAGACTCGAACTCAGGAGTGGTAGAGTGACTAGCCATGTTGCCTCTCACACAACATCGTCTAATCTCTGTTACTAACTCGGATACGTATGATAACACCCATACCCTAGCCAGGACTCGAACCCTGGATGCTTTGGTTGTAAGCCTGACTCGTAAGCGTTGTGCCTATGAGCCGGAATAAGAAGAACTTGTCTACAATAAATTAGGAAGAATAATAATTTGGCTGATTGTGTAGAAATAAATATTTTAACAAATTACACTTATCAGAATCGTTTTTAAATAATCAAATTATGTTAGTACAGAAAAGAAATGAATTCTATTGCACGCGTTTCAGTAATTGTAGATATAAAATGAAATTTATTATAGAGTCATTAGATATCATTTGACAAGTCAAATATTAGTTAGAAATCATACAAAATAATCATTACAAAGAGATAGAGTGAAAAACTCACCTTCTGTTTTAGCAACGCAGCTAACAGCTGCTATAATCAGGCCCGCGCCGTACATAAGGGCAAAGTCGTGTGGTGCACGACGGCGCCGAAGGCGCCGAAAAGCCTCAAAACTGAAAAGCAAAAAAAAGATAAAGCAACAAACGAAATTATCAACAAAATTTATAATGATAAAAAAAACCAGTAAGGAATTGTAGCTATTACATTATTATTTATTTGTTTATTTTTTTATTTTTACTCTTTGAGATGAGGGAACCGAATTACTTCTCGAAAATAATATATTTTCCAAATGAAAGTACGCAATAATTGCATTTACTCGATCGAATACGTAACATAATAACATGAATTGTGTAAACTCAAACAAATCTGATTTTATTCATGTTTGAGCTTGAAATTTGGCTTGCAACGAGCGAACAAGCTTTTGTATCATATATTACATTTGAAACTTGTAGCATTGCATATGCTACATTTTTGATTAGTAAGAAATTTAAAAGTAAATTAGTGCATAGCAAGTAGGCCACCCAGTATGTGGATAAATGTATTACTGGTTGCCGTGAAAAATCTCCTGAAAAGGAATTTATTAGACAAATATAAATATTTTTTTTATTCTTTCTTTCCTGCAAAAACATGCTCCACGTGCAGTTAAAAATCTAAATAAATAATAATGAAAATAATGCGGCACCGTTTCAGACAATTAACACTGCAATTATAACTTGTTCAGGTTGAAAAGCACTTGACATCTTATTTTGAGTTAACACCGAAATATAGCAAACACACGACGTCTTCTCTTCCTGGCTGGTTTAACAGCCTGTGTTTTATGCATTTGTATTATTTATCCCTTCAGAAACACCTAGTAGCACACTCTCTATTTTAAGGTTATGTTGTTGAAATTTCAATTCCTCTCTTCTTCTTCTCCTTATCGTTCGATTTTGCCAAGAGCACAAGTGTGACTTAGATTGGTAATTAAGACCTGCGTGTCGGATCGTTCAGTTTTTTTTTTAATTCGCAAGACCGCGTTAGGAAGCCAAGCCATCTTAGCAGCCCTTTCAGGCGTGATCCATTAAAGGAGCAGGTTGTGCTTAGGCTTGGGGCTGTAGCCTATTTATTAAATTTTGTCAAGCCGTAATTTTTATTCACGCCATAAGCTTAGGCTTATAATCGAAACTGAGCCCCCACAGGTCACTTGGGGGTTGCCAGTATCCCTCATGTGAGGCAATTTTTTTGGTGTGATTTAATTATTGGTACCTACATCATTTTTCTGATGTAACGGCCACATATGCATGGTCATATTTTAAGAAGAAAGAGGTCAATAAGTGAAGAAATTTGAGTCGTCGATTTTTTGGACCACGTAGACAGTGGAGACGAATTTTGAGAGTGGAGGCAGCGTGTTGCAGAGGGGTCCTAGCAGTAATACCTGATTTCGAAACGAAGCTACACCAGGGTCTTCTGTTTGGTGGTATTATTTATAACATTTTGTTCCATTTAAAATTTCACTTCTCATATATTTTTTCAGACTTGTAAGAAATGGTACCATTTTAATTAAATTTAACATTTTCAAATATTCATACATTTTCACATAAATATTTTTACATATAATTTTCTTAAATAACACTTGTTAAACCTTGTCATAATTTAATATATTTTTTTTATTATCAATCATTCAAATTTTAACAAATCAATTTTTTTACTATTGCTTATTAAATTTATTCAACTGTCCCATTATCAAATATTAAAGTCAACTTATTATTAACATGTGTGTTTCCTTTCTTTTACTCATTTAGCTAGATATATATTATTAGTGAGCTTATTACATAACTTAGGTACTCAGTATTGTTTTCCTTAGCATTCACAATACTGTTGGCTCATATAATAAGTTAAGGTGGCGCCCTGAACATCTGTTTTTTTTTGTATATTTATATTCACTATTTTATATTTTTTTATATATACAGCAAGTTAACAAATTAAGTAAATATCGAACCACGACCTCGCTTTCCCATAACCCAGAGCTGCCGTTCGCACAATTGAAACACTTCCTGGTTTTAAGCCAAGAGGTGTTACAAGAAAGTGACGCATCCAACGTAGCGGGCACGATTTGTTTAACTTTGCTTACTACTTTTTATAAATATCCTAGCCACCAATAATCTATTAAGCATCAGCATTACACATTTTCGCGAGTGAGAGAGAATAGAATTCTGTTGATAATTTATATTAAATTGTCTGGTTAAAGTGAACTAATAAAAAAAAAAATACGGACAACAAATTGGTTGATTAATAGTCTACCAATTAAAGCATTTGTGGTATCTAAATAAGTTTTGTTAATGTTAAGTTTGATTAATCTGCACTTATAACCTAATTTGCGTGGAGGAAGTCTTAGGAACCAGTGGCGTAGCTCGCGGAATTTTTGCTAAGAAGCAAGTATGAAGCCAACTAATATATGTTCTTGTTGTAATAAATCCTTTGAACAACACCTAATGGTGGAATGCTCAATCTGTAAGAAATTATTTAAAAATACATGTGTCGATATTACATCTTCTGAAGTGCGAGCTATCAATGCTAATAAAGGCTACGATTGGTCATGTAAAGACTGCCGTACTATTGGCAATGATCTTAAAGAATTGAAAGCGTTAATCATAGGCCTGAGGGATGAGATTCACTCACTAAAGGAAGAAAATTCCAAATTTGTTGGTTCATTTAAAAACAACATAAATTTTGAGGAAGTCATAGCTGAGATAAACGATCGAAACAGTCGCAAGTGTAACATCGTTGTCTTTGGAGTTGAGGAACAGGATCAATCAGGAGCTGAGGCATCAATGAAGGAAGGCGATAAGAATACGGTAATTAATATGATTAATACCATATGTCCAAATAATGAGGCGGAATGCATAGAATTTACCCGTTTAGGCAAATATCAGAGCACAAAAATACGTCCCATTAAGGTGACACTTAGCAACGACAAGCAAGTACTTTCCGTTATACGAAATGCTAAGAATTTACGTAACAACAGAGAATATCGTCATATCTCAATTTCGTACGATCGCACCAAGCGCCAAATTGAATATTATAAAACCCTTAAAACTGAACTAGATGAACGTCGTAGCCAAGGAGAACATGATTGTAAAATTAAATATTATAACGGAGTTCCCAAAATAGTATCAAATTTAAACTAATATCGTCCGACAGTGCTAGTGATTTATTAATTAGTTACCAAAATGTAAGAGGACTAAGAAGCAAAATACAATAATTCTACACTACAGTTTCGGAAACTGAATTTGATATTGTTGCGCTGAGTGAGACCTGGCTGCAAGATGATGTAGGCAACAGCGAACTTTTCCCTCCGATCTATAACGTGCACAGATGTGACCGTAAGTTGGATCGTACAAATCTTACTACAGGTGGGGGCGTACTCTTAGCTTGCAAAAACGTTTTAAAAAGTGAAAAATTAGATCTATCTCATCTTGAGACCAATTTTCCTTTTCTAGACATTATAGGATGTAAGTGCACAATGAATGGCAAAGTGATTTTTATAGTAGTTATATATATACCTCCTACCACCACATTACAATGCTATGAGCAATTTTTTGAGACTCTTGAGTTGTTGAATTTATTATATAATCGAAATATTTTAATCATAGGGGATTTCAATAATCCATATTATTGCAACAATGACAGCAGTAAGAAAACAATATGTATAAATAATTTCTCCAGCTTTTTCAACTTATGCCAGTTTAATAACATAACCAATGTCAATGGTAGAATACTCGACCTAGTTTTCTCGAATTTGAAATGTGAGACTATGCACAATAATACTCCTTTTGTAAAAGAAGATGCATACCATCCTGCACTATTTATCTCAATTGAAAAAGTGTCAAAACCTAATAACTTTCATTCCAACCTAACACAGAAAGCATATAACTTTAGGAAGGCCAATTTCGCAACTTTATATGATGCGTTTTTTAATGTCGATTGGTCTTTTGTAAATAACTTCTCGGATGTAAATATTGCACTTGACGCGTTGTACAGCAAATTGTATGAAATATTGGACGCCCATGTCCCTCTTTATAAAAAGATAAACAAAAAATATCCCAAGTGGTATACGTTGGAGATAATTTCTAATATAAAAAGAAAGTACAAATATTACAAAAAATATAAAGAAACAAAGGATAATTTTTATTTGGAACAATTTAAACATTTAAGATCTGTAATAAAGAATCAAATCAAAGCTGCATACGATATCTATCTGTCGGACGTTCAATCGTCTCTAATTGTAGATCCACAAAACTTTTGGTCATACATACAATCAAAAAAAAGTAATTCTAGAATTCCTGGTAAAATGTTTTTTGAGAATGAAGCGTATGATAACCAGCAAAACATTGTCAACGTATTCGCTGAATTTTTTAGCAATATATTTGCGCCAGCTGATAATCAAATAAATATAAATTTTAGAAATGAAACAACTTCCTTATACAATAATAATGTACATATTGATATGATAAATGTAGACGAAATATACGATGCGATCAAAAAACTCAAAAACAAATTAACCTCTGGTCCCGATTTAATTCCATCGTTCATGGTCAAAGATTGCGGTTATATTTTAGCTGAGCCGTTATGTCATTTGTTTAACATGTCTCTACGATTAGCTACTTTTCCCAGTAAGTGGAAGCTTGCTAAACTCTGCCCTATATTTAAAAGTGGTGATGTCACAAAAATTAATAATTACCGCGGAATATCCATCCTATCTAACTTTGCAAAGGTTTTTGAAATAGTCTTATATAATCGTATCTACCTTTCAACTAATTACATTTTATCTCCCTTTCAACATGGATTTGTTAGTAATAGATCTACCGTTAGTAATCTCGCCACATTCTCTCATTTTGTGAGCAAAGAACTCGATAATAAAAGTCAGGTGGATGTGATATATACGGACTTTTCAAAAGCCTTCGATAAGGTCGACCATAACTTATTGTGTGACAAACTTTTAAATATTGGTTTCAGCAATCAACTAGTTTTGTTCTTTCAATCCTATTTCTATAGACGTGAACAGTTTGTTACATACAATGGTTTTAACTCTCAGATGATTATTGCTACCTCCGGGGTCCCCCAAGGCTCCAATCTTGGTCCATTGTTCTTTCTGTTGTTTATTAACGATATATTTAACAATATTAGTTGTAATAAATTGTGTTTTGCCGACGACTTAAAAATCTTCACGAATATCCATACCATCGAGGACTGTATACGCCTACAGAACGACTTGAATAGTATTAAGGTTTGGTGTGATGTCAATAAACTGCATTTAAATGTTTCGAAATGTAAAGTAATGACATATTCTAGGAAACAATTAAATATAACTTATGAATATACTATTGATGGTAACACTTTAGTCAGAGAAAACACAATAAAAGACTTAGGGGTGATTTTTGATTCACAAATGACTTTCATCCAGCATATAAATACAAAAACGTCTGAAGCAGTTAAAATGCTTGGATTTATTATACGCAATTGTTTATCGTTTACTAATACCGCTGCTTTAAAAACACTATATGCCTCATACGTAAGATCTAAACTGGAATATGGCGCTTTAATTTGGAATCCTTACTATTATTGCCACAAATATGCCTTAGAAAACGTGCAAAGAAGATTTTTAAAATTTTTGTATTTTAAGACTACAGATAATTATCCTGAGCGGAGAGTAGATAATAATTATTTACTCCAATGTTTTAACCTCCAATCCTTAGAAACTCGTCGCAAATACAACTCCCTATCTTTCCTTCACAAACTGTTACACAATAAAATCGATTGTTCTGACCTTCTGGCTGCATTAAATTTTTTAGTTCCAAGGCAAGAGTCAAGGCAGAATCTCACATTTCATATTGATACAGCTAGGACAAATGTATTTTTTAATTCACCAATACACACAATGTGCATTAATTTCAACAGCATTAGTCATTTATGCGACATTAACCAATGCAATTTAATCAAACTAAAAAGTATATGTTACAATCAGGTTTAACTACACACTAATATTTTTAGATGCCATTATGTATGTATCCTTACAATTAATTAAAACGGATATTTTAGCTCCTCAAATATTTAGATGCAGGTAATTATAATTTTTATGTTAACTGTTTTTATACTCACACTTGTCATATATACGCTATACTTCTTTACATTTGTGGTCTCTATTGTGTTTTTTCTTATTATATTTGTTTTTTTTTTTCTACTCGTACTTTTAGCTATTACATTAGTTAGTAGTACTATATTTTGTACACTTTAAAGTGTCCTGTAATTGGGCGTGAGCCTGTTGGACAATAAACGATTATTATTATTATTATTATTATTAAGTTGTTGAGTGTGAGAGAGAAATACTATAGTTAATCAACATTCTAAGTTTCTTATTGACCTAACATTCTGAACTTATTTATTGACCAGTTACATTTTTTACATTTTTATCTGCTCCTTTTTTACGTTGTTGGTATTCACGTTTCTTTGTCGTTATTTACCTATTTGTGAGTTATTTGCGATTTTACATTTTTATATGGTTGGTCGATATTTGTTGAGTGTTTTTTAATCTGAACAATTTTCGTACATTTTTTTAATACCTTTCATTTCATACGTTACATACATAAACATGGAACCACATAATATGAAACCAATTTATCTTCTTAGTGATGAGTTAAATTATGAATTACGCATAAGAGGTGTTAATGCTGGTAGAAAAGATGCAGCAGCAAAACGCAAGATTTTGCACCGGTTATTAGATACTTACCGCACTCTAAATTATGTAGATCCAAATTTTAACTATGATTCCGAAAAGGAAATTATAGAAAATACATTAGAGTCTATTAAAAGTTTAATAGCTGATTTTGACGGTCCTGCTTCTGATTCTATGTATAAGCGAATTGAGACTCGTCTTTGCCATATTCATAATCATGTGTTAAGAATGCCTATTTTAGAAAATATGGATGGTGAGGCAATAGATTTTAAAGACGATGCTCATGCAACTTGCATAGAATTTGATGCAGATTTACGAGAAAAAGTAACTGTATCTGAAAATTCACAACTAGTTAGTTCTCCTGGCCCTAGTACTAGCATTAACAATCCTGTTGCGAGAAGGTCTATTTCACCTGTTCAAAATTATAGAAAGTCAGTACCTGTATACAAATGGAACTTAAAGTTTGATACAAAAAATATTAGTGTCCATACATTTTTAGAACAAGTAAATGAATTATCAGTATCTCGTAATGTTGATAAAAAAGAGTTATTTTCTACAGTGACCGAATTATTTGAGGGTCCTGGCAAATTGTGGGTAAAAAATATTATAAGCAAAAAATTAGCTACTGATTGGGACGGTTTAGTCAAACTATTAATGCGTGATTTCTTGTCAGAGAGCTATGACGATGATCTCTGGGATGAAATTAAGCAAAGAACTCAAGGTGAAAAAGAACCTATTCACATTTATGTTGCTACTATGGAATCATACTTTAGTAGATTATCTCGTCCTCCAGCAGAAACAACTAAGCTTAAAATAATTAAGGAGAGAATTTTACCTCGTTATACATCTAGAATTGCTTTGGTAGATATAAAAGATACTGATGATTTGTGTACTATTTGCCGTAAGCTAGATGAAGTAGATCGCATAAAACATAATTATGTACCTCCACCTAAAAGTTCTAATGTGTTTCAAACTGATTTGGCATATATTGGAGAGTCTAGTAGCTCATTTGCTAGTACCTCATCCGCTAGTACCTCCACGAATAGTAAGAGGAATTACAATTTTAGGGGTAAAACCAGAAATATTTCTGCCATCACGTGCTGGAATTGTCATAAACCTAACCATACATTTCAAACGTTCAGGGACAAACCTAAAATATTTTGTTTTAAATGTGTCAATCCAAATGTAACGTCCAGAAATTGTTCAAAGTGTCAAAAAAACTAGTATCGCAGGCAAACGTTGTTGGTCGTCGTTTGTCATAGTTCAAAAGACCATACCTGTAATATATTCAAGAACGATTACGAATTCCAAACTAAAGTCTCCTACGTATAATAGAAATTTTTCTCTTTCAATACCTACCTCTCTTATAGATTTAATAAAAATATTTCTTATATGCAACCTAATTTTAGTAAATGTCGAAAATTTACTTCAAAATCAGAATGGCAATCTTGGCTAGATTATGTGAAAAAATTTTATCTAGAAAGTAGTAAGGTAAGCAGTACTGTAGAAGTATCACCAGTCTTTGTTGAAAGGCCACTAGATAATCGTCCTTATATTACTGTTAACTTATATGATCAACAATTAACAGCACTTATTGATACAGGTGCAAATCAGTCTGTCATAGGAAATGAAGGTTTGTTTATTTTAGATCAATATAAAATTAAAATTCGTTCTATTATATCAGAATTTGTAACAACAGCTGAGGGTCGAAAACAGACAGTTTCCGGTTCAGTTTTATTACCTATTTGTTTAGAAACTAAATGTAAATTAGTAGAATTTTCAATAGCCCCTTCTATTTGTCATGGTTTTATATTAGGTAGTGAATCTTTAAAAATCTTTGGCCTTTCTCTAAATTTTCATACAAATACTTGGGAAATGGATAACCAATCAATGCAGGTCCATATTAGTGTAGTAAATAAAACATTAAATACTAATGATAGTGGCATTTAATCAACATCTGTATTATATCCTAAGGATCAAGTTCTTGTGAATAAAACCTTGGAAAAATTTAAGATGCTGTCACCGGTTGGAAAACTAGGTAGAACCAGTAAATTTATTCCAAACATAGACACCGGTGATGCTAGACCAATTAAGCAAAGGCAATATCAGTTATCACCTTATTTATTAAAAGAATTAAATAGTCAACTGGACGAAATGTTACGTTCAGGTGTAGTTGAACCCTCATTTAGTAGTTGGTGCTCACCTGTTTTATTAGTTAAAAAATCTGATAACACCTATAGATTTTGTTTTGATGGACGTAAATTAAATTCAGTCACTAAATCTGATTCTTATCCACTTCCTAGAGTAGATTATATTCTAGATATGTTAAAAGGGGCAAAATTTATCTCAAGCATTGATTTAAAAAGTGCCTTCTGGCAGATACCTCTGTCAGAGGAAAGTAAAGAAAAAACAGCCTTTAGTGTACCCGGTAGGGGTTTATTTCATTTTTGTGTAGTTCCTTTTGGCTTGACAAACAGTGCTCAAGCACAACGAAGACTGATGGATTCTATTCTAGGCCCAGAATTAGAGCCATTTGGTTTTGTTTATCTAGACGATGTAATTTTAATAAGTGGTTCGTTCGACGAACATATTAAACTTTTAGATGACGTTTTCAATCGCTTAAAATCTGCTAATCTCACTATTAACTATGACAAATGTCAATTTTTTCGTGATTCATTGAACTATCTTGACTTCGTTGTGGATAAAAATGGTTTAAGAACTAACCCAGATAAAGATGAGGCAATGGTAAATTATCCTAGACCTAAGAACAGTACAGAAGTTAAACGTTTCCTTGGTTTAGCTTCCTGGTATAGGAGGTTTGTTCCTCATTTTTCCACCGTAGTATCCCCTTTAAATGAATTATTAAGAGGTGCAAAAGGAAAGAAACTTCCTATACAGTGGAACGATTCTGCTGAAAAGGCGTTCCAGGATATCAAGCAAGCATTAGTTTCGGCTCCGATATTATCTTCACCAGATTTTTCTTTAAAATTCACCATTAAGTGTGACGCTAGTCTAACTGGTCTTGGGTCGGTACTGACACAAGTCCAGGATGGGGTTGAAAAAGTTATCGCTTTCGCTAGTCGTAGTCTTTCTAGGGCTGAGCGAAACTGGTCAACTTATCAGCGTGAATTAGCTGCTGTATTATTTGGTATCACAAAATTTAGACCATTTATAGAGGGTACTCGCTTTACGATTGTAACTGATCACTATAGTCTTTTATGGTTTCACAAATTACGTGAACCGACAGGAGTTTTAGCTAGATGGGCAACACAGTTGCAACAATTTGATTTTGAAATAGTTCACCGTAAAGGTAAACTAAATGTCGTACCAGATGCGTTGTCCAGGTCACCCCTTCCGGTTGAAATAGATTTATTAGGAATCTTGCTTGATAACCTAGAGCCCTGGTACTTAGAAATGAGGGATAAAATAAATAAACATCCAGAACGCTACCCACACTGGTCAGTAAAAGACGGTTATATTTACAAATATTTGCCAAAAAATATTCCTTTAATAACGAACACCTCGGATTGGAAATTAGTTGTCCCTCTATCACAACGAGAGCAAATTCTTAACCAATGCCACGATATTCCTACGTCAGGTCATTTCGAATTTTACAAAACTTTAAAAAAAATAACCGAAAATTATTACTGACCCAAGTTAAGAAAAGATGTATTTAAGCATATAAGAAATTGTAATATTTGTCATAGTCAAAAAATGCCTAACTCGACACCAATGGGTCTTATGGGTAGAGAAAGAAAAATTTCTATGCCGTTTCAATGTATTTTTATTGATTTCCTAGGTCCATATCCCCGTTCACCAAGAGGTAACACTCATGCAATTATAGTTACCGATTAATTTACTAAATATGTTTTGGTAAAGCCAGTACGTGCTGCTAATGCCAAAAATTTAATTTCATTTATTGAAAATGATGTATTTTTAGTTTACGGAGTAAGTCAATTTATAGCGTGTGATAATGGTTCACAAATGACTGGGAAAGAATTTGAAAAATTCATTAAAAATTACAAAAAAAAAATAATATTAGAACCTTATTAACATCAATTCGTTGTTTTGTAAATTGACACAAAGACTGGGACAAAGAAATTCACAAAATTGCTCATGCCATGAGAGTTTCAACACATCACACAGTAGGGTATAGTCCCGCTTTTCTAACTTTTGGCAGAAATATACCTATATCTGGTGATTTTTATAGCGAAAAAATCCGCGATATTAATTTTGACTTAGAACCTGGATAT
Organism: Leptura quadrifasciata; assembly: GCA_963675555.1. Lineage (NCBI taxonomy): Eukaryota > Metazoa > Arthropoda > Insecta > Coleoptera > Cerambycidae > Leptura > Leptura quadrifasciata. The sequence goes on from OY776681.1 coordinate 66,497,191, forward strand.
GCAGACCAATATGCAGAAAATCTTAAAATTTTTCCTGAATTATATAGAAAAGTACAAGAGAAATTAAATGTCATGTATTAGAGAAATTCTAGACAATACAATTTACGTAGGAGAGACTTTCAGTTTAAAGTAGGCGATAAAGTTTGGAAACGCAATCATGTTCTTTCGGATGCTGAAAAACAGTTTTCGGCTAAGTTGGCACCAAGGTATGTGTTATGCAAGGTGCGTAGAGTTAAATCACGCATAGTGTATGAGTTAGATAATATGGACGGTACAGATGCTGGCACCTGGCACATAAGTCAGTTAAAGCCTTATCTAGGATCGAATTCTGATTTGTCAGAGTAAAATTTTTCTGTCACCTAGATACTTCAACTAAAATTAATTTTCAACACCTCTGGTATACCGACAGTAACCTTTGCTATTTAATTCATATTCACTAGGCCAATAAGTTATTGTTTTGTTCGTGAGATAGTCATATTTTTCTTGGAGTTGTTAAATTTGAAATTTATGTAGATTTATGGCACAAAGTCATTTTTTTGTCACAACTTCTATGTCTACATTTATCTATGTTGTAACGTAAGATGTTTTGAAATCTTTTTATACAGCAAAATCTATAAATGTAATCTTACATTTTTTTAAGTACTGTTGTGAAACACATAGCTCGAATTTATTTCATTTCCTAGTAAAAAATTAAAACACTTCACTGTTTTATTTTGTTTCTTGCTTATGAAGGCATAATCATATGCCATATTTCCCTATATTGACGTCAAATATTTTTGTCCCAAAAAATAAGCCTTTGTTTATTCCCCTTTATCAATTGATCAATTGTCCCTCCGTGAATTCGATAAGAATTACCCCCTATTGTACATATTCCCTATTATATATATTTTACTGATAGGAATGCAAAAGATTGCATTAACTTTTTTGCAAGTACTAGTAGATTTTAGTTTAGTATTTAGGATCTTGTAAATAAGACTAGTTGATAGGCAGATTTGACAACTCCTGAGAAATGGATGCGTTAAAATTAGCTACATTCGGGTAGAATAATTACTAACTTAGAACTTAAGCAAATTTTGGGAAATGTAGGATTTAAGTAAAAAAAAAACATTATAAAAACTGATAATAAGTAAAACACTCATGATTTTTCCTTCTTCAAAGGATATATTTTTAATGGTGGAGAGGGGCAGTGTAGCATTGCATATGGTACATTTTTGATTAGTAAGAAATTTAAAAGTAAATTAGTGCATAGCAAGTAGGCCACCCAGTATGTGGATAAATGTATTACTGGTTGCCGTGAAAAATCTCCTGAAAAGGAATTTATTAGACAAATATAAATATTTTTTTTATTCTTTCTTTCCTGCAAAAACATGCTCCACGTGCAGTTAAAAATTTAAATAAATAATAATGAAAATAATGCGGCACCGTTTCAGACAATTAACACTGCAATTATAACTTGTTCAGGTTGAAAAGCACTTGACATCTTATTTTGAGTTAACACCGAAATATAGCAAACACACGACGTCTTCTCTTCCTGGCTGGTTTAACAGCCTGTGTTTTATGCATTTGTATTATTTATCCCTTCAGAAACACCTAGTAGCACACTCTCTATTTTAAGGTTATGTTGTTGAAATTTCAATTCCTCTCCTTCTTCTTCTTATCGTTCGATTTTGCCAAGAGCACAAGTCTGTGACTTAGATTGGTAATTAAGACCTGCGTGTCGGATCGTTCAGTTTTTTTTTTTAATTCGCAAGACCGCGTTAGGAAGCCAAACCATCTTAGCAGCCCTTTCAGGCGTGATCCATTAAAGGAGCAGGTTGTGCTTAGGCTTGGGGCTGTAGCCTATTTATTAAATTTTGTCAAGCCGTAATTTTTATTCACGCCATAAGCTTAGGCTTATAATCGAAACTGAGCCCCCACAGGTCACTTGGGGGTTGCCAGTATCCCTCATGTGAGGCAATTTTTTTGGTGTGATATAATTATTGGTACCTACATCATCTTTCTGATGTAACGGCCACATATGCATGGTCATATTTTAAGAAGAAAGAGGTCAATAAGTGAAGAAATTTGAGTCGTCGATTTTTTGGACCACGTAGACAGTGGAGACGAATTTTGAGAGTGGAGGCAGCGTGTTGCAGAGGGGTCCTAGCAGTAATACCTGATTTCGAAACGAAGCTACACCAGGGCCTTCTGTTTGGTGGTATTATTTATAACATTTTGTTCCATTTAAAATTTCACTTTTCATATATTTTTTCAGACTTGTAAGAAATGGTACCATTTTAATTAAATTTAACATTTTCAAATATTCATACATTTTCACATAAATATTTTTACATATAATTTTCTTAAATAACACTTGTTAAACCTTGTCATAATTTAATATATTTTTTTTATTATTAATCATTCAAATTTTAACAAATCAATTTTTTTACTATTGCTTATTAAATTTATTCAACTGTCCCATTATCAAATATTAAAGTCAACTTATTATTAACATGTGTGTTTCCTTTCTTTTACTCATTTAGCTAGATATATATTATTGGTGAGCTTATTACATAACTTAGGTACTCAATATTGTTTTCCTTAGCTTTCACAATACTCCTGGTTCATATAATAAGTTAAGGTGGCGCCCTGAACATCTGTTTTTTTTTTGTATATTTATATTCACTATTTTATATTTTTTTATATATACAGCAAGTTAACAAATTAAGTAAATATCGAACCACGACCTCGCTTTCCCATAACCCAGAGCTGCCGTTCGCACAATTAAAACACTTCCTGTTTTTAAGCTAAGAGGTGTTACAAACTAAAATACAAAAATTTTGAGTTGTAATACTGTTAGAATATATTTCTGTTTTTTTATAAGTTTATAATTATGTTTTGTACCTCAATGAGAAAATATTTGTATGGCTTGTACTTGTAAAATATAAAAATGAAAATAAATTTATGAAAATACTTTTTTAAATTATTTTTCAATAGTAGATAATAATACCTAACTTAACCCGTATCTGTACTCACATATGAACGTAATACAAATTTGGGGCGTTATATTAAATTTGCACAAGGGCGCCAAAAATGCTAGGCGCGGGCCTAGAGAGGTAGAGGATTAAATTTATTCGGTTTAAGGAAATCGTACAAGCTCAGTTCAAGTATTTCGAATACAACAGATATGTGGTCTCTATGTTTGAAATGCTCGTACATCCTAACAAAATTGAATTCAGTATTTTCCTAGCTTAATCTGGAAAGGATGCCTACTTCAATTTGGCCCTGTAAAAAATATAAGAATCAATATGACCCCAATGACTCCAATACGATCATAAGGCAAATACCACCTCAATTACAATATAAAAAGTAAATATGAAAGTTCGCATTCAACTTGAAATTGTTATTTATAACATTTGTGTATAATAAGTAGATCGTTTGACAACTTATGTAGTTTTCTAAACCCCCCGTCTTTAACTCCATTGTAACCAAAATGACTCACCTGTCTGATAAAATGGGGATGATCTTGATAGCCACAATTTCATTCGTGCCCTTCTTCCTACACTTGACAACTGTTCCGAAAGTTCCTCGGCCAAGGAATTCCAACACCTCATAATGGTTTCTACTTCATGATGCACAACTGATAGTCTCCTTCAGTACTTGAACTCGAGCTCGTGGAATCTAAAACAAGCATATACAATTCGACTCCGCAGTTGTTACCACTTCTGTCTTTATTTTAACTTTCATATTTTAAATGCAATGTACATCATCGTAACTTATTTAAATTTCAAGGAGACGATTTAGCTAACTGGTCTATCATATCTAAAAGAAATTATATTATTTCTATCTCCAAGAAAATGTAGTTGTTTGTAACTTCAAGACTATCTGTAATGTTAATTTTAAGTTATTTGTTTAGTTAGTGTAGTCATTTTATACGCGAATTCTTAACAAATAAAATTCCTTTAATAATGACTGGTGGTCGAGAGGTGAGCGCTCTTGCCTCTTACCCAAAAGTTCCGGGTTCGATCCCCGGCCGTGGCAGTGGAAAATACTGTGAGAGGGATTTTTTCACTATACACGGATATTGGGTGTGTGTCCCTTGTCTCTAAATGTGTAGCTCCCTCCCACACAAGGTTCTTCTAGAGCCTTCCGGGATAAAGGGGGTCGTAATTACCTGTGGTGTTACCTGTGGTGTTAATTCCAAGAGAAATACACAATATAGCTATCAAGTTTTTTTGGTTAATAAAGTTTATTCTTCTACTCTTACTACTTATTGTGTCTAAACGCTTAAGTTATATCCTAACACTTTATACTCTCTACCGCAATATATTAGAGTCTTTGCTAACTAGTTGGCAGTTACTTCATAAAGTGCCGAACAAAAAATAAATCTTTTGTATGTTTAGTATTATTTACCTAATAAGTTATCACTGACTCAATTAAAATGGCAATTTCAACAAAATGACTTGTCTGAATTTTACACGTACTATTTTCATTTATGAATACAATGGACCAAAGGACGATTAAACCTGTTCATCAGAGGCAAAACGCATTGCATTCGACACCAGTCAATTAAGTTGGCAGCATCTTGGGATTGAAAATTTGGGTTTAAAATAAATCGTCTGCAGACACCAACTTGGTTGAGGAACGCGTCGACTGTTGTTCGTGTTGTAACACCAAACACTCCGACCCCCTTTCGGAATGTTGTGCCAAGAATATTTATAAGATTCCAAAATCATTGTACAATAGAAATTTGGAAACCCCTGACGCGACCCAGTTTGCCTACTCCAATATATTATGATGGAATGCTGCTAAAAGTTATAAAAAGTTTCATCATTGCATTCTTTCTTACCTTGCGGCTGTTGGTTATTAGCCCTTGGTGCATTCCCTGTAGACGGCATCGATTCTTGCTGAAAACACCAAACACTTCAACCTCCCCTTCGGAATACTATGATAAGAATATTTACAAGATTCAAAAATCAATGTACAAGAGAAATTTGAAAATTCCTAATGCGACCCAGTTTTCCTACTCCAATATATTATGATGGAAAGCTACTAAAAGGTATAAAAAGCGCCATCATTATATTCTTTCTTACTTTGCGGCTGTGAGTTGTTAGCTCTCGGAGCATTCTCCGTAGACAACATCGATTCTTGCTGAAAACAAAAGAAAGACATATGACAATATTTGAAATACAGTAAAAAAATATGGGATATCAAAATATACAATTTCCTTAATAATAGTGATGAAAGTAAGGTACCGAATTAATCAATTAGTACATTATATAACGAAGGTGGTAACTAGGCCGAGCTTAGGCGATTTCTCCAATCACTTGAGAGCGGTCAAGGCATTATTAACAGTATCATATACGGCTTTTTATTGGCAACCGTGAAATAATGCATAAAAACAAAAAATGCATTCTTAAATAAGTATAACCTTCCTAACTATTAAAACAACTTAGTGGTAAAACGGCGAATTCAACCCTTTTAGCTTTCACATGCGCGGGGATGAGGCGCTATAACAGCCCGGGAGTCAGCGATCTGTTTTGATGACCAAAAGTACAAGAGCTGGAATTTTATTCTACGCTTTATTTGGCATTCCACGTAAGGGAATGGACCATCACCTTGCACACTTGCGAGGGGTTTAGCTGCAGTAGCATCCCACACACGTAAAATAATTATTAAAGAAACTAATACAACAAAAGCTGAGACTTGGTCGACAAGTTCATAATGTTGAAAAGTAACTGGAAAACGCAATCTTCATGTTTAGAGTGGGGGATTATGCTTCAGCTTTCCATGTAAGCATGTGAAAAATATGCGCAGAGAATAAACTGTTACCACAAACGCTGAAATTTGGTACAGTAACAGCTAACTTAATAAGTTACACAAAAAAAGTAGTCCTCTGAATTTTTCACTGTGGATAAGTGCTCAGCTGATGAGTTAAAGGCGCAGCGCATAGTTATCTGCGCGCGCGAGTTACATATTTGACTGCATCAGCTGAGCACTTTTCCCTCGCTCAATACGAAGCGTAGTGTTTTTTTCATTTAGCCTGTTGTATTGTCATGCAGTACCTAGACAATTATTGGACCACCCGGTATATGATTTTACTCAGGAAACGATTTAGTTACAAAATTAATTTAATCGTGTCGTGACACATGGTGGAGGCGCCGCATGTCAGCTCGTGACAGTATTATCAAATTTCAGCTTTTACGCTATCAGAAACACAGCGCGTTATTGTATCAATAATTGAAATATGATTAATATCTAATCTGTAATTATTGGGGATCGTATATCATAATATAAGTTTTTGAATTTAAAATGTCCATGGAATACGTACTCCCCGCAATTTTGAGACGTGCATATAAAAATCAAGCTTTTTGAACATTTTCAAAGGGTTAGGGATGGGTACATTTATTACCTTTTGGCATCATTTCGTTTGCCAAGCTATAACTTTTTATCGTGATATGTCCTTAGCCAATTAAATTTGCTATGCAACGATGCAGCACATGAATTAATTGAGGCGTTTCGTGCAGGAGATACAGGCCATCAAAGTCAAAAGTGCGAAGATTACGCTCCTCGGACGAAACGCCCGTATTTAGATGAAATTGAATAATTATTTAAATATATTATTTAACTTCATAAATATTTACATATGCGTTTTGTATATAAATACAAGGATACATATTGAAAATTTTTATATAATTAGTTGTCAACATTATTCTTCTTAATCTTGTATGATCCAAAAGCTGCATACAACCGCTGCCTTTACGATAAAAAACAATAGACATCTGATACCGCAAAAGCTGGAACTTGATGATACAACAGGCAACTTAATAAGTTAAATGAAAAAAATACTTCGCTTCGTATTAAGCGAGGGAAAAGTGCTCATCGGATGCAGCCAAACATGTAACTTGCGTAAATATATTTAAAAAACTATTTATAAAACAGTTCCATTGTCTGTTTACATCATTAGGGTTAAATCCCTTTAAAATTTTTAAATGTAACGAGGGTTCGTGTGATTTGAAAGTATTTTTAATTCTCTATCCAACAATATAAGATTTTTTAAATTTCTGTAATTTTTTTATTGAAAAATATTACATTTTTAATGTTACCAAGTAAACAAAAGAACATAAAACAGTTTAAATCTAATGTTTTATTGTCACCGGAACTAATTAATATCGTACCATTTGTGCGAAGAAAATAAAACGAGCTTGTAGTCTCCGATCAAACAAGGAACCTTCTTATATTCTACATTTGCCGGTTGTATAACATACTTCAATGAATTGTTGATTCAATTTGCTTCTATTGAAAATGTTTCTGAGGGTGTATTCGGCTATATTTTAGCTGAATTTTGAAAGAAAGACGATTATGTTATGGGTGCAAATGAAGAGGCACGAAGATAGCGTCATGACCAAGGAGTAGAGACAGAATGAAAGCTTGTTATGAGAGTAATGCTATGTTAGCAAGGTTTGAGGTAGGAATTTTGGTTTGGTTACGTCTTTCAGTTGTGCGTCGCGGCGCCTACAGTGGGCTGGGTGTTGCTATGTGCAGTCTTCTCGCATCTTCTTCGTCCTCACTGTCCAATATTGTGATCACAGACACGGCAGGCGAAGGTGTATCGTCAATCGTTATAACGTGCTGCTTGTCATGGTGATGATGCACCGCTTGTGTGTGGATATCTTGCGAGGTTACCTGGAAACATATATCGATGAGAAAAATTCTAACAGAGGAGAATATATTTGAACTATATTTCAACTTTTGCGGGTGCAAAATACTTACTTGCTGAGGCAGGTGGACGCGTGGTTGCATGTGCTTCCAGTGCCACTTGCCATTAATGTTAGGGGTGTGATTCCTCCTATCTGTACTGCCAGTGTAATTCACTTGTTCGGACGGGGAGTTTCCCCTTTTGAAGCGCTTCTCAACCGGACTGTGTTGTATCTGTGGAGAATGAAAATTATTTTAACAATTCTGTCATATTTCACTAGGTAAAACAACGGGGAATAAGTAAAAGCCACGGTTGAAATTTGATACGTTTTAATTTCATTTCTAACATCCGTCAAGAGGAGTTTTTCAATTGGCGGGGAAATTTGTAAATATGTTGATTAAATAATCAAGAGACACATTTATCAACCGAGAGAATACAAGTGTATTCTTACATTATATATTTAGTACTGACAGAGAGGAATTAAATAAACATATGCAACAAAATATGATTTCTTGAGTAGCCCCGACCTCAATATACGTTATTATTATCACTATTATTATTAACTTACCAATTCGTCGTAATTGCCTCGTTTGCTCACTAGCCTCTGCACTTGATTCGGCAACTGATTATTTGCATTAGACGTTACATTACTGTTAGAGCTCGTTACGCAATTGGCTACCGTTGAAGGAATATCTTGGGTGACCTGGTGATGGTCCATAGTGGTTGGGTTACCGCAGTAACATACCTAGAAGAAAAAACGATAAGCATATAATATATATTTTATTAAAATAAAACCACTTACATCCAGCATGATCTGTGTGCTAGCATTCGCATTGTTGCAATGCTCGTAATCAATCAAATGTGTCAATCTTACAAATGGATGATTAAGGGCCTCTCCGGGAGTCAATCGTCTCTCCTGCAATTAGAAAAACAGTTATAAAATGTTGCAAGAAAAATCACAGAACTGCGCGAGGAATAGAGTTATAGGAAATATTGTTACCTGGTCCACGGATAACATTCTTATCAAGATGTCGATAAACTCTATTCTGTCGACTTTCTCGGCCTTTAGTTGATCTCCTTCCAAATCTGCCGGTACATTTATATCACCGATGTCGTGCAAACAATGGAAAGTGTACTCTCTATTTTCCACTGATTTAATGCCAGTCTCGGCTTCGTACTCTTCCGGTGTCTTAAGTCGCCAAACTAGGTCTGTGCTATTTGTGTCCACGCAGAAGAAATTTTTTGTTTTACAGGCGTTCCTAAGTATGTGGTCGGTTGGCAAACCTGAAATATCAATTTTAACAATGTTACTAAATTTATATCTAGTTTACGCTTCCTGTGATCCAGAGAATTTGTGGATTTCTTACCTTGTATCTGGCTAATGTATCTAATTTGGTCATATTCCGACGAGCCAGGGTACAAATGACAACCGAGGAAGAGCTCGGCAGTAACGCACCCCAGCGACCACATGTCAATGGCCTCGTCGAAAGGCAGCCCCAAGATGATCTCTGGCGCCCTGTAATACCGGGTTTGAATATATGAGTTAACCTTAGCCTTGCCTGCATAGGTCGCACTACCAAAGTCAATAACTTTGACCCTGTAGGGTTGCCGAACTGGATCGACTACCATTATATTTTCAGGTTTTAGATCAGTGTGGATCAGTCCCAATTGCTGGAAAGAGAGAGAATCTTACTATAATTTTCAATATCTAAATTATGCTATTAATGAGAATTGTGTGGTGTCTTTCAAAGTTAATGTTTTGTCATATTTTATCAAAAAATATACATTTATAACTCACAATAATAAATAGTAATTGACCTAATAATGCAAAACAGAATTAATAATTTATTTGTCGACATTATTTACTTTATTTGTTCGGAGAAGCACGGAGTGCAATCTGAGCATTTTCATAATTGTCTTATTTAGATCGACATCCTGGCGGATTTTAGTATTAGCTATCCACTCAACCAGGATACGTACCCACAGAAAATGACAGAACGACGATTGCCTACGACATTGTCACCTACCGCAGCTGAGACTCGAACTCAGGGGTGGTAGAGTGTTGCCTCTTACACAACTGCGTCTAGTCTCTGCTACTCGTAAGAGTTGAGCCTATGAGCCGGAATAAGAACAAGTTAATAAGAACCATTTGGCTGATTATGTGTAAATAAATATTTCAACAAATGACAATTATCGGAATCGTTTTTAAATCATCAAATTATGTTAGAACAGAAAAGAAATGAATTCTATTGCACGCGTCTTAGTAATTGTAGATATAAAATAAAATTTATTATTGAGTCATTAGATATCATTTGACAAGTCACATATTAGTTACAAATCATACAAAATAATCAGTATAAAGAGATAGAGTGAAAAACTCACCTTCAGTTTTAGTAACGCAACTAATAGCTGCTGTAACATTGCCCTGATGTACTTGAGAGGTAGAGTGTTAAATTCGATCTGTTTAAGAAAATCATACAAGCTCAGTTCGAGTATTTCGAATACAAGGCATATGTGTTCTCTATATTTGAAATGCTCGTACATCCTAACAAAATTGAACTCATCACCATTTTCCTGGCTTAATCTGGAAAGGATGTCTACTTCAATTTGGCCCTGTAAAAAAAAATATAAGAATAAATATGACCCCCCATATATGTAATACGATGATAAGACAACTACAATATAAAAAGTAAATATGAAAGATCACACCCAACTTAAAGTTGATCACTTGACAACCTATGTAGTTTTTTAAACACCCCGTCTTTAACTCTATTGTATTTAGAGTTGTTAATCCCTTGTTTAACCTCATGTAATCCATCCGTGGCCTTACCTGTGATGTTTTTTTTTAAATGCCTTGACAGGCCCCTAGGCGAGAAGTGTGTGTCCTGTTATTCCTTATCGTTTTCAACTAGTTATTATTCAAGTTAGAATTAGGGTTAGATCTTTAGCCGCTTATAAATTTAACTGTGTATCTGGCTGTATGGACTATGTCCTAATGCCATAAAAAAAAACTCTATTTTAACCAAAGTGACTCACCTGTCTGATAAAATAGGGATGATCCTTTAAAATTTTGATAGCCACAATTTCATTCGTGCCCTTATTCCTGCACTTGACAACTTTTCCGAAAGATCCGCGGCCAAGGAATTTCAGCACCTCATACTGGTTTCTCGTAGAATGCAGTACTTCATGATGCACCAACTGATAAGCTCCTTCAGTACTTGAAGTCGAGTCCGAGGAATCTATAACATAGTAATTACAGTGTACGCTCTTTACGGTCCATGAGACGCTTGGTTTGACCGCTGCATGTTTAGCACATAAGACATGTAGTATATTTAGAATACAGGGCAATGGTCCATCAGAGACTTATGGTAAAATTTAGAAAGGATTGTGTGAATATGGACCTCTATCTTTATTTAGCAAACATGTATAGGTGTATTAGTCTTTTACGAAACTATGACTTGAAATATATAAATACTTCTTCTGCATTAATAAAGCTCTTTGTAATTAATTTAAATTAATTAAAACATGAGCTAGAAATATGGCAGAAATAGTTCTTGTTCATCTTGTACAAATTATAATGTAATGTCGCTTTCTTCAGTATCACTCTGAATTTCCAGATTCAGAAGGAAACACTAAGTAAAATAGGTGTATGTATCGGTCATATTCTTCGAATATAGACGAAAAAGAATGTGCGTTGATCCGTGTCTTTTTCCATGAAGAGCTTAATAAATGCACGACAAAGTCCGCGATAAGATACTTGAAGCCTCAGGCATTTGACAATCGCGGAAGATACGGAAATCAATACACAGATCATCAGTTAAACCAAAATTAAACTGCAACTTATGAAATAGCCATTACTATATCACTTTACTTTGGAATAATTCCCAGAGGCCTAACGCACATGTTATTTCAATAGTTATAAATAAAATGTAAAGATAATTTAAATGTGCCTCTTCGAATGTTCCCGATAATATTAGGTTTTTGGCAAAATAGGTTTTATACAAAATTAAAGTTCCTCATTTTTCGAAATGGCCACAATGACTTACATCCGAATGCCTAACAAATAGTTTTTGGTCACTAAAAAATAATCCTCCGCTTGTAGATGCTTTTCTGGAAACAAATCAATATAATAAAAATTTAAATATTACATCTAAATACCCAATATTCGCGAATGAATACGACACTATTACGTTTAAACCCACTCTCATTTTCCCTAAGTATGGTGACTACCCTATAGAAAATCAAAATATCTTGAAGTCCATAATGAGTTATCATAGTAATGAAACAATAATATACACAGATGGGTCAAAAAATGAAAAAGGAACTGGTTGTGCTGTTTACATATCAAACACCAATCAAGCTTTTACGTATAGAATTCTCAATCAGAGCTCAATCTTCACCGCAGAATTATACGCATTAGACTGTGCACTTAATATTATAGAAGAAGGTAATATGGGAAACTCCATAATTATATTAGACTCACAAGCTGCATTATTGGCTCTCTCAAGGAACCCAAAACAATTCAAAAATTATATAATTTTTAACATCAAAAGTAAACTAAACTCGCTAATTAGGAAAGGTGTTACCATCACATTTATTTGGGCCAAAGGACATTCAGGGATCGACGGTAATGAACGAGTGGATCAATTAGCAAAAGAGGCTATTAACAAAACGGAAATAAACAATATAATTTTAAATTCTGACATTAATAATTTATTTAAAATAGGCATAAAAGAAAACTGGCAAAAGATATGGGCAGATACGTCAATCCCTTACATATTTGATTATCATGTCCCAAGATATGTCTCTACTACCATAACTAGACTGAAGCTAAACCATGGAACTTTTCCGTCACACCTTTATAAATTAGGGATTGTAGAGTCGCCGTGCTGCTTGTGTGACCACGATGCCATAGGCGATTTAAACCATTTAATTTTTGCTTGTGGCAATCACCGGCAAGCTACCGAAAACCTAATTAACCAATTAAAGATTTTAAATGTTCAGTTCCCAATCAATTTAACACATTTACTAAGTGCTAGCAATCCGCAAATTTTTAACGCAATTATAAGTTTTGTGAAACAGGCTAATTTGAAAATTTAGGAATTAAATAATATGTCGCTACCTTTTATTTTACTAACTACTCTGTGGCAAAGATTTTTCTGATGCCAACCCCCCCCCCCCTATTAAAAAAAAAAGTATACTTTCTACCACAACATATTAGAATTTTTGCTTGCTACTTGACAGTTACTCCATAAAGTGAAGAAGAAATAATAAATCTTTTGTGTGATATAGTACTATTTACTTAATATCACTGACTTATCAAAAATTCAACATATTGAAAATATGCACACAACAAATGATCAAGAGAAACCCAACAACCCACGGGCAATGAATAAAGATAACATAAATTGGAATCATGGGGAATTACTTTGCTTAAATTCGAAAGAGTAACTTTCTAACTAATTTGAGATCAGAAATAACGTCCCACAACAACAGATCTGTCAATAATAAAAATGACAGTTCCAACAAAAGGCTTTTGTCTAATTTTTTACACGTACTATTTTTATTTATGAATACAATGCAATTGACCAACCTGTTCATCAGAGGCAAAACGCTAACATTGCATTCGGCGCCCGTCAATTAAGTTGGCAGCATCTCGGGATTGAAAATTGAAGTTAAGAATAAATCTGCAGTTAGTAGACACCAGCTTGTTTGAGGAACGCGTCAACTGTTGTTAGTGTTGTAACACCAAACACTCCGACCCCCTTTCGGAATGTTGTGCTAAGAATATTTATAAGATTCCAAAATCATTGTACAATAGAAATTTGAAAACCCCTAACGCGACCCAGTTGCCTACTTCAATATATTATGATGAAATGCTGCTAAAAGTTATAAAAAGTTTCATCATTGCATTCTTTCTTACCTTGCGGCTGTTGGTTATTAGTTCTGGGAGTATTCCCTGTAGACGGCATCGATTCTTGCTGAAAACAAAAGAAAGACACATTAGCAAATTTGCAATACAGCAAAAAATATTGAATATCGAAGTATACAGCATCCTTAATAATGGTGATGAAAGTCAGATCCCAAATCAATTAACTAGTATAATAGACCGAAAAGATTTAACAGACATAAAAAATTTTACCAAAAAAAGGGTACTGTCTTTATAGCATACCAACAACATGCGCCGCGTAGTAAACAAATGTTCTTTGATGGTAAGTGGAGCATCTTTGAATTTTTATTATACCAAAGATCGTTAGTTGTCTAAATCGTAATGAATATAAGCCGGAATAATTATTGAATCGTATTGTATTCACGTGAATGTTCGCATAATCCATCATATTTATTTATCACCTGAACAAGCTTTCAAGTAAGAAAATTCTGTAATTGTTTTCCCCGATCACTCCTACATTACTCTCTCCTAACTGGACCTTCTAATTATCATTTTATGTACCTAGATGCAGAGGTGGACTAAGAAAATGTATTTATTTTTGGGTGTGTCAACAGATGCAATCTTACCGAATATTTGTGTTTTGTGTATCAATATAATATTATTAGAGTAACAGTAAATATGTCATTTTTCAGGCCATATAAAAATAGCAGCCGCTCTGTATTTAACTCAATATTTTCATATTAAGAAAAATGAACAAAAAAATTTCCTACGAAATTCTCTTAATAAATTATACCTGCTACATTTTAAAATACTTCTTTTTCTAGGATAACTAGGCCTACATATCAAAATTCCAGTCCAACCCTGGATACAACAGCTGTCGGCATTCATTGATTACTTTTTATGGTTGTTACATCTTTTCTGTGCACTATACATTATATAACGATGGAGGCAACTAAGCCGAGCTTAGGGGATGTCTCCAACCACTTGAGAAAGGTAAAGGGCATTATTAACAGTATCATATACGGCTTTTTATTGGCAACGGTGAAATAACGCAAAAAAAGCATTCTTAAATAAGAATAGCATTCCTATTTGAACAACTTAGGGTTAATAGGGTGAATTCTATCCTTTGAGCTTTCACATGCACGGGGATGAGGCTCTATAACTCATCTTTGTGAAATGCAATATCTGGGCATACTATTACTGTTTTACTTGTGGGGGAACTTTTAGAACACGCGAAAAATATGCACAAACTTTTTCTGTTCTGTTCACTAGCACACTATGATGGAAAGCAAAAAACCAAAAGTCCTTTTTTACTGGGGCATGACCTTTTGTATTTTCGATTATTTATCATGCCTTATACAGGGTGTCCTGTAATAACGTGCAAAAATTTTTACTGTAGATTCCCTATCTAAAATTAAGACGGATTCTTCGTATAGAATTTTTCAAAATAATCCTTTTCTGTTCAGCTACACGCCCTTAAGGGGGTGAGCCAAGAAACGCTTTTTAATTTCTATCTCAAAATGACGTAATCGGAAAAATACGAAATTTGGCGCATATGGGTTAGTCATAAAAAAGCATCTAACGAAATTAGTTCATCCACCTAGCGTGTACAGAAAGGGATGAAACTAACTACCCTTCTTTTATAAATATCTTCCTGCCTGCAATTTTTTTTTTCAATTAAAAAAATTAAAATAAAAATTAAACTATGTCTGCCTAATTGATCAATCAAAAGAGATGAGCACAATTCTGTCCTGCTAAGCAAAACCCCCGTAAAATGAATGATTTTTTGTTAAAAATGTGTTAGAAACAATTTCATATAAATCATTTCAAGATGTACCTTTTTCAAGATGTCCACCGCCGATACATTGGATACAGCTGACACATTTGACACACGTGATGTATATGATACGGCATCGAAGTCTCTGCGAGTATCATCAATGGTTCTCAGAAGTCCAATAATTTCATCAGCTAGAGCATACATTTCTTCAACGGTCTGAAAAATAGACAACGATTATTAGCAGGAACTGTAAAAGAATATTTTATTTTTATTTTTTTCATATATTTACATCTAAACAGGACAAGACCATTTACAGGTTGGGAACAACTTGTACATAATACAGGAATTAAGCAAATTGAATAAGCCACATTTCAATGCAAATATTTAATGACAAGAACAGTTTAATAATTAGAAAGGACAGGGAATTAAAGACCGTAGCTGGATTAGCATGGATAATTGCATCAGTTTGACTGACTATTCTTTCAGCTATTCTTCTCTAAGTAAAAAAGTAGATGATTAAGGACCTCAATTTAGTTAATTCCAAACACCAGATATAAAAGACGCATAAAATATAAAGATCAGTGATATTCTTATTTATTATCCTTCTGCGCCAAAGAGTGAAGGAAGTATTTTTAAAGCTACTCGAAGTATGATTACCTAAAAATATATTTTGTTCACTTTAGCGTACCATTTATCTTGAAAACGAGCTTAAAAATTATCGCAGTTAGATAAGCGCATCGTTTTAATTTTTGTTTCTCAAATTAGTATAATATTTTTTATAAAAAGCCACGTTTAAGCAATATCTTAATTTTTGACAAAAGAGCTACTTGTAATATCCGGAACTCGGTTTTTCGAAATTTCCGGAAGAATGATCTGGGAGGAAGACATGATCAAAAAATTACCGTCAATGGTATTGTTTGAATTTTTAGGAAATCTGAAAACGTGTATCACATGGACAGCAACAAAGCCTCCTCCTCCGATGTCAAATTTCAATTCGAATTTATTAAGAAACATGACCCCATCGCCCTCAGATATTACCCCTAGTTTTCCCCATCTCCACGTCTTCCCGCACCTATTGGCAAACGGACAGCAAAAAGGCCAGTGAGAGACATTTTTGCAGCAGTATCACGGATTATAAATTAAGTACATGAAAATAGTGAAGAAAAATTTATCATGAAATTATGTGGTTAAATTCTCAAGTGGCAAAAAATCTTGTAAAATGTTTCTAGATATGCGAAAATGATAAATTTTAAAATCCCTGGTTTCAAAATTGTATGATGGTACTAAATAAAGACACAGTACAGAACGCGTGCTATAGTGAAACACGGCAAATAAGACAAGCCGTGCGAAATTTGCGGTGATTAAACTTAGCTGCTGTTTTTTTTTTTTTTTTTTTATACATTTATTTAACGTCGGCCTATTTCCGCTACTGAGGCCTAACACCGACGCCTGTAGACGAGCTACCCCCAACCAGGAATTTTGCCGAACCTCTTCCCTTAAGAAGAGTAGGGTTCTTTTACTTGCCTAACATTTAATAGACAAGGGACCGACGGCTTTACATCCCCTCCGAAGGATGGTATATCTCCTATACAACCCTCGCCTAAGGTTGTATAGCTTCCGCGCATACACTGATATACAAGCCGCTGGAAGATGTGTAAGGCGAGAACGCGGTTTCCGTTGAAATGGTCACCAATCCAAGTACTAACCGCGCCTGTCGTTGCTTTACATCGCATACCGAAGTATGTACATAGTAAAGACGCACCTACGCTCGCCCCTCCCTTAGCTGCTGTTAAATACAGCATTTTTGTCTAGTACGACACCAATAAATTAGCTGTGTAATATGTTATGATAGTGGCCAAGTTGCTACTGGAAGGGATACATTTAATATTATATAATGATCTTAATATCTTAAAGTACGTAACGTTTCCCTATTAAAATATTTATAAGCATTTTACTTGGCAAAAAGTCAGTATAAGCAGCATATACCGTGATTTTATTTAGCAAGGTAATTTTGTATATTGTTTAGAGTACTGAGCAAAAACACAATTTAAATAATTAAAAAATTAAAAAATGTTGTATTTTAAATTTATTTATTTAAAATATATAATAAATCTACTTTTTACCAATTACGGGGGTTTTGCTTAGCAGGGCAGAATTATATAAGTGTAAAACACTAAAAGTAGGCTGGTGTCGAATGAGTAACCGAGATGTGCCAAATTTCGATTTTTTCCGATAACGTTATTTTGAGATAGAAATTAAAAACCGTTTTAGGCACACACAAGGGGGTGTAGCTGGACAGGAAAGGGTTATTTTGAAAAGTTTTATACGAAGAATCCGTCTAAATTTTCGACAGGGAATCTACAGTTAAATTGTTTGCAGATTACTACGGAGCACCCTGTATGATAGTAAGACAAAAAATTATTACTTTAAACCTCCCATCCCTTCAGAGCTCGCTGAAATTTCGTTATAATAATGCAACATAGCAAAGTACCTGGAGAATATCACTCATGAGAAATCAGAGGAGTTGAAATATAAATTTAAACGCTAAAACCTCTAATACGTTAAAAATTATCTGTTGATAACGCCTTAACCTAAAATAAATCAATTTCTTGACCGCTTGAAATAATACATATTTCATATTACTTGGTAATCATTTTTTCCCCACTTCTGGTTTGACCGGAAATGACCCCAACTTTTGATTTTTAAATGGAACACCGTAAGTGCCATTTCGACTCCATGAAAAAAATTTGACTTAAAATTGAAAAAAAAAACAAAAAAAATTAAAATAAGAAAAAAATTGCTTTTAGGCACATCCACCGACTCCTTAGAACGTCCGCTATCTTATGGTAGTATTCTACCATTACGATTCCATTTGAAAAAATTGAGTTTTGATAAAAAAAAACTGTTCAGGCCAAATTTGATGGCCCGCAAAATATACATTCTCAAATTTTTATGCTCGATTTGATTTTTTTGCACCCTAACCGCAAGTGGGAAAAAAATGACAGCTATGCCACAAAGTATTCTCTTGGTCATATAATTTCATTCTGATATTCTTAAAAATAAGGACAAACAGGAAGTCTACCATGATGATAGAGTTATGTTTAGAACCAGTTAAAATTAGTTAATTTCATTAGCCTCATTTGAATAAAAAATAGCAATTGTTTATAACAATCTGATTTTTTACATACTCAATATGTTTTCAAATTTAAAAGCATAATTTTTCTCGATCTACATGACGGCACAATCAAACTTCGAGAATTTTCAGTGCTTGCTATAAACATAGAAAATTTTCAAAGTTGTTCAGTGTCTAATTTTAGAATACCTCTTCTGTAAATTTTTTAACATATGAAACTTTTTTAAATTTGTTATTTTGGTTATAAATCTATTAACAATAAATCATGGAATAATAATTATCGTAACTTTTTATATGGTTATTTCTTTTTTCTGTAGTAATTCTATATGCGTGAATATACTTGTAATAATCGGTATTTTACTAGTTCGTCCAAAAGTCTGTTAACTTTTATACTCAGGAAACATATATAAACTATATGTTGTGTGTATATATATTAATAATTATGTTTCAAGCATAATGTATATCAGGGAAGACCAATATATATTTAAGAGTTAGAATTTGAGACAAAAAAATATTACAATTAAGCACTAAATTGTTATTTGCAGTAGAAATTCAAATATTGGTTGAGCCATCTTGTAGACTGAGAAAAATAAAGATATTTAAAAGGAAAACGATGACAGAACTAATCGATGATTGACATAGAAAAATATTTGCTATGCAACATATTAAATTATTATAAATAAATAATTATTTTCAATTTTAATAAAGGCCCTGGGGATTCGAAAAACCAAAATCGTTTTACAATAAGTCGAAATTTACCAATAAATAACGGAAAGGTATTTGTCTAAACGATAATTTTTCCCCTACCAACAGGCTTATACTGAACATTATTTGGAATGTTGCCTCAAATTTCTCATCTGATAATTGTGACTTCAGATAATCTATTACATATTGGATGGCAATTGGGATTACAAATTGTAAATTTAATTTTCGCCCTAAAAATTAAATTCGCTGACTTTTTCACCTAACATTAAAATTAGTAATATTTAAAAATCGAACTTACCGAGACCTCCTCTTGGCCCTCCAATATTTCTATTCCAACGTGCACGTGATTCATATAGGACGAGGAAAAACTCAAAGGAGAAGAATTTTCCTTAGTCTCTGCAGGTGTATTGAACATTCTTGCAGGACCGATAAAGCACAACTAAAGCTATCCAGGTCGAAAAATCTTTTACAGGCGAACAATAATTAAGGAGAGAATAGAAAGGGGTTAAACCGGATAGACCGTCTTAATCTCATTGGCCTCTCCCCAAGAAGGGTAACCACGCCCACTACTTTCACCTTTACTGCATTTTTCGACATTGTGCGACAAGTGGATAATAATCAACAATATGGTCATTATTATTTTTTAAATTTCATCATTCAAAAGTTTCATTAAAACATTGTGGTCGGTTGGTACATAAAACCGTGTGCTACGGCCCTGTGTAGTTTATGTAAGTGATTTAAAAATACGAGAAATACAAAAAACGACAAAAATTACTAATACATTTACGAGAATATTTAACAAATAAAAAATTAATTCAGTAAGGATTTATCTTACATCTATACTAATTCATGCAAGTCGAACGAAAACTTTGGTGACACTTAAGACTTGCCCATATTTATCCCTTTACATATCAGTTAATTTTTCGGTATAGGCGGAAAATTGTTGGCGGAGTTTAATTGTCTCATTTTTTTTCTAGTTTATATATATTTATGTATATGTAGTTATTTTTTCTGTGTAGTGAAAACGCAGAATAGTTTAACAACGAAGGGGAAATCGAATTGTGTTGGAAATGATTGGGGTGAAGAAGTAAGAACGAACAAGGCAGATGATAAAAAATTTATTTTAATGTGGCTCTATTTTTTACTGGTTATCTGTAAATGTGGCTTTATGTAGAATAATTTATGAAAGCCGAACATTTTCGATTAATTATTCCATATATTTCGAAATAATTATTTCTTCTTTTCTTTCGAAATATTTCTAACAATATTAACTTCTATGCAAGAATGTTAACGTTTTGGTTGCCAGACCTTTATTCGTCCAAATTTTAAAGAATAAGAAAAATGTATGCTACGAAATGAATAGATTTCTGATACTACACAGAAAAATCTAATTTTTTTGCAGATATGTGTTTGTTGAGATCTATCTATTAATGTAGCAAAATACGTATTCCAAAGACATTACGACAACTTAACGAAGCTCAAAGTTTCCCTAACTAAATCTACACATTTGATCGATCCACAAAAGACATATATGGTAGGTTAGTACCCAAAGATGTTATGAAAGAAAAACGGAAGGTGTTCTCTCTACTTTTCAGTCTAGAGCATTGCAATAATATCTGAAAATTTGTAGTATATTTTTGCAATATTGCTGTTATTCAGCTTCAATCCTAAAATTTTCCTTAAGAAAGATACCTTTCTTAAAACTCTTAAACGAAATATTTAACATCTTTAAATGTAACTGTATATTATATACATATAGACACTTTCCTTCACAGTATAGTTAGTTATCTATCCAATTAACACACTGAACGACATTTTTGCAATTTCACAAATAACTTATCTTTATTTCTATTATAAACATTTTCTGTTCTTTTTAAACTTGCAACAAAACAAAAATATATGAATTTTTCCTGCATCAGAATTTTGTAATTATATAATTATTTTTTTTAAGTTGTCCTTAAAAACATTGATATTACAACAAAATTGTGATATGATGTATTTCACTGCAAATACTGTGTTGTAAAATCACAACTGCGTATTTAAACATACAGGGGAGCAATAGTGCGTCCGACTTCGGCAGCTCGAGATCTCCGATGGCTAGAAATTTAAAAAATCGCGAAAACTACATAGGAAAGTCTATAACTGAAAATTATTTTCGTACATATAGAGTGAATGTACAATAAGTGCAAGTTAAAAATAAGCTTAAGAAAATTGAGGTTCTTTCAAATAATTGAACAGAAAAAATTATAAGTGCCCAACATGTTGCCTATTTTGATTGATACGCAAATCTATGCATCTTTGAAATAATGTTTTCACTATTCTACAATCCAAAATATAAAAGAAATAATAGTAACTGCTTTCCGATAGATCAGGACGGCAATATTAAAAACAGTAGAAACCTCACCCTGTATATTTATCTGCTATTAATGTATTATTGATTTTAGTCTTGCTAAAAGATAATAAAATTATCTATTTTCTGTTTTTGTAAATTATTAAGAGGACCATAGTATTATATTAAATTAGGTGAAGACACATTTAAGGGGTATTATATATTTCATCTAAGAGTTCTTAGAAAGGTTATTAAGGAGAAAATTGAAATTAAGATTGAGTAACAGCAATATTGCAAAAATATATTACAATTTTTCAAATTTTATTTTAGTACCCTAGAATGGAAAGTGAAAAGAACATCTTTCATTTTTCCCATAATATCGTTGGGTATTAACCTTTAATACATATTTTTTTGTGGGTTGTTAAAATGTCTATATGACAGTAAAAAGGGCTATAAATGAGGGATTCAGAGACCTTTCCTTTTAGTCGTGTATGCAACTTTTGGATATGCTCATCAGTATGCCATAGGTCATGGAGCAGAGTTGACAAATGATATTGGTTACCATTCTTTAATGATTTGTAAGGTGTAATTCAATGCAGGTCGGGGTATTTGCCCGCTGAGTAGTTGTTTCCTGCAAATCATATATTATAACAGTAGGTTAAGTCCACCTAGGACTGAAAGGTCGCCGCTCTCAGGTACTTGCAGAATCGCAAGTCGCTATACGCCCATAGAGACATCTATGGTGTATAGTAGCAATTGACCATTTGAGAGGTTTCACTTACCTCTCACCACTACTCAATTTACTATAGTTTGTATAAAACTAGCAGGTTGGCCACTATCATTTGTCTGCTCCATGACCTATGGCATACTGATGAGAACTAATAAGTTCGAAACCGGTCTATGTCTGGTCAGGGAGTTGACAAATGATATTGGTTACCATTCTTTAATGATTTGTAAGGTGTAATTCAATGCAGGTCGGGGTATTTGCCCGCTGAGTAGTTGTTTCCTGCAAATCATATATTATTCTCAATATTGCTTATGTATGTAGCATATCCCGGGGACCATACAAGTGAGCACTATTTTAATGCTGGCCACACAAAGGAAAAATATAACAATTTTGTATTATTAAAACCCTTAACGTTTCTAATTATTACGAATCCTAAGCTTTTTAATGCCAAAGACACAATTTTTACTTGTTCACTAAAACTTAAGCTTCTGTCAACAGTGGGGCAACGTTAATCCGTGTACCCCCCGCAAAAAGTATGCCGAATAGCAAAAATCTTTTTTAAATTTAAAACTTTTATACGCCTTTTATAAAGAGATGGAACAATGTGATCAGATGGGCAGAGGTATAACACTAGAAGATATCTTAAAAGAAGTTAAAGTCATGAAGAATAATAGATCTTCAGGTTCTGAAGGTATAAGAGGTATTAAAAAAAAATTCCAAGGTAATGATAGAGACGTTGAAAAAAAATTTCAATGATTGCTTAAGAGGAGAAGAAGTTCTTAAAGAATGGGAATTGGCTAATATTTCACCAATTTTTAAAAAAGAGAACAGAAAAAATTGCAACAATTATAGGGGAATAAGTGTCACATCTTTGGGTAGACTGTACGGAGGAATACTTAAAATAACAGTTGAGGAAGAGCTAGAGAAATCAGAGGAAGAGAGTGGGTTAAGACCTGGTCGATAGTGAGTAGATCATATCGTTGTCTTAAACAGCGAGTAGAAAAGACTACTACACATAGATAGTGTCTATAGATTTACTAAAGGCATATGACAGTATCCCAGTGGAGAAACTATAGGAAGCTCTAAATGATAAAGAAGTTCAAACTGATTATATTAATGCGATAGAACAACTGTATAAGGAAATAAAAAGTATAGTAAAGGTGGGTGTTAGTTTGACAGATGAATTTGTAAAGAACAAAGGACTTCGACAAGGCTGCTGTATCTCCCTACGTTGTTTAAAATATATGCATTGATAAATCAATAAGAGAATGGAAGAGGTGCAAAATGCGAAGAGTTAAGATGGAAGACGAAAGTCTATATAGTCTATTATATCTATTATTCCCAGGCGACCAGTTTATTATAGCGGAAGACGAGGTACATTGTCGCCTGAGAATATGAATCAAATATTCTCCGGGAGTCTGTTTCCGAGGTGACTTGATTAATTTCTTGCCTTATTCTGTCTTTTAAGTCATTTTTCCAAATTTAATTTTCTTGATGAAGAATGAACAAATTTCAAAAAACTTTATATTGTTGGATAGAGAGTTAGAAACCCTTTCAAATGAGCTATCACACGCCGGTTCCATTTAAAAATTTTAAAGAGGTAGCTGTCGCTTCAAGGAAGTTGAAGAAGGGGGTATAAAATTCTGCAAAAAAATGTTATTTTGCAATGAAAAATTGACGTGTTTTAGGATTTCACTCATAAATTGTTAATTGCGTAGATATTAAATTTATCCTGTTCTTATGGAACTCACTGTATATTTTGGCACTTTAAAATTTAAATACCTAAAGTAAATAATTTCTGTGAAACAGTAACAAACATTTTTGGGTAGTTTTGTCTATGGGGTCATAAAGATTATCTTAACGGCCTATATGTAAACAGTAATAATAATTATTACACTTGTTTTTCACTCATTTCTAGAATGAAAGGTTCCGACCATAAATCAGGTAGTATTTATACACAACAAGTTCATCTATAGACATTTCATTTGTTTTGTATCTGTGCATTTTAAAATGCTGGAAATCCCAATAAAGATAAAGATTTGCATTCAATTGTACTTTGTATTTGAAGCATGAAAATTGCTTCCGCATTCATAAGCTATCATCCAATAATTTACTCCATATATTTATTTAAAACTTAAAGTCATTTATACCTACAACAAAGGTCTCAGGTGTTTATTATTTTTATGCGGAAGTAGCAAAACAAATTTTATAGAGGTTATTAGAACTCTTATATATATAACAAATATTTGTTGTAGAGCAGTTCAAACAACCTTTATAAAATTTATTTTGCTACTTGGGAAGGTTTAAACACAAAAATTACAATAGGATCGTCTAACTGATAATTTGGTGTTATATTAATATATAATATTTTATATTTATTTTAATTTTTTTTATGCAATGATTCTTAATTTATTTACTTTTTATATGCAAATTTTTTAAACTGTTATGATATGCGGTATGAGTGCGGTAAAAATAACCCACAGCACACAAAGGTTGCTTTTGGAATCGTTTGGTTACCCCATCGTCGCAGTCTCCTTCTGTGCCATGGGACCACACCACTCGCCTTCCGCAACCGAGCTGGTCAGTTGCATACCTGCTCCAGCTAAATCTTCAAATGCAGCTTCGTTTTCAGTCGATTAAGGCTTAAAAAAAAATGATGGAGCGTTCAAGTGGGACAAAATCATCCGGAAGTAAAATACCCTCCCGATCGGATCTCCGGGGGAGGGTGCCCACAGGGACACCTCATCGAATGTCGAAAGAACACCGACAAGTTAAATCCAAGAAAACTAATTCTTTCATCTACGGCGCTTGGAATGTTCGTACTTTGAACGACAGCACTCGCACCGATCGGCCTGAAAGAAGAACTGCTCTAATAGATAGAGAACTTCACCGACTCTATGTTGACGTTGCAGCTCTCAGCGAAACTCGATTTTTGGATGAAGGCTCTCTCACAGAAAAGTACTACACCTTCTATTGGAAAGGTCTTCCCACCAATTCAAGAAGACAACATGGAGTAGGATTTGCCGTTCGGAATCAACTTGTATCCAACTTAACACAAGTACCACAAGGCCTATCCGAGCGTCTAATGCTGCTACGCTATAAGCTATCAGATGGCAACGCGGTAAATCTAATAAGCGCCTACGCTCCCACTCTGGATGCAAGTCACGAAACCAAGGAAAGCTTCTATCAACAGCTGGAAGAAACCCTCTGTAGAATACCTAAAACGGAAATACTCGTTACCCTGGCGATTTTAACGCTAGAGTAGGGAGAGATGCAGACACCTGGCCAGGCATCATAGGCAAGAATGGTTTGGGCAACATGAGCGCTAACGGTCAACTACTCCTAACTAAATGCGCCGAACATGATCTAGTTATAACAAACACCATTTTCCGACAAAAGGATAAATTTAAAGGCACCTGGCGTCACCCCAGATCAGGTCACTGGCATCTACTGGACTTTGTTATCGTACGTAGGAAGCATCTCAAGGACGTCCAAATTACAAAGGCGCGCATTGATAGCGAATGTTGGACCGATCATCGTTCTGTTGTCTCTATAATGAAAATTGTTATGAGACCCAAACACCGAAGAACTCAAGTAAAACGTAGACCCCGTCTCTGTATTAGTAAATTGCGTGACCAACAAACCGTCGAACAGCTAAAGCAAAAAGTTCAAGAGAATTTGAGTGCACTAGAAGAAACCAATTGTGTAGATGTCGCTACTACCTGGACACAAATTAAAGACAGTTTAAAAAGTGCGAGTGAGGAAATTCTTGGCACAGCAGCAAGTA
The DNA here is from genome assembly GCA_963675555.1 of Leptura quadrifasciata. Classification (NCBI taxonomy): domain Eukaryota; kingdom Metazoa; phylum Arthropoda; class Insecta; order Coleoptera; family Cerambycidae; genus Leptura; species Leptura quadrifasciata. Next base: position 66,523,217 of record OY776681.1, read on the forward strand.
AAAAACAGGAGGACTGGTTCAATGATAATGAAGCTTTTATACAAGAACTCCTTGACCGCAAACATATTGCCTTCCAAAACGCTATCAACCACCCCAACGATTCATCAAAAGCAGAAGCTTTTACCCAATCTAAGTATGAAACGCAACGCGAAATCAGAAGAATAAAGAGCGAGTGGTGGGCAAGCAATGCCAGAGAAATTCAAAGGTACGCCGATTCACACGACTACAGGAATTTCTTTCAAGGAGTAAAAGCAGTGTACGGCCCCAGTCGGAAAAATATGTGCCCTATTAAAGATTTAAATGGAAATATCCTCAAAGAAGACCAGGAAATAAGAGCCCGATGAAAGAACACTACTCTAACATTCTTGACTAGCAAAGTCAAGCCGATGACGATATTATAAATCTTATCCCTCAATATGACATATTCGAAGACTTAGATAAACCACTAACAACGGAAGAGATCTTAACCGCCATTGGGCAGCTAAAAAATAACAAATCTCCCGGCGCCGACTCACTCCCAGCTGAGATATTTAAAGCTGTGTCGTCAGAGCTCATACCCTACCTCAAAAAACTGTTTGATGTCGTGTGGGAAAGTGGTCAAGCTCCGCAGGAGTTTCGTGATACACTTTTAATCAACCTCTTCAAAAACAAAGGGAGCTCTGCGGACTGTGGAAATTACAGGGGTATAGCTCTCCTGGCTGTTGGAGGGAAGATACTCGCTAAAGCGATGGCAAATAGGCTAACGCCTGTTATGGAAAAGTTACTTCCTGAAACACAGAGTGGCTTTAGACCAAACCGAGGCACATCGGACCTAATCTTCACACTTAAACAGATTCAAGAAAAAGCACTCGAACATCAAGGAGAAATTCACATGGCCTTCATTGATTTAACCAAGGCGTTTGACTCGGTGGACAGGGAACTGTTTTGGACAATTATGCTCCGCTTAGGTATCCCTAGAAAATTTGTGGAAGTATGTCGCAGTCTACATACAAACAACAACGCCCAGGTTATGTATAATAATGAGGCAACCGAACCTTTCCCAACCCTCACTGGAGTTCGGCAGGGATGTGTCCTGGCACCGCTACTTTTTAATTTGTTTTCCACTGCTCTAACAGTTATTGTTGAGAACAAACTGACAGTCAGAGGAATAGGTCTCAGATACCGTTCTGATGGCGGTCTCTTTAACATAGGGCGCTTTAGAGCTTTCACGAAGACACGCACACGATTTATGTGTGATCTCCAGTATGCGGATGACTGTGCACTTTTAGCCTCTATGCCGGAAGAGCTTCAAGAACTTTTAGATGTGTATGCCCAGAGCTATGATTCCTTGGGACTTAAGATCAACATTGGAAAGACTAAGATTATGTCAACACCTCATCAAGTGAACCAAATAGACATTACACTTAACGGAAATTCTCTTGAAGTGGTGGATCAGTTCAATTACTTAGGCAACGTTGTTAATGACAAAGCAAACATGGACAGCGAGATTCGCAATAGACTTAACGCTGCATCTAGAGCACTCTGGGGACTTAGAGAGAGAGTATTTGACAACCACGACCTTGCTTTGTCAACGAAAATGGCTGTCTACAGAGCAGTTGTCATTCCAACACTGCTATATGGATGTGAAAGCTGGGTCACTTACCGTCGTCATGTGAAAGAATTAGAACGTTTCCAGCAAAGACGCCTCAGAAGTATGATGATAATCCGTTGGTTCCAGCACATATCAAACGTGGAAGTACTCAGGAGAGCAAACAGCCTTCCAATTGAGGTGCTTATTTCAAGAGCACGCCTAAGATGGGCAGGTCACGTTCATCGTATGTATGATAACCGCCTTCCTAAATGTACACTTTATGGTGAATTGCTAAGCGGTAGAAGAAGGCGTGGCGGTCAACGAAAGAGTTTCAAAGACGTTCTCCATGAAAATCTAAAATCCTGCGGTATTCCAGACGAGCAATGGGAACAACTTGCAGCGGACAGAACCGAATGGCGAGGGGTTGTTGCTAGCTATCAAGGAAATGTTGCTGCAAGAAGGCCGAATCCAAGACCTAACCAGGTCTATGTTTGTCCTGACTGCGGTCGACATGTGCTCTCCCGAATTGGCCTCTATAGCCATAGTCGTGTGCACCGTAGATGAATGGGAATTACAATAGACTACACCTTTTACTTGTTTTTTTTTATTACAGACAATCTATCGACTGTAACATTTTTTTATACTCGGACTCAAGTAAAGGCTAATAATGATAATAATATGATATGATATGACTGTTATCAAATATTTGATGTAGTTGCTTTGGAATAGTTTGGTATATACTATTAATAATACATATATATATATATATATATATATATAAATATCAGTATAGGTTAAGTCCACCAACGGCTGAAGGTCGCCGCTCTCGGTACTTGCAAAATAGCAAGTCGCTATACACCATGGAGACATCTAAAATGTCTGGTGTATAGTAGCATTTGACCACAGGAGAGGATTCACTTACCTCTCACCGGTACACCATTTACATCAGTTTGTATAAAACTAGCAGGTTAACCACTGTCATTTGCCTGTTCCACGACCTATGGCATACTGATGAGAACTAATAAGTTCGAAACCGGTCTATGTCTGGTCGAGGAATTGACAAATGACATTGGCTACCATTTATGATTTGTAAGGTATAATTCAATGCAGGTCGGGGTATTTGCCCGCTGAGTAGTTGTTTCCTGCAAATCATATGTAATATCATATATATATATATATTGATGCTAGTTAAGTTGTCACCTCCGGCACATAGAAAGGACGACCCGACCTCCATGTTATCCCGTGCATATATTGCTATAAATTTTATATATTTGTGATTAGGGGGACCCCCAGAATACGAATTTCAAAAGAGGGGAAAAGATTTATAATTTTGTTTGTAATCATATATACAGGATACAAGAGATACGAACTCACCTCCAATACATATATATGAGTAGAAACTGAAGCATCGTTAATACCTCTAGCAATGTTGCCAAATTTTCGGAGGTCAAAACGTAGCGCCATTATCTGTAGTTGCTAATATATATAAACATTATCGAACCCACATTTGAATTTGTAAGTTTCTGGAAAACGATGGTCATAATTTTATAACTTCTTAGTAGGCAGGAAATGTACATTTTGAACACAGCTTTTGGCAAATATTTTATTATTAAAACTAAATTAAAATCTGAATTTATGTCCCCTAGTCTTTCACTCAGAGAAATCTTTCTAGATATCTAAGATTTAAAAGACTTATTCAGGTGGTTTGAAAGGCCTTTAAAAACATTTTTTTCGAATTTTGGAATGAAATTGGGTGAAAATAAAGAATTACTCTTCTGATCAGTCAATATTTCAGAAAATATTAAACTCTTACGTAGTGAGATTTTTTTTCATCTAATGATATTTGAAATATAATGTAACTGATTTTAAATGGTATTAAGGTTGTTTGATGTTTAGAATAAAATATCAACAGTTCTGTGTAAATAATAAGTAGCTATGGATATAACATATATAAAATCTTAGGGGCTATGTTTAACGTACACAGCCCATAAGAATTTCCTCTAATCTGTTTCGAAAAAGATTTAGTGCCCTAAACGTCAGCGATATAGGTATATTACATTTATTTTTCTCGTTATAATTTATATTAGTTGGCAAGAAGTAGCTTCTGGCTATTCCTTTCACATAAACATCATAGACGCAGAGGCTATTTTTTCATTACATTGAATAATTGTGTTTTTGTAAATTCTGATGTGATATTTTTTTTAGAAGATCTATATGGTAAAAACTCTAAAAAAGAGAAAAGAATATAAACAGAACACCACAGTTAATATTTAGACGATATCTTGTATATTTTTACACCATTTCAGCGTAAAATTACGTTCAGCATTAATTTTCGTTTTGAAAATGCAGTGGCGTCGCCAAGTTATTGCAAAAGGTATGAAAATTTACAGAACAACAATGCGCCGCCAATATCCATTGGCTGGATGTCGGCCGGATGTCGATAACTAGGGCCGAGTAGGACTATTACTCTTTGCACTTAGATTATCTCTGTAGACCTGGACCGGCCTTCGTGATAGGTGGGCCCGCGTACTTCTACCAGACCCAGCTCACAAATGTGAGATGTGTCGTGGTATTTTCTGCGGACCTCCCCTGGTCCTGGCTGTTGAACCTCGCTGGCTGAGGTCTCTTCTGGCGCTCTTCTTGTCTTGATGTTTTCTTTCTTCGCCAGCTTATCACCCCCGGGGGTAGTCATCGGTCGAGTTGGGTTTAGGAAGTTTTGGCTGGGACTGACTGCCGGTACGTAGGACATCAATTGATATCCTACCCCGGATCGTCGGAAAGGTAAGGATGAGCTGTGTAGCTCGGGAGTGTGGAGACCTAAGTGCTTCTTTTAGCACTTTCGGTCTCCACGGAGCAGGTAGGACAACGGGCGTCGGACGGTATGTTGTCCGACGCCCGCAAGGAGGTTGGGTTAGGGTTGAAAACGTCATGTCTCTGGTAGTGGTGGTCCGTCCTGGCGTATCTGAAACAGATCTGTTAGCGGGAAATAAAGGTTATACTTACCCGTTGTCCAGTAGCTGAACCCTCGGTCGCTTGTGCCTCGGGGCGTCGGCGGGGTCGTAATCAGTGGCCTGTCTGATCAGCGGGTTCCCATGCTCCTCGGCTTGGGCGTACAGCTTCTTCGCTCGTTCCCGGATGACTTCAGTGACCGTGGTGTACTCCAGGTCTCTGACGATGTCTGCGGTTCTCACGTACCATGGGGCGTCAACTACCGTCCTGAGGGCGATGTTCTCCACTGCCTGGATTCTCTTCATGTAGGACTTCGCCTGGTAGCCCCACGCTACCGAGGCGTACGTCAGCTGCGGCCTGATGAGGGTCTTGATAAGCGTGAGCTTGTTCCTCAAGTTAAGTCGGCTTCCATTTCCCGTCATTGGGTAGATGAGGGCTCTCGTACGTCGGGCCTTAGCTGTGATGGCGTCCGTGTTTTGTCTCCATGTTAGGCTTCTGTCCATGACCACGCCAAGGTATTTGACGGTGTCGTGCCATTGGATGTCCTCGCCGTTCATGGAGACGTGTCCTGTGGGAATTTCTTTCCGCACTCGTCTGAAGAGGATGGCTTGGCTCTTGTCGGCGTTGACTGCGACTTTCCACTTCGTGCACCATTCTTCCAGGAGTGTGGCCACTTCCTGGAGTTTTCTGGTTGCGTCTCTGGCCTTCCAGGATCTGGCAATCAGGGCGGTATCGTCTGCATACAGGGCTAGGGCTGTATGGTCGGTCCGGGGGAGGTCCGAGGTATAGATGGCGAACAGGTGCGGTGACAGCACCGATCCCTGTGGATCTCCCGCCTCCACGGTCCTGTAGGTGGAGAGTTGGTCCGAGATTTTCACCCTTAACTGTCTGCAGTGTAGGTAGGATCTCACTAGTTTGACGAGTTCGATGGGGTAACCCATACTCATCATTTTAGCTAAGAGACCGTCGTGCCAGACCGTGTCGAATGCTTTGGCGACGTCTAGGAACAGCGCCGCGGTGACTTGACGCTGGTTGAACCCCTTGGTGATCTCCTCAGTGAGGCGAAGCACTTGGAGTTCCGTGGAATGTCCTGTTCGGTATGCGAACTGTTCATCCGGGATGATGTTCAGCTCTTCTGTCTTCTCTGTTAGCCTCTTCAAGATTACCCGTCCTGCAACCTTGCTCATGGCTGGGAGGAGGCTGATGGGCCTGTAAGAAGACGGGAAGATTAGGTCTTTCCCTGGTTTAGGGATCATAATGACGTCGGCCTTTTTCCACCTGGCTGGAAAGTGCCGTAACCTTAACATCGCGTTTACGATGTTGACTAGCGCCGCTACTCCTTTCCTGGGCAGCTTTTTGAGAGCGATGTTTCCTATCTTGTCACATCCCGGAGCTTTTCTCGGCTTTAGGCTCCTCAGGATTTCCTTGACTTCCTCGGGGGTAGTCGGACGGATGTGGTTGTCATCTGGTAGGCGGCGGATCCTTCGTACTCTGCGTTCGACGTCGTCCACCCAGTTCTCGTCCTCGTCATCGAGCTCGTTCTCTCTGCACTGCAGTTCTAAGCTGTCGGCGAACGCCTCGGCTTTTTCCTGGTTAGTATAGACGATCCCTCGCTCTCCGTGAATCGGGCGCATAGGCTTCCTTCGGTTTCGCAGGGCACGTTGTGTGTTCCACATGCTTCTGTCCTGTGGATCCAGTGACTCAAGGTGGCGTTGCCACCCCTCCTGACGGTGTTCCTGGAGGGCGGCTTTCACTCTTCGGCTGAGGACATTGTACTCCCTTCTGTCGGCGGGGAGCCTGGTCCTCTGAGCCCGTCTCTTGGCGCTCCTTCTGTCCCTTATCAGCTGTCTGGTGACCTCTGGGAGGTTTGCCATCGGTGCTGGGTGCCTTCTTACTTCTATTTCCGTCGTGCTGGCCCTTATCGCTTCCAGGATCTGCTCCTCTAGGGTAATGATGGCCCTCTCAACGTCCTCCACGGTTTCTAGCCTGGGAATTTGTGCGATGTACTGCTGCAGGTGCTGCCGGTACGATTCCCAGTCCGTTCGTCTCTTCGTGAAGGTGGCGTTGTCCTCACTCGCCTGTCCTCCTAGGGTTAGGAAGATCGGGTTGTGCTCGGTAGATCCCTCCGTTCTGGTGGTGATCTCTGCCTCGAAGGTCATCTCCTTTAGGATCGCGATGTCCAGTACGTCTGGCCTGTGTCTGCCGTTGTCGAAGGTGGGCTGGTCCGGTCCTACCACCATCAGTTCGCCGGCGTGCTGTCCCAGGAACCTCAGCAGCTCTCGTCCTCGAGTGTTGGTTATGCCGCTGTTCCATTCCTGGGATTTGGCGTTGAAATCGCCAATTGCGACGACCTGTGTCCTGGCGGGCAAGATTGCGTCCAGATCCCCCTCGGTAAGCGTGCTGCGGGGTGGCTGGTAGCATGAGACCACTTGTATGTCGCCATTTCGTGCTATGGACACTACTACGGCGGTGGCGTTCATGTTTTCTAGCTCAGGCAGTACTGTCGGATGGTGGGCTATGGTTTTCTTCACCAATAGGGCCACTCCTCTCGCGGGTCGCTGAGGGTTGTTTACCCAGTCCATCCTGTAGGTGTGGTATCCTGGGAAGTTGATCTCCTTGGCCGGGGTCATCTTGGTTTCCTGCAGTGCCATGACGTCTATGTCGTACCTAGTCAGGAGCTCTTCAACTTCAAGTCTCCTTTCTCGCAGGCCATTGACATTCCAGGCCGCCATCTGCAGGACTTCCGGTTTAACCTGTAAAGGCATTACAGATTAGTTAAATTTGGCATTTGTGCAAAAAATGCGCTCATCGCTGAGCACATTTGTTGCATCTGTGCGAGCACCGCTGTGAGGTTTTTGGCCTCTGGCGATGCTTGTTGTTTTGCGGCAGGGACGGTGTTCTGTCCTGCCTTGCCCTGGGCTACTCTGGCGTAGCTTGTGCCTGGCGCTACGCCGCCCTTCTGTGTTGAGGTCATCGTTGGCCTCTGTACGGGCCTTTGGGTGGCGCTGGCTGATTGTTTGGGGTACTTTGGACATCCCCTGTAGCTGGCCGGGTGGGCCCCCTGGCAGTTCGCGCACTTGGCCGGTTCGTCTGCCTTCTTTTTGCACTCCGTCATCCGGTGTGCCTCGCCGCACTTCACGCATTTCGGCTGCGCGGTGCACCTGGATTGGCCGTGGCCGAAACGCTGGCAGCGGTGGCATTGGGATGCCGCTACCTTGGCTCGCTGTCTCTCAGTCCTTACAACTAGAGAACAGCACCTCGTTACTTGGAGTATCTTGTCCTGGTCCTGTGGGACTAGGACAAGCATGAGGGGCACCTCCTGTTTTGTCCGTCTTGACATCATTCACTGGACCGCGGTAGGTGCGAATCCTTGGTCCTGGAGGTCTTCTGCCACCTCTTTGCAGGTAACGCCGCTTGGGATCCCTCGAATGACCACACGTAGCTGCCGTTCCTCTGGCAGGGCATACGTGTGGTACTCCCTCTTTTCATTTGCGAACATCCTTGTCATCCTCCGATAGTCCTCGGACGTCGCGGGCTCGATGGAGATTCCCTCCCCGGTAACTTTGGCCTTGTTGAAGTTTATACCGGTTTCGGTTAAACGACGGCTCACCGTTGTCCACGTCTCTTTGTTTCGCAGCACTACCGGGGGTACACGCTGGCTTCTTGTCCTTGTTTGAGGGGCCTCGGTCTCCTCTTTCCGGGTTTCTTGTTGGGGGACGCTAGCCTCCTGCTGGGGGGCTCTGGATCCCGGTCTGCTCTGTCTAGGTGACTCGGACTCGGGGGGGCACTTGAGGGGCTCTTCAGCCACCTTCTTTGCCGCCTTAGGGCCTCTTCGTCTGAGTCCGTGTTGGCAGCGGGCGGATTTTTTCTTTTCCGTGTTTGCGATTCTCCCCGAATCGCACGCAGAAGCTCTTCATGCTGGGACTTCTGTTCCCTCTGCATCTGCTCCAACCTTTCGGTGAGCTCGTCTATTTTCTTCTTGAGAGCATTATTCTCCTCTGTGAGACGTTTTATCGTCTCCTTGTCGTCCCTTGGGGTTGGGGGGCCCCCTCGGGAGCTACCGCTCTGGGACGTTTCGTCTTCACTGTACTCCATGTTACCGTCCTCCACGGTAACGTCGTTGTCGGTTTCCTGTAAGGGAATACCTATATTATTATGGGAAAAAGTTATGATTAATAACAGAAAATGGTGTCTTGAAAAAGACGTGTGAACTTCCTCTTCAACACTATCGACGTCACTGTCTGTGGGGCTTCCACTTCACTATGCACTCTGATGGCTCGGTGTACGTCCGTACGCTTTCACTTCTCGATGCACACTGAACAACAATGCATCACAAATGCTACAAAATGAACTTTGCTAACAACAGTTAAGAGAAAATATTTGGTAAGGGCAAAGATAAGGGATAGTTGAAATGTAGTGGACTGGATGGATCTACAAGGAATTTTATACGGGGGCGTTAATTTGGAAACCTACAAATATCTAGAATATCGTTTTTACAAATAGATCAACAAGTACATTATCCCACTATGCACGAATATATTGTCCTTTATGATATTAGCCTCCAAAACTAATAGTTTTTTAGACATTTTCAGTTTAACCGATAATTTAAAAATAATTGTGTTTTTCTTTGTTCACAAGAAAGCTATGGCTTTATTGTATTATAGTAAATGAAGATTTTAGTACTGAAAATGAAAACCAAATGAAAATGATTCAGAATTATATTTTTTAATTCGATTTTAAAGCTGGAAAATAATTAAAATAATGAAAATATTCAAATATAAGAGCAACGGTAACTAGAAAAATACATAATACATTTGGAAGATTCGTCATTTAAGAAATTATTTATACATTTTTTTCTAGCTACCGTTATTATTTTTATATAATGTAATTATTTAAATTATTACAATTACTAAATGACGGCAAAACCATAACTTACTAGTGGAATAGGCGCAATTATTTTTAAGTTAATCAATTAAAATGAAAATATTTCAAAAACTATCAGTTTTAGAGAAATATCATATTAACTAATTATTATTAAAGAAACAAAATAGTTGTGCAAAATGGCGAAAAAATATACAGGGTGTTCCTTTGGAAAAAATGAAGCATTAGATATAATATTGAGGTTGGCAAGTTAATGCCCCTGTATAAAATCTCCTGTACATAAAAATAAACTTTTGCTTTACTCAGATGTTTCAGTTCACGCCTATGTTTGCATTTACTAAATAGTTCCTCTTAGCTATTATTAACAAGGTATTTTAGTGACATTTGTGATGCATTGTTTTTGCGTAAATTTTCATATTTTTGACAATCTTATAAATTTGTCAAAACAAAAATTAATACCAAACGTAAAATTTTACGCTGAAATAAGTGGTGTAAACCGGGTATGTTATTTTAAAGTCGTCATTCAAGCTGTCTCACTTTAAATAAACTCACTGTATATTTCATGTATTTTAAAAATAGGCAACAAAGTATGTTCTATAACTTTTACTTAAATATTTTTTTCATATTCCTCATAATAGCAAAGATATTAAACTTCCTTGCACTAATGAGCTACCAAATAGACCAATTTACTATTGAAAGCAAGCACTAGAATTTCAAGTGTATCACTAATAGGGACTATTTTATCCGCTTATTAACTTATTATAGAGAATTTCAATTTAAACCTAAGAATTGTATTCTTTGAATAAACATAATGGGTGTATTAAATATTATTTATCAACCAATCAATCAATCAAAATATGTTTTATAGTTTAAAAATCAGTCCACGACAACTCGGACAAACTTTCCCATTTAGGAGTAGATCGCCCCACAGCTTCTCTCCCTGTATTTTCTAGGAGCAACTGGTCATGTCATTGCAAAGCGGTGTTAAGGGAGTGTCCATATGCCAAATTTAATCAAAATCGTTAGAACCGCTTTAGAAGAAAAATTATTTAATTTCTCCTTGCCCTTCCCCCGCAACTCCCTTTCTACATTTCTTAGGTACAACCGGTCATGTTACCTTATGCTACTACTAAGTCAGTATTGATGTGTTAAATTTGATTACTTTACGACCTCATTAAAATACCGATACTCTTTGTACAGTTCAAGTAAGGACTTCCCTGCACTCAATAAACGCAACAAAAACTTCACGACATATTTATATAGCTGCGGGCCGTGGCGCCATGTCTGTCATGAAACGACTAGACGTACATTAGAAACCTATAAAGGTAAGCGAGTCAATATGCGAACAGCAGTACAAAGAGTACCGGTATTTTAATGAGGTCGTAAAGTTTTTGTTGCGTTTTTTATTTGTCGGGAACTGATTACTTCAACTATACTGCTGTTCGCAAATTTACTCGCTTACCTTTATAGGTTTTTAATGTGCGTCTGGTCGTTTGATGACAGGCATGGCGCATGGCCCGCGGCGATATAATTATGTCGTAAAGTTTTTGTTGCGTTTTTGAGCGCAGAGAAGTCCTTACTTGGACTATACATTCATAGTTAAGAGTAGTCATATATAAAAATAAGTATTTAAACAAATTGGGTATTAATATCAAAGTAAGTAGTGGTTAGAACTGCCATACTTCAGTCTAGAATTTAAAAATTAATGGACTAAAAACTTAGAGGAAAGGTTAAAAAAGTAACAAGTAGAAAATAATTGAGAATAATGATAAATAATCGGGATATGGTTGCTACTTGATGCATTGCAATTTGATTTTTTTTAAACGCATACCTTTGCATGGCGTTTCACGTACGTTTTTAAAAACATCCCTTTGCAGTATGCATATGGATAATAATCTCCCGCATTTTTATTACTGATGCTTCGACTTGGTCGTACTACTGTACCAGCTATATAGAAATCGAAGTTTACTTTCTCAATCATAAAAGCGCGACGCCTTTCCTAACTATTTGTAGGACACTGTAATATATTATGTACTTCGTTTTCTGAATCATGATGTCTATGCAGATGTATCAAATAATTTTTCGAAATTACCTCTGCATTACAGAATCTGCAACGAGAACTTTTTTTATTCTGCTTTCGCTTTTCCTACAAAATTTTAAACGTGTTATTAAGGCCATTTTATTACTGTTTATATTAACTTAATAATATTTAACAACTTTATCAAAAGAATTAACTTCAAGGAAAACTGACTCTAATTTGTTCAGAGCGCGGCTTGCTTTTTATTTTTATAGTGATAGCTATTGCAACTTCCAAATTTCTCACTTCAGTACTGTCGTCACTTAAAACCTCAATGTTGGTATCCCTACTACTTTCCGTGATGTTGCCAATATCAAAATACTTATAACATTATGACAAACAAATATATTTACTCAATGTGGCCCACTTCTCATCTCAATATGCTCCGGGAATCAAATTAGAAATTAATCTAATAATCAAGTCAATGTTGTTCAAATGCTTTTTACATTAATTATTATTATATTGATAAGTTTTAAATGGATTGGTTGAATGTAGTCGAGTTTAGCGTCGCACATATACAAATCTAGAAAAACCCAGCATATAACTTGAATAAGTGAGGCAAAGCCAAAATGGAGCGTACATAGAAACTATCCCGAAATTATAGTGAAATATCAAAAAAATCTATGTCCATAAACAATTAAAAATTATCAATTAACAAACAGAATACTATCAGCGCATTTAAAAGTTCTGTATTATTTCTCTCAACGAGTGTTTAAAAGGGTCGTCAGTGTTTACTACAAAAGGACCGCAATAGAAAAGCAGGTACTAACATCTGGTTGTGATAAGAGAGAAGTAATGCATAATATAGTCTGTACGAATATAATAAAGTGCCTAAATTCTTCTTTGCACAATTTGAATTAATTCATTAATTCTCATTGTCATTAATTGTTCTTGCTACAAAAATGTAAATATATCGATATCAAGTAGATATCATAGCAGTCAAGTAAACCAGACGAAAATAATATAAAAGATAAGCTTTTCATCGTAACCATATCGGCATTAAATAGTTTTCTGCATGCAATTTTTTACGGAGTATTGTACAATGTCGAACTTGTACTTTTGTCCTTTTTCTTGATTATTGATAATTACGTAAACATATTGCACTTAATAAACTTTAGTCAACATTAAATATTTCAGTTATCAGATTCCTATAGCCTGTCGCTATATATTCTTTATCAAAGTATTTGTTTTCATACACATTTCTTGTCGATAGTACTCTTAAAACCTTAAAGCCTAATATTTCAAATTACAAATTAAATGAAATTTTTGGAAAATGCGGAACATGTTTTTTTGAACAATTTATCTGTTGAAGCACGATTTTTTTAAATTTTTTAAAAGAATATCTCCGGTTGTACTTGTCATACCAGGAAAATAAAAATACAAGTCTCTACGCAACTAAATTTTAAATTAAAAGGCTATGAAGTTCCGACCGATTCCGAGATAAAAATATAAGTTTCCATCACTATTTGTTGATTTAAATCTACTGGATTTAATTTACCAGTCACAATCAGTTTTAAATTATACTACACTTCACTGAAAAACAAAGAAATATATTTAATTACAGCTAAATACAACATGAGATATTTAGAGTTAGCTTTTTTTATTAGGTGCATTATTTTATCTTTCCTGGTAGACATATTTGAAAAAATCACACACACAAGTTCACAATAGAGACAGAGAGATTTAAAACACATGTAAAAACAGACATGTACTGTTGTTTTACATAATCAATATTTTGTTAGAATATTAGAGCAAAATGTTAATAAGGTTTTAATAAGTTCTGTGAAAATAAAAATTTAGTGAAAATTGCATCAAAACTGTCTTGTTTTATATAAATCAACGCTTTCTATAAGAAAACAACTGAAAAACCGCGACAATTTCCACACGCATTTCAGGAATGAAAATTTTAAAAATACCTCATTTAAAGGTTAAAAACAATATCAACCAGAATGATACAGATTTATTTTAAATTGAAGCTGTTGATATAGAGAAGAACTGCTAAAAAAATAATTATTGATTTAAGTTCTGAAGAAAATGCAACACGTGTTTCTAAAAACTGTAAAATTGCTTCAATCATATTTGACTATAGTGCACAATGACTAAGAATAACGTCAATTACGGTTCAAAAAATGCTTAATAAAAAAATTAAAAATCGATTTTTTATTATTTTTTACTACAAATTTCAAAGTTAAATGGATTTGACCATATATTTCATTTTAATGTAACTGCATAAAAATACTTCAAAACTGAATATTTTTAATTGTTTTTCTACTGCAAAGCATCAAACTACATACTTTTCATTCTTTGATATTTATCGAAAGAGTATAACATTTTCAAGACATTTTCACGCGCTTTTCTGGGATAACGGTATTTAAAATGTATCAGTTTTTCCGTTGTTTTGTCGTAGAAAACATCTATCTAAACACTTTTTGTTCCCCATTATTCTTCAAAAAATGCCCAATTTTCATGATAATGAGATTTATAAAATTTCACGTGCTTTTCCGGTACAATCGCGGAAAGGTAAGTGGAAAATTTATGAATGTTTCTTTACCTTATTGTTGAAAATGTTGATTTAAACACTTCCTTCTTCCTTCTTTGGCGTATTTTGATAAATTGCTTAGTTTTCGAAATACCATTGATTTTTAATTTATGTAATATTCGTTTTTGCGTGATAATGCTTGAAATATGACTGATTTTTGTTTTATCTGTTTATTGAAAACATCTAAGCATTTTTGCTCTTTGTGATTTTTCGAGAAAATGTATAGTTTTCTTGATAAGTGATTTTTATACAATTTTTGGATGTACATATGTTAGTGTTTCATTTAATGCGAAAAAGCGGTTGGAAAAATAAAAAAAATTCCCACATAATGTTGTAGAACATTTAATTACGTACCTACATTTTTTTACACATTCTCATTTAAAGCGTGAGTGTAATTTCAACAATGATTTTTTTATGAAGAAAGTACTAAGTTAAAACTTTGAAAACAAATGTTGATTTTTGGAATTTCAGAATGCTAAGCCCTTTTTTACTTTTTTGTTCCGATCGCTCTGTAATTTTTTAATATTTTTTGTCAGAGCGCCCGCACAAGATCTTTTAAGGTCGACTTTTATTTGTTTCCTCATTGCACGTGGTCTTTTAAAGTCTAGTATCGCCTGTACGATCACACAGTATTGATGTATTATTTGATATATTCATATATTATTGCATATACGCGGATATTTTTGTAATCTGAGATAAATTTATTCCTGTCTGGGCATTGTCTTAGTGTTTGTTGGCATTGAAATAATTTAAAATCTTTTATTCCCGGTGGAGTAATTATTTTAAATTTGCTGCTCTATTTTACTACTTATTAAGATCTAAGGTAGTGTGTGAACTTTAAGAACTTTCAAAATTTTTCATCATTCGTGTTTTAGAAAATTTATATGGACATATGGATATAGATGCTTTAAGGTGAGAATATCCAAGAGAGAGAGAGAGAGAGAGTGGTCCGATTGGGAAATATTTATTGTTTTTGGCCATAACTTCATATTCTAAAACACATATTGCAAACAAAGTATAAGACTATTAAGTAGAACTATAACAAGAGTAGTGTTAGAAATTTTCACTCAATAATTTCAAACATATGCGAAATAGTTAGATTTAAATTTAGGAAATACGGAATTGACATGATTTTTAAAATTAAATCTAACTATTTCGCAAACAACTGTAATTATTGAGTGAAAATTTACAACACTACTCTTGTTATAACTCTACTTAGGTAGTCTTATAGTTTGTTTGCAATATATGTGTTAGAATAAAAAGTAATGATCAAAAATAGTAAATATTTCCCTATCGGACCTTTCTCTCTTGGACATTCTCACCTAGTAGTACTAGTTCATATAGGATGGAAAATTATTGATAATAAAATTACCCCTGTTCTCAGTACCAAATCATCAATGCTGATTAAATCACATTTTTTTATCTACATGTAACTGTAGATAAGATTTATTGATTATTATATTTCGAAACACTATTTCAGCAAAATTTTATAGGTTGTAGTCGTCTGCAATGCTCCTGTACGAAGAAGACATTACCATGCATCGGATCCTACAAGTGTATGGGACAAAAACCATGTTATAAAAACTCCAACACTAAGGAAACTCATTTTACTTCCGAAATAGTTTAAGAGTCCTCGGATTCAGATTGAACAAGTATAATATAACTTGAGCAAACATATTATTTGAATTTTTTATATATTTGTTCAACAGTCCATAATATAATTTTCACATTTTTTATGTTATTTTTTAGGTATAATTGCTATTTGCTATATTTCCAATTTTAATTATCTCCTAATGATACTGTCTTGATTGGCGATACGTTCGTCAGTACCTATATATTATTTTCGAGTCTGTAGAATCTTATCAAATGTTACAATACTCCACATTGTGTATAGTTATTTTCATAAAATATTTCATATTTTTTATGTTTACTGAGCAATTTTTTTTAAACAATAGGGTACCTTCACTAACAGCACTAACTAACTGTTAAAACTTTGTTCAAATCAGACGTGTCCTTCTCAAGTTATCATGCTTACAAGAAACGTGAGGGACGGACAGACAGACACTTCAAAAGTTGCTTAATTTGATCACTAACACAATGATATGAAATTTTTTTTCTCCACGAGTGATATATACAGTTTTAGAAATGCCGATCAAATGCATTATACTCCTCTGCGAAAACTCGAAACGTATAATAAAATGTAATAATTGTAATGATTTGTTCAAACAAACTGCATAACATTATGTGTGTTTATACAAGCTCAGTTTCTATTATTCACATAACAGTCAAATGAACAACTATTTATTGCGAGAACAGGCGATGATACTGTGCCTTAAAATACCTCGTGCAGCTCAAATACAAATGACAGTCATCCTTAAAGGATCTTGTGCGGGCGCTCTTAAAAAAATTATTGAAAAATTAGAGCGATCGGAACAAAAAAGTAAAAAAAGGCTTAGCATCCTGAAACTCCAATTTATAACGTTATTAATGAGTATTTTTGATCACGTTAAGAATAAAGTAGCTAGGGCGGTGGTAACAGAAAACGTTGCCTATGCCTAATAAGATGCTTTTCACTAGCGCACTTTAAACGTAAACGTCGTCCATTTAACTCCATGCTTTGGGAATTGTATAATATTTTTTTCTAATGTTCCCGTTGCACCTCGTACAGGACGACATGTTGACAACCTTCAGATTATGATGTTTTAGAAGCTAAAGAATCATTTGAAATAGGTTTTAGCTGTTAATGTCGAAGTGCAAACAGAAATCATTTATAAAGGACTTTGAAGCTGTCGTGGCCTATATTATTATGTACAGTTTACATTTTTTAAACGATTCTATAACCTGTTAGTTCCATATTAAAGGAATAATATTTTTCTATAGTTTTACTTTCATAAAATATTATAAATCGTGATTACGGAAATTTTTATTGAAACTTACCTGTGTAATAATAACATCAATGTGAACAGATTTCCTAAATTTTTATGTATTGAATGGGTATTCATTGTTTCATATAAAAGAAAAGTTCCCAAGTTCTTACATGTTTTGCGATTTGGAAATTCACGATCAAGAAATTTAAGGGCCCAAAAACAGTAATTTACCTAAACAAGAACAAAATAAACTGCGTTGTCTTAAAGCTAAGAAAATATACTATGAAATATTACATTTTAGCTTTTTTCTTGGGAAACTTTCTATATTACAAATAAAAATTCATAAAATAATATAATAATTAAATTTTGCTAAATTATTTAATCGCAAATACCGGACGTAAAAAAGTAAAGCTACATTTAAGTTGCAATATAACATATTTTATGGATACTCAAATATGCTTATAAGAAGCAATTTAAAAAACGCATTTTTTGCTCATATTTGTTCTCTGGTAAACATTCCAAGTACTAGTAGCGTAATTCCTGTTCAACCGCATAATTTTTGTCAATGAACCAAAAAACTAGCCTTTCGTAGTATAGAGGAAATGAATCATGCTTGATGTAGACGAAATTTTATTTGTATTATGAGGTAGGCATTATGGGCAGTCCCCAACCCGGTATACTGTAATTTTTTAAACCTGATACATTTCTATAGGATTTTTTAATAATGCCCATTCCAGCACAACGCTACTCAGGTATATTTCTATTGTGTTGAATTTATCCCGACATTCATCGCGATGTTGCCGATATTTGGAGGTGATATCGTACCCTCTGTGATCTAAAGAGCAACATATATAGCCGGAGGTGACATCGTATTGGCTATTGTACAAATGAAAACGACAGCAGCGCCATTGATATACAGTTGAACTAAAAATTTAATTTGTGGATATAAAAGGTGTCTTTTCACCTCCACACGAAAATTTAAACATAGGTTTCTAATGTCATCTAAATGCTTGTAAAATTGAAAACTGTGCAAAACGTTGCCACCTCCGAAAACGGAGGTGGCAACGTTATATATGAGGTGACAACGTATAGCCAGTATCTGTTTTGGAGGTGGCAAAGTACCTTCCGTACATATATATATATATATATATATATATATATATATATATTGATGCCAGTTAAGTTGTCACCTCCGGCAAATAGAAAGGACGACCTGACCTCCGTATTATCCCGTGCATATTTTGTTATAAATTTTATATATTTGTGATTAGGGGGACCCCCACAATACGAATCTCAAAAGAGGGGAAAAGATTTATAATTTTTTTTTAAATCATATATACAGGATACAGGAGATACGTACTGGCCTCCAATATATATATATATGAGTAGAAACTGAAGCATCGTTACTACCTCTAGCAACGTTGCCAAACTTTCGGAGGTCAAAACGTAACACCATTATCTGTAGTTGTTATTATATAAACATGATCAAATCCACATTTGAATTTGTAAATTTCTTGAAAACGATAGTCATAATTTTATAACTTCTTAGTGGGTAGGAAATGTAAATTTTGAAGACAGTTTTTGGCAAGTATTTTATTATTCAAACTAAATTCTGAATCTATGTCCCCTAGTCTTTCACACAGAGAAATCTATCTAGATCTCTGACATTTAAAAGAGTTATTCAGGTGGTTTGGAAGGCCTTTAAAACATTTACGTCCTATTTTGGAATGAAATTTGTGAAAATAAAGAAGTACTCTTCTGATCAATCAATATTTCAGAAAATATTGAACTCTTGCGTAGTGAGATTTTTTTACTTCTAATAATATTTGAAATATAATGTAACTGATGTTAAATGATATTAAGGTTGTTTGATGTTTAGAATAAAATATCAACCGTTCTGTGTAAATAATAAGTAGCTATGAATATAACATAAATAACATCTTACGCCTGTATTTAACATACACAGCCCATAAGAATTTCCTCTAATCTGTTTCGAAAAAGATCCTAAACGTCAACGATATAGGTATATTACATTTATTTTTTCTCGTTAAAATTTATATTAGTTGACAAGAAGTAGCTTCTGGCTATTCCTTTAACTAAACATCATAGACGCAGAGGATTATTTTACCATTATACTGAATAATTGTGTTTTTGTAAATTTAGATGTGATATCTTTTTAGAAGATGTATATGGTAAAAACCCCAAAAAAGAAGAAAAGAATATAAACAGAACACCACAATTAATATTTAGACGATATCTGGTATATTTTTATACCATTAATTTCAGCGTAAAATTACGCTTAGCATTAATTTTCGTTTTGAAAATGCTGTGGTGTCGCCAAGTTATTGCAAAAGATACGAAAAGTTACAGAACAACAGAGCATCACAAATGTTATAAAATGAACTTTGTTAATAATAGTTAAGAGAAAATATTTGGTAAGGGCAAAGATAAGGAATAGTTGAAACGTGCTGAACTGGATGGATCTACAAGGAATTTTATACGCGGGCGTTAATTTGGAAACCTACAAATATCTAGAATATCGTTTTAACAAATAGAAGAATAATTCCACCATGTACGAATATTTTGTCCCTTGTGATGATATTAGTCTCCAAAAATAATAGTTTTTGAGATATTTTCAGTTTAACTGATAATTTAAAAATAACTGTGTTTTCCTTTGTTCACAAGAAAGCTATGGCTTTATTGTATCATAGTAAATGCAGTTTTTGGTACTGAAAATGAAAACCAAATGAAAATGATTCATAATTATATTTTTAAATGCGATTTTAAAGCTAGAAAATAATTTAAATAATTAAAATATCCAAATATAAGATTGCAACAAATAAACCAATTTACTATTGAAAGCAAGCACTAGAATTTCAAGTGTATCATAAATAGAGATTATTTTATTCGCTTATTAACTTATTCAAGATGATTTAAATTTAAACCTAGGAATCGTATTCTTTGAATAAACATAATGGGTGTATTAAATATTATTTATTAATCAATCAATCAATCAAGATTTGTTTTATAGTTTAAAAATCAGTTCGCGACAACTCTGACAAGCTTTCCCATTTAGGAGTAGATCGCCCCACAGCTTCTCTCCCTGTATTTTCTAGGAGCAACTGGTCATGTCATTTCATACCGATATTAGGGGAGTGTCCAAGTGCCAAATTTAATCAAAATCGTTAGAACCGCTTTAGAAGAAAAATTATTCAATTCCTTGCCCCCCCCCCGCAACCTCCTTCCCTGCATTTCTTAGGTTCAACCGGTCATGTGACCTTATGCTACTACTAAGTCATTATTCATGTGTTAAATTTGAAATTATTTAAAACTCAACTCCCCCCCCTCACAGCTTCCCTCTCGGTATTTTCTAAGAGCAGCCGGTCATGTCATTTTATATCGGTACTAGGAGAGAGTCCATGTATCAAATTTAATCAAAATCGTTACAGCAATTTTAAAGAAACAAAGTTTTTAGGGGTTCACTCCTGCCACATTTGAACTGGGATCCATTTTGCGATGTCGCCTCGAGGTGTGGCCGTCTTGAATACATATGTAAAATTCGAACAAAATCGACACCGTAGTTTGAGCTCTAGGTGCGACGACAGACGGCAGACAGACATTTTTTAAGAACCACTTTTGTTGGTTCAGGGGACTTGAAAACGTGTAAATCCATCAAAAACTTTTTGCACGATCACCATACTTTCCTTATATACTACGTATATGGGAAAGTAAAAATGAGATACTCCTATTGACAAAGCTATACCTACCTATAACATAATAATATAATAATGATAATAATATTAATAATACTTTATTCACCACTAAGATACAAAAATGTATATATGACAAGTCAAATTATGTATAATGTTGTATAAAACAAACAAGTAGTTATAGTTATAGGTTATACACCACAGGTAATGACACACACCCAATATCCATGTATAGTGGAAAAATCCCTCTCACAGTATTTTCCACTGCCACGACCTGGGATCGAACTCGGAACTTTTGGGTGAGAGGCAAGTGCGCTCACCTCTCGACCATCAGTCATATAACAATATAAAAACATGCACAATAACAAAATACGTGTGAATCATAGTATGCAGTATTAAATTTAAAGTAAAATAAAGCAAGATGCTGGTACAATGAAAATTACATGCATATATATTATGTACGTTGTACAAGCATACACTAAATAAAAAGAAAACAAAGTCAATGGTATTGGACAATAGATATTTTCACATGTTTGTCATCATATCCAGATCTAATGAATGAGTAAAAAAAAATTGAAGTAATCAGTTCCCGGCAAATAAAAAACGCAACAATAACTTTACGATCTCATTAAAATACCGGTACTCTTTGTATAGTCCAAGTAAAGGACTTCCCTGCACTCAAAAAACCCAACAAAAAGTTTACGACATAATTATATCGCCTCAGGCCATGGCGCCATGCCTATCATGAAACGACTCGACTCACATTAAAATCCTATAAAGGTAAGCGAGTCAATTTGCGAACAGCAGTACAAAGAGTACCGGTATTTTAATAAGGTCGTAAAGTTTTTATCGCGTTTTTTATTTTCCGGGAACTGATTACTTCAACTATAGTGCTGTTCGCAAATTGACTCGCTTACCTTTATAGGTTTTTAATGTGCGTCGGATCGCTTGATGACATGCATGGCGCCATGGCCCGCGGCGGTATAATTATGTCGTAAAGTTTTTGTTGCGTTTTTTGAGTGCAGGGAAGTCCTTACTTGGACTATATATTCATAGTTAAGAGTAGTCATATATAAAAATAACTATGTAAACAAATTAAGTATTAATATCAAAGTAAGTAGTGGTTAGAACTGTCATACTTCATTCTATAATTTAAAAATTAAACGGATTAAAAACTTGGAAGAAAGGTTAAGAAAGTAACAAGTAGAAAATAATTGAGAATAATGATAAATAATCGAGATATGGTTGCTACTTGATGCCGTGCAATTTGATTTTTCTTTAAACGCATACATTTGCATGGCGTTTCACGTATGTTTTTAAAAACATCCCTTTGCAGTATGCACATAGATAATAATTTCCCTTACTGCTTCGACTTGGTCGTACTACTGTACCAGCTATACAGAGATCGAAATTTACTGCGTTTCGCAATCATAAAAGTGCGCGACGCCTTTCCTCGCTATTTGTAGGACACTGTAATATATTCTGTACTTCGTTTTATGAACCGTGATAACTTTGCAGATGTCTGAAATAATTTTTCGAAATTACCCCTTTATCATAGAATCTGCAACGAATACTTTTTTTACTCTGCTTTTGCTTTTTCTACAAAATTTTAAATGTGTTATTAAGGCCATTTTCTTACTGTTTACATTAACTTAATAATATTTAACAACTTTATCAAAAGACTTAACTTCATGGAAAACTTACTCTAATTTGTTCAGAGCGTGGCTTGCTTTTTATTTTTATAGTGCTAGTTATTGCAATTTTCAAATTTCTCACTTCAGTACTGTCGTCACTTAAAACCTCAATGTTGGTATCCCTACTACTTTCCGTGATGTCGCCAATATCAAAATACTTATAACATTATGACAAACAAATATATTTATTCAGTGTGGCCCACTTCTCATCTCAATATGTCTCGGAAATCAAATTAAAAATTAATCTAATAATCAAGTCAATGTTGTTCAAGTGCTTTTTACACTAATTATTTTTATATTGATAAGTTTTAATTAAATGAATTGCTTGGGTGCAGTCGAGTTTAGCGTCGCACTAATAAAAATCTAGAAAAACCCAGCACAGAACTTGAGTAAATGAGGCAAATATCAAAAAAAGATATTTCCAAAAACAATTAAAAATTATCAATTAACAAACAGAATACTAACTGCATTTAAAAATCTTGTATTACTTCCCTCAACGAGTGTTTAAAAGGGTCAGTGTTTAGTATAAAAGGACCGCAATAGAAAAGCAGGTACTAACATCTGGTTGTGATAAGAGAGAAGTAATGCATAATATAGTCTGTACGAATATAATAAAGTGCCTAGGTTCTAGATTCTTCTTTGCACAATTTGAATTCATTTCCGCAGAATTGGCGGGGTTATTCTCATTGTCATTAATTGTTGTTGCTACAAAAATTTTCATACACATTTCTTGTCAATAGTAATATTAAAGCCTAATATTTCAAATTACATTTAAATGAAATTTTTGGAAAATTCGGAACATGTTTTTTTGAACAATTTATCTGTTGAAGCACGGTTTTCTATTATTTTTTGAAAGAATATCTCCGGTTGTACTTGTCGTACCAGGATAATAAAACTACAAGCCTCTACGCAACTAAATTTGAAATTAAAAAGGCTATGAAATTCCGATCGATTCCGAGATAAAAATATAAGGCTCCACCACTATTCGTTGATTTAAATCTACTGGATTTAATTTACCAGTCACAATCAGTTTTAAATTATATTTACTACACTTCATTGAAAAACAAAGAAATATATTTAATTACAGCTAAATACAACATGAGATATTTACAGTTAGCTTCTTTTATTAGTTATTTCTTTCCTGATACATATTTGAAAAAAATCACACACAAGTTCACAATAGAGCCAGAGAGATTTTTAAAAAAATCGTTTTTTAGTCAATGTAACAAGTTGGTTTCATCAACGTCGAAAGACTAAAGAATTGTAAATATACATGTACTTTTTTTATAACTCCTGTTAGGCCGATATTTTTCTGGTTTTTTCTAGATCCTTAGATATTCACTTTACAATTCCGGGTATAATTAGGTATCACCTTTCCATAATAAATCTTTATCATGCACAATATTATAGAATATTCCCAATTGAAACTGGGCCATCTGTCACACAGGGTGAGCTGTAGAGACATGTACTGTTGTTTTACATAAACAATATTTTGTTAGAATATTAGAGAAAAATGTTAATAAGGTTTTAATAAGTTCTGTGAAAATAAAAATTTGAAAATTGCATCAAAACTTTATTGTTTGATATAAATCGACATCTTCTATAAGAAAACAACGGAAAAATCGCGACATTTTCCATACGCTTTTCCGAATTGAAAATTTGAATAATACCTCATTTAAAGGTTAAAAAAACAATAATACAGAGATTTATTTTAAATTGAAGCTGTGGATATAGAGAAGAACTGCTAAAAAATTAATTATTGATTTAAGTTCCGAAGAAAATGCAAAACGAGTTTCTAAAAACTGTAAAATTGCTTCTATCATGTTTGACTATAGTGCATAACGACTAAGAATAACGTAAATTACGGTTCAAAAAATACTTGATAAAAAAATTAAAAATTTATTTTTAAATTATTATTTACTACAAATTTGAAAGTTAAATGGATTTGCCCATATATATCACTTTAATATAACTGCATAAAAATTCTTCAAAAATGAATATTTTTAATTGTTTTTCTACTAGCATTAAATTACATACTTTTTATTCTTTGATATTTATCGAAAGAGTACAAAGTTTTCAAAACAATTTCACGCGCTTTTCTGGAATAACGGCATTTAAAATGTCGCAGTTTTTCCGTTGTTTTCTCGTAGAAAACATCTATCTAAACACTTTTTGTTCCCCATTATTCTTAAAAAAATGCCCAATTTTCATATGAAAATGAGATTTATAAAATTTCACGTGTTTTTCCGGTACAATCGCGGAATGGCAAGAGAAAAATTTATAAATGTTTCTTTATCATATTGTAGAAAGTGTCGATTTAAACATTCCTTCTTTGGCGTATTTTGATAAATTGCATTATTTTCGCAATACCATCGATTTTTAATTCATGTAATATTCGTTTTTCCGTGATAATGCATGAAATATGACCGATTTTTGTTTTATTTGTTTATTGAAAATGTTGATCTAAGCATTTTTGCTCTTTGTGATTTTTCGAGAAAATGCGTAGTTTCCTTGATATTTTTATAGAATTTTTGGATATACATATGTTAGTTTTTCATTTAATGTGGAAAAGCGGTTGGAAAAATAAAAAATTTCCCACATAATTTTGTAGAACATTTAATTACGTACCTACATTTTTTTTACACATTCTCATTTAAAGCGTGATTTTGTTATGAAGAAAGTAATAAGTTAAAGCTTTGAAAACAATATGTTGATTTTTGAAGAAGTTATGACTTCATTTGTAACGTATGCAAGTTAAACTTTTGCTGTTATTTTTTATATTTAACCAAAATTTATCACTATCGCACCTTCCTTTCATTTTATCCTTATAATGGAGTCCACAGGATATCAATTTGTAATATCTGCTTGCACTTCAATATTAATTAGCAGCTAAAACCTATTTCAAATGATTCCTTACCTTCTAAAACATCAAAATCTGAAGGTCGTCAACATGTCGTCCTGTACGGGGTGGGTGAAATGTGAAAAACACCCTAAAAATTTTTGTTTCCTATTTTAAACTACAAAACACGAGAATTATTGTGTTGAAGCACGATATGCCTAGGAGCAACGGGTCCATTAGAAAAAAATATTAAACAATTTCCAAAGCACGGAGTTAAATGAACGACGTCTTCGTTTAAAATGTGCTAGTGAAAAGTATCTTATTGCACAGGCAATGTTTTCGTTTACCACCGCTCTAGCTAGTTTATTCTTAACGTGATAAAAAAAATATCAGTAATAACGGTGTAGATTAGAGTTTCAGGATGCTAAGCCTTTTTTTACTTTTTTGTTCCGATCGCTCTGTAATTTTTTAATAATTTTTGTAAGAGCGCCCGCGCAAGATCTTTTAAGGTCGATTTTTGTTTGTTTCTTCACTGCGCGTGGTCTTTTGAAGTCTAGTATCGCCTGTACGATCACACAGTATTGTGATATATTATTTGATATTTGGTATATTATTGCATTATGCGGATATTTTTGTACTCTGAGACAAATTTGTTCCTGCCTGGGCATTGTCTTAGTGTTTGTTGGTGTTGAAATAATTTAAAATCGTTTAGTCCCGGTGGAGTAATTATTTTAAATGTTCTGCTCTATTTTACTACTTATTAAAATCTATGGTAGTGTATGAACTTTAACAACTTTCAAAATTTTTCATTATTCGTGTTTTAGAAAATTTATATGGACATATGGTATAGGTGCTTTAAGAGTACTAGTTTAGATAGGATGGAAAATTATTGATAATAAGATTACCCCTGTTCTCAGTACTAAATCATCAATGCCGATTAGATCACCTTTTTTTATCTACATGTAACTGTAAACAAGGTTTGTTGATTATTATATTTCGGAAGTCCTAAACTATTTCAACAAAATTTTATAGGTTGTAGCGGTCTGCAATGCTCTTGTACGAAGAAGACATTACCATACATCGGATCCTGCAAGTGTATGGGACAAAAATCATGTTGTAAAAACCCCAACACTAAGGAAACTCGTCTTCCTTCCGAAATAGTTGAAGAGTCCTCGGATTCAGATTGAACAAGTATAATATAACTATTATTCCATAATATAGCTTTCACATTTTTGTATAAGTTATTTTTTAGGTATAATTGCTATTTGCTATATTTCCAATTTTAATTATCTCCTAATGATACTGTCTTGATTGGCGATACGTTCGTCAGTATACCTATATTATATATTATTCTCGTGTCTGTAGAATCTTATCAAATGTTACAATACTCCACATTGTGTATAGTTATTTTCTTAAAATATTTCATACTTTTTATGTTTACTGAACAATCTTTTTAAAAACACAGGGTTCTTTCACTAGCAGCACTAACTAACTGTTAACATTTTGTTCAAATCAGACGTGCCCTTCTCAAGTTATCATGGTTACAAGAAATGTGAGGGACGGACAGACAGACACTTCAAAAGTTGCTTAATTTGGTCACTAACACAATATGATTTTTTTCTCTCTACAAGTAATATATATGGTTTTAGAAATGCCGATCAAATGCATTATACTCTTCTGCGAAAACTCGAAACGAATAATAAAATGTAATAATTTTAATGATGTGTTCAAACAAAATACATAATATTGTGTGTGTTTATACAAGCTCAGTTTCTATTATTATAAATAATATAATTATAATAAAGAACGAGTGGTGGGCAAGCAAGGCCAGAGAAATTCAAAGGTACGCCGATTCACACGACTACAGGAATTTCTTTCAAGGAGTAAAAGCAGTTTACGGCCCCAGTCGGAAAAAATATGTGCCCTATTAAAGATTTAAATGGAAATCTCCTCAAAGAAGACCAGGAAATAAGAGCCCGATGGAAAGAACACTACTCTAACATTCTTAACCAGCAAAGTCGAGCCGATCACGATATTATAAATCTTATCCCTCAATATGACACCTTCGAAGACTTAGATAAACCACTAACAACGGAAGAGATCTTAACCGCCATTGGGCAGCTAAAAAATAACAAATCTCCCGGCGCCGACTCACTCCCAGCTGAGATCTTTAAAGCTGTGTCGTTAGAGCTCATACCCTACCTCAAAAAACTGTTTGATGTCGTGTGGGAAAGTGGTCAAGCTCCGCAGGAGTTTCGTGATACACTTTTAATCAACCTCTTCAAAAACAAATGGAGCGCTGCGGACTGTGGAAATTACAGGGGTATAGCTCTCCTGGCTGTTGGAGGGAAGATACTCACTAAAGCGATGGCAAATAGGCTAACACCTGTTATGGAAAAGTTACTTCCTGAAACACAGAGTGGCTTTAGACCAAACCGAGGCACATCGGATTTAATCTTCTCACTTAAACAGCTTCAAGAAAAAGCACTCGAACATCAAGGAGAAATTCACATGGCCTTCATTGATTTAACCAAGGCGTTTGACTCGGTGGACAGGGAAGTGCTCTGGAAAATTATGTTCCGCTTAGGTATCCCTAGAAAATTTGTGGAAGTATGTCGCAGTCTACATACAAACAACAACGCCCAGGTTATGTATAATAATGAGGCAACCGAACCTTTCCAAACCCTCACTGGAGTTAGGCAGGGATGTGTCCTGGCACCCCTACTCTTTAATTTATTTACCACTGCTCTAACAATTATTGTTGACAACAAACTGACAGTCAGAGGAATAGGTCTCAGATACCGTTTTGATGGCGGTCTCTTTAACATAGGGCGCTTTAGAGCTTTCACGAAGATACGCACACGATTCATTTGTGATCTCCAGTATGCGGATGACTGTGCACTTTTAGCCTCTACGCCGGAAGAGCTTCAAGAACTTTTAGATGTGTATGCCCAGAGCTATGATTCCTTAGGACTTAAAATCAACATTGGAAAGATCAAGATTATGTCAACTCCTCATCAAGTGAACCAAATAGACATTACACTTAACGGAAATTCTCTTGAAGTGGTGGATCAGTTCAATTACTTAGGCAACGTTGTTAATGACAAAGCAAACATGGACAGCGAGATTCGCAATAGAATTAACGCTGCATCTATGGCTGTCTGCAGTTGTCATTCCAGCACTGCTATATGGATGTGAAAGCTGGGTCACTTACCGTCGTCATGTGAAAGAATTAGAACGTTTTCAGCAAAGACACCTCAGAAGTATGAAGAAAATCCGTTGGTTACATCACATATCAAACGTGGAAGTGCTCAGGAGAGCGAACAGCCTTCCAACTGAAGTGCTTATTTCAAGAGCACGCCTAAGATGGGCAGGTCACGTTCATCGTATGCATGATAACCGCCTTCCTAAATGTACACTTTATGGTGAATTGCTAAGCAGTAGAAGAAGGCGTGGCGGTCAACGAAAGAGGTTCAAAGACGCTCTCCATGAAAATCTAAAATCCTGCGGTATTGCAGACGAGCAATGGGAACAACTTGCAGCGGACAGAACCGAATGGCGAGGGGTTGTGGCCAGCTATCAAGGAAATGTTGCTGCAAGAAGGCCGAATCCAAGACCTAACCAGGTCTATGTTTGTCCTGACTGCGGTCGACATGTGCTCTCCCGAATTGGCCTCTATAGCCATAGTCGTGTGCACCCTAGATGAATGGGAATTACAATAGACTACACCTTTTACTTGTTTTTTATTGTACACAATTTATCGACTGTAACATTTTTATACTCGGACTCGAGTAACGGCTAATAAAATAATAATAAATAATAATTCATATAAACAGTCAAATGAACAATTATGTATTGCGAGAACACGCGATACTGTACCTTAAAATATCTCGTGCAGCTCGAATACAAATGACAGTCGACCTTAAAAGATCTTGTGTGAGCGCTCTTAAAAAAGTTATTGAAAAATTAGAGCAGTCGGAACAAAAAAGTAAAAAGAAAGGTTAGCATCCTGGAATTCGAATCTAACGTTATTAATGAGTATTTTTTGATCACGTTAAGAATAAAATAGCTAGAGCGGTGGTAAAAGAAAATATTGCCTGTGCAATAAGATGCTTTTCACCAGCGCACCTTAAACGTAAACGTCGTCCATGTAACTCCATGCTTTGGGAATTGTTTAATATATTTTTTTCTAATGTTCCCGTTGCTCTTAGGCATATCGTGTTTTAACACAATAATTCTCGTGTTTTGTAGTTTAAAATAGGACAAAAAAAAATTGTAGAGTGTTTTTCACATTTCACCTCCTGTAACCACCCCGTACATTACGACATGTTGACGACCTACAGATTTTGATGTTTTAGAAGTTAAGGAATCATTTGAAATAGGTTTTAGCTGTTAATATCGAAGTGCGAACAGAAATCATTAAGGACTTTGAAGCTGTCGTGGCCTATACTATTATGTGTTATTTACATTTTTTAAACGATTCTTTGACCCGTTAGCTCCATATTAAAGGAATAATATGTTTCTGTAGTTTTACTTTCATAAAATATTATAAATCGAGATTACGGAAATTTTCTGATAAAAGCCGCTGAGTTTTGTTGAAACTTACCTGTGTAATAATGGCATCAATGTGAACAGATTTCCTATATTTTTTGTGTATTGAATGCGTATTTATTGTTGCATATAAGAGAAAAGTTCCCAAGTTCTTGCATGTTTTGCGACTTGGAAATTCACGATCAAGAAGTTTAAGGGCCCAAAAACAGTAATTTACCTAAACAAGAACAAAATAAACTGCGTTGTCTTAAAGTTAAGAAAATATATTATGAAAAATTACATTTTAGCTTTTTTCTTGGGAAACTTTCTGTTGCAAATAAAAATTCATAAAATAGTATAATTGAATTTTACTAAACTATTTAATCGCAAATACCGGACGTAAAAAACTAAAACTACATTTAAGTTGAAATATGACATATTTTATGGATACTCAAATACGCTTACAAGAAGCAATTTAAAAAGTGCATTTTTTGCTCATATTTGTTCTCTGGTAAACATTCCAAGTACTAGTAGCGTAATTCCTGTTCAAGCCCATAATGTTTATCAGCGAACCAAAAAACTAGCCTTTCGTAGTATAGAGGAAATGGATCACGCATGATGTAGACGAAATTTTATTTGTATTATGATGTAGGCATTATATGTAGTCCCCAACCCGGTGTACTGTAATTTTTTAAACTTGATACATTTCTTTAGGATATTTTAATTTACGCCCATTCCGGCACAACGCTACGCAGGTATATTTCTGTTGTGTTGAATTTATCCCGACATTCAACGCGATGTTGCCGATATTTGGAGGTGATATCGTACCCTCTGTGATCTAAAGAGCAACATATATACCCGGAGGTGACAAAGTATTGGCTGTTGTACAAATGAAAACGACAGCAGCGCCACTGATATATAGTTGAACTAAAAATTTAATTTGTGGATATAAAGGTGTCTTTTCACCTCCACACGAAAATTTAAATATAGGTTTCTAATGTCATCTAAATGCTTGTAAAGTTGAAAACTATGCAAAACGTTGCCACCTCCGAAAACGGAGGTGGCAACGTTATATATGAGGTGACAACGTGTAGCCAGTATCTGTTTTGGAGGTGGCAAAGTACCCTACGTACATATATATATATATATATATATATATATATATATATATATATATATATATATATATTAAAACAATAAATTGGCTTATTTACAAAAATAATTAATAACATGAAACACAAAATTTAATTCATACGAATATCTACCTCCTTGTTTCAAACATCTTCATGCTGAAAATTCATATTTTATCACGAATTTCATATTTTATAAAACATATTGTCTGAATATATAGTTTTTCGTCTTGTATGTATCGATATTATTTAAATTTTCTATAACTTAGTATCATAGCCAAATGGTCTGAAATGTGCGTAAAGGATTGTAGGATGCAAAATATTATAATTACATAAGCAGCAAAAAAGACTAACATGTCATCCTTATTGAATAGAATGAGCAGTCTGTATGTAGCCTCTGTAGAATTAAATGAAACCAATGTCGTACTTGAATGCTGTGCGTATTATTAATAAAGAGGCAGCATGTTAGAAATATAACAAGTATAGGAAATATGCTCTTATATAATGCTTTGATATAAAATTTTGTTTGTCAAAATAGCTGTTTAACTTTCTTAATAAAAAAAGAAAAACTAAAATATTGATTTTAAAGAGAACGTTTTAAATAAAAGTGTTAGATCATTCGATCGCTTGATAACGCACCATTTAGGAGATATACGCGTTTTGCAAGATAGTCTGCAAAGCACCTGGAGGATCTGTTCGAAAATCCGGATTCAGATTTCTAATGACCCCCTAAAGATCATTAAAAGAAAATAGCGCTATCGATTATTTGCAAAAGGCGAATGGGTAGGGTTTACATCCTACATCTGCAAAAGAGTACACGACAACAACGGCTGATTATTCCGCTTAATTGCCGACAGGTGGATTCGAGAAGTATCCATAGATCGCCTAAGCAGAATAAAGAAGATGGGACATTATTGAACAAATTTTTATTTTAAAATTTATGGCCGCAGTTATCGATCATAATTT
Organism: Leptura quadrifasciata; assembly: GCA_963675555.1. Classification (NCBI taxonomy): domain Eukaryota; kingdom Metazoa; phylum Arthropoda; class Insecta; order Coleoptera; family Cerambycidae; genus Leptura; species Leptura quadrifasciata. The sequence goes on from OY776681.1 coordinate 66,554,969, forward strand.
ACTCGGTGACATGATACGCAGTGCCCCCTTTTGAGTGGTGGTGCGGGAGTTGAGGAGCCCTAGTAATGACAAACCTGTTGAAGTCAATATAGAACCAATTACTATTAAGGTAGTTCATGAGAATATTCGAATGATGAGCTTTAATAGATTTTTTTCTGTCTTGCTAATTTATACGACGTAATACACTATAATTTATGTCTCATTATAGATTTTGTGTTCAGTAATTATGCGCATCATGTTTTAAATAGTTCCCTTACTTTAAATGCGATTTGCCAATATATGTGCCAATGCCCATTATTTAAAAATAATTTTTTATAATTCGTTATTTTTATTGACCTGAAGTAAAACATTAGTGGTAAATAAATAAATACGGGGCTTGATCACAGTATCAAGTAAAACACCAAAACGTTGTTAACATTATTCGTAAAATAAATATCTTAACATAAACAAAATAAATAAAACTTTTAAAATAATTCTATTTTTAGTTTAAATAAACATATGTGGTATAATTTATCCAATCATTTCCAGTTATTATTCTTGATCTCAACAATTTCATTAAAGTACGAGAAGCCTCCGCAACAGTGCCTATGATGTTTGGCCGATGTTTGATCACCGGATATGCATATAAATGAAAGAGATTGATAACACAGGTTGCAATGGCAGAAACAAGGATTTGCAATGATTAAATTTCTGTGATCGAAGCAGGTAGAATTTTACCCAGCAACTGTCATAGTATAGGTATTTCCAATATATGTCTCTAAAAGTACAGATTATCGACATACAATACAACGAGATAGTTTCATTTCATTACTATTTCTCTTTTCCAAATAGAGTATAACGTAGACCGTATACATTTTTTCTTCGATCAGACATCTTGAAGCAATTTCATGAAACTGACTCACTTCGCCTATTCAGCGGACATCATATGGTGGTCTAATTTTGACATAGCAAAAATATTCACCCTTGTGATTTTTGTTCGGTTATTTTTTTTATAAATTTTTGTTTTCTCACAATCGAAGGCCCTTTTGACATTTTTACGGCAAACGATTGTATTCAATACCTAATATTCCCTCATAAAATTTTATTTCGGGCAGATATGGTGATATTGGAATAATGACGTTTTGATGGAACTAATTCAGTTCGCCTATTCAGTAGACATTATCAGATGACCAAATAGCTCTAAAGCATTTCACAAATATTTCAATATTATTTTGGGGACAAGGTAATGTTTAAAAATATTTTGTGCTCAATAGGAAGTACCTTCCTAACTTAGATACGATTTTAATAGACTGGTTGGCCACCTTATGTTTATTGCTCGTACGTTCTGACATTTCCAAAATGGCGAACAGAATACATCGTATATTTCAGTTTCCTTCAAAAGACTACTACTAAAGACCATGGAATTAGCCACCCAGGCGACTTAAATGTGTATATCTTATTGTTGAGTAGTCCAGTGGCAGTTGCCGTCGCCCTCAACTGTTTAATGTATAATCAGGGAGAAGTAGTAGAACAGTAAGTAAATTTGTAGATACCGTGCAGTTTGTTAGTGAAATATTTACATTTTACAGTTACAAAGCTATGGGTGATGCAGAGAATATCTTCTTGGAAATAGTAGACCGATTATTGCCTATAGAGGAAATGGATCACGCATGATGTAGACGAAATTTTATTTGTATTATGATGTAGGCATTATATGTAGTCCCCAACCCGGTGTACTGTAATTTTTTAAACTTGATACATTTCTTTAGGATATTTTAATTTACGCCCATTCCGGCACAACGCTACGCAGGTATATTTCTGTTGTGTTGAATTTATCCCGACATTCAACGCGATGTTGCCGATATTTGGAGGTGATATCGTACCCTCTGTGATCTAAAGAGCAACATATATACCCGGAGGTGACAAAGTATTGGCTGTTGTACAAATGAAAACGACAGCAGCGCCACTGATATATAGTTGAACTAAAAATTTAATTTGTGGATATAAAGGTGTCTTTTCACCTCCACACGAAAATTTAAATATAGGTTTCTAATGTCATCTAAATGCTTGTAAAGTTGAAAACTATGCAAAACGTTGCCACCTCCGAAAACGGAGGTGGCAACGTTATATATGAGGTGACAACGTGTAGCCAGTATCTGTTTTGGAGATTCCGTGCAGTTTGTTAGTGAAATATTTACATTTTACAGTTACAAAGCTATGGGTGATGCAGAGAATATCTTCTTGGAAATAGTAGACCGATTATTGCCTGAAAAAGGGATTGCAAAAGTAAGTATTTTATAACAAACAAAATAAATTACCATATTGCTTTTAGCCCGGTAAAGTAAAACATTTGCAGTTTTTTGGAAACCTCAGATTGTTTCGCTTTCTTGAATGGTAGTAATTTAGGTATTTATAAAGAAAATTAATAGTTTAAAAACTAAAAAACACGCTTTGATTATAAGGAACTAAAAAGTATAAAATTATAAAGAATATACTGTACTTTTTAGTTCCCTGTAATGAAAGCGTGTTTTTAAGTTTTGTAAAACTATCAATGTATTTCAATATTTTTCGTCTAAAAACTAAGTCATCAACCCTAAATTGTTTTATTGTGACCGGGACTAATGTCGTACCATTTGTTCGGAAAAAAATTTAACTTCGTTGAAGTCTTCCATCAAGTGAAGAACCTTCTTGTATTCTACATTTTGCCGGAAATGCCGGTTGCATATATATATTTTATTAATTATTGATTTACTTTATTGTTTTTAATGTTAAAATGAAGTAACCAACTTGAAATTTTTGTTTTATCATCGAAACTACATGTGCTAACGAAATTTCAAGCCCATAATACAAGTGCAAAGTGCTCAAATTTGAATTGCAAGATTTGTTTATATAGATGAGAGACAGTTTCAAGTACGTTGATGATTATAATACGTCAAGCATTAAAAATAAAAATCGAGCAAACATCTTTAGGGGTTCACGCCTACGTTAGTCCCTAAAATAAAAATTTTCTAGCAACCTATTCATTCCCATCAAAATTATCATGTATATTATTTAGTACTTTCGAGGCCCATCATTTTGATCAACAAATAAGCAAGCGAGACACGATAATTCAAAATCTGACAATTTTCACCCTTTCACGAAGTGGCTGCTTTTAACATAATTTTCTATAATTCTTTTATGTTACCGTCGCACGACCGAAATTGGCTAATTGTGGCTTATGGTTATGGTTTATTTATATCCAAGTGTACAATAAATTTAGAAAACATGTAAGAGCGTTCAATAATAGCAGATGTAATTAAGCAATTCGCAAAAATTTGCTATCTAAGAGTCTGCGATCGTCTCTTCATCTCTTCAAAAATGATTGTTTAAAAATGTTTCCTAACTATCTTCCTGATCAGCCGAATGACCTTCCCAAGTTTAATTTCTATTTCGTTGGCTATACGTAGATACCCTAAAATCCGCAGCCACAGTGCAATTAAAATTAGGTCTGTTGAAATATCTGCAATGCAAGGAACATTGCCACAAGTGATAAAAGACGTAGTAGTGCGTAAACGCGCCCGGGTAATTGTATTGCCGGTAATGAAAATTGCAAAGTGTAAGCGGTTCTAAGATATCTAGATTTGCCTGAGAGAAGGTACGGGGTCCTAAAGTTCACAGTGGGATTCGGACCACCTCTTTTTGGTGACAATTTTATTTTTAAATTGCTTCGAAGTAGGTGGTGCTCAAACCCTCTTTGCTAGATACGCTCAGATATAAAGCTAGACGAGGGACGCAGAGAGAAAACCAATTTATTTAACATTAGCAAATGCGTGTATATTCTCCCGAAAAACCACTTCAGGACCGATTATGCGTCCATGTGAAGTATGGTAACTATAGCAGGTTCGGGCGGAGTAAGTCTGGTTCGGTGTAGAAATCGAAGCAATAAAAGACAACATGAACTTCTTTTCACGCTCAAAAAAATTTTAATGGGTTATTAACTATTATAATTTGTTTTTTTAATGGTTATATTTTTAACAATTTTGACCTTTTCGTCATATTATCATAATAACGAAAGGCCAAAATGGTTAAAAATACTTTAACTGGTAGCACTGAAATATGGGCAAAGTGTGTTATATTCTAAACGGGGCATTATGCTGTCTCTTATGTAATGTTTCTAGTTAGCGGGCTTCACCCAGTTTAAATGCATAGAATTGTTGTGATATTTCCTGGACGTAATCCGCTATTAGAGTATTATCATGGCAACATGTATAGCAACCTCTGAGGTAGGTATCTGTGAAAATTGCATGTGAGTTGCATAAATTTGTGTTCCAAGACTTTTAGTTTTTTTATTGTCGAGAAAGCTAGTCACGCTTACCACTGAGTTACCATCACCGTAAACCCATACATCAAAAAACAAGTCGAGATATTTATCGTTCGGAAATGCAACAATAAAATCATCACATGTAAGTAAAATTGTTTTACCTTCTCCTACATTAAATTAAATCGGCAGTTAAGCAATCACTGTTGGTGGATGTGCAGTAGGACACTCTCGTGAAATAGCCCAAAAGACAGGTTAAAACCTCTTCAAAATTTGCAATATTATTTAAGTGAATTGTAGTAAAAAGAACTCTGAATAAACTTGTATATTTAAATCAAAGAACAAAGCTAAAAGAAAATTAGCATTTGAAAATTATTGATAAACATTCTTAAAAAGTAACGTAACACGTGCAACTCGAAAACAAAATAAGGCCGTTAGTGCATACTGAAGTAAACTATAAAATACTACATCTAGTAAATAAATTAATAAATCTTGTCCCATCTCTGCAATTAAAAAACGGACTATTTAAAACAATCTGCTTCTTGGAATAAATAATAACTGATAAATATATCAATTGATCAAACTATAAATTATAAAGCTAGTGCAATACAAAATTTGAACTGAGGGAACAACACAAATTCTGTTTTGAAAAGTCAGAACAAGAAAATAACAATTATAAACAAAATATGACAATGGTTCTCATTATGTTAAAAAAATATACATATTATACATATAATAAAATAGAATAATAAATAACATGTAGAGTATATAACATTTACAATACAAAAATAAATAAACAAAGAAAACAGTCAAGCTATCATACAATGAACACTAATATATAATTATAATAATAATAATAATACGCCACAAAATTTACATGACTGTGCATCCCACCTTCGTAGTAGGGGCGTGAAGGCTGCTCCTGGACCGGTGAATGAGGTGGTCGAAGAGCCGCCGCATTCGGCGGAAGATGGAAGCCAAGATCCGGTCGGCGACGCAACACGCATCCCGTATCCAATGTGTGATGGACTATATGGCGGCCAACAGGCTGTTCACGCCTAAAGTGCGTCGATTAGCCGCCAAGTTAAGACGCGCCCATCACACACTCAATGAGGCAGTGCTGCGAACCACCAAACAGCACTGTTTCGACAGGATACGGATGCTAGTGACTTGCAAAAAGTCACTAGTGAGGCGGGCGACAGGGCTTGCGGAAAATAAACTGTTCCGCCAAAAGCCCTCGCGCCTTTTCCAAACTCATCCGCGTGTTGTAGATAATCCGCCGACTGCAGATCAGGTGGAGAAGTTCCGGAAAACGCTGTACGAGGAGAGGCTTCCACTCAAACGAGATTGTCCGGCCCTGGAACACTTTGAAGCCTTTCGTCAAAAGTTTCAGCAACCACAGGAAGTGTGCGAACCAATAACCCCAAAAGAAGTTTGCACGGATCTTGAGGGCTCTAAGAACTTTGCTGTTCCAGGTAACCGATGGGATAAATAACTTTTGATGGAAAAAGTTATCGAGCACCCACCACCCCTTGGCCAGAATTCTTAATTCCTGGTTGAATGGGAAGCAGCAAATTCCTCCTTGGGTTGTTGAGGGGCGGACAATGCTGATCCCCAAGAACGGAGATTCGTCCAACCCAAAGAACTACAGACCGATAACATGTCTAAACGCATATCACAAGGTGTTTACACGCATTTTGTACATGCGGGTACTCCGCGCAGTTGAACCGGTTTATGAACGGATATATGAGCAACGAGGGTCAAAGAGAGGTGTCGCTGGCCGCAAGCAGAACCTGCTGATAGCCAGATGTGTCACGCAGGACTCCATGCAGTATAAGCGGAACTTCTCTATGGCCTAGATCGACTACCGCAAGGCAATTGACATGACATCGCATGAGCTCATTGTTCACTTGCTACGATGTCTTGTGGTACCCAGTCCCGTAGTGAGATGTATTGAAGAACTGATGCCGCTGTGGAGGCCTCGCTTTACCATAACATCGGGTAACGATAGAGTCCAAACAGAGTCAATAATATTCAGAAGAGTAGTATTTCAGGGAGATTCCCTCAGCCCCCTTCTGTTTTGCATCTCATTACTGCCATTATCCGTCTCGCTCCGAAAAACCCGTGGCTACAATTGTGGCACCCCCGGTGACAGGAGGCATAAGGTCACTCATCTAATTTATATGGATGACCTTAAACTTTATGTCTTTGGAGAGGGGGATCTCCAACGGTCCCTTAGTGTGCTACAGGGGTACAAGCAGGCTGTCGGTATGCAGTTCGGGTTGGACAAATGCGCACTGATCGATCTCAAGAGAGTACGATGCAGTGACTACGGAGAGGACACGCAGCTCGTGGACGGAAGCATCTTACACCATCTAGATGCCGGAGAGTCGTACACTTACTTGGATGTCGAGCAATCCTCTACTCAAGAAGTGAGTATAGTGAAAAACGCTCTCAGTGGCAAGTATCAGCACCTACTCCGACAGATCTGGTCTTCAGCTTGCCATTCCCATCCTTCTCTACTCTTTCGGAGTAGTAAAATGGACTAGAGAAGAGCTGTGTCAACTCGATGTAGTAACCCGCAAGAAGATGCATCTCAATAGGAGCTTGCATCCTAAATCGTCCGTTCCACGGTTATATCTTCCACGACATCCGGGAGGCCGTGGACTCTTGAGCTTGGAGAGTCTCTGAAAATGCAGAGGTAGGAGCTTTTCCCTTTAAGGCAGCACGGAGAGCAGCCGATGAACTTGGTCTCCACTTCGACGTCGAGCGGGTAAACCCCGACTCTGTCACCGAGTTGGAACCCGTTCGACTAAAAGCCCACATTAGAGCTGCAGAATGCAACATCCTTCTGCAGCTCCATAAGGACAAGCCATTGCAGGGAATCTTCATAAAGATATATTAGACCTCGGATTATTCGAAAGGCTGACCTTCGCCTTTTTAAGGTCGGCCGGGATGAAGTCCGAGACCAAAGGGCTCATAATGGCTTGCCAGGATGGGTATTGAAGTCCCTGATGTCAGCTGCAGGGCCTGCCGCAGGGTGCCGGAGACTGTAATGGACTTACTGTCGGCTTGCTCGACATACGCAGTCTCGGCCTATATTCACAGATACGACGCAGCATTACGAGTGCTTTACTATCATCTAAGACACTCGTATGGGATAGACGAAACACCAGTGCTGCCTTACACTCCGGGGGATATTGAGTCCGTTGTGGGAAATGAGAAGTGTCTAATTTATTGGAATTACCTCCAGCTCAAGACAATGTATGTCGAGGAATTCTCAGCCTCCGCTGAGAACAACATTGTCTTGAAAGAGAAGGAAAAACGGACAAAATATCGAGATTTGCTCTTCGAACTCTGCAGGCTTTATCCAGGCCATTCTGTTAAAATAGTGGTGCTGATTATAGAAGCCCTCCGTGGAATGAGACAGACGCTTCTTTCGGAACTAAAGATCATACCGGCATGCCGAGATTCGGTAGAGATGTTAGCAGCCAGAATGCAGAAGTCTGTCATCCTCGGTTCATTGCGTCTAATTAGGGCACTCGATTCGCGGACCCGGTAGTCACTCACCCCACGGGCGTTGGGAGTGGCTATTGGTATTTATTACCAGCTCCCCTCTGTGAGAGTCGGAGCCACAGAGTAGGGTGACTGTTTTTTTGTAAACAAAATTTATTAGTGTTATATACTACAAATAATATTTCCGCAAGTCATAAAAAGAGACAATAGACGTAATACATAAATTATATTACAATTATTGTAACTAGATATAACACAGACATTGATATAACACAGACATATTACATATAACTATTTACATGTAGGTAAAATTAATTTATCAATAATTGTACGTACGAAATCGTCACAATTATAGGACGCATTGTCTAATAAGAAACGATTTAGTGTAGTTTTAAATTTTTTCAAATCCAGGGTTCTAACTTCAATAGGTAAAATATCAAAAAACTTGACGGAATGATAATTTATACCGTTTTATAATTTATTAACACGTAAATAGTCTAAGTTAATATTTTCATTATTTCTTGTTGACTTATTGAACTTCTTTATGTTTGATGTAGTGAGAGATATTTGTCTTAATGTATATATATGACTGATGGTCGAGAGTTAAGCGCACTTGCCTATCACCCAAAAGTTCCGGGCTCGATCCCCGGCCGTGGCAGTGGATAATACTGTGAGAGGGTTTTTTCACTATACACGGATATTGGGTGTGTGTCCCTTGTCTCTAAATGTGTAGCCCCCTCCCACACAAGGCTCTTCTAGAGCCTTCCGGGATAAAGGGGATCGTCTTACCTGTGGTGTATTTATTGATATTATATAAAAGACATTGTAGATATATATAAATAGCATAGACATCGTTAATGAAAATTAGGAAAAGTACGGGACACAAATTAGAACCTTGTGGAACTCCATAAGTTATTTCACGGGATTCAGATTTATTATGTTTTACTGAGACAATCTGACAACGATTTGACAACTTAATTAAATCTATACCACTGCTGCTAAAATTGTAGTAAGTTAATTTATTTAATAAAATTTCATGCGACACGCAGTCAAATGCTTTTGTTAAGTTAAAAAATTGTGTATAAATATATTGGCATCTCTCAAATCCTTCATTTGCAAACTCAGTGAATTTGTTGATAGCACATGATGTGGATTTATTGCTTCTAAATCCAAATTGGTTGGAATTAGAAACGTTATGAAAATCAAAATGACTGGTGATTTGTTGTTTAATTAAAACTTCAACAATTTTAGTGAAAATTGCTATAACGGATATGTCTGAATTTTGCAGGCATATCAGTACTACCTTTTCGTAAATTGGAACCACTCGTGCTAATTTCAGGACACCAGGAAAAACATTACTAATGATGCAATAATGATGTCAAAAATATCTTGACGGTTTGTTTTTTTTTTTAAGTTATTTATTATATCTAATACCTGGACATACGACACCGTCTAGAAATTTTCGTTGCCTGATCAATGTTTTTTTTTAATATTCATCAGGGTTTCGGTTACTTGCATTTATTAATTCCGTAGCAATCTTTGTGAAATAGTGATTAAATTCATTTGACGAAATATCACTTGTACTATTCTCATTGCCTACTTTATAATTATTTACGATTTGCAACATGGCTTTATTTTGGTTGTTTGATTGTGATACGTATCCATCATGTACAGTTTTCTTGGCTTCATTTATACCACGTTCATAATTACTTTTGATTACGAGTTGATTAAATTTTTTAAATCATCGGATGGGTTTGTTTTGTAGATAACGTACAAGAAATGCAGGGTTTCTCTCGTTTGTTTCAAATCGTCGGTAAACCACCTAATATTTAGTTTATTTCCTTTTTTTTTTTTATGAGTTTGGATTTTAGCGGAAATATACTTTCAATGGCACATGTTATTGTGCTGATAAATTTTTCAAATTTAATGTGGACATTGGAAGCCTCGTCTTTAATGAAACTTCAGTCAACTGATTGGAGATGAACATACAGTTGATGTAGTCCAATATCAGTTATTGATCTAAAACAATTTTTTTCCGAAAGAGAAGATACACGTACATTTATTACACTCATATTATTTATATCTAAATGATCAGAGAGTGTTGTATCCAAAGTGCTAGTAGTTATAGATTTTTTCAAAATTTACAAAAACGTTGGCCAGACAATGAAAATTTCTAGTGGGAGTTACATTTACCGCTGAAAATCCATAAGAACAGAACAGGTTAATTAACAACATTGTATTTTTATTTTCAGTATTGAAGTACACACTAAAATCTCCAGTAATAATAGTCCTTTTATTTTTATTTCATATGACCTTAAGAACAGTAGACATTGTTTCCAAAAATATGTTTAAGTCACCATTAGGGGAACTGTAAACTGTCACTACCTGAAATCGTTGCATAAAATAGCAGCTAGTTCACAATGTAGCTCAACAGATAGTTCTGGAATACTAAAAAGAAGCTTACAGTTATATTTTTTTTAATGTATATATTGCTACACCACCGTGAATCATATCCCTTCTAGAGAAGCTATCAACTAGATTATAATTTTCCAGGTTATAATAGACAATTGCATCATTTGTGAACCAATGTTCGTTAATACATACAAGATCAAAATTATAGTCAGGTATAAATAACTCTACTCTACTTCGTCAAATTTATTCCTCATATATTGAGCATTTAAATGGAATACAGATATACCGCTAGTATAAGATTTATTACCATTGCTTTGGTGGTTTAACAGTTTTAAGTTAAAAACATCATTTCGGAGAGATGGGGATATAAAAAATGTTTGGTATTGTGGTGGTTTGATGAATCAATGGTCTGCGATTTATTTTCAACTATACTAAGTCCGTATTAGAGTTTACTTTGCTGACTGTACTGACCCATTTTAAAGTCTTAGATATTAAAGTTTTGTTATGAAATATGAATATTGAAGCTGCTACATAGTTTTTAGAAATCCCCGATTTCCTAAAGTTAATATCAATAAATTCACACATACCTGGAATAGGTTTGTCGAATCTAAAAAGAAATTTACTAAATTTTTGGTTATACTGATTTTTTAATAATTGTTATTTTTTAATAATTGTTGGGAAAAACATGGAACCGATGCAAATAGAATATTACAATGAGAACACCAGTTTAAGTTCTTCAAAAATATCGCGGAAAGAAAAGAAAAAAAGGAAAGAAGAATTTTTATGGAAATCATTTGATCCGCCAATAATCACAACATAGTACTTAGAGTAAAATCCTTCAAAATACGTTCAACATTTTCCATAACTTAGTGAAGTAATGCACCTGGTTTAATAAATGCGGTTATTGAGTATCTGAAAATATCGCATATTTTTCTTATGATTCTACAAATATCTTTCCCAGTGTCATCGGTTAGTAATAGGACTTTAGATTTGGTTTTGACATTCTATAAATCCATTGGGGGTAGGTTTAATATCCTCGGTAGAATAACTCTTGATTTCCTTCATCTTTGGAAGCAAAATGCTTGCAATTATAATATTGCTTGATTTGCTATAATTTATTGGACTATTAACTGCTCTACCAATTGTCATCTCGTTTCCAGGACTATATCATTTATATTTAGTGCTATTATGTCTGTAGATGTTGAGACTGTATTTATATTTTTTGTTATTTGTGAGTTCTACTGACCTTATCGTTTAATAATATTTTTTGTTGCAGTTCTTTTATTAATTGTTCAAGTTCCCCCATTTTGCTTCTTTGTCTGTCAATTTGTCTTTCAATCTCGCAGGAGGTTTGCCAGAATATCGACCAACAGATTGTTGATTTTAAAAGGAATTTGAACTAATACACAATAGGAATAGGTTTGCCTGAATTCCAGATGGTCATTCAGCAAAGCTCAGGGAAGAGTATGAAACTGTCAAGATAGTCTTAGAAAAAATTACTTATTCTTTGCAACAGTGGTCTGTTGTGTCTACTTGAAAATGGTGAACTTAATTCTTAGATAGAAAAGTGGGCGTATCAAATACCCTTGCCATCTAAATTTATGGGATAATCGTGCAAAGAGTAAACTAGGAAACAAACTATTTGGCTTGTAGAAAATGATATGAATGGAAAAGCCAACATCATTCATGAGCTATTAATAAAAAGAAATAAAATCATACTTCCGTCACTTCATATGAATTTATGCATAATAAACAGTTTAGTAAAGCCTTGGATAAGGCAGACTGCTTCAAGTGCATTTGTCGAAAATTTGCACAACTTAGTATGGAATATTAGGGATTTTCGATGGCGCGAAATTGGAAAATCGATCCAGTATCAAAATTTCCTGTAATCGAATCTGTTCTGTGGCTTAGTTATGAAGCAATTATTTTAGACAAATTTTCTTCTAATCTAGAAGACTATAGTGAGGAACAAAGAGAATGGATCCACCAAGATATTCGAGAGATGGAAGAAAGATACCGTGCATGGTGCGACCATCACGTGTTGGCTGACAACTTTTAAAGCTGGTAAAGGGACTGTCCACAGCAAAAACTCAGAAGAAAATCTTACTGGAAGCAGATTTAGTAGCTTATTACACCGATTGTTGTAGGTGATAGTATATTCTCCGTTCCTTATTAACATACTGTAAATGATTATTGATATAGAATGGATAAAATAATATAGTTATAATATTTTTTATATTGACTTTATTTTTTTCATGAATATTTAACACATACGCATTTACTCCAAAATTAGAGTCAATCTATAAACATTAATAGCATATTGACAATCAGGATATTCCTTGATGTAACATATTGTAATATTGAAGCATCGTGAAGAATTGTTATTTTGATGACCTTACCAAGACGTTAACAATAGTATACCTAACAATTTTTATTTTTTAAGCAATAAGATTTATATGTCATGTATATCTAAAGACAGGATTTAAGGAGTATGGTGATAAGGGCTTGTTAGTAATTAAGGCAACTATGGGATGGCTACATAAATACTCAGAAGTGTTAGAAACCTATTACAACGTTTCAGCATTCGATTCTCAGAACTTATTGTGGATATTATTACTTATACCTATAACTGTTATGGCGGGTTGTATATACCTCAGCGACGTAATGTAAAAATTATTGCTTTTGCATACAGTCCTGATACATTTAACGCATTGGATGAGGAATGGAAAGCAGATTCGGTGATATTGATTTTTTCATCCGTTATACCCTGTATAATAACATTTTCAGGATATCCTTGTTTGTACCTTTCCGCTGTTTTGGTTTTAAATACAGAAATACCTGCACTTGAGTCGATAAGAATTTTGAAACGATTTGTGAGGTCTTTTATGTAAAATAGATTTTTGGAATTTACAACATTTAGTTTATAGCGGGGTGTTTTTACATGAAATGGTGTTCCGGGAAATTCAGGTTTGGGTCGAAACTATCCTGGAGGTTCATCGCTTGGACTTGGCGAGAAATTTGGTCTAGTTGGTCTGTTTGTGTTGGAGTATTCGTCGAACACTCCGGGCCTACGTAATAATCCGGAGGATTAGCAGTATAATCCTCGTATCATTGAGATTGGGAATTAGCAGTATAATTCTCGCATTGTTGGGTACCAAAATCGTAATCATAGTTGTTTTCGTTAGTTTCGAAATTTTTTTTTTATTGGAGAATAACTTGCACAATAGTTTTCATATTGATTTAAGCTATCGCAAAATTCTTGGTTCAAATGATGCGTTTTTTGTTGATTGAACCTGTTGAAATTTGGGTTTGGTTGGATGGCAGAAGGTCTCTGCTGGTTGAAGTTTGGATTTGGCCTGATAGCTGAGGGCCTGTTCTGTTGAGAATAATTGTGTTGTTGATTAGAGAAGTTTTGTGATATATGATTAGATGCACTCTGGAAATGTTGCCTAGAGATTTGTGCCTGATGAGAGTAGGCGTTTGGCATGAAATTGGGAGATGGGGACTGATAATTTTGCCTTGTGCGGCATTCGTTAAAATGGTGTCCATTTCTTTTGCAGAAGGTGCAAAATTGTGGGGAGTTTGGACGTCTCTGTGGGTTTTGAATGGGATTTTTATTTACAACTGTATTAGAAAATTTTTGTGATTCAAAAGAGGATAGTTTTAATTCACGTTTAATGCGGTTTATTGCGTCTAACGTGTTGCTAGGGTTACCAGCCCTAATGATTTGGCCTAATTTGGGTTCTAATCCGGTCAGTAAGGTGGTCAATGTCATGTTTTCGATGAGGTTACATTGAGCAGTTTTTTCCTCTAAAGTTAAAGTCTGCTTTTGCACTGCTGCGTACATTTTCGCGTTGTGCGTTTGTAGCCTTGATACGAGTATAGTGCGGTTTCGTTGGGTAACAGACGAATCCTCTGCAGATCCTGAATCAAAGCCGTCAGGTCGCGAGAGTCGCCAAAATGTGCTTCAAGTAAGCTTTTGATTTCTGCCCTTGTAGCAGGGTTTCAGGAATTTATTGATTCTGCGGATTTTTCGTGTAATTTATTTTTAATGTGTAATGTCAAAAGGATTCTCTGGTCGTCTACCGACATCCCTACGGCATGTAGGCCAGCTGTGATAAACGTCTACAAGAATATGGGATTGCCGTCAAATTCGGGTACGATTGTGAAAATTTCACTTAACCTATAAGGCTCGATGTTTATAGTTTCGTTCGCCGTGATTGAGTTGATTGCATTAGAATTGCTTGCATTTGTTGTGGTCACCATTTTGTGTATTTTTATTATGGAATTTACACTATAAAAACGGTTGGATTAACTCAAAATCCTTTTTTTCAATTTGAGCTAGTACGCCACTGATAAGTGATAATTTTATATGACATGTAAAAGAATGTGCTGTTTATTTTATAATATTTCAATATTTAATTATAAAGATAATTGGATTAATTAAAAAGTGTTTGGACTTGGGAATAATGTCACTGAAATTTTATATACCAATGTAAAGAATTTGCACTTTAAACAGTATAGAACCCGTGGGTTTTATTTTATTTTACGGTCAAGTAAGGCGTAATCTTAACCTTTATGTGATATATGATACTATGATAATAATAATGTTAAGATAAAGATGGTATGTGATTACGGTTATTTATATAGGTCACATAAATTTTAATTAAAATATTATATTACTCTGTTTTAATCTGAATGAAATTATTATTTGAATATTAGAACTGCTGTTCGTTAAATTAAATCTTTTTTTCAAGAAAAATATGCAAAGTAATCGAGGTGATTCTTAAAATCTATTTACATTAAAATTTCCATTCCACAAGTCTGGATTGAAGTTGAATGCTGCTCCGTGAACCTTGTTACAGTGCGATCTTCTCTGCTAGGGGCGTTATCAGGTATTCCTTCCACAGAGGTCTCCTACACTGCCGAAGACACCAACTTCTTGATTGGGATGAATTCTTACTTCCTAATTTGTTGATTGGTTGATATGTTGCTTTGTTGCTTGTTGAATTATTATTATTGTTTCTTGTAATTGTTTGTGAATGTAGGTTCTTCTGAACAAAGGATTGTGATCCAGCACCACAGCTAAGAAGTTCTCCTTGTTCCAGAAGTTCTTTTCGTCCGGTTTGGCACCTTTTGCAGATGGACTCCTTGTTCCCTCGGATATGTTTGCTACTGGTTAGGCTTCCGAACTCTGCGTGTTTTTCAGATCCGCCACGACTGCGCCAATGTTAGATTTTGGATTCTTGAAATAGCTTTTTAAAAACTTTTATTCACTTGGGAGTCAAGCTTGACTCTTGGCACAATAATAAACAATAATAAATTTAGAATGTATTCGGTCGAAAATGAATATAAGACTGAGGTTTACAATGACTGTTGGTAATATTTTAATATTTATAAGATTACAGTACAAGGAACATTGGATTGGCAATTCAGCATGATAAACAGATTACCTAGAATTGAAATATTATGCTCATGCAGCGTGAGCGGTTATCGAGAAGAGCTGTTACGCAGTATGTAATATGATGTGTTTGAGAAGGTTAAGCCTGTCTCGATGATATTATATATCATAGTGTATTCCTAATATAACATATATATATATATATATATATATATGAAAAATACTAGGTTCTCGGGTTGAACCGCGTCTGAGATTGTTAATTTCTCGACGTTTCAGCTTCCGTTTTGGAGCAAAATATATATATATATATATATATATATATATATATATTATTTGTCTGTTCCATGACCTATGGCATACTGATGAGAACTAATAAGTTCGAAACCGATCTATGTCTGGTCAGGGAATTGACAAATGACATTGGCTACCAATCTTTCATGATTTGTAAGGTATAATTCAATGCAGGTCGGGGTATTTGCCCGCTGAGTAGTTGTTTCCTGCAAATCATATGTAATAATATATATATATATATATATATATATATATATATATATATATGTATACCGTGTTTTTAAATTTGCGTTTTGTTTCATATATTCTGTAATCCTGCCAATGTAATAAGACTAAAACGGGAAAACCTTTTATTTGCTTGTGACAAATTATAATTGAAGTTCATAACAACTGTCAACTGAAACGTTAATGCGAAATGAGGCAAAATTTACAACTTCCTGCATGTATCAATTACTATAAAAGAGCCGAATAATTACAATCTTTATTGCCCTTATTAACGCATTACTTTGTGCCAAAAATAAAAGGACAAATATTAGCAGTTATATATTCTAGCCCTTTCAAATTTAAATACCTAAAATAGGCCATTTCTGCGAAACAATAGCAGACCCTTGGGTAATTTTATCTATGGCAAACGTGATAACTGCCTTTGTCAACAGCAATAATGATTATTGCTCTTATTTGTCAAAAGTCTACATATAGGAGTGAAAGGTCCCAACCATAAATTAGCTAACATTTAAACAAAACAAGTCCGTCTATGGACATTACATTTATTTTATTTGTCTTGTATCTATGTATTTTAAATAAGTGCTGCAAATCCGAATAAAGATAGAGATTTGCATTCAACTTGGTGTTTAAAGCATGCAATAATTTAATCCCTAAAAATTTTTAAAACGCAAGTAGCAAAATAAATAGAACGCTATACGAAAAGTATTCTATTTATCTGTGTTAAAATCTAATTTTTTAAACAAAATATTCAAGTAAATATTTGAATGTCTATTCCTACTCCCATTTTTATCAACCGAATATATAATAGGTATCTGTTTCACTCAAAATTACTGTGTACGAAAATTATGTCACTCAAGAAATTGGAAAACATTAGTAGGAAAATTCGAAAATCAATACATTGTAGGGGCTTTTTGCAAATAACAATTTTTTATGCTTCTCGGAGTTTATTGATTTCTATTCTTGGCATGAAGACATTTTGTTTTTAATTTTTTTAGGCGCCTCTCTCATTAATAACGCCAAACATTGAATATGACTAGCTTCTGAACTCGATAATCATAGCATTTATAATGCTGCTTGCGCATGCGCTGCATATCTAGCAGACGACGCACTCGGTAATTTAAATTCAAGTTACATTATGATGTGAATATGGCACTACTGTGATCAAGTACCGTATATATAAATATATATTTTTGATTTTCGAAAATTTTTCACGAATATACGAATTTTCGACTTATGCTCTTGCTGTAACTCCAAAATAAAAGGAAGGAAGATCTAAACTACAACATATATCAATTTCGACCATTTTCAAAGTGATCTCAAATTACATGTATTCTGTGCGGGGTCCTTTTCTTTGGCACATTTTATGGCCGCAGTTATCGACCTTAATTTACTCGGTGATATAATACGTAGAACTCCCTTTGTGCGACTTTGCCGAGGGTGAGGAGCGCCAGTGAGATAATTCTGTTGGCTTCATTATAGATGTCATGTTCAGTACTTACGCGCATCACGTTTTAAATAGTTCACTCATTTTAAATGTGATCTGTCAATCAACGCGCCAATATTAAAAATAATTGTTTGTAATTCGTTATTATTTATTAATCTAAAATAGCATATTAATGATAAATAAATACAGGGCTTCACCACAATATCATGCACAATACCAAAACGTTGTTAATATTATTCATAAAATAAGCACATTTACATAAATAAAGAAATAGAACTTTCAAAATAAATTTGTTTTTAGCTGAAATAAACGTCTCTGGTTAATTTGTCAAATTATTTCTAGTTTTTAGTCTTACAATTTGATTAAAGTACGAAAAACCTCTGTCACACTGACAATGTTGTTTTCGATTTTGATAACCGGCTACACATATAAATGAGAGAGATCAATGATACAGTTTGCAACGGCATAAACAAGGACAATTTGTAAGGGATTAAATTTTTATGACCCAAGAAGGTACAACTTTATCGAAGAACTGTCATAGTATAGGTATTTCCAATAGATTTCTCTAAAAGTCTAGATTATCGGTATGAAATACAACGAACTATTTTAAGTTACTTCTTTCTAAACATCTTGTGTTCCTGGAGGATTTGCATCTATAATAAATAGTCCATGGGACAGCTCGCTGAAATTGAGTTTTTGGTAAAAAATGGCGGGGCAAGACGCGACTTCTACCATAGATTTCAGATGTTATAAGAATGAAGAAAAACCCGGTAGGCAATCTGGCGGTGGTAGCTTTTCAATATTTCGGATGGATAAATATGGCGGTTGTCTGTTCCCAGTTAAACAATAATAACTTTGCTCAAGATCATTGCATTTTGTTTATTTTTTTTATGTTCTATACAGTATCTACTAATTCGCTATGTAGATCATATTTCATTAAATAATAAGAAAAACTTGAAAAAACATGTTCTCATAAAAATTGACATTATTAAAACCATCTATACTATATATGGACCAATTATCAATTAAAAATTTTTATTGCCTATTTTGTATAAATCTGCCTTAACTAGTATTCTATTTATTTCAGTATTTGATTTTACATGTAATTATATTGATGTCCTACCGGATATAATATAAAACATTTAAATTTTATGTTATATCCGGTAGGACAGCAATATAATTACAGTGGCTTATAAACACGATTGAATATGGAGAAGTGACCTAGTATATAAATTATATATTGCACCTGTGCGATTTGTCTATAACACATATCCCAAGAATTATAGCGCGTAGTCGCCGGCATCGCTTTCTATGCTTTATGGGAATCTGGAAAAATAATCTGATCGTCGGATTTCCAATTGTTTCGCTAGATGTTATAATATATTAATAATCCAAGTTCAGTAGTTGAGTGTCTTCTTGGAGTAAACAACACATTTTTGTACAATTCTTGCTGGCACAGAGACTACATGAGTATTTTTGGTAATTATTCTCGAGCGATATATTTTGGATGCAGTGAGAAAAATTATGTTCGGGGAGCAATATACATCTTATACCTATAATTACTTGAATTAGTTGAACTGGCATAATAATAGTAGCTAACTAGTGTAATATTATAATCCTTTTATATTTGGTGCTTTCAAGGTATTAAAAATTGCTAAGCCGCGCTATATAACAAGCTATTACATTACAAGTAATAGCTTATTATATAGCTGTTAATAGATTTTTTAATACCGTGAACAACACCAAATTTAAAGGGATTATAATATAACAATAGTTAGCTATTAGTATCATCAACAAGCTTCGACTTTCTGTAGGCTCTGCTGTGTCTGCTGCTTTAATAGCATATCATAGTTATACAGGCTGTGACACGACAAGTGCTTTTTCTGGATTAGGCAAAATAAAGGATTTGAGATTTCTCACAAAAAATGCTGCTTATGTAGATGCTTTCACAAAATTGGGTCCAACTGGACGTTAACTTCTGGCGTCTGTTCTGTCCTCGAAAAGTTCACTTGCCAACTACATTGACAAAACACAAGTGTTGAAAAGGTAAACGCTCTGCGATATCAACTGTTCCATGGGGAAAAAGGGATCTGCGGATTCGGGAAATCTGCCGCCATGTGAATATTGTCTGTATCTGCATGCCCTGCGAGAAAACTACCAGGAGACAATATGGAAATGAAGCCTAGAAGTTTTTCCGATATTCCGGCTGCTGTAGATGGGCATGGGTGGATTTTGGATGGTGAAAAGCTGACCATAAAGTGGACGATCAGTGCGCCTGCACCAGAAGTTGTTTTGAAATTACACAGTTGCGAATATTGCGAGTGTTCAAAAAAGTGTGAAGTGTCACGCTGCCCTTGTCTACAGAACAATTTGAAATGCACTTCTCCCTGCAAACGTTTACAATGTAGCAACTAGTCAAAAGCCCAACAACAAGATGTGGACAGTGATACTGAAAATTACTACAGCAATGGAGATCAATCTGAATATGACCATTACGATTTTGACAAATGAATTAGAATGATCTTTTTTATAAGTATTTTTTTATTTTTTCCACTTTTATACGATAAATTTTTTTTCACCACTTATTTCCGGTTCTCATGATACTTCTCCAACGACACTAGAAAAGTACAATCTCGTACCTCTCTTTAAAAAAAATAACATCAATTTATCTATATTACTTCAAAAGTTATTGGCTTTTAAGCGAAGAGCTGACGTCCGACAAGGTTTTTTGTCATCCTTATATCCCCTGGCAGCTATGGTATAAGTGTCACTTTGCCCCGCCATTTTTTACCAAAATCTTGTCTGGTCCATGTACTAAAGCTTCCATTACTATTTCTCTTTTCCAAATCGATTATATCATATTTCACATAAAAAAAATTTTCGATCAGACAGCTTAAAGCTATTTCATGGAACTGAATCACTTCGTCTATTCAGCGGACATCATAAGGTGGTCTAATTTTGACTTACCAAAAATATTCACTCTTGGGATTTTGTTCGGTTAATTCTTTATCAACTTTTCAGCCCAGTCGAAAGTCCCTTTAGGCCCTTTAGGCATTTTTACAGCAAACGATCATATTAAATGCCTAGTATTCCCACCT
This sequence comes from Leptura quadrifasciata, assembly GCA_963675555.1. Lineage (NCBI taxonomy): Eukaryota > Metazoa > Arthropoda > Insecta > Coleoptera > Cerambycidae > Leptura > Leptura quadrifasciata. The sequence continues at coordinate 66,575,632 of OY776681.1, forward strand.
AAAAATTTTACTTCGATCAGACATGCTGAACTTGAAATAGTGACGTATTCATGGAATTAATTAACTTCTACTCAGCAGGCGTCATCATATGGCCAAATGCTTTGTAGTATTTCTCAAATATTTCAATATTTTTATTGAAGAAAATTTAAGTTTAAAAACATTTTGTGCTCAATAGGAACTACCTTTCTAACTTGCATACGATTTTAATAGACCGGTTGATCACCTTATTGCCCTGCCTACTGCTGCTCCTCGTTGCTCGAACTGAACAACGAGCAACGAGGAGCAGCAGTAGTCAGCTTTCAGTGAGAACCTGAAGATGGCAGATGAGATTCTGCCTAAACGTCGTTCAGACAACCGTGACTCCTAGAGGAGTCGACCATCGACGCGGGAGAGCACTTGGAAGTACAATAACACTTCATTTAACACCCGCGAAAACCTAAAAAAACAACATAGTTAGTGACGTTTTGATAGAATATTGAATTGGTGGGTGTGTTCGGCTATATTTTAGCTAACCTTTGAAAGAAAGTTGATTATGTTATGAGTGCAAATGAAGAGGCACGAAGAAAGGGCCACCATCAAAGACTAGTAATAGAATGAAGGCTTGTTATGGCAGTAACGCTATTTCAGCAGGATTCGAGGTAGGAGATTTGGTATGGCAGTACAATTCTGCCATTACCTGGGTCAATCACATTGTTTATCGGATTCAACGAAGTGAGAAGTAGAAGATGGTACACCTGGATAGACTGGCAAAGTATGTTGGAGACCCTGAATTACTTGATCGAAATGTTCAGGCCTGAGAGGGCAATAACTCTTATTAGAGTGAAAGAAAACCTGTCTAATTAGCTACCACCATTGAAAAAAAAATAGCTGCCACTAGAATGGTTGTTCACCAGTCGAGCCAAAGACGGGGTTACTAATAATTACGTATCTAGATAATTGGGAACCTAGTTAGAATCACGAATTAGAGTAATAGGGAAAAATCTAGAATAGGAGTCACGGAGTACAAGAGAAACGGAACTGGAATAGTTCCAGTTTGCATAGCAAACTGATCAGATTAAGAGGGAGAACAAAATGATCAGTCAAAAAGTACAGTGACGAGTAGTGAATTACAGTGGTTAACAGCAATAATTAAAGTTGTAAATATAAAAACTAATTATTGTGAGTTAAGTAAGTAGTTAATTAAATCAGTGGTTAGTGTTATTCGAGTTGCAATTATTCAATTCAGGTAGAGGTTTATAAACAACTAACACTACTATTATCCAGTTATATCATTTAATTTGATATTACTCTTAAATAAATTGTATTTATAATCTATAATTGCAATGTAGTGTGAAATAGCTTTTAATTTACTTATTGTGTTTAAACTGTTATTTTATGGAGAACTATTTTTTTATATTATTTTACTATTATACTTATTATTAATACATTTTCTTATAGAACCTCGAACATATTTCTGTGGGGAGGTTGAGTAAAAATACACGCACTGTTAAATTTCATTTATTTATATGTAAAACAAAAGTAGTAAAATACGTATTTTTATCCTACATATACAATTTGACTTGCTGACTAAGTCGCGCCTGCGGTGGGCTGGGAATTGATATGTGCAATCTTTTCGTATCCTCTTCGTCCGTGTTGTCCAATATTGTGATCACAGACACGGCAGGCGAAGGTGTATCGTTAATCATTATAATGTGCTGCTCACCATGATGTTGGTGCACCTCTTGTGTGTGGAGATCTTGTGAGGTTACCTGAAAACAAACATCGATGAGTTCAATTCTAACAGAGGAGAATGTAAACGAATTATGTTTCAACTCCTGCGGGTACAAAATACTTACTAGCTGATGCAGCTGAAAGTGTTGGTGCATGTGCTACCAGTGCCAGTTGCCATTAATGTTAGGGGAGTGGTTCCTCCTCTCAGTACTGCCAGCGTAATTCATCTGTTCGGACGAGGTGTTGCCCATTTATAGCGCTCTTTAACCGGACTGAGTTGTATCTGTGGAGAATTTTAGAAATTCTGTCATATTATTTCACTAGGTAAAAAACGAGGAATAAGCAAAAGCTCAGTTGAAATTTGATACGTTTTAATTTCATTTCTAACGTCCTTCAAGAGGAATTCCTCAATTGGCGGGGCGATTTGTAAATGTGTCTGTTGATTACTTACATTATATATTTAGTACTGACAGAGAGAAATTAAATAAACATTTGCATCATCATGATTTGTTGAGTGACCTCAATAAAGGTTATTATTACTACTATTATTAACTTACCAAATCACCGTAGCTGCCTCGTTTTCTCACTAGCCCCTACACTCGATTCGTCAACTAATTATTTGTGTTAGACGTTACTTTGCTGTTAGAGCTCAGTACGCAATTGGCTAAACACGACGGTATGTCTTGGGCGACCTGGCGATTGTCCACAGTAGTTAGGTTTCTGCAGTATCACTCCTAAAGAGGAAAAAATCATAAGCATATATTTTTTAATAAAATAAAGCCACTTACATCCAGCATGATCTGTGTGTTGCAATGCGCGTAATCCATCAAATGAGCCAATCTTACAAATAGATGATTAAGGGCCTCTCTGGGAGTCAATCGTCTCTCCTAAATTAGAAAAACAGTTATAAGATATTGCAAGAAAAATCATAGAACTGCGCATGGAATAGAATAATAGGAAATATTGTTACTTGGTCCATGGACAACATTCTTGTCAAGATGTCGATAAACTCTTTCCTGTCGATTTTCTTGGCCTTTAGTTGATCTCCTTCCAAATCTGTTGGTATATTCATCTCACCGATGTCGTGTCCTCCACCGATTTAATGCCAGTCTCTGTGTCGTACTCCTCAGGTGTCTAATGTCGCCAAACTAGGTCTGTGCTATGTCTGTCCACGTGGAACTTTTGTGTTTTGCAGGCATTCTTAAGTATGTGGTCTGTTGGTAAACCTGTAAAATCAATTTTAACAACGTAACTAAATTTTTATCTATTTTATGCTTCCTGTGATCCAGAGAATTTGTGGATTTCTTACCTTGTATCTGGCTAATGTATCTAATTTGGTCATATTCCGACGAGCCAGGGTACAAATGACAACCGAGGAAAAGCTCAGCGCTAATACACCCTAGCGGCCACAGGTCAACAACCTCGTCGAAAGGCAGCCCCAATATGATCTCTGGCGCCCTGTAATATCGAGTTTGAATATATGAGATAACTTTAGCCTTGCTTGCATAGGTCGCACAACCAAATTCAAAAACTTTGACCCTGTAGAGCTGCCGAACTAGATCGACTACCATTATATTTTGAGATTTTATATCAGTGTGGATCAGTGTTACGGCCGAAAATGCCACTGAATGTATATATTAAGAAAAAAAAGAAGTTAATGTTACTTTATTGTGTAACTAATGTACTATTGTGGTAGGTATGGTTGTCATAATATACTCCTGCTAGGTTCGGTGTGCGAGAGTCGTAGTTGTCCGGATTGTATGCACTCATTCATCAATATGTAATATCGGTACCCACACGGTCAATATTTTGATTGCCTACAATTCGCCTCGCGAGCAGAGTGCCGTACAACGTCATGGTTTAACACGATCGTGTTCTGAAAATATGACTGCGCCGATAGCCAAGTAAAGAGAGAAAGTGCTATGCTCGATCGCGAAATTACTGTTCGAGAAAAACTCACAGTTATGTAAGGTGGAGGTATGGTATGATGGGACAATGTTGTTTTGTCATATAGGTAGTCTCAGGATGTATTTTTAATGTAATTTTATTACTTTTCCTTACAAGGAAAATGTACTCCATTTTCTACGCATGAGCCGCTTATATTTTCTGTCTCTATTTCCCTGCAATGTTTTGTTCTGGAAGCTTCTACTTAAACCCTGGAAGATCCGGTGGCCATCTTCAGAATTTAGTTTAAACCTAATCACCTTCGAAGGTAAACGTTATTTTCTTTTGTATGAACGTCCAAGTATTTTTTTTGGGATTTATACCTCGGGGTGTCTTTAGTGATATCCGTTTTGTATTTTGTGTACGGGTCACTTAGTCGACCGTGTAGTCGGATTTGTTGGTAAGTTCACACATTCCTCAATTTTCTTGCTGGTGTTTTACATAAACTTCCTTATAGTGTGCCCGGTGTCCTTCCCTGGAACCAGGAAACCTCCAGAGACATTTTAATACTGTTGCAGAGGAACCGTAGTTTATGCGTAAGTTACTTATTATTTTCTTCCCTTATGGGCAATGTTTTTTATTGAGATATTTTTATCTCCTTACAGGGTTCTTCTATTTAGCTAGAAATTTCCTCTATCTAACAGCTAGAATCTTTTATCTGCTTCACCTTTCCTGCAGTCGTCTTGTTAATCGACAGGACTATTCGTTATTGCACCGTCTCGACGAGGTATTTTTCTTTTTTGGACGAGGTTCGTGCATTCTAGGGGCCTCTAGGTGTTTGTGCTTTCATCATATAACCACCAGCTCGATTCCAGGCATAGCTAAGAGAGAGGCACAGCGTCCTGACGCCTATCATCTGGATATTCACACCATTGCAGCAGTGGTTCGTATATTTGCACTACCGCGACGTTATGTAAGTGATATCTCTAATCTATATAATTGTCATACTTGATTAATTCATTTATCATTATATATAAATAGACTGGCATAGGAAAGAAGAGGAAAAGGTACATATGTTTATATTTTTCCCACATTTATGTAATTCCTATATATATATTTACGGGGTGCTCATGCGTGATCACGTAATTACCTCTATCCATCAACAATTGTACATGATACGCCATACTGTGTAACAAATCTGGATTGGTTCATTTAAAAAAAAATATATGTATATATATTTAGTCATACGTAATATGTGTTAGTTATATATGTACATATGAGTAGCCCTATTTTATGTTAATTGTGCCTTTTTGTAAATATATTTTAATTCTTATCTGGGCTCATTTTGGATTATAATAATTATTGTTGCCAGACTTTGCAATAAACCGGTGATTCATTATTTCTTTCCCTCTTTCCAATTCTGTGTATGTGTGCAACCGTCTCTGATACCGCGGCATCAAAGGCTCAAGGAAACCCACCCCAGCTCGACCTAGGCCGTGCAATTTTGTTGCGGCTACATTCGTGCACTCTCATTTACCCTAATTAGTTTTACTCTTTTTTTTCTTGTTTTTTTTTGCTATAGTTGATTATCACAGTACTAAGTCATATTATTACATATTATTATATTCATATTCATTTTTGTTTTGTTTTGTTGTAAATTATCATTATTATTGCATAATTATAATTATACAGGGTTACTGGTAATTCGATACATTCCTTTGGAGATGTGATGGGGCATGGGCTAAGGAGTAAACCTAGCCCTAACATACATTATGCAAAACTCAATAGTTTTTGAGATATTTCAATTTTTTTGTTTTTCTCAAAAAAGTACATCTTAATGTCTTAAAAGTTAATTTCCGAAAAATTTACTTGACATTTTTAAATTTTTTTATACTGGATTACTTGTCCAATATTATAGATATCCGTTTGGAATGAAAAATATCCGGAAATATTTCGATCATGTAAACATTTAAAATAAAAACTTGTAAGAATTTTTTTTTTAAAATCAGTTATGAAACTTACCTATTAGGTTTTTTCAAAAAAATATTAATGTAGCACGCGTACAAATTATTATAAAAACTTCCTTATTTCAATAGCTATCTAACTAGGTAGAAATGTTTAATGTACCCTTGATAGTTCTAATAAAAAATTAGTAAAGATAATGCTGGTGGCGGAATTTATTAAACGACTAATCGTTCATTTTCATTTAAGTCAGTCAGTCCTTGACTTTGACGTTTGTGCATATATGTCATTAACTGACATTCTTATCTCCGTGTCCCTTAAGTTTGTTGGTCTTGTTAAATTAGTTATCGAAGATTTTGATTTTGCTCGTAGTTGTTGTTATTGTATTTTCTGTGCCATGGCCGCGTATGCCAACGCAGAATACGCTGATATCTTGTTTGTCTATGGATACTGTGGCGGCAAAGCTGCTGAAGCTCGCCGAGAATATGGGCTTTGGTACCCTAACCGCCGCTTACCAAATGCACGTGTATTCAGTACGGCATATCGAAATATCGCTGAAACTGGCTCCGTGAAATGTAGAAGAAGTGACGCTGGTGCTCCTCCCGTTTATGAACCAGATGATGAGGAAGAAATATTGAGGTATTTTGAGGAAGACCCAACTATTTCAACTAATAAAGTCGCAAGACCAACCGGAGCGTCACAATGGAAAGTTTGGTCTACGATACGTAGAGTTGGATGTCATCCTTACCACTATACCCTTGTCCAAGGCTTGGAGGAAGGTGATCCTGGAAGGAGAGTGGAATTCTGCCGCTTTATGTTAAATTCAGATGCAGAAAGTGCAAATTTTTTAACAAGTATTTTATGGATGGACGAGTCGAAATTTAATCGCGAGGGTATAACAAATTTCCACAACCTACATTATTGGGCAGAGGAAAATCCCAAGTTAACACGTGAAACTAGTTTCCAAATGAAGTTTTCTATTAATGTGTGGATGGGAGTCATTGGCCACTATTTAATAGGACCACACTTTCTTCCTCAAAATTTAAACGGGGAAATCTATGAAAATTTTTTAAGAAATGATCTGGCGGTGATTTTAGAAGATGTTCCTCTCGCCGTCAGACAGCGAATGATGTTTCAGAACGACGGTTGTCCAGCACATTATCGGCTGACATTACGATAGTTACTTGATCAACGTTTCCCTAACCGTTGGATTGGAAGCGCGGGCCCAATACCTTGGCCAGCGCGAAGCCCTGACTTAACACCCCTTGATTATTACGTATGGGGTCATATGAAGGAGATGATCTATGCCACACCAGTCAATACTATAGAAAACCTTAGACAAAGGATAGTTGATGCTGCCCAACACATAAGGCATAATCTGACAACCAGAGTAACAAGGACGGAAATAAGAAGACGCTGCCGTGTCTGTATACGGAATAGGGGCTCCCATTTTGAGCAAGACATATAAAAAATAAACTACAACTTTGAAATTAATGAAGAATTAAACTCTACTTTTAAAATGTTTTTTACTGTTTATCTAAAAATAAAATTAATAAGTTATTTTTACTAGTATTTTCTTAGAACTATTAAGGGTACATTGAACATTTGTATCTTGTTAGATAGCTATTGAAATAAAGCAGTTTTTATAATAATTTTTTTGAAAAAACCTAATAGGTAAATTTCATAGCTGATTTAAAAAAAAAAATTTAAAGTTTTTATTTCAGATGTTCACATGATCGAAATGTTTCCAGATATTTTTCATTCCAAACGGATATCTATAATATTGGACAAGTAATCCAGTAAAAAAAAAATTAAAAATGTCAAATAGATTTTTCGAAAATTAACTTTTAGGACATTAAGATCTACTTTTTGAGAAAAACAAAAAAATTAAATATCTCAAAAACTATTGAGTTTTGCATAATATATGTTAGGGCTAAATTTACTTCTTAGATCATGCCCCATCACATATCCAAAGGAATGTATCGAATTACCAGTAACCCTGTATATATTTTTTACACCGTAACATCAGTCCCAATTGCTAGAAAGAGAGAAACGCGTTAATTTTCGATATGTAAATTATGTTAATAATGAGAATTGTGTGGTGTCTTTTAAAGTTAATGTCTTGTCATATTTTATCAAAGAATATACATTTATAACTCACAATAATAAATAATAATAGACCTACTAATATAAAACAGCCTTAATAATTTATTTGTCGACATTATTTACTTTATTAGTTCGGAAAAGCACCTAGTGCAATTTGAGCATTTTCATAATCGATTTATTTAGATTAACGCCCTGGCGGAGTTTAGTATTAGCTATTTACTCAACCAGGATACGTACCCACAGAAAATTACAGAACGACGATTGCCTACGACACTGTCACTTACCGCATCTGAGACTCGAACTCAGGAGTGGTAGAGTGACTAGCCATGTTGCCTCTCACACAACATTGTCTAATCTCTGTTACTAACTCGGATACGTATGATAACACCCATACCCTAGCCAGGACTCGAACCCTGGATGCTTTGGTTGTAAGCCTGACTCGTAAGCGTTGTGCCTATGAGCCGGAATAAGAAGAACTTGTCTACAATAAATTAGGAAGAATAATAATTTGGCTGATTGTGTAGAAATAAATATTTTAACAAATTACACTTATCAGAATCGTTTTTAAATAATCAAATTATGTTAGTACAGAAAAGAAATGAATTCTATTGCACGCGTTTCAGTAATTGTAGATATAAAATGAAATTTATTATAGAGTCATTAGATATCATTTGACAAGTCAAATATTAGTTAGAAATCATACAAAATAATCATTACAAAGAGATAGAGTGAAAAACTCACCTTCTGTTTTAGCAACGCAGCTAACAGCTGCTATAATCAGGCCCGCGCCGTACATAAGGGCAAAGTCGTGTGGTGCACGACGGCGCCGAAGGCGCCGAAAAGCCTCAAAACTGAAAAGCAAAAAAAAGATAAAGCAACAAACGAAATTATCAACAAAATTTATAATGATAAAAAAAACCAGTAAGGAATTGTAGCTATTACATTATTATTTATTTGTTTATTTTTTTATTTTTACTCTTTGAGATGAGGGAACCGAATTACTTCTCGAAAATAATATATTTTCCAAATGAAAGTACGCAATAATTGCATTTACTCGATCGAATACGTAACATAATAACATGAATTGTGTAAACTCAAACAAATCTGATTTTATTCATGTTTGAGCTTGAAATTTGGCTTGCAACGAGCGAACAAGCTTTTGTATCATATATTACATTTGAAACTTGTAGCATTGCATATGCTACATTTTTGATTAGTAAGAAATTTAAAAGTAAATTAGTGCATAGCAAGTAGGCCACCCAGTATGTGGATAAATGTATTACTGGTTGCCGTGAAAAATCTCCTGAAAAGGAATTTATTAGACAAATATAAATATTTTTTTTATTCTTTCTTTCCTGCAAAAACATGCTCCACGTGCAGTTAAAAATCTAAATAAATAATAATGAAAATAATGCGGCACCGTTTCAGACAATTAACACTGCAATTATAACTTGTTCAGGTTGAAAAGCACTTGACATCTTATTTTGAGTTAACACCGAAATATAGCAAACACACGACGTCTTCTCTTCCTGGCTGGTTTAACAGCCTGTGTTTTATGCATTTGTATTATTTATCCCTTCAGAAACACCTAGTAGCACACTCTCTATTTTAAGGTTATGTTGTTGAAATTTCAATTCCTCTCTTCTTCTTCTCCTTATCGTTCGATTTTGCCAAGAGCACAAGTGTGACTTAGATTGGTAATTAAGACCTGCGTGTCGGATCGTTCAGTTTTTTTTTTAATTCGCAAGACCGCGTTAGGAAGCCAAGCCATCTTAGCAGCCCTTTCAGGCGTGATCCATTAAAGGAGCAGGTTGTGCTTAGGCTTGGGGCTGTAGCCTATTTATTAAATTTTGTCAAGCCGTAATTTTTATTCACGCCATAAGCTTAGGCTTATAATCGAAACTGAGCCCCCACAGGTCACTTGGGGGTTGCCAGTATCCCTCATGTGAGGCAATTTTTTTGGTGTGATTTAATTATTGGTACCTACATCATTTTTCTGATGTAACGGCCACATATGCATGGTCATATTTTAAGAAGAAAGAGGTCAATAAGTGAAGAAATTTGAGTCGTCGATTTTTTGGACCACGTAGACAGTGGAGACGAATTTTGAGAGTGGAGGCAGCGTGTTGCAGAGGGGTCCTAGCAGTAATACCTGATTTCGAAACGAAGCTACACCAGGGTCTTCTGTTTGGTGGTATTATTTATAACATTTTGTTCCATTTAAAATTTCACTTTTCATATATTTTTTCAGACTTGTAAGAAATGGTACCATTTTAATTAAATTTAACATTTTCAAATATTCATACATTTTCACATAAATATTTTTACATATAATTTTCTTAAATAACACTTGTTAAACCTTGTCATAATTTAATATATTTTTTTTATTATCAATCATTCAAATTTTAACAAATCAATTTTTTTACTATTGCTTATTAAATTTATTCAACTGTCCCATTATCAAATATTAAAGTCAACTTATTATTAACATATGTGTTTCCTTTCTTTTACTCATTTAGCTAGATATATATTATTAGTGAGCTTATTACATAACTTAGGTACTCAGTATTGTTTTCCTTAGCATTCACAATACTGTTGGCTCATATAATAAGTTAAGGTGGCGCCCTGAACATCTGTTTTTTTTTGTATATTTATATTCACTATTTTATATTTTTTTATATATACAGCAAGTTAACAAATTAAGTAAATATCGAACCACGACCTCGCTTTCCCATAACCCAGAGCTGCCGTTCGCACAATTGAAACACTTCCTGGTTTTAAGCCAAGAGGTGTTACAAGAAAGTGACGCATCCAACGTAGCGGGCACGATTTGTTTAACTTTGCTTACTACTTTTTATAAATATCCTAGCCACCAATAATCTATTAAGCATCAGCATTACACATTTTCGCGAGTGAGAGAGAATAGAATTCTGTTGATAATTTATATTAAATTGTCTGGTTAAAGTGAACTAATAAAAAAAAAAATACGGACAACAAATTGGTTGATTAATAGTCTACCAATTAAAGCATTTGTGGTATCTAAATAAGTTTTGTTAATGTTAAGTTTGATTAATCTGCACTTATAACCTAATTTGCGTGGAGGAAGTCTTAGGAACCAGTGGCGTAGCTCGCGGAATTTTTGCTAAGAAGCAAGTATGAAGCCAACTAATATATGTTCTTGTTGTAATAAATCCTTTGAACAACACCTAATGGTGGAATGCTCAATCTGTAAGAAATTATTTAAAAATACATGTGTCGATATTACATCTTCTGAAGTGCGAGCTATCAATGCTAATAAAGGCTACGATTGGTCATGTAAAGACTGCCGTACTATTGGCAATGATCTTAAAGAATTGAAAGCGTTAATCATAGGCCTGAGGGATGAGATTCACTCACTAAAGGAAGAAAATTCCAAATTTGTTGGTTCATTTAAAAACAACATAAATTTTGAGGAAGTCATAGCTGAGATAAACGATCGAAACAGTCGCAAGTGTAACATCGTTGTCTTTGGAGTTGAGGAACAGGATCAATCAGGAGCTGAGGCATCAATGTAGGAAGGCGATAAGAATACGGTAATTAATATGATTAATACCATATGTCCAAATAATGAGGCGGAATGCATAGAATTTACCCGTTTAGGCAAATATCAGAGCACAAAAATACGTCCCATTAAGGTGACACTTAGCAACGACAAGCAAGTACTTTCCGTTATACGAAATGCTAAGAATTTACGTAACAACAGAGAATATCGTCATATCTCAATTTCGTACGATCGCACCAAGCGCCAAATTGAATATTATAAAACCCTTAAAACTGAACTAGATGAACGTCGTAGCCAAGGAGAACATGATTGTAAAATTAAATATTATAACGGAGTTCCCAAAATAGTATCAAATTTAAACTAATATCGTCCGACAGTGCTAGTGATTTATTAATTAGTTACCAAAATGTAAGAGGACTAAGAAGCAAAATACAAAAATTCTACACTACAGTTTCGGAAACTGAATTTGATATTGTTGCGCTGAGTGAGACCTGGCTGCAAGATGATGTAGGCAACAGCGAACTTTTCCCTCCGATCTATAACGTGCACAGATGTGACCGTAAGTTGGATCGTACAAATCTTACTACAGGTGGGGGCGTACTCTTAGCTTGCAAAAACGTTTTAAAAAGTGAAAAATTAGATCTATCTCATCTTGAGACCAATTTTCCTTTTCTAGACATTATAGGATGTAAGTGCACAATGAATGGCAAAGTGATTTTTATAGTAGTTATATATATACCTCCTACCACCACATTACAATGCTATGAGCAATTTTTTGAGACTCTTGAGTTGTTGAATTTATTATATAATCAAAATATTTTAATCATAGGGGATTTCAATAATCCATATTATTGCAACAATGACAGCAGTAAGAAAACAATATGTATAAATAATTTCTCCAGCTTTTTCAACTTATGCCAGTTTAATAACATAACCAATGTCAATGGTAGAATACTCGACCTAGTTTTCTCGAATTTGAAATGTGAGACTATGCACAATAATACTCCTTTTGTAAAAGAAGATGCATACCATCCTGCACTATTTATCTCAATTGAAAAAGTGTCAAAACCTAATAACTTTCATTCCAACCTAACACAGAAAGCATATAACTTTAGGAAGGCCAATTTCGCAACTTTATATGATGCGTTTTTTAATGTCGATTGGTCTTTTGTAAATAACTTCTCGGATGTAAATATTGCACTTGACGCGTTGTACAGCAAATTGTATGAAATATTGGACGCCCATGTCCCTCTTTATAAAAAGATAAACAAAAAATATCCCAAGTGGTATACGTTGGAGATAATTTCTAATATAAAAAGAAAGTACAAATATTACAAAAAATATAAAGAAACAAAGGATAATTTTTATTTGGAACAATTTAAACATTTAAGATCTGTAATAAAGAATCAAATCAAAGCTGCATACGATATCTATCTGTCGGACGTTCAATCGTCTCTAATTGTAGATCCACAAAACTTTTGGTCATACATACAATCAAAAAAAAGTAATTCTAGAATTCCTGGTAAAATGTTTTTTGAGAATGAAGCGTATGATAACCAGCAAAACATTGTCAACGTATTCGCTGAATTTTTTAGCAATATATTTGCGCCAGCTGATAATCAAATAAATATAAATTTTAGAAATGAAACAACTTCCTTATACAATAATAATGTACATATTGATATGATAAATGTAGACGAAATATACGATGCGATCAAAAAACTCAAAAACAAATTAACCTCTGGTCCCGATTTAATTCCATCGTTCATGGTCAAAGATTGCGGTTATATTTTAGCTGAGCCGTTATGTCATTTGTTTAACATGTCTCTACGATTAGCTACTTTTCCCAGTAAGTGGAAGCTTGCTAAACTCTGCCCTATATTTAAAAGTGGTGATGTCACAAAAATTAATAATTACCGCGGAATATCCATCCTATCTAACTTTGCAAAGGTTTTTGAAATAGTCTTATATAATCGTATCTACCTTTCAACTAATTACATTTTATCTCCCTTTCAACATGGATTTGTTAGTAATAGATCTACCGTTAGTAATCTCGCCACATTCTCTCATTTTGTGAGCAAAGAACTCGATAATAAAAGTCAGGTGGATGTGATATATACGGACTTTTCAAAAGCCTTCGATAAGGTCGACCATAACTTATTGTGTGACAAACTTTTAAATATTGGTTTCAGCAGTCAACTAGTTTTGTTCTTTCAATCCTATTTCTATAGACGTGAACAGTTTGTTACATACAATGGTTTTAACTCTCAGATGATTATTGCTACCTCCGGGGTCCCCCAAGGCTCCAATCTTGGTCCATTGTTCTTTCTGTTGTTTATTAACGATATATTTAACAATATTAGTTGTAATAAATTGTGTTTTGCCGACGACTTAAAAATCTTCACGAATATCCATACCATCGAGGACTGTATACGCCTACAGAACGACTTGAATAGTATTAAGGTTTGGTGTGATGTCAATAAACTGCATTTAAATGTTTCGAAATGTAAAGTAATGACATATTCTAGGAAACAATTAAATATAACTTATGAATATACTATTGATGGTAACACTTTAGTCAGAGAAAACACAATAAAAGACTTAGGGGTGATTTTTGATTCACAAATGACTTTCATCCAGCATATAAATACAAAAACGTCTGAAGCAGTTAAAATGCTTGGATTTATTATACGCAATTGTTTATCGTTTACTAATACCGCTGCTTTAAAAACACTATATGCCTCATACGTAAGATCTAAACTGGAATATGGCGCTTTAATTTGGAATCCTTACTATTATTGCCACAAATATGCCTTAGAAAACGTGCAAAGAAGATTTTTAAAATTTTTGTATTTTAAGACTACAGATAATTATCCTGAGCGGGGAGTAGATAATAATTATTTACTCCAATGTTTTAACCTCCAATCCTTAGAAACTCGTCGCAAATACAACTCCCTATCTTTCCTTCACAAACTGTTACACAATAAAATCGATTGTTCTGACCTTCTGGCTGCATTAAATTTTTTAGTTCCAAGGCAAGAGTCAAGGCAGAATCTCACATTTCATATTGATACAGCTAGGACAAATGTATTTTTTAATTCACCAATACACACAATGTGCATTAATTTCAACAGCATTAGTCATTTATGCGACATTAACCAATGCAATTTAATCAAACTAAAAAGTATATGTTACAATCAGGTTTAACTACACACTAATATTTTTAGATGCCATTATGTATGTATCCTTACAATTAATTAAAACAGATATTTTAGCTCCTCAAATATTTAGATGCAGGTAATTATAATTTTTATGTTAACTGTTTTTATACTCACACTTGTCATATATACGCTATACTTCTTTACATTTGTGGTCTCTATTGTGTTTTTTCTTATTATATTTGTTTTTTTTTTCTACTCGTACTTTTAGCTATTACATTAGTTAGTAGTACTATATTTTGTACACTTTAAAGTGTCCTGTAATTGGGCGTGAGCCTGTTGGACAATAAACGATTATTATTATTATTATTATTATTAAGTTGTTGAGTGTGAGAGAGAAATACTATAGTTAATCAACATTCTAAGTTTCTTATTGACCTATCATTCTGAACTTATTTATTGACCAGTTACATTTTTTACATTTTTATCTGCTCCTTTTTTACGTTGTTGGTATTCACGTTTCTTTGTCGTTATTTACCTATTTGTGAGTTATTTGCGATTTTACATTTTTATATGGTTTGTCGATATTTGTTGAGTGTTTTTTAATCTGAACAATTTTCGTACATTTTTTTAATACCTTTCATTTCATACGTTACATACATAAACATGGAACCACATAATATGAAACCAATTTATCTTCTTAGTGATGAGTTAAATTATGAATTACGCATAAGAGGTGTTAATGCTGGTAGAAAAGATGCAGCAGCAAAACGCAAGATTTTGCACCGGTTATTAGATACTTACCGCACTCTAAATTATGTAGATCCAAATTTTAACTATGATTCCGAAAAGGAAATTATAGAAAATACATTAGAGTCTATTAAAAGTTTAATAGCTGATTTTGACGGTCCTGCTTCTGATTCTATGTATAAGCGAATTGAGACTCGTCTTTGCCATATTCATAATCATGTGTTAAGAATGCCTATTTTAGAAAATATGGATGGTGAGGCAATAGATTTTAAAGACGATGCTCATGCAACTTGCATAGAATTTGATGCAGATTTACGAGAAAAAGTAACTGTATCTGAAAATTCACAACTAGTTAGTTCTCCTGGCCCTAGTACTAGCATTAACAATCCTGTTGCGAGAAGGTCTATTTCACCTGTTCAAAATTATAGAAAGTCAGTACCTGTATACAAATGGAACTTAAAGTTTGATACAAAAAATATTAGTGTCCATACATTTTTAGAACAAGTAAATGAATTATCAGTATCTCGTAATGTTGATAAAAAAGAGTTATTTTCTACAGTGACCGAATTATTTGAGGGTCCTGGCAAATTGTGGGTAAAAAATATTATAAGCAAAAAATTAGCTACTGATTGGGACGCTTTAGTCAAACTATTAATGCGTGATTTCTTGTCAGAGAGCTATGACGATGATCTCTGGGATGAAATTAAGCAAAGAACTCAAGGTGAAAAAGAACCTATTCACATTTATGTTGCTACTATGGAATCATACTTTAGTAGATTATCTCGTCCTCCAGCAGAAACAACTAAGCTTAAAATAATTAAGGAGAGAATTTTACCTCGTTATACATCTAGAATTGCTTTGGTAGATATAAAAGATACTGATGATTTGTGTACTATTTGCCGTAAGCTAGATGAAGTAGATCGCATAAAACATAATTATGTACCTCCACCTAAAAGTTCTAATGTGTTTCAAACTGATTTGGCATATATTGGAGAGTCTAGTAGCTCATTTGCTAGTACCTCATCCGCTAGTACCTCCACGAATAGTAAGAGGAATTACAATTTTAGGGGTAAAACCAGAAATGTTTCTGCCATCACGTGCTGGAATTGTCATAAACCTAACCATACATTTCAAACGTTCAGGGACAAACCTAAAATATTTTGTTTTAAATGTGTCAATCCAAATGTAACGTCCAGAAATTGTTCAAAGTGTCAAAAAAACTAGTATCGCAGGCAAACGTTGTTGGTCGTCGTTTGTCATAGTTCAAAAGACCATACCTGTAATATATTCAAGAACGATTACGAATTCCAAACTAAAGTCTCCTACGTATAATAGAAATTTTTCTCTTTCAATACCTACCTCTCTTATAGATTTAATAAAAATATTTCTTATATACAACCTAATTTTAGTAAATGTCGAAAATTTACTTCAAAATCAGAATGGCAATCTTGGCTAGATTATGTGAAAAAATTTTATCTAGAAAGTAGTAAGGTAAGCAGTACTGTAGAAGTATCACCAGTCTTTGTTGAAAGGCCACTAGATAATCGTCCTTATATTACTGTTAACTTATATGATCAACAATTAACAGCACTTATTGATACAGGTGCAAATCAGTCTGTCATAGGAAATGAAGGTTTGTTTATTTTAGATCAATATAAAATTAAAATTCGTTCTATTATATCAGAATTTGTAACAACAGCTGAGGGTCGAAAACAGACAGTTTCCGGTTCAGTTTTATTACCTATTTGTTTAGAAACTAAATGTAAATTAGTAGAATTTTTAATAGCCCCTTCTATTTGTCATGGTTTTATATTAGGTAGTGAATCTTTAAAAATCTTTGGCCTTTCTCTAAATTTTCATACAAATACTTGGGAAATGGATAACCAATCAATGCAGGTCCATATTAGTGTAGTAAATAAAACATTAAATACTAATGATAGTGGCATTTAATCAACATCTGTATTATATCCTAAGGATCAAGTTCTTGTGAATAAAACCTTGGAAAAATTTAAGATACTGTCACCGGTTGGAAAACTAGGTAGAACCAGTAAATTTATTCCAAACATAGACACCGGTGATGCTAGACCAATTAAGCAAAGGCAATATCAGTTATCACCTTATTTATTAAAAGAATTAAATAGTCAACTGGACGAAATGTTACGTTCAGGTGTAGTTGAACCCTCATTTAGTAGTTGGTGCTCACCTGTTTTATTAGTTAAAAAATCTGATAACACCTATAGATTTTGTTTTGATGGACGTAAATTAAATTCAGTCACTAAATCTGATTCTTATCCACTTCCTAGAGTAGATTATATTCTAGATATGTTAAAAGGGGCAAAATTTATCTCAAGCATTGATTTAAAAAGTGCCTTCTGGCAGATACCTCTGTCAGAGGAAAGTAAAGAAAAAACAGCCTTTAGTGTACCCGGTAGGGGTTTATTTCATTTTTGTGTAGTTCCTTTTGGCTTGACAAACAGTGCTCAAGCACAACGAAGACTGATGGATTCTATTCTAGGCCCAGAATTAGAGCCATTTGGTTTTGTTTATCTAGACGATGTAATTTTAATAAGTGGTTCGTTCGACGAACATATTAAACTTTTAGATGACGTTTTCAATCGCTTAAAATCTGCTAATCTCACTATTAACTATGATAAATGTCAATTTTTTCGTGATTCATTGAACTATCTTGACTTCGTTGTGGATAAAAATGGTTTAAGAACTAACCCAGATAAAGTTGAGGCAATGGTAAATTATCCTAGACCTAAGAACAGTACAGAAGTTAAACGTTTCCTTGGTTTAGCTTCCTGGTATAGGAGGTTTGTTCCTCATTTTTCCACCGTAGTATCCCCTTTAAATGAATTATTAAGAGGTGCAAAAGGAAAGAAACTTCCTATACAGTGGAACGATTCTGCTGAAAAGGCGTTCCAGGATATCAAGCAAGCATTAGTTTCGGCTCCGATATTATCTTCACCAGATTTTTCTTTAAAATTCACCATTAAGTGTGACGCTAGTCTAACTGGTCTTGGGTCGGTACTGACACAAGTCCAGGATGGGGTTGAAAAAGCTATCGCTTTCGCTAGTCGTAGTCTTTCTAGGGCTGAGCGAAACTGGTCAACTTATCAGCGTGAATTAGCTGCTGTATTATTTGGTATCACAAAATTTAGACCATTTATAGAGGGTACTCGCTTTACGATTGTAACTGATCACTATAGTCTTTTATGGTTTCACAAATTACGTGAACCGACAGGAGTTTTAGCTAGATGGGCAACACAGTTGCAACAATTTGATTTTGAAATAGTTCACCGTAAAGGTAAACTAAATGTCGTACCAGATGCGTTGTCCAGGTCACCCCTTCCGGTTGAAATGGATTTATTAGGAATCTTGCTTGATAACCTAGAGCCCTGGTACTTAGAAATGAGGGATAAAATAAATAAACATCCAGAACGCTACCCACACTGGTCAGTAAAAGACGGTTATATTTACAAATATTTGCCAAAAAATATTCCTTTAATAACGAACACCTCGGATTGGAAATTAGTTGTCCCTCTATCACAACGAGAGCAAATTCTTAACCAATGCCACGATATTCCTACGTCAGGTCATTTCGAATTTTACAAAACTTTAAAAAAAATAACCGAAAATTATTACTGACCCAAGTTAAGAAAAGATGTATTTAAGCATATAAGAAATTGTAATATTTGTCATAGTCAAAAAATGCCTAACTCGACACCAATGGGTCTTATGGGTAGAGAAAGAAAAATTTCTATGCCGTTTCAATGTATTTTTATTGATTTCCTAGGTCCATATCCCCGTTCACCAAGAGGTAACACTCATGCAATTATAGTTACCGATTAATTTACTAAATATGTTTTGGTAAAGCCAGTACGTGCTGCTAATGCCAAAAATTTAATTTCATTTATTGAAAATGATGTATTTTTAGTTTACGGAGTAAGTCAATTTATAGCGTGTGATAATGGTTCACAAATGACTGGGAAAGAATTTGAAAAATTCATTAAAAATTACAAAAAAAAAATAATATTAGAACCTTATTAACATCAATTCGTTGTTTTGTAAATTGACACAAAGACTGGGACAAAGAAATTCACAAAATTGCTCATGCCATGAGAGTTTCAACACATCACACAGTAGGGTATAGTCCCGCTTTTCTAACTTTTGGCAGAAATATACCTATATCTGGTGATTTTTATAGCGAAAAAATCCGCGATATTAATTTTGACTTAGAACCTGGATATGCAGACCAATATGCAGAAAATCTTAAAATTTTTCCTGAATTATATAGAAAAGTACAAGAGAAATTAAATGTCATGTATTAGAGAAATTCTAGACAATACAATTTACGTAGGAGAGACTTTCAGTTTAAAGTAGGCGATAAAGTTTGGAAACGCAATCATGTTCTTTCGGATGCTGAAAAACAGTTTTCGGCTAAGTTGGCACCAAGGTATGTGTTATGCAAGGTGCGTAGAGTTAAATCACGCATAGTGTATGAGTTAGATAATATGGATGGTACAGATGCTGGCACCTGGCACATAAGTCAGTTAAAGCCTTATCTAGGATCGAATTCTGATTTGTCAGAGTAAAATTTTTCTGTCACCTAGATACTTCAACTAAAATTAATTTTCAACACCTCTGGTATACCGACAGTAACCTTTGCTATTTAATTCATATTCACTAGGCCAATAAGTTATTGTTTTGTTCGTGAGATAGTCATATTTTTCTTGGAGTTGTTAAATTTGAAATTTATGTAGATTTATGGCACAAAGTCATTTTTTTGTCACAACTTCTATGTCTACATTTATCTATGTTGTAACGTAAGATGTTTTGAAATCTTTTTATACAGCAAAATCTATAAATGTAATCTTACATTTTTTTAAGTACTGTTGTGAAACACATAGCTCGAATTTATTTCATTTCCTAGTAAAAAATTAAAACACTTCACTGTTTTATTTTGTTTCTTGCTTATGAAGGCATAATCATATGCCATATTTCCCTATATTGACGTCAAATATTTTTGTCCCAAAAAATAAGCCTTTGTTTATTCCCCTTTATCAATTGATCAATTGTCCCTCCGTGAATTCGATAAGAATTACCCCCTATTGTACATATTCCCTATTATATATATTTTACTGATAGGAATGCAAAAGATTGCATTAACTTTTTTGCAAGTACTAGTAGATTTTAGTTTAGTATTTAGGATCTTGTAAATAAGACTAGTTGATAGGCAGATTTGACAACTCCTGAGAAATGGATGCGTTAAAATTAGCTACATTCGGGTAGAATAATTACTAACTTAGAACTTAAGCAAATTTTGGGAAATGTAGGATTTAAGTAAAAAAAAACATTATAAAAACTGATAATAAGTAAAACACTCATGATTTTTCCTTCTTCAAAGGATATATTTTTAATGGTGGAGAGGGGCAGTGTAGCATTGCATATGGTACATTTTTGATTAGTAAGAAATTTAAAAGTAAATTAGTGCATAGCAAGTAGGCCACCCAGTATGTGGATAAATGTATTACTGGTTGCCATGAAAAATCTCCTGAAAAGGAATTTATTAGACAAATATAAATATTTTTTTTATTCTTTCTTTCCTGCAAAAACATGCTCCACGTGCAGTTAAAAATTTAAATAAATAATAATGAAAATAATGCGGCACCGTTTCAGACAATTAACACTGCAATTATAACTTGTTCAGGTTGAAAAGCACTTGACATCTTATTTTGAGTTAACACCGAAATATAGCAAACACACGACGTCTTCTCTTCCTGGCTGGTTTAACAGCCTGTGTTTTATGCATTTGTATTATTTATCCCTTCAGAAACACCTAGTAGCACACTCTCTATTTTAAGGTTATGTTGTTGAAATTTCAATTCCTCTCCTTCTTCTTCTTATCGTTCGATTTTGCCAAGAGCACAAGTCTGTGACTTAGATTGGTAATTAAGACCTGCGTGTCGGATCGTTCAGTTTTTTTTTTAATTCGCAAGACCGCGTTAGGAAGCCAAGCCATCTTAGCAGCCCTTTCAGGCGTGATCCATTAAAGGAGCAGGTTGTGCTTAGGCTTGGGGCTGTAGCCTATTTATTAAATTTTGTCAAGCCGTAATTTTTATTCACGCCATAAGCTTAGGCTTATAATCGAAACTGAGCCCCCACAGGTCACTTGGGGGTTGCCAGTATCCCTCATGTGAGGCAATTTTTTTGGTGTGATATAATTATTGGTACCTACATCATCTTTCTGATGTAACGGCCACATATGCATGGTCATATTTTAAGAAGAAAGAGGTCAATAAGTGAAGAAATTTGAGTCGTCGATTTTTTGGACCACGTAGACAGTGGAGACGAATTTTGAGAGTGGAGGCAGCGTGTTGCAGAGGGGTCCTAGCAGTAATACCTGATTTCGAAACGAAGCTACACCAGGGCCTTCTGTTTGGTGGTATTATTTATAACATTTTGTTCCATTTAAAATTTCACTTTTCATATATTTTTTCAGACTTGTAAGAAATGGTACCATTTTAATTAAATTTAACATTTTCAAATATTCATACATTTTCACATAAATATTTTTACATATAATTTTCTTAAATAACACTTGTTAAACCTTGTCATAATTTAATATATTTTTTTTATTATCAATCATTCAAATTTTAACAAATCAATTTTTTTACTATTGCTTATTAAATTTATTCAACTGTCCCATTATCAAATATTAAAGTCAACTTATTATTAACATGTGTGTTTCCTTTCTTTTACTCATTTAGCTAGATATATATTATTGGTGAGCTTATTACATAACTTAGGTACTCAATATTGTTTTCCTTAGCTTTCACAATACTCCTGGTTCATATAATAAGTTAAGGTGGCGCCCTGAACATCTGTTTTTTTTTTGTATATTTATATTCACTATTTTATATTTTTTTATATATACAGCAAGTTAACAAATTAAGTAAATATCGAACCACGACCTCGCTTTCCCATAACCCAGAGCTGCCGTTCGCACAATTAAAACACTTCCTGTTTTTAAGCTAAGAGGTGTTACAAACTAAAATACAAAAATTTTGAGTTGTAATACTGTTAGAATATATTTCTGTTTTTTTATAAGTTTATAATTATGTTTTGTACCTCAATGAGAAAATATTTGTATGGCTTGTACTTGTAAAATATAAAAATGAAAATAAATTTATGAAAATACTTTTTTAAATTATTTTTCAATAGTGGATAATAATACCTAACTTAACCCGTATCTGTACTCACATATGAACGTAATACAAATTTGGGGCGTTATATTAAATTTGCACAAGGGCGCCAAAAATGCTAGGCGCGGGCCTAGAGAGGTAGAGGATTAAATTTATTCGGTTTAAGGAAATCGTACAAGCTCAGTTCAAGTATTTCGAATACAACAGATATGTGGTCTCTATGTTTGAAATGCTCGTACATCCTAACAAAATTGAATTCAGTATTTTCCTAGCTTAATCTGGAAAGGATGCCTACTTCAATTTGGCCCTGTAAAAAATATAAGAATCAATATGACCCCAATGACTCCAATACGATCATAAGGCAAATACCACCTCAATTACAATATAAAAAGTAAATATGAAAGTTCGCATTCAACTTGAAATTGTTATTTATAACATTTGTGTATAATAAGTAGATCGTTTGACAACTTATGTAGTTTTCTAAACCCCCCGTCTTTAACTCCATTGTAACCAAAATGACTCACCTGTCTGATAAAATGGGGATGATCTTGATAGCCACAATTTCATTCGTGCCCTTCTTCCTACACTTGACAACTGTTCCGAAAGTTCCTCGGCCAAGGAATTCCAACACCTCATAATGGTTTCTACTTCATGATGCACAACTGATAGTCTCCTTCAGTACTTGAACTCGAGCTCGTGGAATCTAAAACAAGCATATACAATTCGACTCCGCAGTTGTTACCACTTCTGTCTTTATTTTAACTTTCATATTTTAAATGCAATGTACATCATCGTAACTTATTTAAATTTCAAGGAGACGATTTAGCTAACTGGTCTATCATATCTAAAAGAAATTATATTATTTCTATCTCCAAGAAAATGTAGTTGTTTGTAACTTCAAGACTATCTGTAATGTTAATTTTAAGTTATTTGTTTAGTTAGTGTAGTCATTTTATACGCGAATTCTTAACAAATAAAATTCCTTTAATAATGACTGGTGGTCGAGAGGTGAGCGCTCTTGCCTCTTACCCAAAAGTTCCGGGTTCGATCCCCGGCCGTGGCAGTGGAAAATACTGTGAGAGGGATTTTTTCACTATACACGGATATTGGGTGTGTGTCCCTTGTCTCTAAATGTGTAGCTCCCTCCCACACAAGGTTCTTCTAGAGCCTTCCGGGATAAAGGGGGTCGTAATTACCTGTGGTGTTACCTGTGGTGTTAATTCCAAGAGAAATACACAATATAGCTATCAAGTTTTTTTGGTTAATAAAGTTTATTCTTCTACTCTTACTACTTATTGTGTCTAAACGCTTAAGTTATATCCTAACACTTTATACTCTCTACCGCAATATATTAGAGTCTTTGCTAACTAGTTGGCAGTTACTTCATAAAGTGCCGAACAAAAAATAAATCTTTTGTATGTTTAGTATTATTTACCTAATAAGTTATCACTGACTCAATTAAAATGGCAATTTCAACAAAATGACTTGTCTGAATTTTACACGTACTATTTTCATTTATGAATACAATGGACCAAAGGACGATTAAACCTGTTCATCAGAGGCAAAACGCATTGCATTCGACACCAGTCAATTAAGTTGGCAGCATCTTGGGATTGAAAATTTGGGTTTAAAATAAATCGTCTGCAGACACCAACTTGGTTGAGGAACGCGTCGACTGTTGTTCGTGTTGTAACACCAAACACTCCGACCCCTTTCGGAATGTTGTGCCAAGAATATTTATAAGATTCCAAAATCATTGTACAATAGAAATTTGGAAACCCCTGACGCGACCCAGTTTGCCTACTCCAATATATTATGATGGAATGCTGCTAAAAGTTATAAAAAGTTTCATCATTGCATTCTTTCTTACCTTGCGGCTGTTGGTTATTAGCCCTTGGTGCATTCCCTGTAGACGGCATCGATTCTTGCTGAAAACACCAAACACTTCAACCTTCCCTTCGGAATACTATGATAAGAATATTTACAAGATTCAAAAATCAATGTACAAGAGAAATTTGAAAATTCCTAATGCGACCCAGTTTTCCTACTCCAATATATTATGATGGAAAGCTACTAAAAGGTATAAAAAGCGCCATCATTATATTCTTTCTTACTTTGCGGCTGTGAGTTGTTAGCTCTCGGAGCATTCTCCGTAGACAACATCGATTCTTGCTGAAAACAAAAGAAAGACATATGACAATATTTGAAATACAGTAAAAAAATATGGGATATCAAAATATACAATTTCCTTAATAATAGTGATGAAAGTAAGGTACCGAATTAATCAATTAGTACATTATATAACGAAGGTGGTAACTAGGCCGAGCTTAGGCGATTTCTCCAATCACTTGAGAGCGGTCAAGGCATTATTAACAGTATCATATACGGCTTTTTATTGGCAACCGTGAAATAATGCATAAAAACAAAAAATGCATTCTTAAATAAGTATAACCTTCCTAACTATTAAAACAACTTAGTGGTAAAACGGCGAATTCAACCCTTTTAGCTTTCACATGCGCGGGGATGAGGCGCTATAACAGCCCGGGAGTCAGCGATCTGTTTTGATGACCAAAAGTACAAGAGCTGGAATTTTATTCTACGCTTTATTTGGCATTCCACGTAAGGGAATGGACCATCACCTTGCACACTTGCGAGGGGTTTAGCTGCAGTAGCATCCCACACACGTAAAATAATTATTAAAGAAACTAATACAACAAAAGCTGAGACTTGGTCGACAAGTTCATAATGTTGAAAAGTAACTGGAAAACGCAATCTTCATGTTTAGAGTGGGGGATTATGCTTCAGCTTTCCATGTAAGCATGTGAAAAATATGCGCAGAGAATAAACTGTTACCACAAACGCTGAAATTTGGTACAGTAACAGCTAACTTAATAAGTTACACAAAAAAAGTAGTCCTCTGAATTTTTCACTGTGGATAAGTGCTCAGCTGATGAGTTAAAGGCGCAGCGCATAGTTATCTGCGCGCGCGAGTTACATATTTGACTGCATCAGCTGAGCACTTTTCCCTCGCTCAATACGAAGCGTAGTGTTTTTTTCATTTAGCCTGTTGTATTGTCATGCAGTACCTAGACAATTATTGGACCACCCGGTATATGATTTTACTCAGGAAACGATTTAGTTACAAAATTAATTTAATCGTGTCGTGACACATGGTGGAGGCGCCGCATGTCAGCTCGTGACAGTATTATCAAATTTCAGCTTTTACGCTATCAGAAACACAGCGCGTTATTGTATCAATAATTGAAATATGATTAATATCTAATCTGTAATTATTGGGGATCTTATATCATAATATAAGTTTTTGAATTTAAAATGTCCATGGAATACGTACTCCCCGCAATTTTGAGACGTGCATATAAAAATCAAGCTTTTTGAACATTTTCAAAGGGTTAGGGATGGGTACATTTATTACCTTTTGGCATCATTTCGTTTGCCAAGCTATAACTTTTTATCGTGATATGTCCTTAGCCAATTAAATTTGCTATGCAACGATGCAGCACATGAATTAATTGAGGCGTTTCGTGCAGGAGATACAGGCCATCAAAGTCAAAAGTGCGAAGATTACGCTCCTCGGACGAAACGCCCGTATTTAGATGAAATTGA
This sequence comes from Leptura quadrifasciata, assembly GCA_963675555.1. Lineage (NCBI taxonomy): Eukaryota > Metazoa > Arthropoda > Insecta > Coleoptera > Cerambycidae > Leptura > Leptura quadrifasciata. The sequence goes on from OY776681.1 coordinate 66,601,575, forward strand.
ATAATTATTTAAATATATTATTTAACTTCATAAATATTTACATATGCGTTTTGTATATAAATACAAGAATACATATTGAAAATTTTTATATAATTAGTTGTCAACATTATTCTTCTTAATCTTGTATGATCCAAAAGCTGCATACAACCGCTGCCTTTACGATAAAAAACAATAGACATCTGATACCGCAAAAGCTGGAACTTGATGATACAACAGGCAACTTAATAAGTTAAATGAAAAAAATACTTCGCTTCGTATTAAGCGAGGGAAAAGTGCTCATCGGATGCAGCCAAACATGTAACTTGCGTAAATATATTTAAAAAACTATTTATAAAACAGTTCCATTGTCTGTTTACATCATTAGGGTTAAATCCCTTTAAAATTTTTAAATGTAACGAGGGTTCGTGTGATTTGAAAGTATTTTTAATTCTCTATCCAACAATATAAGATTTTTTAAATTTCTGTAATTTTTTTATTGAAAAATATTACATTTTTAATGTTACCAAGTAAACAAAAGAACATAAAACAGTTTAAATCTAATGTTTTATTGTCACCGGAACTAATTAATATCGTACCATTTGTGCGAAGAAAATAAAACGAGCTTGTAGTCTCCGATCAAACAAGGAACCTTCTTATATTCTACATTTGCCGGTTGTATAACATACTTCAATGAATTGTTGATTCAATTTGCTTCTATTGAAAATGTTTCTGAGGGTGTATTCGGCTATATTTTAGCTGAATTTTGAAAGAAAGACGATTATGTTATGGGTGCAAATGAAGAGGCACGAAGATAGCGTCATGACCAAGGAGTAGAGACAGAATGAAAGCTTGTTATGAGAGTAATGCTATGTTAGCAAGGTTTGAGGTAGGAATTTTGGTTTGGTTACGTCTTTCAGTTGTGCGTCGCGGCGCCTACAGTGGGCTGGGTGTTGCTATGTGCAGTCTTCTCGCATCTTCTTCGTCCTCACTGTCCAATATTGTGATCACAGACACGGCAGGCGAAGGTGTATCGTCAATCGTTATAACGTGCTGCTTGTCATGGTGATGATGCACCGCTTGTGTGTGGATATCTTGCGAGGTTACCTGGAAACATATATCGATGAGAAAAATTCTAACAGAGGAGAATATATTTGAACTATATTTCAACTTTTGCGGGTGCAAAATACTTACTTGCTGAGGCAGGTGGACGCGTGGTTGCATGTGCTTCCAGTGCCACTTGCCATTAATGTTAGGGGTGTGATTCCTCCTATCTGTACTGCCAGTGTAATTCACTTGTTCGGACGGGGAGTTTCCCCTTTTGAAGCGCTTCTCAACCGGACTGTGTTGTATCTGTGGAGAATGAAAATTATTTTAACAATTCTGTCATATTTCACTAGGTAAAACAACGGGGAATAAGTAAAAGCCACGGATGAAATTTGATACGTTTTAATTTCATTTCTAACATCCGTCAAGAGGAGTTTTTCAATTGGCGGGGAAATTTGTAAATATGTTGATTAAATAATCAAGAGACACATTTATCAACCGAGAGAATACAAGTGTATTCTTACATTATATATTTAGTACTGACAGAGAGGAATTAAATAAACATTTGCAACAAAATATGATTTCTTGAGTAGCCCCGACCTCAATAAACGTTATTATTATCACTATTATTATTAACTTACCAATTCGTCGTAATCGCCTCGTTTTCTCACTAGCCCCTGCACTTGATTCGGCAACTGATTATTTGCATTAGACGTTACATTACTGTTAGAGCTCGTTACGCAATTGGCTACCGTTGAAGGAATATCTTCGGTGACCTGGTGATGGTCCATAATGGTTGGGTTACCGCAGTAACATACCTAAAGAAGATAAAACGATAAGCATATAATATATATTTTATTAAAATAAAACCACTTACATCCAGCATGATCTGTGTGCTAGCATTCGCATTGTTGCAATGCGCGTAATCAATCAAATGTGTCAATCTTACAAATGGATGATTAAGGGCCTCTCCGGGAGTCAATCGCCTCTCCTGAAATTAGAAAAACAGTTATAAAATGTTGCAAGAAAAATCACAGAACTGCGCGAGAAATAGAGTTATAGGAAATATTGTTACCTGGTCCATGGACAACATTCTTATCAAGATGTCGATAAACTCTATTCTGTCGACTTTCTCGGCCTTTAGTTGATCTCCTTCCAAATCTGCCGGTACATTTATATCACCGATGTCGTGCAAACAATGGAAAGTGTACTCTCTATTTTCCACTGATTTAATGCCAGTCTCGGCTTCGTACTCTTCCGGTGTCTTAAGTCGCCAAACTAGGTCTGTGCTATTCGTGTCCACGCAGAAGAAATTTTTTGTTTTACAGGCGTTCCTAAGTATGTGGTCTGTTGGCAAACCTGAAATATCAATTTTAACAATGTTACTAAATTTATATCTAATTTACGCTTCCTGTGATCCAGAGAATTTGTGGATTTCTTACCTTGTATCTGGCTAATGTATCTAATTTGGTCATATTCCGACGAGCCAGGGTACAAATGACAACCGAGAAAGAGCTCGGCAGTAACGCACCCCAGCGACCACATGTCAATGGCCTCGTCGAAAGGCAGCCCCAAGATGATCTCTGGCGCCCTGTAATACCGGGTTTGAATATATGAGTTAACCTTAGTCTTGCCTGCATAGGTCGCACTACCAAAGTCAATAACTTTGACCCTGTAGGGCTGCCGAACTGGATCGACTACCATTATATTTTCAGGTTTTATATCAGTGTGGATCAGTCCCAATTGCTGGAAAGAGAGAGAATCTTACTATAATTTTCGATATCTAAATTATGCTATTAATGAGAATTGTGTGGTGTCTTTCAAAGTTAATGTCTTGTCATATTTTATCAAAAAATATACATTTATAACTCACAATAATAAACAGTAATTGACCTAATAATGCAAAACAGAATTAATAATTTATTTGTCGACATTATTTACTTTATTTGTTCGGAGAAGCACGGAGTGCAATCTGAGCATTTTCATAATTGTCTTATTTAGATCGACATCCTGGCGGATTTTAGTATTAGCTATCCACTCAACCAGGATACGTACCCACAGAAAATGACAGAACGACGATTGCCTACGACATTGTCACCTACCGCAGCTGAGACTCGAACTCAGGAATGGTAGAGTGTTGCCTCTTACACAACTGCGTCTAGTCTCTGCTACTCGTAAGAGTTGAGCCTATGAGCCGGAATAAGAACAAGTTAATAAGAACCATTTGGCTGATTCTGTATAAATAAATATTTCAACAAATGACAATTATCGGAATCGTTTTTAAATCATCAAATTATGTACAGAAAAGAAATTAATTCTATTGCACGCGTCTTAGTAATTGTAGATATAAAATAAAATTTATTATTGAGTCATTAGATATCATTTGACAAGTCACATATTAGTTACAAATCATACAAAATAATCAGTATAAAGAGATAAAGTGAAAAACTCACCTTCAGTTTTAGTAACGCAGCTAATAGCTGCTGTAACATTGGCCTGATGTACTTGAGAGGTAGAGGATTAATAATAAATTTATTCTGTTTAAGAAAATCATACAAGCTCAGTTCGAGTATTTCGAATACAAGACATATGTGTTCTCTATGTTTGAAATGCTCGTACATCCTAACAAAATTGAACTCATCAGCATTTTCCAGGCTTAATCTGGAAAGGATGTCTACTTCAATTTGACCCTGTAAAAAAAAATATAAGAATAAATATGGCCCCCATATATGTAATACGATGATAAGACAACTACAATATAAAAGGTAAATATGAAAGATCACACCCAACTTAAAGTTGATCACTTGACAACCTATGTAGTTTTTTAAACACCCCGTCTTTAACTCTATTGTATTTAGAGTTGTTAATCCCTTGTTTAACCTCATGTAATCCATCCGTGGCCTTACCTGTGATGTTTTTTTTTAAATGCCTTGACAGGCCCTTAGGCGAGAAGTGTGTGTCCCTGTTATTCCTTACCGTTTTCATCTAGTTATTATTCACGTTAGAATTAGGGTTAGATCTTTAGCAGCTTATAAATTTAACTGTGTATCTGGCTGTATGGACTATGTCCTAATGCCATAAAAAAAAACTCTATTGTAACCAAAATGACTCACCTGTCTGATAAAATAGGGATGATCCTTTAAAATCTTGATAGCCACAATTTCATTCGTGCCCTTATTCCTGCACTTAACAACTTTTCCGAAAGATCCGCGGCCAAGAAATTTCAGCACCTCATACTGGTTTCTCGTAGAATGCAGGACTTCATGATGCACCAACTGATAAGCTCCTTCAGTACTTGAAGTCGAGTCCGAGGAATCTATAACATAATTACAGTGTACGCTCTTTACGGTCCATGAGACGCTTGGTTTGACCGCTGCATGTTTAGCACATAAGACATGTAGTATATTTAGAATACAAGGCAATGGTCCATCAGAGTCTTATGGTAAAATTTAGAAAGGATTGTGTGAATATGGACCTCTATCTTTATTTAGCAAACATTTATAGGTGTATTAGTCTTTTACGAAACTATGACTTGAAATATATAAATACTTCCTCTGCATTAATAAAGCTCTTTGTAATTAATTTAAATTAATTAAAACATGAGCTAGAAATATGGCAGAAATAGTTCTTGTTCATCTTGTACAAATTATAATGTAATGTCGCTTTCTTCAGTATCACTCTGAATTTCCAGATTCAGAAGGAAACACTAAGTAAAATAGGTGTATGTATCGGTCATATTCTTCGAATATAGACGAAAAAGAATGTGCATTGATCCGTGTCTTTTTCCATGCCGAGCTTATTAAATGCACGACAAAGACCGCGATAAGATACTTGAAACCTCGGGCATTTGACAATCGCGGAAGATACGGAAATCAATACACAGATCATCAGTTAAACCAGAATTAAACTGCAACTTGTGAAATAGCCATTACCATATCACTTTACTTTGGAATAATTCCCAGAGGCCTAACGCACATGTTATTTCAATAGTTATAAATAAAATGTAAAGATAATTTAAATGTGCCTCTTCGAATGTTCCCGATAATATTAGGTTTTTTGCAAAATAGGTTTTATACAAAATTAAAGTTCCTCATTTTTCGAAATGGCCACAATGATTGGAGATTCCTTGTGCATATCGTTGGAATAAGTTACCATAATTAAAGACAACAAGCATATTCAATTCGACTCCGTAGTTGTTACCACTTCTGTCCTTATTTTAACTTTAATTTTTTTTAATGCAATGTACATCATCGTAACTTATTTAAATTTCAAGGAGACGATTGAACTAACCGGTCTATCATATCTAAAAGAAATTTCATTATCTCTATCTCCAAGAAAATGTAGTATTCAATGATAATAACTGATGTCTAACCATTTGTTGTTTATTACCTAATGTTTTGTCGGTTGTGATGTACTGTAGAATGTGTTTAAAAAATAGTTTTCCTGCCTTCACATAATCTAAGCGACATTATCGGATTCTAATCTTTATAAATGCAAAATTAGATCCCGGTTAGTATGATTTATGAAAAGACTTAAGGAATTGACTCGGAAAACAAACCTATTAGAAACCCGATTTCGCATATTTTTTTATGCTTATGAAACTTCAAGACTGACTGTAATGTTAATTTTAAGTTATGTGTTTAGTCAGTGCAATCATTTTATAAGCGAGTTAAGTGTCTCAACAAATAAAATTCTTTTAATAATTCCATGAGAAAAACACTTTTTTTGGTTAATAACTTTTATCCTTCTACTCTTACTACTTATTGTGCCTATACGCTTAACTTAAATTCTAACACATTAAGTGTACTTTCTACCACAACATATTAGAATTTTTGCTTGCTATTTGACAGTTACTCCATAAAGTGAAGAAGAAATAATAAATCTTTTGCGTACTATTGTGTATTGTGTACTATTTACTTAATATCACTGACTATTGAAAATATGCACACAACAAATGATCAAGAGAAACCCAACAACCCACGGGCAATGAATAAAAATAACATAAATTGGAATCATGGGGAATTACTTTGCTTAAATTCGAAAGAGTAACTTTCTAACTAATTTGAGATCGGAAATAACGTCCCACAACACCAGATCTGTCAATAATAAAAATGACAGTTCCAACAAAATGGCTTTTGTCTAATTTTTTACACGTACTATTTTTATTTATGAATACAATGCAACTGACCAACTGTTCATCAGAGGCAAAACACTAACATTGCATTCGGCGCCGGTCAATTAAGTTTCTTCTTAAGCATCTCGGGATTGAAAATTAAAGTTAAGAATAAATCTGCAGTTAGTAGACACCAACTTGTTTGAGGAACGCGTCAACTGTTGTTAGTGTTGTAACACCAAACACTCCGACCCCCTTTCGGAGTGTTGTGCTAAGAATATTTATAAGATTCCAAAATCATTGTACAATAGAAATTTGAAAACCCCTAACGCGACCCAGTTGCCTACTCCAATATATTATGATGAAATGCTGCTAAAAGTTATAAAAAGTTTCATCATTGCATTCTTTCTTACCTTGCGGCTGTTGGTTATTAGTCCTGGGAGCATTCCCTGTAGACGGCATCGATTCTTGCTGAAAACAAAAGAAAGACACATTAGCAAATTTGCAATACAGCAAAAAATATTGAATATCGAAATATACAGCATCCTTAATAATGGTGATGAAAGTCAGATCCCAAATCAATTAACTAGTATAATAGACCGAAAAGATTTAACAGACATAAATAATTTTACCAAAAAAAGGGTACTGCCTTTATAGCTTACCGACAACTTGCGCCGCGTAGTAAACAAATGTACTTTGATGGTAAGTGGAGCATCTTTGAATTTTTATTATACCAAAGATCGTTAGTTGTCTAAATCTTAATGAATATAAGTCGGAATAATTATTGAATCGTATTGTATTCACGTGAATGTTCACATAATCCATCATATTTATTTATCACCTGAACAAGCTTTCAAGTAAGAAAATTCTGTAATTGTTTTCCCCGATCACTCCTACATTACCCTCTCCTAACTGGACCTTCTAATTATCGTTGTATGTACCTAGATGCAGAGGTGGACTAAGAAAATGTATTTATTTTTGGGTGCGTCAACAGATGCAATCTTACCGAATATTTGTGTTTTGTGTATCAATATAATATTATTAGAGTAACAGTAAATACGCCATTTTTCAGGCCATATAAAAATAGCAGCCGCTCTGTATTTAACTCAATATTTTCATATTAAGAAAAATGAACAAACAAATTTCCTACGAAATTCTCTTAATAAATTTTACCTGCTACATTTTAAAATACTTACTTCTTATTCTAGGATAACTAGGCCTACGTATCAAAATTTCAGTCCAACCCTGGATACAACAGCTGTCGGCATTCATTGATTACTTTTTATGTCTGTTAAATCTTTTCTGTGTACTATACATTATATAACGATGGAGGTAACTAAGCCGAGCTTAGGGGATGTCTCCAACCACTTGAGAAAGGTAAAGGGCATTATTAACAGTATCATATACGGCTTTTTATTGGCAACGGTGAAATAACGCGTAAAAGCAAAAAAGCATTCTTAAATAAGAATAGCATTCCTATTTGAACAACTTAGGGTTAATAGGGCGAATTCTATCCTTTCAGCTTTCACATGCACGGGGATGAGGCTCTATAACTCATCTTTGTGAAATGCAACATCTGGGCATAGTATTACTGTTTTACTTGTGGGGGAACTTTTAGAACACGCGAAAAATATGCACGAAATTTTTCTGTTCTGTTCACTAGCACACTACGATTGAAAGCAAAAAACCAAAAGTCCTTTTTCAAACCCAAAAAGGGCTTATTTTACTGGGGCATGACCTTTTGTATTTTCGATTATTTATCATACCTTATACAGGGTGTCCTGTAATAACGTGCAAAAATTTTTACTGTAGATTCCCTATCTAAAATTAAGACGGATTCTTCGTATAGAATTTTTCAAAATAATCCTTTTCTGTTCAGCTACACGCCCTTAAGGGGGTGTGCCAAGAAACGGTTTTTAATTTCTATCTCAAAATGACGTAATCGGAAAAATACGAAATTTGGCGCATATGGGTTAGTCATAAAAAAGCATCTAACGAAATTAGTTCATCCACCTAGCGTGTATAGAAAGGGGTGAAATTAACTACCCTTCTTTTGTAAATATCTTCCTGCCTGCAATTTTTTTTTTTCAATTAAAAAATTAAAATAAAAATTAAATTACATCTGCCTAAGTGATCAATCAAAAGAGATGAGCACAATTCTGTCCTGCTAAGCAAAACCCCCGTAAAATGAATGATTTTTTGTTAAAAATAGATTAGAAACAATTTCATATAAATCATTTCAAGATGTACCTTTTTCAAGATGTCCACCGCCGATACATTGGATACAGCTGACACATTTGACACACGTGATGTATATGATACGGCATCGAAGCCTCTGCGAGTATCATCAATGGTTCTCAGAAGTCCAATAATTTCATCAGTTAGAGCATACATTTCTTCAACGGTCTGAAAAATAGACAACGATTATTAACAGTAACTGTAAAAGAAGATTTTGTTTTTATTTTTTTCATATATTTACATCTAAACAGGACAAGAGCATTTACAGGTTGGGAAAAACTTGTACATAATACAGGAATTAAGCAAATTGAATAAGCCACATTTCAATGCAAATATGTAATGACAAGAACAGTTTAATCATTAGAAAGGACAGGTAATTAAAGACCGTAGCTGGATTAGCATGGATAATTGCATCAGTTTGACTGACTATTCTTTCAGATATTCTTTTCTAAGTAAAAAAGTAGATGATTAAGGACCTCAATTTAGTTAATTCCAAACACCAGATATAAAAGACACATAAAATATAAAAATCAGTGATATTCTTATTTATTATCCTTCTGCGCCAAAAAGTGAAGGAAGTATTTTTAAAGCTACTCGTAGTATGATTACCTAAAAATATATTTTGTTTACTTTAGCGTACCATTTATCTTGAAAACGAGCTTCAAAATTATCAAAGTTAGATAAACGCATCGTTTCAATTTTTGTTTCTCAAATTAGTATAATATTTTTTATAAAAAGCCACGTTTAAGCAATATCTTAATTTTTGACAAAAAAGCTACTTGTAATATCCGGAACTCGGTTTTTCGAAATTTCCGGAAGCAACCTGGGAGGAAGACATGATCAAAAAACTACCGTCAATGGTATTGTTTGAATTTTTAGGAAATCTGAAAACGTGTATCACATGGACAGCAACAAAGCCTCCTCCTCCGATGTCAAATTTCAATTCGAATTTATTAAGAAACATGACCGCTTCGATCGCCCTCAGATATTACCCCTAGTTTTCCCCATCTCCACGTCTCCCCGCACCTATTGACAAACAGACAGCAAAAAGGCCAGTGAGAGACATTTTTGCAGCAGTATCACGGATTATAAATTAAGTACATGAAAACAGTGAAGAAAAATTTATCATGAAATTATGTGGTTAAATTCTCAAGTGGCAAAAAATCTTGTGAAATGTTTCTAGATATGCGAAAATGATAAATTTTAAAATCCCTGGTTTAAAAATTGTATGGTGGTACTAAGTAAAGACACAGTATAGAACGCGTGCTATAGTGAAACACGGCAAATAAGACAAGTCGCGCGAAATTTGCGGTGATTATACTTAGCTGCTGTTAAGTACAGCATTTTTGTCTAGTACGACACCAATAAATTAGCTGTGTAATATGTTATGATAGTGGCCAAGTTGCTACTGGAAGGGATAAATTTAATATTATATAATGATCTTAATATCTTAAAGTACGTAACGTTTCCCTATTAAAATATTTATAAGCATTTTACTAGGCAAAAAGTCAGTATAAGCAGCATATACCGTGATTTTATTTAGCAAGGTAATTTTGTATATTGTTTAGAGTACTGAGCAAAAACACAATTTAAATAATTCTATGCATATAATTAAAAAATGTTGTATTTTAAATTTATTTATTTAAAATATATAATAAATCTACTTTTTACCAATTACGGGGGTTTTGCTTAGCAGGGCAGAATTATATAAGTGTAAAACACTAAAAGTAGGCTGGTGTCGAATGAGTAACGGAGATGTGCCAAATTTCGATTTTTCTCGATAACGTTATTTTGAGATAGAAATTAAAAACCGTTTTAGGCACACACAAGGGGGTGTAGCTGGACAGGAAAGGGTTATTTTGAAAAGTTTTATACGAAGAATCCGTCTAAATTTTCGACAGGGAATCTACAGTTAAATTGTTTGCAGATTACTACGGAGCACCCTGTATGATAGCAAGAACAAAAAATTATTACTTTAAACCTCTCATCCCTTCAGAGCTCGCTGAAATTTCCTTATAATAGTGCAACATAGCAAAGTACCTTGAGAATATCACTCATGAGAAACCAGAGGAGTTGAAATATAAATTTAAACGCTAAAACCTCTAATACGTTAAAAATTATCTGTTGATAACGCCTTAACCTAAAATAAATCAATTTCTTGACCGCTTGAAACAATACATATTTCATATTACTTGGTAATCATTTTTTCGCCACTTCTGGTTTGACCGAAAATGACCCCAACTTTTGATTTTTAAATGGAACACCGTAAGTGCCATTTCGACTCCATGAAAAAAATTTGACTTAAAATTGAAAAAAAAAAACAAAAAAAATTAAAATAAGAAAAAAATGCTTTTAGGCACATCCACCGACTTCTTAGAACATCCGCTATTTTGTGGTAGTACTCTACCATTATGGTTCCATTTGAAATAATTGAGTTTTGATAAAAAAAACTGTTCAGGCCAAATTTGATGGCCCGCAAAATACACATTCTCAAATTTTTATGCTCGATTTGATTTTTCTGCACCCTAACCGAAAGTGGGATTTAAATGACAGCTATGGCACAAAGTATTTTCTTGGTCATATAATTTCATTTTGATATTCTTAAAAATAAGGACAAAAAGGAAGTCTACCATGATGATAGAAATATGTTTTAGAACCAGTAAAATTAGTTAATTTCATTAACTTCATTTGAATAAAAAATAGCAATTGTTTATAACAATCTGATTTTTCACATGCTCAATATGTTTTCAAATTTAAAAGCATAATTTTTCTCGATCTACATGATGGCACAATCAAACTTCGAAAATTTTCAGTGCTTGCTATAAACATAGAAAATTTTCAAAGTTGTTCAGTGTCTAATTTTAAAATACCTATTCCTCTGTCAATTTTTAACATATGAAACTTTTTTTAAATTTGTCATTTTGGTTATAAATCTATTAATAATGTTGTTGTGTAACAATGTATATGTTGTGTGTATATATATATTAATAATTATGTTTCAAGCATAATGTATATCAGGGAAGACCAATATATATTTAAGAGTTAGAATTTGAGGCAAAAAAATATTACAATTAAGCACTAAATTGTTATTTGCAGTAGAAATTCAAATATTGGTTGAGCCATCTTGTAGACTGAGAAAAATAAAGATATTTAAAAGGAAAACGATGACAGAAATAATCGATGATAGAAAAGTATTTGCTATGCAACATATTAAATTATTATAAATAAATAAAGGCCCTGGGGATTCGAAAAACCAAAACCGTTTTACAATAAGTCGAAATTTACCAATAAATAACGGAAAGGTATTTGTCTAAACGATAATTTTTCCCCTACCAACAGGCTTATACTGAACATTATTTGGAATGTTGCCTCAAATTTCTCATCTGATAATTGTGACTTCAGATAATCTATTACATATTGGATGGCAATTGGGATTACAAATTGTAAATTTAATTTTCGCCCTAAAAATTAAATACGCTGACTTTTTCACCTAACATTAAAATTAGTAATATTTAAAAATCGAACTTACCGAGACCTCCTCTTGGCCCTCCAATATTTCTATTCCAACGTGCACGTGATTCATATAGGACGAGGAAAAACTCAAAGGAGAAGAATTTTCCTTAGTCTCTGTAGGTGTATTGAACATTCTTGCAGGACCGATAAAGCACAACTAAAGCTATCCAGGTCGAAAAATCTTTTACAGGCGAACAATAATTAAGGAGAGAATAGAAAGGGGTTAAACCGGATAGACCGTCTTAATCTCATTGGCCTCTCCCCAAGAAGGGTAACCACGCCCACTACTTTCACCTTTACTGCATTTTTCGACATTGTGCGACAAGTGGATAATAATCAACAATATGGTCATTATTATTTTTTAAATTTCATTATTCAAAAGTTTCATTAAAACATTGTGGTCAGTTGGTACATAAAACCGTGTGCTACGGCCCTGTGTAGTTTATGTAAGTGATTTAAAAATACGAGGCATACAAAAAACGACAAAAACCACTAATACATTTACGAGAATATTTAACAAATAAAAAATTAATTCAGTAAGGATTTATCTTATATCTATACTAATTCATGCAAGTCGAACGAAAACTTTGGTGACACTTAAGACTTGCCCATATTTATCCCTTTACATATCAGTTAATTTTTCGATATAGACGGAAAATTTTTGAAGTAGTTTAATTGTTTCATTTTTTTTCTAGTTCATATATATTTATGTATATGTAGTTATTTTTTCTATGTAGTGAAAACGCACAACAGTTGAACAACGAAGGGGAAATCGAATTGTGTTGGAAATGATTGGGGTGAAGAAGTAAGAACGAACAAGGCAGATGATAAAAAATTTATTTTAATGTGGCTCTATTTTTTACTGGTTATCTGTAAATGTGGCTTTATGTAGAATAATTTATGAAAGCCGAACATTTTCGATTAATTACTCCACATATTTCGAAATAATTCTTGCTTCTTTTCTTTCGCAATATTTCTAACAATCTTAACTTCTATGCAAGAATGTTAACGTTTTGGTTGCCAGACCTTTATTCGTCCAAATTTTAAAGAATAAGAAAAATGTAAGTTACAAAATGAATAGATTTCTGACACTAAATAGAAAAATCTAATTTTCTTGCAGATATGTGTTTGTTGAGACCTATCTATTATGTAAATACGTATTCCAAAGACATTACGACAACATAACGACGCTCAAAGTTTCCCTAACTAAATCTACACATTTGATCGATCCACAAAAGACATATATGGTAGGTTAGTACCCAAAGATGTTATGAAAGAAAAACGGAAGGTGTTTTCTCTACTTTCCAGTAGAGATCATTGCAAAAATATCTGAAAAATTGTAGTATATTTTTGCAATATTGCTGTTATTCAACTTCAATCCTAAAATTCTCCTTAAGAAAGATACCTTTCTTAAAACTCTTAAACAAAATATTTAACATCGTTAAATGTAACTGTATATATATGTTTGTTACTTTATAGTACAACTTCAAAATAAAAAGATATTAGACACTTTTCTTTACAGTATAGTTATCTATCCAATTTTGCAATTTCACAAATAACTTATTTTCAGTTCTATATAAACATTTTCTGTTCTTTTTAAACTTGCAACAAAACAAAAATATGTGAATTTTTCCTGCATCAGAATTTTGTAATTATATAATTATTTTGTTTAAGTTGTCTTTAAAAACGTTGACATTACAACAAAATTGTGTATGATGTATTTCACTGCAAATACTGTGTTGTAAAATCACAACCGCGTATTTAAACATACAGGGTGGAGCAATAGTGCGTCCGACTTCGGCAGCTTGAAATCTCCGATGGCTAGAAATTTAAAAAAACGCGAAAACTACATAGAAAAGTCTATGACTGGAAATTATTTTCGAACATACAGAGTGAATGTACAATAAGTGCAAGTTAAAAATAAACTTAAGAAATTTGAGGATCTTTCAAATAATTGAACAGAAAAAATTATAAGTGCCCAACATGTTGCCTATATTGATTGACACACAACTCTTTGCGTCTTTGAAATAATATTTTCACTGTTCTACACTCCAAAATATAAAAAAAATAATAATAACTGCTTTCCGATAGATCAGGACGGCAATATTAAAAACAGTAGAAACCTCACCCTGTATATTTATCTGTTATTAATTTATTATTGATTTTAGTCTTGCTAAAAGATAATAAAAGTATCTATTTTCTGTTTTTGTAAATTATTAAGAGGATCATAGTATTATATTAAATTAGGTGAAGACACATTTAAGGGGTATTATATATTTCATTTAAGAGTTCTTAGAAAGGTTATTAAGGAGGAAATTGAAATTGAGATGTAACAGCAATATTGCAAAAATATATTACAATTTTTCAAATTTTATTTTAGTACCCTAGAATGGAAAGTGAAAAGAACAACTTTTCTTATTCCCATAATATCGTTGGGTATTAACCTTTAATACATTTTTTTATGGGTCGTTAAAATGCCTATATGACAGTAAAAAGGGCTAGAAATTAGGGATTCAGAGACCTTTCCTTTTAGCCGTGTATGCAACTTTTGGATATGCTTTTAAAACGATGTTCCTATTATGTAAAATGTTCCACTAAATCCATTTCTGGAGAACGCAATGTGATTGGAGCTTGCGTTTATCTCCTATATTAAGAGCCAAGACGTCGCGTCGTTGGAATCTTAGCATACCCGCTCTCACCAGCTATTTACTATAATTTAAAAACACCCGATAAATGAAACCTACGTATCTATCAATGGATAAATAATTTTCTGTTCTTTTGTTTTTATTTAAATTTATTATATGCATGATGAACACTGGAATTCTAAAAGTAAAACGAAGTAGAGGTCTATTATTAAATTTTGTTAACATATATTCACAGGAAATTTTCTAAATCGCTACAAGTTTGCAAAATCCAAAATATTCAAGAAATATAATAATCCTATATCTGCTCTCACTCGGCTGTTTATGAACAATAAGAAGGGTTATTTGGTACCATGATAATCTAGGTTTCTATAGATTTATTTTTCTTTTGTTTCCTATTTCATTTTTAAATGAAATTTATAAATACCGAAATTAAAAAAATAAATAGATAAATAGAAACCTAGATTATTGTTCTGTGTATCTTCGTACCAAATAGCTCTTTTTAATTTTCATAAACAGCCGAATAAGAATGGATTTAGTATTTTCTGATTTCCCAAATTTTTCGAATGTCCCAAAAAGCACAAACACTTTATAAAACGGCTATGAACATTCTCAATATTGCTTATGTATGTAGCATATCCCGGGGACCATACAAGTGAGCACTATTTTAATGCTAGCCACACAAAAGAAAAATAAACAATTTTGTGTTATTAAAACCCTTAACGTTTCTAATTATTACGAATCCTAAGCTTTTTAATGCCAAAGACACAATTTTTACGTGTTCACTAAAACTTAAGCTTCTGTCAACAGTGGGGCAACGTTAATCCGTGTACTCCCCGCAAAAAGTATGCCGAATAGCAAAAATCTTTTTTAAATTTAAAACTTTTATACGCCTTTTACAAAGAGATGGAACACTGTGATCAGATGGACAGAGGTATATAACACTAGAAGAGATCTTAAAAGAAGTTAAAGTCAAGAAGAATAATAGGTCTTCAGGTTCTGAAGATATACCCATAGAGCTATTAAAAAAAAATTCCAAGGTAATGATAGAGATATTGACAGAAATTTTCAATGATTGCTTAAGAGGAGAAGAAGTTCTTAAAGAATGGGAATTGGCTAATATTTCAGCAATTTTTAAAAAAGGGAACACAAGAAAATGCAACAATTATAGGGGAATATGTGTCACATCTTTGGGAGGACTGTACGGAGGAATACTTAAAATAACAATTGAGGAAGAGCTGGAGAAATCAGAGGAAGAGAGCGGATGAAGACCTGGCCGATAGTGAGTAGATCATATCTTTGTCTTAAACAGCGAGTAGAAAAGACTATTGCACATAGATAGTGTCTATACATTTACTAAAGGCATATGACAGTGTCCCAGTGGAGAAACTATGGGAAGCTCTAAATGATAAGGAAGTTCAAACTGGTTATATTAATGCGATAAGGAACTGTATAAGGAAATAAAAAGTATAGTAAAGGTGGGTGTTAGTTTGACAGATGAATTTGTAAAGAACAAATGACTTCGACAAGGCTGCTGTATCTCCCTACGTTGTTTAAAATATATATTGATAAATCAATAAGAGAATGGAAGCGGTGCAAAATGCGAAGAGTTAAGATGGAAGACGAAAGTCTATATAGTCTATATATCTATTATTCGCAGGCGACCAGATTATTATAGCAGAAGACGAGGTACATTGTCGCCTGAGAATATGAATCAAATATTCTCCCGAAGTCTGTTTCCGGGGTGACTTGATTAATTTCTTGCCTTATTCTGTCTTTTAAATCATTTTTCCAAATTTAATTTTCTTGATGAAGAATGAACAAATTTCAAAAAACTTTATATTGTTGGATAGAGAGTTAGAAACCCTTTCAAATGAGCTATCACATGCGCCCTTGTTCCATTAAATTTTTAAAGGTGTAGCTGTCGCTTCAAGGAAGTTGAAGAAGGGGGTATAAAATTCTGCAAAAATTTTTTATTTTGCAATGAAAAATTGACGTGTTTTAGGATTTCACTCATAAATTGTTAGTTGCGTATCTTTTCTTATGGAACTCACTGTATATTTTGGCACTTTAAAATTTAAATACCTAAAGTAAGTAATTTCTGTGAAACAGTAACAAACATTTTTGGGTAGTTTTGTCTCTGGCGTCATAAAGATTATCTTAACGGCCTATATGTAAACAGTAATAATAATTATTACTCTTGTTCTTCACTCATTTCTAGAATGAAAGGTTCCGACCATAAATCAGGTAGTATTTACATACAACAAGTTCATCTATAGACATTTCATTTGTTTTGTATCTGTGCATTTTAAAATGCTGGAAATCCCAATAAAGATAAAGATTTGCATTTAACTGTACTTTGTATTTGAAGTATGAAAATTGCTTCCGCATTCATAAGCTATCATCCAATAATTTACTCCATATATTTTTTTAAAACTTAAAGCTAATTTATACTTACAGCAAAAGTCTCAGGTGTTTCTTATTTTTATACGGAAGTAGCAAAACAAATTTTATAAAGGTTATTAGAACTCTTATATATATAACAAATATTTGTTGTAGAGCAGTTCAAACAACATTTATAAAATTTATTTTGCTACTTGGGAAGGTTTAAACATAAAAATTACAATAGGAAATCGTCTAACTGATAATTTGGTGTTATATTAATATATAATATTTTATATTTATTTTAATTTTTTTATGCAATGATTCTTAATTTATTTACTTTTTATATGCAAAATTTTTAAACTGTTATGATGAATATGTTTGACTGTTATCAAATATTTGATGCAGTTGCTTTGGAATAGTTTGGTATATACCATTAATAATATATATATATATATATATATATATATATATATATATATATATATATATATATATATATATATATATATATATATATATATATATATATATATATATATATTAAAACAACAAATTGGCGTATTTACAAAAATAATTAATAACATGAAACGTAAAATTTAATTCATACGAATATTTACCTCCTTGTTTCAAACATCTTCATGATGAAAATTTATATTTTATCACGAATTTCATATTTTATAAAACATATTGTCTGAATTTATAGTTTTTCGTCTTGTATATGTCGATATTATTTAAATTTTCTATAACTTAGTATCATAGCCAAATGGTCTGAAATGTGCGTAAAGGATTGTAGGATGCAAAATATTATAATTACATAAGCAGCAAAGAGACTAACATGTCATCCTTATAGAATGAGCAGTCTGTATGTAGCCTCTGTAGAATTAAATGAAACCAATGTCGTACTTGAACGCTGTGCGTATTATTAATAAAGAGGCAGTATGTTAGAAATATAACAAGTATAGGAAATATAATGCTCTTATATAATGCTTTTATATAAAATTTTGTTTGTCAAAATACCTGTTTAAGTTTCTAAATAAAAAAAGAAAGAAAATAAAATATTAATTTTAAAGAGAACGTTTTAAATAAAAGTGTTAGATCATTCGATCGCTTGATAACGCACCATTTAGGAGATATACGCGTTTTGCAAGATAGTCTGCAAAGCACCTGGAGGTTCTGTTCGAAAATCCGGATTCAGATTTCTAATGACCCCCTAAAGATCATTAAAAGAAAATAGCGCTCTCGATTTTTTGCAAAAGGCGAATGGGTGGGGTTTACATCCTACATCTGCAAAAGAATACACGACAACAACGGCTGATTATTCCGTTTAGTTGCCGAGAGGTGGATTCGAGAAGTATCCATAGATCGCCTAAGCAGAATAAAGAAGATGGGACATTATTGAACAAATTTTTATTTTCACATTTTATGGCCGCAGTTATCGATCATAATTTACTCGGTGACATGATACGCAGAGCTCCCTTTCGCGTGGCGGTGCGGGGGTTGAGGAGCCCTAGTGATGACAATCCTTCTGAAGTCAATATAGAACCTATTACTATTAAGATAGTTCATGAGAATATTCGAATATGAGCTTTAATAGATTTTTTGCTGTCTTGCGAATTTATACGACATAATACACTATAATTTATGTCTCATTATAGATTTTATGTTCAGTAATTATCCGCATCATGTTTTAAATAGTTCCCTTATTTTAAATGCGATTTGCCAATATATGTGCCAATGCCCAATATTTAAAAATATTTTTTTATAATTCGATATTTTTATTGATCTGAAGTAACACATTAGTGGTAAATAAATAAATACGGGGCTTGATCACAGTATCAAGTAAAACACCAAAATGTTGTTAACATTATTCGTAAAATAAACATCTCAACATAAACAAAATAAATAAAACTTTTAAAATAAACCTATTTTTAGTTTAAATAAACGTATGTGGTTTAATTTATCCAATTATTTCCAGTTAATAGTCTTGATCTCAACAATTTCATTAAAGTACGAAAAGCCTCCGTAACAGTGGCTATGATGTTTGGCCGAATTTTGATCACCGGATACGCATATAAATCAGAGAGATAATACAGTTTGGAAATAGCAGAAACAAGGATTTTCAATGATTAAATTTCTGTGACTCAAGCAGGTAAAATTTTAACCTGTCACAGTATAGGTATTTCCAATATATGTCTCTAAAAGTACAGATTAATATAAAATACAACGAAATTCTTTCATTTCATTATTATTTCTCTTTTCCAAATAGAGTATAACGTAGACCGCATACATTTTTTTTTCGATCAGACATCTTGAAGCTAGTGAGTGACATATTCTTTCCTATTATTTGGGTTTTCTACCACATGTACTATTATCCTCTTCAAAACAAATCACCGGATCTACAAAATAATAGAATTATTGGAAAAAAGAGCCTCTGCGCCCGTGACGTTTACGCCAAAGGAAAAGTCAGAGGTTATGTTTTGCAAATAATATAAATCGGAATAAACACAAAAATAATGTATTTTGCTGACGTTTCGGAAAGTAATCTCTTTCCGTTTTCAAAGCTATTTTTTGAAGAACTCTTATTTTTGCTGTGTATGTCAAATACACAGCTTTAAGATTCTGTTTATGTTATTTCCATAGATACTTACTACTTACACAGAACATAGAACTGATGATATTTTTTTAGATAATGTTGAGTTTGTTAAGTTCTTCTTTTAACATTGGTAGCCAGGTTGTACAAATATCTACAGAACAATTCGATACGCACTTATCTTCATTTAATAAGATTATTGCTGATTCTTTAATTTTTCTTTTTTTGGTATTATTCCGATTTATATTATTTGCAAAACATAACCTCTGACTTTTCCTTTGGCGTAAACGTCACGGGCGCAGAGGCTCTTTTTTCCAATAATTCTATTATTTTGTAGATCCGGTGATTTGTTTTGAAGAGGATAATAGTACATGTGGTAGAAAACCCAAATAATAGGAAACAATATTCGTAGAATGCCACAAATAACTTTCAGACAATATCTAGTGAGTGACAGTATAGCGAGGTGGACATGTTTAAGGGAGCCCTCGTATATTTAGTAAAAGTAATTAAATAAAAAATACCGGACATTGATACCGACGCCTTAATTGAAAAAATGGTCAAGAGATTTAAATTGAATTGGCAAATACTGAAATTAATCTTAAAAACGAGATTGTGACTGAAATTAAAGGTCATATGGAAACAGAACTGATCGACTTAAAAACTAGGCACGATGAACTGCAAAAAAGGGTCGAACATCTAGAAAACATAGTAAGAGAAAAAAACGTGGTTGTGTTTGGTTTGCCCGAGACTATGAATGAAAACACTGAGGAAAAAGTGATAGATGCGATAAATTCCAATTTGCAAATACAATTAAAAGATTCTGATATTGATAGCGTGAGAAGGATTGCTGTACACGGCGAGAACAACAATCGTCCCATTTTAATTAAATTATTGTCAATAAAAAAGAAGAGTCTGATCATGGAAAACGCAAAATAATTTAAATATACTGGTCTAGCTCTGGACCATGACTTGTCTATGGAGGAGAGAAACAACAAGAAAATATTATTTCGTCACAGGATAAATGCTATTCAGCAAGGATTTGCGGTGAAAATGTACAGAAATTCTGTCAAGGTAAATGATAATTTTTTTAATAATAAGCGAGTTAAAGAAAATGGACGAGGCGAGCAGTACGAGTTTGGAAGAGAACAGGATAAGCTCTCTACAAAGTGGTAAGCCAGGTGTCAACGTTGCAGCACAGTTTTCCGGTAATAAAAATGGAGACACTGAAACGGGTACCCGTTACAATTTTCGTAAGAAATAACAGAAAATAACAGAATTCGCACTAGTGCATCAAAACATACAATGTGTTAAAAACAAAATTAATGGTTTAAATGTTTTTCTTAATGAGCATCGTAATATTAATATTTTGTGTCTATCCGAACAGTGGCTTGAGGTTGATGAAACATGTTTTATGGCTTAAATAATTATACTTTAATCTCTTACTCCTGCAGGAAAACTTCCAAGCACGGTGGAACCTGTATTTACGTTGAAAATAATGCTCCATTTAAATAAATATGACAATCTCTTAAGTGAAAAGAACTTTGAATTTTCCGTAGTAAAAATATTTAAGTATTACATAATATGTTTGTACCGATCACCACTAGGCGACATCAACATATTTTTAGATAACTTGGATTCTCTGCTTAATGAAATTTATAAGTCTAATGCTATTAAAATAATTTTATGTGGTGATTTCAATATTAATTTTCTGCAGGAATTATATTATCGAAATTCCACCGTAAATCTTTTAGAATGTTTTAACTTAACGCAAATGATCTATGAGCCAACTCGAATAAATAGCCTTAAACGCTGCATCATGCCTTGACAATTTTTTTATAAACTTCAAATGCAATAGGTGTGATGTCACAGATTATGGTTTTTCTGATCATGCCGCTCAACAATTAAACTTTACAATAACCCAAAATAGTCTGAATAATAATTTCCATTTCAAAAGATATTTTTCGTCAAATAATATCCAATCATTTAACACTAAAATGTATGAATTTTTAACATCAAATCCATACCAAAAAATATCTTACAGTTCGTTACACTCTAAATTTGATGCTTTTATAAGTTCTATACAGGAAAATTAGGAATTAAGTTTTCCTTATAAAAAGTTTCAAATCAAAGAACAGAAACCGTGGATTACTAAAGGTATTCGTATATCAAGTAAAACCAAACGTAGTATTTCTAAAATTGAGCATGAAGTAAATAGTGTTATATTAAAAAACTACCTAAAAAAATATTAAATACCGTTATCACAAACGCAAAAGAACTTCGTCTCAAAAAAGAAATTCTGACCTCAAAAAATAAATCAAAAACTATTTGGTCATATATCAATCAAGAAGTAGGTATAAATACGGGTAAAAGAGGGAGAACATTAGAGGAAGGGATCGTAATCAGCGATCCAATAGAAATGGCAGTTACTTTTAACAATTTCTTTTTACGAGTTATCAAAAAAAGATCTATTTCCATGAGCGAACGAAATCAAGTCTAAGAAAGGGAACAATAGAAAATACTAAAACAATGTTTCTCGTCCCAACAACTACAAAAGAAATAATAAGGCGTTGTACCGGACTGTCTGAAAAAATCACATGTAATACCAATTTTCAAAAAAGGAGACATAAATTCGATGAATAATTATAGTCCTGTAGCACTTATCACAACAATTTCAAAAATACTAGAGAAACTGGTGTATAACAGACTATTGAACTTTGCAAACAAGTAAAAATTACTTAGTAAACACCAACACGGTTTTCAAAAGACAGATCAAATAGTTCCGCTATGACAGTTTCAGCGTACAGAATTTATAAAAACTTGAATAAAGGAAACCAAGTGTGCCGGTATTACTTGTGATTTTAGCAAGGCTTTTGATAGTGTGAATTTTGAGGTATTACTGTTAAAACTTAATTTCTATGGCATCAGAAATGTTGTGCTTGACTGGTTTACATCATATCTATCAAGAAGGATTCAGAGAACTGTAATATCTAGGGACAATAACACTTATCTCTCAGATTGGGGCGAGATAGAGAGTGGAGTTCCGCAAGGTTCAATCCTTGGACCACTTCTCTTTTTGCTCTATATCAATGAATTGACAGATATCGTTGAAGAAGCAGAATGCACGTTGTATGCTGATGACGCGTTAAATATAATAAGTGAGAAATCCACGGATCGCCTTCGAGACAGAGTAAACTTTAATATCCACCTGATTTCTGATTGGTGCAAATTAAATCAGATTCAATTCAAGTTGACTAAAATAAAATCCACCAACTATTCAATAAACGGGGTGGTAGTACCTTTAGATAAAGCTGAACTTGATATAGACTATGTTGTTAAACTAGAATCTTTGGGATCTGTTTTGGATTCTCATTTGAAATGGATACTACACGTAGCTTCTCTGAGCAAGAAGCTGTAAAGCAGCTTTTTACCTTAGAGCAATGGTTAACAAAGCGAAATATTAAAACAGCTTTTTTGCTTGTTTCATGTCCAAGCTGGCTTACGGAATTTGTATATGGGGTAACCCTATTGACGCCCCTTCTAGTTTTATACTACAAAAAAGGCTATCCGAATTATGCTGGGTTTAAACAAATTTGATTCTTGCACAAATCATTTCATCAATTTAAAAATTCTTACTATGCTATCTCTATTCATACTTGAGACTTTATTACACGTCGTCAAAAACAAACACTTATATAATTTTGCTAGTTCTGTCACACGAAATCCCGGTCACTTAATTACTCTGCCACAGCATAACACCACTTTTTATAAAAAATCTAATTTTTACGTGGGAGCCAAATTATTTAACAAATTGCCAAGTGCCGCTAAGAACCTTTCAATTAACAAATTTAAACGCAAAATAAAATCATTGTTATTATCTAAGGCATATTACTCAGTTGTTGAATTTTTGAATGACGAAATTTCTCTGTAATAAATTTTTCACTTTAAAATCTCTCATAGATATAGCACATTGTTATTTTGAATATTATTATTTTAGGATTAGATACATTTCAGAGTGACGATCTATTCTTTCTTAATATGTATTAATTTATGTAAGTTGCCATTCACAATATAATTTTCTATGCATGTAAATGTTCAGAAAATAAATTTTCTATTCTATTCTATTCTATTCTATTTCATGAAACTGACTCCGTCTATTCAGTACACATTTTAAGGTGGTCTAATTTTGACTTACCAAAAATATTCACCCTTATGATCTTTGTTCGGTTAATTTTTTTATAAATTTTTATTTTGGCACAGTCGAAGGTAAGACCACCTTTGACATTTTTACGGCAAACGGTTGTATTCAATGCCTAGTATTCCCAGATATGATGATATGGAACTAATTCGCTTCGCCTATTCAGCAGACATCATCAGATGACCAAATAGCTCTAAAGCATTTCACAAATATTTCAATATTATTTTGGGGACAATGTAATAGTTAAAAAAGTAGCTTCCTAACTTGGATACGATTTTAACAGACTGGTTGGCCACCTTATGTTTATTGCTTGTACGTTCTGACATTTCCAAAATTGCAAACAAAATACACCAGCTTATCGTATATTTCAGCTTCCTTCAAAAGACAATTACTAAAGACCACGGAATTAGCCACCCAGATGTCTTAAATGTGTATATCTCAATGTTGAGTAGTCCAGTGGCAGTTGCCGTCGTCCTCGACTGTTTAATGTATAACCAGGAAGAAGTAGTAGGACAGTAAGTAAATTTGTAGCTACCATGTAATTTATTAGAGAAATATTTACATTTTACAGTTACAAAGCTATGGGCGATGTAGACAATATCTTCTTGGAAATAGTAGACCGATTATTGTCTGAAAAATGGATTGCAAAAGTAAGTATTTTATAACGAACAAAATAAATTACCAAATTGCTTTTAGTCCGGTAAAGTAAAACATTTGCAGTTTTTTGGAAACCTCAGATTGTTTCGTTTTCTTGAATGGTAGTAATTTAGGTATTGATAAACAAAATTAATAGTTTAAAAACTGAAAAACACGCTTTGATTACAACGAACTAAAAAATATAAAATTATAAAAAATATATTGTACTTTTTAGTTCCCTGTAATGAAAGCGTATTTTTAAGTTTTATAACACTATCAGTTCATTTCAATATTTTTCGTCTTAAAATTAAGTCATCAACCCTAAATTGTTTTATTGTGACCGGGACTAATATCGTATCATTTGTGCGGAAAAAATTTAACTTCGTAGAAGCCTTCAATCAAGTGAAGAACCTTCTTATATTCTACATTTTGCCGGAAGTGCCGGTTGCGTATATGTATTTTATTAATTACTGATTTACTTTATTGTTTTTAATGTTAAAAGGAAGTAACCAACCCGAAATTTTTGCTTTATCATCGAAACTACATGTGCTAACGAAATTTCAAGCCCATAATATAAGTGCAAAGTGCTCAAATTTGAATTGCAAGATTTGTTTATATAGATGAGAGAACGTTTCAAGTAAGATGATGATTATAATACGTCGAGCTGATACAAGTGCGTTAAAAATAAAAATCGAGCAAACATCTTTAGGGGTACACGCCTATGTTCATCCCTAAAATAAAATTTGTCTAGCAACCTATTCATTCCCATCAAAATTATCATGTATTTTATTTAGTACTTCCGAAGCTCATCATTTTGAGGTTTCAGATAATTATGATCAACAAATAAGCAAGCGAGACACGAGAATTCAAAATCTGACAATTCTCACCCCTTCACAAAGTGGCTACTTTTAACATAATTTTCTATAATTCTTTTATGTTACCGCCGCACGACTGAAATTGGCTAATTGTGGCTTATAGTTATGGTTTATTTATATTCAAGTGTACAATAAATTTAAACATGTAAGAGCGTTCAATAATAGCAGATGTAATTAAGTAATTCGCAAAAATTTGCTATCTAAGAGTCTGCGATCGTCTCTTCATATTTTCAAAAATGATTGTTTGAAAATGTTTTTTAACTATCTTCCTGATCAGCCGAATGACCTTCTCAAGTTTAATATCCATTTCGTTGGCTATACGTAGATACCCTAAAAACCGCAGCCACAATGCAATTAAAATTAGGCCTGTTGAAATATCTGCAATGCAAGGAATATTGCCACAAGTGATAAAAGACGTAGTAGTGCGAAAACCGCGCTAGGGTAATTGTATTGCCGGCAATGAAAATTGCAAAGTGTAAGCGGTTTTAATATATCTAACTTTGCCTGAGAGAAGATACGGGGTCCTAAAGTTTATAGTGGGATTCGGACCACCTCTTTTTGGGGATAATTTTATAATTGAAAATTACTTCGAAGTAGGTGGTGCTCAAACCCTCTTTGCTAGATAAGCTCAGATATAAAGCTAGATGAGGGAGACAGAGAAAAAAACAAATTTATTTAACATTAGCAAATGCGTGTATATTCTCCCGAAGAACCATTTCAGGACCGATTATGCGACTATGCGAAGCATGGTGACTATACTAGAGTCGGACGGAGTAGGTCTGGTTCGGCGAAGAAATTGAAGTAATAAAAAACAACCTGAACTCCTTTTGATGCTCAAACAAATTTTAATGGGTTATTACCTATTATAATTTGTTTCTTTAACGATTATATTTTTAACCATTTTGACCTTCTCGTCAAATTACCATATTAACGAAAGGCCAAAATGGTTAAAAATACTTTAACTGATAACACTGAAATATGGGCAAAGTTTGTTATATTCTAAAAGGGGCATTATGTTGTCTCTTATGTAATGTTTCTAGTTAGCGAGCTTCACCCAGTTTAAATGCGTAGAATTGTTGTGAAATTTACTGGACGTAATCCGCCATTAGAGTATTATCATGGCAACAGGTATAGCGGCCTCTGAGGGAGGTATCTATGAAAATTGGATATGAGTTTCATAAATTTTTGTTCCAAGACTTTTAGTTTTTTAATTGTCGATAAACCACTGAGTCACCATCACCGTAAACCCATACATCAAAAAACAAGTCGAGATATTTATGGTTCGGAAATACAACAATATAATCATCATATGTAAGTAAAACTGTTTTACCTTCTCCTACATTAAATTAAATCGTCAGTTAAGTAATCACTGTTGGTGGATGTGCAGTAGGGCACTCCCGTGAAATAGCCCAAAAGACCGGTTAAAACCTCTTCAAAATTTGTAATATTATTTAAGTGGGTTGTAGTAAAAAGAACTCTGAATAAACTTGTATATTTAAACCAAAGAACAAAGAAAATTATTGATAAATGTTCTTAAAAAGTAACGTAATACGTGCAACTCGAAAACAAATTAAAATAAATTAATAAATCTTGTCCCATCTCTGCAATTAAAAAACAGACTATTTAAAACAATCTGCTTCTTAGAATAAATAGTAACTGATAAATATATCGATTGATCAAACTATAAATTATAAGGCTAGTGCAATACAAAATTTGAACTGAGGGAACAGCACAAAAGACTGGAAGAAAATGAGGTGACATTTCCAATTTTTAACTTATCAAATGTATTTTCGGATAATATATAGATAAATTGACCATAAGTACACAAACTGTGTTTTGACAAGTCAGAACAACAAAATAACAATTATAAACAAAACATGACAATGGTTCTCATTAAGTTAAAAAAATATACTATTATACATATAATAAAATAGAATAATAAATAACATGTAGAGTATATAACATTTACAACATAAAAATAAATAAACAAAGAGAACAGTCAACGCTATCATACAATGAACACTAATATATAATTATAATAATAATAATACTAATAATAATAAATAAGCAGGAGGGGCTAACTTCCATCTATTAAGCCTTTGGTAAGTAGCGCCAACACTTACTCCAGCTAGGGGTGCAAAACCGAACCGGCAGCCCTAGTGCACCCGGGAGGGGAAAGCATCTTCCCCTCTGGTGTCGGTCGTGAGCCTGCTGGGCTAACCACCCACGGGCCCTAAACTTTGGTTCCAATAGGCCGAAGACAGGGCCCCCACGATCGACCCCGTTCGGATAGGGGTCAAGGGCAAGGTGGTGGGGCCCAACCGGACGGGCCGCCCGTTGACGAAATTGGCAATGTCCAAGGACGCTTTGAGTGGACAGATGAGCTGAGGGATGAACTTCTGCATTGCTATGAAAGCAGTGAGCCCGCGCGGAGGGGATACATGGCGCGGATGCATGCTCTGTGGTGTGAGAGGCTACCAGAGCATAGCGCCTTCACGCCACAAAATCTGCGTGACTATGTATCCCACCTTCGTAGTAGGGGCTACGTGAGGGCTGCTCCTGGGCCGGTGAATGAGGTAGCCGAAGAGCCGCCACATTCACCGGTTGAGGACGTAGCTCTCCTCGTTCCGCCAATACCAAAGGGCCTCAGTACCAGAAGGGGGTTACACCGTTTGATAACCCCCGGGCCACATGACCTGGCCAGAGTGGACGCTGAACTTCGCACAGCGCTACCAGAAGAGGCTGACATCTGGCACATAAATTGTGCCGTGTATGCCGCTGCTCAACGCTCGTCTCAGGTGGAGAGGAGAAATACCTCTTCCCCACAGGAGAGAGCGCAGCGGCGCATACAAAAGATGGAAGCCAAGATCCGGTCGGCGAGGCAACACGCATCCCGTGTCCAATGTGTGATGGACTATATGGTGGCCAACAGGCCTTTCACTCCTAAAGTGCGTCGATTAGCTGCCAACCTAAGACGCGTCCATCACACACTCAATGAGGCAGTGCTGCGAACCACCAAACAGCACTGTCTCGGCAGGATACGAATGCTAGTGACTTGTAAAAAGTCACTAGTGAGGCGGGCGAGAGGGCTTGCGAAAAATAAACTGTTCCGCGAGAAGCCCTCGCGCCTTTTCCAACCGCCTCCACGTGTTGTAGACAATCCGCCGACTGCAGATCAGGTGGAGAACTTCTGGAAAACGCTGTACGAGGAGAGGCTTCCACTCAACCGAGATTCTCCTGCCCTTGCACACTTTGAAGCCTTTTGTCAAGAGCTTCAGCAACCACAGGAAGTGTGCGAACCAATAACTCCAGAAGAGGTTCGTAGGGCTCTTGAGGGCTCTAAGAACTTTGCTGCTCCAGGTCCCGATGGGATAAATAACTTTTGGTTGAAAAAGTTATCGAGTACCCACCACCATTTGGCCAGAATTTTTAGCTCCTAGTTGAATGGGGAGCAGCAAATCCCTTCTTGGGTTGTTGAGGGGCGGACAGTGCTGATCCCCAAGAACGGAGATTTGTCCAACCCAAAGAACTACAGACCGATAACCTGTCTAAACGCATGTTACAAGGTGTTTACACGCATTTTGTACATGCGGGTGCTCCACGCAGTTGAACCGGTTCACGAACGGATATATGAGCAACGAGGGTCGAAGAGAGGTGTCGCTGGCTGCAAGGAGAACCTGCTGATCGACAGATGTGTCACGCAGGACTCCATGCAGTATAAGCGGAACCTCTCTATGGCCTGGATCGACTACCGCAAGGCATTTGACATGACATCACATGAGCTCATTGTTCACTTGCTCCGATGTCTTGTGGTACCCGGTCCCGTAGTGAGATGTATTGAAGAACTGATGCCGCTCTGGAGGACTCGCTTTACCATAACATCGGGTAACGATAGAGTCCAAACAGAGTCGGTAACATTCAGAAGAGGAGTATTTCAGGGAGATTCCCTCAGCCCCCTTCTGTTTTGCATCTCACTACTGCCATTATCCGTCTCGCTCCGGAAAACTCGTGGCTACAACTGCGGTACCCCCGGCGACAGGAGGCATAAGGTCACCCATCTATTTTATATGGATGACCTTAAACTTTATGCCTCTGGAGAGGGGGATCTCCAACAGTCCCTTAGGGTGGTACAGGAGTACACGCAGGCTGTCGGTATGCAGTTCGGGTTGGACAAATGCGCACTGATCCATCTCAAGAGAGGACGATGCGGTGACTATGGAGAGGACGCGCAGCTCGTGGATGGAAGCATCTTACACCATCTAGATGCCGGAGAGTCGTACACTTACTTGGGTGTCGAGCAACGCTCCACCCAAGAAGTGAGTGTAGTGAAAAACGCTCTCCGCGGCAAGTATCAGCACCTACTCCGACAGATCTGATCTTCAGAACTGTCGGGGAAGAACAAGGTGTCTGCTACAAATATGCTTGCCGTTCCGATCCTTCTCTACTCTTTCGGAGCAGTGAAGTGGACTAGAGAAGAGCTGCGTCAACTCGATGTAGTAACCCGCAAGAAGATGCATCCCAATAGGAGCTTGCATCCTAAATCGTCCGTTCCACGGTTATATCTCCCACGACATCGGGGAGGCCGTGGACTCTTGAGCTTGGAGAGTCTCCATAGCAGGATGGTTCTGGATGGAGCATGTAAGGTCATCGGGAGTTCGGATCCCCTCCTCTGCATGGTCCGAGACCATGAAAATGCAGAGGTAGGAGCTTTTCTCTTTAAGGCAGCACGCAGAGCAGCCGATGAACTTGGTCTCATCTTCGACGTCGAGCGGGTAAACCCCGACTCTGTCACCGAGTTGGAACCCGTTCGACTAAAAGCCCACATTAGAGCTGCAGAACACAACATCCTTCTGCAGCTCCATAAGGATAAGCCATTGCACGGGGTTTTCTATAAAAATATAGAAGACCTCGGCTTATCCGAAAGGCTGACCTTCGCCTTTTTAAGGTCAGCTGGGCTGAAGTCTGAGACTGAGGGATTCATAATGGCTTGCCAGGATGGTGTATTTAATACTCTCGTCTATCGACGTCGTGTCATGGGTATGGAGGTCCCTGATGTCAGCTGCAGGGCCTGCCGCAGTGCGCCGGAGACTGTAATGCACTTACTGTCGGCTTGTCCGACATACGCAGTCTGGGCCTATATTCATAGACACAACGCAGCATTACGAGTGCTTTACTATCATCTAAGGCACTCGTATGGGATAGACGAAACACCAGTGCTGCCTTACGTTCCGGGAGATATTGAGTCCGTTGTGGGGAATGAGAAGTGCCTAATTTATTGGAACTACTCGTTTCCCACCGTCAGGCAAATACAAGCCAACAAGCCTGACATAGTACTCCTCGACCACCAACTCAAGACAATGTATGTCGTGGAATTCTCAGCTCCCGCTGAGAGCAACATTGTCTTGAAAGAGGAGGAAAAACGGACAAAATATCGAGATTTGCTCTTCGAACTCCGCAGGCTTTATCCAGGCCATTCTGTTAAAATAGTGGTATTGATTATAGGAGCCCTCGGTGGAATGAGACAGACGCTGCTTTCAGAACTAAAGATCATACCGGCATGCCGAGATTCGGCAGAGATCTTAGCCGGCAGAATGCAGAAGGCTGCCATCCTCGGTTCATTGCGTCTACTCAGGGCACACGATTCGCGGACCCGGTAGTCACTCACCCCACGGGTATGGGGAGTGGCTATTGGTATTACCAGCTCCCCTCTGTGAGGATCGGAGCCACAAAGTAAGGTGACTGGTTTTTTGTAAAAAAAAAAAAGAAAATAATATGCCACAAAATCTGCTTGACTATTCATCCCACCTTCGTAGTAGGGGCTACGTGAGGGCTGCTCCTGGACCGGTGAATGATGTGGCCGAAGAGCCGCTGCATTCACTGGTTGAGGATGCGAATCTCCTCGTTCCGCCAACAACAGAGGGCATCAGTACCAGACGGGGGTTATACCACATAAAAAATCCTGGGCCACAAGACCTGGCCAGAGTGGATGAAGAACCTAGTGCAACGCTACCAGAACGGGCTGACCTCTGGCACATAAATTGTGCCGTGTATGCCGCTGTTCAACGCTTTTCTCGGGTGGAGAGGCGAAACACTGCTTCCCCATAGGTGAGGGCGGAGCGGCGCATACAAAAGATGGAAGCCAAGATCCGGTCGGCGAGGCAACACGCATCTCGTATCCAATGTGTGATGGACTATATGGCGCCCAACAGGCCATTCACGCCTAAATTGCGTCGATTAGCCGCCAAGTTAAGACGCGTCCATCACACACTCAATGAGGCAGTGCTGCGAACCACCAAACAGCACTGTCTCGACAGGATACGAATGCTAGTGACTTGCAAAAAGTCACTAGTGAGGCGGGCGAGAGGACTTGCGGAAAATAAACTATTCCTCCAAAAGCTCTCGTGCCTCTTCCAAACGCCTCCGCGTGTTGTAGACAATCCGTCGACTGCAAATCAGATGGAGAACTTCTGGAAAACGCTGTATGAGGAGAGGCTTCCACTCAAACGAGATTCTCCGACCCTGGAACATTTTGAAGACTTTTGTCAAAGGTTTCAGCAACCACAGGACTTGTGCCAACCAATAATCTCAGAAGAGGTTTTCGGGGCTCTTGAGGGCTCTAAGAACTTTGCTGCTCCAGGTCCCTATGGGATAAATAACTTTTGGTGGAAAAAGTTATCGAGCACCCACTACCATTTGTCCAGAATTTTTAATCCCTGGTTGAATGGGGAGCAGCAAATTCCTCCTTGGGTTGTTGACGGGCTGATCCCCAAGAGCGGAGGTTTGTCCAACTCAAAGAACTACAGATCGATAACCTGTCTAAACGCATGTTACAAGGTGTTTACACGCATTTTGTACATGCGGGTGCTCCACGCAGTTGAACCGGTTTACGAAGGGATATATGAGCAACGAGGGTCGAAGAGAGGTGTCGCTGGCTGCAAGGAGAACCTGCTGGTCGACAGATGTGTCACACAGGACTCCATGCAGTATAAGCGGAACCTCTCTATGGCCTTTGATCGACTACCGCAAGGCATTTGACATGACATCACATGAGCTCATTGTTCACTTGCTCCGATGTCTTGTGGTAACTGGTCCCGTAGTGAGATGTATTGAAGAATTGATGCCGCTCTGGAGGACTCGCTTTACCATAACATCGGGTAATGATAGAGTCCAAACAGAGTCGGTAACATTCAGAAGAGGAGTATTTCAGGGAGATTCCCTCAGCTTCTGTTTTACATCTACTGCCATTATCCGTCTCGCTCCGGAAAACCCATGACTACAACTGCGGTACCCCCAGCCACAGGTGGCATAACGTCACCCATCTATTTTATATGAATGACCTTAAACTTTATGCCTCTGGAAAGAGGGATCTCCAACAGTCCCTTAGGGTGGTACAGGAGTACACGCAGGTTGTCGGTATGCAGTTCGGGTTGGACAAATGCGCACTGATCCATCTCAAGAGAGGACCATGCAGCTCGTGGATGGAAGCATCTTACACCATCTAGATTCCGAAGAGTCGTTCACTTACTTGGGTGTCGAGCAACGCTCCACCCAAAAAGTGAGTGTAGCGAAAAACGCTCTCCACGGCAAGTATCAGCACCTACTCCGACAAATCTGGTCTTCAGAACTGTCGGGGAAGGACATGGTGTCTTCTACAAATATGGTTGCCGTTCCGATCCTTCTCTACTCTTTCGGAATAGTGAAATCGACTAGAGAAGAGCTGCGTCATCTCGAAGTATTAACCCGCAAGAAGATGCATCTCAATAGGTGCTTGCATCCTAAATCGTCCGTTCCACGATTATATCTCCAACGACGTCGGGGAGGCCGTGGACTCTTGAGTTGTAAGGTCATCAGGAGTTCGGATCCCCTTCTCTGCATGGTCCGAGACCATGAATATGCAGAGGTAGAAGCTTTTCTCTTTAAGGCAGCACGGAGAGCAGAAGAATGAACTTGGTCTCGTCTTCGACGTCGAGCGGGTAAACCCTGACTCTGTCACCGAGTTGGAACCCATTCGACTAAAAGCCCACATTAGAGCTGCAGAACACAACATCCTTCTACAGCACCATAAGGATAAGCCATTGCACGGAGTCTTCTATAAAAATATAGAAAACCTCGGCTTATCCGGAAGGCTGACCTTCGAAGTCCGAGACCGAGGGATTCATAAAGGTTTGCTAGGATGGTGTATTTAACACCTCGTCTATCGACGTTGTGTCATGGGTATGGAGGTCCCTGATGTCAGCTGCAGAGCCTGCCACAGGACACCGGAGACTGTAATGCACTTACTGTCGGCTTGCCCGACATACGCAGTCTCGGCCTATATTCTCAGACACGACGCAGCATTACGAGTGCTTTACTATCATCTAAGGCACTCGTATGGGATAGACGAAACACCAATGCTGCCTTACGCTCCGAGGGATATTATGTCTAATTTATTGGAACTACTTGTTTCCCACCGTCCGGCAAATACAAGCTAACAAGCCTGACATAGTACTCCTCGACCACCAGCTCAAGACAATGTGTGTCGTAGAATTCTCAGCCTCCGCTGAGAGCAACATTGTTTGAAAGAGGAGGAAAAACGGACAATATATCGAGATTTGCTCTTCGAACTCCGCAGGCTTTATCCAGACCATGTTAAAATAATGGTACTGATTATAGGAGCCCTCGGTGGAATGAGACAGATACTGCTTTCGGAACTAAAGATCATACCGGTATGCCGAGATTCGGCAGAGATCTTAGCAGACGTATTACATATAACTATTTACATGTAGGTAAAATTAATTTATCAAGTATTGTACGTACGAAATCGTCATAGTTATAGGACGCATTGTATAATAATAAACATTTTAGCGTAGTTTTAAATCTTTTCAAATCCTGGTTTCTAACTTCAATAGGTATAACGTTAAAAAACTTGACAGAATGATAATTTATATCGTTTTGTAGTTTATTAAGACGTAAATAGTCTAAGTTAATATTTTCATTATTTCTTGTTGAATTATTGAACTTCTGTATGTTTGATGCAGTGAGAGATGTTTGCTTTAATATATATGTATGACTGATGGGCGAGAGGTAAGTGTACTTGCCTATCACCCAAAAGTTCCGAGTTCGATCCCCGGCCGTGGCAGTGGAAAACACTGCGAGAGGGATTTTTTCACTATACACGGATATTGGGTGTGTGTCCCTTGTCTCTAAATATGTAGCCCCCTCCCACACAAGGCTCTTCTAGAGCCTTCCGGGATAAAGGGGGTCGTCATTACCCGTGGTATATCTATTTAAATTATATAAAAGACACTGTAAAATACTTGGCCGGGTTAAAATTTTAAATTTTCTGAAACACTGACGAACTATGGGGTGAATGACTCCATGCTAATATTGCATAAGATATTTTGGAATGTATAAGACCATAGTAGGCAGTGACTAGCGTCTTTTGAGAAACTTGATTCACCAGTTTACGTAACAAAAACAGACTCTTGGAAACATTACTACAAATGGCAATAGTATGTTTTCCCATGTTAGCTTACTATCTACGTAAACCCCTAAGAATTTTACAGAGTCACTTGTGCCGTTAATATGGATATCCCATGATTTTCTAAGTGAAAAAATCATGTTTTCCGTCCTCGATACATTATTGGTCACGAACCATTCTTGAGCTAGTAAATTCGTCTCGCGTACATCCGACAATAAATCGTTAATGTTATTATTTCTAGATATAATTGTAGAATCATCCGCAAATAAAACAAATTTGGCATTTTGTGAAATAGCACAGACATCATTAATGAAAATTAGGAAAGTATGGGACCGAAAGCAGAACCTTGTGGAACCCCATAAGTTATTTCACTGGATTCAGATTTATTATGTTTTACTGAGACAATCTGACAACGATTTGACAACTTAATTAAATCTATACCACTGCTGCTAAAATGGTAGTAAGTTAATTTATTTAATAAAATTTCATGCGACACCCAGTCAAATGCTTTTGTTAAGTCAAGAAATTGTGTATAAATATATTGACCTCTCTCAAATC
The DNA here is from genome assembly GCA_963675555.1 of Leptura quadrifasciata. Classification (NCBI taxonomy): domain Eukaryota; kingdom Metazoa; phylum Arthropoda; class Insecta; order Coleoptera; family Cerambycidae; genus Leptura; species Leptura quadrifasciata. Next base: position 66,636,803 of record OY776681.1, read on the forward strand.
CTTCATTTACAAACTCAGTGAATTCGTTAATAGCACATGATGTGGATTTATTGCTTCTAAATCCAAATTGGTTGGAATTAGAAAGGTTATGCAATTCAAAATGACTGGTAATTTGTTGTTTAATTAAAACTTCAACAATTTTAGCGAAAATTGGGATAATGAAAATAGGTCTGAAATTAACAGGCATATCAGTACTACCTTTTTGTGAATTGGAACAACTCGTGCTATTTTCAGGACGCCAGGAAAAACATTACTAATGATGCAATAATTTATTAAATTTGTTAAAGGAATTAATATTATATATTTGATGCAGTTTAAAATTATAATAGCAATGTCAAAAGTAACTTGACTGTTTGTTTCTTTAAGTTATTTATTGATTCTAATACCTGAACATACGACACCGTGTAGAAATTAAACGTTTTTCGTTGTCTGATCAATGTTTATTTTTTTTTCAATATTCATCGGGAGCTCTGTGCATTTAGTAATTCCGTAGTAATATTAGTGAAATAGTGATTAAATTAATTTGGTGAAATATCACCTGTACTATTCTCATTGCCTACTTTATAATTATTTACGATTTGCCACATGGCTTTATTTTGGTTGTTTGATTGTGATACGTATCTGTCACGTGCAGTGCAGTTTTCTTGGCTTCATTTATATCACGTTTATAATTAATTTTCTTCGAGAGGATTAAATTTTTTAAATCATCGAGTGGGTTTGTTTTGTAGATATCGTACAAGAAATACAGGGTTTCTCTTGTTTGTTCTAAATCGTCTATAAACCACCTAATATTTAGTTTATTTCCTTTTTTGTTTATAATCTTGGATTTTAGCAGAAATATACTTTCAATGGCACATGCTATTGTGCTGACAAATTTTTTCAAATTTAATGTGGACATTGGAAGCTTAGTCTTTAATGAAACTTCAGTCAACTGATTGGAGATGAACATACAGTTGATGTAATTGAATATCAGTTATTGATCTAAAACAATTCTTTTCCGAAAGAAAAAATACACGTATATTTATTACACTCATATTTATACCTAAATGATCAGAGGGTGTTGTATCCAAAGTGCTAGTAGTTATAGATTTTTTTCAAAATTTACAAAAACGTTGGCCAGACAATGAAAATATCTAGTGGGAGCTACATTTACCGCTGAAAATCCATAAGAACAGAACAGGTTAATTAACAACATTGTATTTTTATTTTCAGTATTAAAGTGCACACTAAAATCTCCAGTAATAATAGTCGTTTTATTTTTATTTGAAATGACGTTAAGAACATTAGATATTGTTTCACCATTGGGGACCTGTAAACTGTCACTACCTGAATATCGTTGCATATAATAGCAGCTAGTTCACAATGTAGCTCAACAGATAGTTTTAAAATCTTAAAAAGAGGCTCACAGTTATATTTTTTTAATGAATATATTGCTACACCACCGTGAATCATATCCTTCCTAGAGAAGCTGTCAACTAGATTATAATTTTCCAGGTTATAATAGACAATTTCATCATTTGTGAATGTTCGTTAATACATACAAAATCGAAATTATAGTCAGATAAAAATAACTCTACTTTGTCGAATTTATTCCTCATATATTGAGCATTTAAATGGAATACAGATATACCGCTAGTATAAGATTTATTACCATTGCTTTGATGACTTAACATTTTTAAGTTAAAAATGTCATTTCGGAGAGATTGGGATATAAAAAATATTTGGTATTGTGGTGGTTTGATGAATCAATGGTCTACGATTTATTTTTAAACTACATTTAAGTTCGTATTAGAGTTTACTTTGCTCACTGTACTGACACATTTTAAAGTCTTAGATATTAAAATTTTGTTATCAAACATATTGACAAATATTGAAGCTGCTATATAGATTTTAGAAATCCCCGATTTCTTAACATTAATATTAATAAATTCACACATACCTGGAATAAGTTCGTCGAATCTAAAAATAAAATTACAAAATATTTGGTTATACTTGGAAGTATACTGATTTCTTAATAGTTGCTTGGAAAAACAGAACCAATGCAAATAAAATGTTACAATGAGGATACAGTTTAAGTTCTTCGCAAATATTGCGAAAAGATGGTGAAGAATTTTTAAGGAAATCGTTTGATCCGCTAATAATCACAACATAGTCACTTAGAGCAAAGTCCTTCGAAATACTTTCAACATTTTCCATAACTTGGTGAAGTAATGCACCTGGTTTAATAAATGTGGTTATTGAGTATCTGGAAATATCGCATCTTTTCCTTAAGATTCTACATATATCTTTCCCACTGTCGTCGGTTAGTAATAGGACTTTAGATTTGGTTTTGATATCTATAATTCCATTGCGAGTAGGTTTAATATCCTCGGTAGAATAACACTTGATTTCCTTCATCTTTTTTGTAGGATGCTGCTGTTGCATCATTTTTAGCCTGTACATAGAAAAATAATAAATGCTCTGTATATAAAATACCTAACAGAGTCTGTAAAAAATGAATATAGCTATTTCTTTCATTGGGCATGTCTAGACGTCTCAAATAGTTATCATACCTTATAAATTTATGTTTATTGTTGTTATTTAAAAAGGATTTAAGTCTAGGAATTTCCGGTAGACCTGCATCATATAAATATTGTAGAAAGTAAGATAATTTTGAAACACTTGTTAATTACTATTTTGTTAAATTCAACTAGGAAATACCCTTTACCTTCAATTACCCTTGCAGATAAGGCTATATAACCCAGTCATGTTTTGATCATGGGAGTTGTAAGTAGTTAATCGACATTCGTACGAGAGAATGTTGAATAAGGGTTGTGCGTGTGCACTACAAAATTAAGGTGAAGATATCCACAAAATTTCATCCACAAATGCTGATGTAGAGGAAATTCTATCCCACCAGTGTAGAGTGTATAAGACGCTACGACATACATGCACTACCACATTACGTTACAGCTTTGAAATTTTGCACGTGTATAAGTCTCGTAACAATATACTTTAACATTTTCATATAAGAAAAAACAAGATGGCAGCTTCAATATGGCGGACGACTTTACCGTTTAAGAACCGATTCGACTCAAAATCGATATCTGGGGGTTTTCGAGATCGCCAATTATGAATATTTGGTCAAAATTCAGACATTCAAAATGGCGGCGGCAATATGGCGGATGACATTTGTCGTTTATCGTTCAAGTCGATCAAAATCGATATCTGGGGGTTCCCGGGTTCGCCGATTACGAATTTCTAGTAAAAAATTTAGTTCAGGATGACGATTTCAAGATGGCGGACGACTTTACCGTTTAAGATCCGATTCAATTAAAAATCGATATCTGGGGTTTCCTAGGTCGCGGATTATGAATTTTTAGTCAAAATTTAGAAATTTAAAATGGCGGCGCCAATATGGCCGACAACTTTTGCCATTTAGGTTCAAATCGATCAAAATCGATATCTGAGGGTTTTCGGGGTCGCGGATTACGAATTCCTAGTAAAAAATTTAGTTCAAGATAGCGGACGACTTTACCGTTTATACACAGGAAAATCTCGCGACAAGTTTTTATATCATAAAATAATTTATATAATGTAACAAAATTATGGATTTGATTTACTTTAAAGTTTATTTTCTACTCTTTAGAGCATTTAAGTAAGAGATGTCTTAAAAAAATATTTTTTAATATAATTTTCTACCATGTATCTAACACAGCTTTATTATAAATTCCCAATTTTACCCATATAAAAGTTTTCCTATAGTATTATATAGTCAATATACACATTAATAATATTTCTTCGTGACGAACGTGGGGAATAAAGCGTCTATTACGTTGAATTTCAAATTTATTTTACTGTCACATAAATAAAGATTTTTCCAAAATTCCCATTTGTACCCCCACCAAATTTTTCCTATTTTAAAATTTGCCATACAAAAATAATCCGTGACAAACGAGCCTTCATAGGTGAACAATTCGTTTATTATATCGAATTTCAAATTTATTTTTACTGTCATACAAATAAAGATTTTTTCCAAATTCCCATTTATACCCCACCAAATTTTTCATATAGTTTCTCAAGTCCCTTGTGTACATTTGCCATACAAAACTAATCCGTGACAAACGAGCCTTCATAAGTGAATAAATCGTTTATTATATTGAATGTCAAATTTATTTTTACTGTTACAAAAAAAAAATTCCAAATTCCGATTTGTACCCTCACCAAATTTTTCTTACATTTTCTTAAGACCCTTATGTACATTTGCCATACAAAAATAATCCGCCACAAAGGAGCCTTCATAGGTGGACAAGTCGTTTATTATATCGAATTTCAAATTTATTTTTACTGTCATACAAATAAAGAGTTTTTTCCAAATTCCCATTTGTACCGCCACCAAATTTTTCATATAGTTTCCCAAGACCCTTGTATACATTTGCCATACAAAACTAATCCATGACAAACGAGCCTTCATAAGTGAACAAATCGTTTATTATATTGAATGTCAAATTTATTTTTACTGTTACAAAAAAAAATAATTTCCAAATTTCGATTTGTACCCCCACCAAATTTTCCTTACATTTTCTTAAGACCCTTATGTACATTTGCCATACAAAAATAATCCGTCACAAACGAGCCTTCATAGGTGGACAAATCATTTATTATATCGAATTTAAAATTTATTTTTACTGTCATACAAATAAAGATTTTTTTCCAAATTCCCATTTGTACCCCCACCAAATTTTTCATATAGTTTTTCAAAACCCTTGTGTACATTTGCCATACAAAACTAATTCGTGACAAACGAGCCTTCAAACGTGAACAAATCGTTTATTATATTGAATTTCAAATTTATTTTTACTGTTACAAAAATAAAAATAATTTCCAAATTCCGATTTGTACCCCCACCAAATTTTCCTTACGTTTTCCTAAGACTCTTACGTACATTTGCCATACAAAAATAATCTGTTACAAACGAGCCTTCATAGGTGAACAAATCGTTTATTATATTGAATTTCAAATTTATTTTTACTGTTACAAAAATAAAAAATCTTCCAAATTCCCATTTGTACCCCCACCAAATTTTTCTAACATTTTCTTTAGACCCTGATGTATATTTTCCATACAAAAATAATCCGTGACAAACGAGCAGGTGAACAAATCGTTTATTACATTGAATTTCAAATTCATTTCATATAAAAATAATTTTTTCTTTTTAAATTGCCAATTGTATTCCAACCAAACTTGTCTAAGATTTCTTAGGACCCTTATATATTTTTCATTTAAGAATGATCCGTGGAAAACGGTTAACAAATTTTATTACATTGAATTTCAAATTTATTTTTAGCCACCATATAAAAATAAGATATTTTCAAAACATCCCTTACCAAATTTTCCTCGGAGTTTTCCATGACCCGCATGTACATTTTCTAAATTCTCATTTATACCCACGCCAAATTTCTTCCCGAGTTTCCGAATACACTTATATGCAATTTTCTTGCAATCGCAATTCGTAACAGATAAGCCTTCATAGATGAGCAAATCGTTTATTACATTAAATGTGTAACGAAAACATAAAATAAATATAAATGGAAAATTAATACAAAATTATAAATAAAATTTAAATTAAATAACATCTCTTGCAAACTATGTAATCAACAAAAAAAACTTTCTCTATAATTTATAAAATAACAAATAATATTTACTAACTATATATAATATGTACTAACTATAATATATATCAATAGATTATGTATTTAACAGTTTACATTTGTTAAAACACCCAACCTCGTTGTCATCTGAAGAATCCACACCATGTCTGTAATAGAAAAAGTAATGTGGTAAATATTTGTTGTCAGATATAACATAACAACGCAGTCAGTAGATCCAATTGTCCTCTCTTTTGGTTATCGCGTTTACAAGAAACACGACGGACGAATAGATAGGCGGACGGACGGACGGACAGACACCAAGCACTTAGATACTGACGGACTTTTAAAAGTCATTAAGAATTCGGTGACACTACAGTGGTATGAATTTTTTTCTTTAGAAACGATTATGGATTTTTTTGTGATACAATTATACAATAAAGGTAAGAAAGGTGATATTTCTCAACAACTACTATTTACAATAATTACATTTGTCCTTATTTTTTTTCCTTAATTCTCTTATCCTTAACAAGTAATTAAAATAAGTTTGTCTCTTATTTTTACGTAATCTTGGTATAATATATTAATATATTTTATTGTAAATAGTGAAAGTCTTACCTTTTTGGCACAGACCTCGAGTCAATTTTCTAAAATCGTTCCAAAAAAGGTGAAAATAGCCACAAACATCTTTCAGAAAATTTCTAACGATTCTAATTTTAATATCCACTTTTTTGTACATCAGTCTGCTTTGTAACCTTCCTTAAACCCAAGGTAGGTAGATATGTAACTATAGCTTAGTATTGCAAAACTGTGACATTTTCTCATAAATATTCTACTCAGTTTTCTTCAGTTGTTATTTTTTCATTATATTAGGGGTTCGGTATTTGTAGAATGTCAATCTTTTTACAATTATAAGAATCTTATATTCTAACTTTACGTCACAATTATATCACAGTAAGAATGTATTTTAATCACATAGTATGCCTATATAATCTTATGATCATAGTAACATAATGAGGTAGGTATTTCATTCATATCATTTTTTTGTTGTTAAATAGATAGATGATAAAATTAACTTTGACTTATTGCTGTAATAAGTGATTGATTATATTATTAGGTACACCCTCAAATAAAAAAAAATGTGTTAAAATAAGTCAGGGTTCAATTATAATTTTGAAGTAACATGGCTGCAATTCAATTATAATGTAGGTTTTCAATTTCGAGTTAATAATCACTTATTTTATTTTTCTTTATTTTAACGCCTTATTTAGATTAACGTCCTGGCGGGGTTTAGCATTACCTATTCCACCACTCATCCAGGACACAATAAGTAGTAATAAATACTTGTACTTCTCCGATACGTTTTATTTTTAAAACATAATTAGTATTTAAGGTAACTTTCCATTACAAAATATATATATAGAACAAATGATAAAAATATTTTAAGAAAGAAAGGTAAACTTAATCGGCAACTGAGAAACCATGCCCAAATTCAGATCCTAACCATAGTGAACGGTTTATGATAGAATTATAAAACTGAAAATAAATTGCACTTATACAGTTCCTAGCAAGTAACATTGTCATAAAAAAATATAAGAAACATAAATCACAAACATCATGCATCAATTTGTAATTATTAGGCAACTTTGGGTTAATACATTTAAGATACATCATTCGTCTACACGATCTACATTTAATGCTACGTTTTCCGTTTTCTTGAAGCCCACAAAAAAGACATCTGTCCACCATCATGGATGAATTTCTTAAAATTAGATTTTGTAAATAATTTCTGTATTCGCTCATATCTCTATAGTCTGTTAAGTCTTCATTTAAACACAATTCTTCAAAGAAATAGATAATAAAAACTCCACAGTTATGCTGATCGTGTTGTTTTATATGATCAATTTTTTTTAAGGACCATTCATGAATTTCACCAGCTGGGGCATTAACATTTTTTAAGAACTGAACAAAACTGTTAAGATATTCTTTGCTTATAATATCTTTTTCCCCAAATGGGTTTATAAATGTAAATTCCTTTAAATCTGTTTTTGCCAATGCCAGGCACTAGTGGTTGTTACCTACCAGTATTGGCACTACAATGTGAATATTAGCAATTTTGACGGTTTGCCAAAGATCCCTAGATACGTTAGATTGTGTGAATATTTTAGAGCTAAGATGTGTATCAAGAACTTGGTACAAACCAGAATTGATAATACTAAAACATACATCTATTAAGAAATTGGATAGCCAGTCGTCTTCTTTAGTTAATAAATAATAATCGTCTATTGTAGTTCTGTTATCAGGCATGACGCGTTTTCGAAGTTGGCAATAATATAACTTTTAATATTTTTCTTGTAGTAATTGGGATTTTTTACTAAGCCGTTGTTGTAAAACTCAAGTTGTTTGATCTGTAAATTAAATAGTGGTGTCTTATTTATTAATGTTTTTAGCTTTTTTGGTTCAACCAATTCTGGAAGAAGGTAATTGAAGTAAAAATTGGATAATTTTGGCAGCATGTATTGCCATACTTCAAGGTTTCCTAATAAACTGTAGGAAACAGTTGTTGGAGGTACAACTAGGAATTTGGGAAAAATCTTTATTTATATGACATTAAAAATAATTTCGAAGTTCAATGTAATACACGATTTGTTCACATATAAAGGCTCGCTTGTTACGGATTATTCTTGTATGGCAAATGCACATAAGGGTCTTGAAAAATTGTAGAAAAAATTTGGTGGGGGTACAAATGGGAATTTCGAAATAATCTTTATCTATATGACAGTAGAGATAAAAATGAAATTCAATGTAATAAACAATTTGTTCACCTATGAAGGCTTGTTTGCCACGGATTAGTTTTGTATGGCAAATATACACAAGGGTCTTGAGAAGCTATATGAAAAATTTGGTGGGAGAAGAAACGGGAATTTGGAAAAAAATCTTTATTTGTATGACAGTAAAAATAAATTTGAAATTCGATATAATAAACGATTTGTTCACGTATGAAGGCTCGTCTGTCACAGATTATTTTTGTATGGCAAATGTACATAAGGGTCTTAAGAAACTGTAAGAAAAATTTGGTGGGGGTACAAATGGGAATTTGGAATTTTTTTTTACTTTTGTAACAGTAAAAATAAATTTGAAATTCAATATAATAAACGATTTGTTCACCTATGAAGGCTCGTTTGTCACGGATTAGTTTTGTATGGCAAATGTACACAAGGGTCTTGAGAAACTATATGAAAAATTTGGTGGGGGTACAAATGGGAATTTGGAAAAAAATCTTTATTTGTATGACAGTAAAAATAAATTTGAAATTCAATATAATAAACGATTTGATCACCTATGAAGGCTCGTTTGTCACGGATTATTTTTGTATGGCAAATGTATATAAGGAAGAAACTGTAGGAAAAATTTGGTGGGGGTGCAATTGAGAATTTGGAAAAATCTTTATTTGTATAACTGTAAAAATAAATTTGAAATTCAATGTAATAAACGATTTTTTCACGTATGAAGGCTCGTTTGTCACGGATTACTTTTGTATTGCAATTGTACACAACAGTCTTAAGAAACTGTATGAAAAATTTGGTGGGGGTACAAATGGGAATTTGGAAAAAAAACTTTATTTGCATAACAGTAGAAATAAATAATATGAAATTCAATGTAATAAAGATTTGTGCACCTAAGAAAGCTCATTTGTCACAGATGATTTTTGTCTGGCAAATGCACATAAGGATCTTAAGATACTGTAGGAAAAATTTGGTGGGGGTGCAAATGGGAATTTTGAAAAAATCTTTATTTATATGACAGTAATATAAATTTGAAATTCAATGTAATAGACGCTTTGTTCGCCTCGTTCGTCACGAAGAAATGTTATTAATGTGTATATTGACTATAATACTATAGGAAAACTTTTATATCGATAAAATTGGCAATTTATAATAAAGCTGCGTTAGATACATGGCAAAAAATTATATTAAAACATATTTTTTTAAGACATCTTTTACTTAAATGCTCTAAAGAGTAGAAAATAAACTTTAAAGTAAATCAAATCCATCATTTTTTTACATTATATAAATTATTTTATGATATAAAAGTTTGTCGCGAGATTTTCCTGTGTAAAGGAGACTGTTCGCAACAAGCTTTTATATCATAAACAAATTATATAATGGAACAAAATGATGGGTTTGATTTGTTTCAAAGTTTATTTTCTACTTTTTAGAGCGTTTAAATAAAAGCTTTTTTAAAAATATTTTTTTACATAATTTTATTTTTTAATTTTTAGTGTTTTGATATGCTGCAATCCTCAAATATCGATGTTGAGACGAATCGGATCATAAACGGTAAAGTCGTCCGCTATCTTGAACTAAATTTTTTACTAGTAATTCGTAATCCGAGACCCCGAAAACCCCCAGATATCGATTTTGATCGATTTGAACTTAAATGACAAAAGTCGTCGGCCATATTGGCGCCGCCATTTTGAATTTCTAAATTTTGACTAGAAATTCATAATCCGCGACCTAGATACCCCCAGATATCGATTTTTAATTGAATCGGATCTTAAACGGTAAAGTCGCCCGCCATCTTGAAATCGCCATCGTGAACTAAATTTTTTACTAGAAATTCGTAATCGGCGAACCCGAGAACCCCCAGATATCGATTTTTTATTTATTTATTTATTTATTTATTTATTTATTTATTTATTTATTTATTTATTTATTTATTTATTTATTTATTTATTTAGAAAACTGTTCTACAGGTAATTAAACCCAACTACAGAACAGGAGGGTAAGTAAAGAAATAGAACTATAAATATAAATATAAGTAGAAATAGAAATAAATAAGTGAATAACAAAGTAAGATAAATAAACATATTAATCATACATAGCAAATGTAAATTCAAAATTAATACAGGTGAGAGAGAAAAGAATGTGTATTATATTCTTGCATGTAAATAAAGTAACATAGGTACGGAACTATAAATATCTAAACAAAACAAATAGCTATAAAAAAGTGAATGTGCAAAAAAGAGCAAAAATAAAATTAAAGAAAAACAAATCATTTACTTAAAATAAAGCGTTTTTAGGTCATTAAGACTGCAACTAAAAATATCTAGGTCATTTCCAGAATTATTGCAATTATTACAAGCTGTATATAGGGGCGAATGCATAAGTGTGTTCGTACGAGGTGTCGGGAGATAGAAAGTTAAGTTATCCCTAGAGGTTGCTCTGGGAACAATGAAATTTAATTTAGATGTTAATTTTTGACAATCAGTTTTATTATGTATCAGTTTAAAGAGGAATGCTAAAGAAAAATATTTACGCCTATTTTCAAGGCTAATCACAGAGTGTTTAGCAAGCAAATCTGGTTGTGGAAAACCGATAGGTGGATACACACCGTTGGACTTCCAGCTCAGATATTTTAGGAATCGACGTTGAACCGATTCTAAATTATTGATGTGTGTACTGTAATGAGGTGCCCATACAAGAGAAGCACACTCGAGTTTAGATCGTATGAAGGTAAAGTAGAGTAATTTAATAGTATCCGGATTTGTGAAGTCACGACAATTTCGCACTATAAATCCGTAAGTAGTAAGTAGTAGTAGTAATTATTGGGGGAGGCCTAGTGCCTGGCAAGTAGGCCACAAATGGGCCCTTTTTACCTACCCCCTGACGTCCCCTCAACCATTCACTTCCACTCGGCCTCCTACTCCCTCTTGAAACCTTCCTGATCTTCCAATGAAGGTCAGGATATGTTTCCATTCGAGAGAGTCCATTTCCTCTTTTGGGAGCGTTGTGGCGCCGAAGAGTTCATACCTCAGACGCCCGAACGCTTCACATTGTCCCAAGAAGTGAAAAGATGTTTCTTCATCACTTCCGCATCTTGGGCAAGTGGAATCTGCCTCGACCCCTATCAGCGATAGGTGTCTTCTGAGCCTGCAGTGACCAGTTAGGACTCCGACCAGTTGGTTCAGGGTCCTCCGGCTTCTACCTAGCAACCAGGCCGCCCTTGACTTGTTCGGCCCCGTTACGAAGTCTCGAGCCTGTCTGCAGCCGCTGCTCAGCCTCCAATGTTCCCTCAATGTTGCTTGTGCCCACTCGTTAAGGGCCGTAGCGACATGTTTCCTTGTAATTCCCAACATGGGCTCCGGGCCTAGACAGGGCTCCCTGGCCCCGAGCCTAGCCAATTCATCGGCTCTCTCGTTTCCTGGGACCCCAGTATGTCCCGGAACCCATATCAGGCTCACTTCCTTGTGCCTGGCAAGTTCCTCTAGAGCATCTCCGCACTCCTGGACGAGGGGGGACCTCGTCCTAGGAGAGCAGACCGCCCGAAGTGCTGCCTGGCTGTCTGAACAGATACAGATATTTTGTTCCGTACCGTTCCTCGTTTCTTCATTATGTGCCACTTTTAGGATGGCATATACCTCTGCCTGAAAGACAGTAGTGTACGATCCTAGAGCGAAGCTCTCCTGTACTTCCCTGCCTTCCAGGAATATTCCTGCCCCCGATGACTGCCTCTGTCCATCTACTAGAAGGGAACCATCTGTGTAGCACACCAGGGAGTTCGGGGGGAAGTTAATCTTTCCTTCTGCCCACTCTTCCCTACTAGGTAGGATTAGAGTGTACTTTCTCTCTAATCTCAAGCGGTCGGTTGCTTCCCTCACCTTAAGGGCGGAGATCGGAATCTCCGCCTCCGCCAATCTGGCGATGGCTGCATGACCCTCTGTCCTTCCACTGCACCGCCAGCTGCCTGAGTCTCGCATTCTTAGATGGGCCGCCATGGCTTCCTTCTTAATCCAGGCTGGAAGCGTTGGCAGCCCTAGCATTACTTCCAGGGCAGCTGTAGGTGTCGTCCTCATTGCGCCTGTAATCCCAAGACAGGCAAGTCTTTGAACTTTTGCCAGTCTTCGAGACGTGGTGATGCGGTTCACACTCGGCCACCAGACCACCGACCCATATTGGAGTCTAGGTCTGATTACCGCCGTGTAGACCCAGTGCAGGATCCGTGGACTAAATCCCCAGTTCCTGCCCACCACCTGGCGCAACTGCCAGAAGGTTGCCGTCGACTTCTCTACGATTCTGTCGACCTGTGCTCCCCATGACAGTTTTTTATCCAGGATCACCCCTAAGTACTTGACCTCTTGCGATAGTGCTAGGGGTCTTTCGTACATTATTGGTGCCCTGAAATTCTCTATTTTCCTCCTTTTGGTGAAGAGGATCAGTTCAGTCTTGGATGGATTGACTGAAAGATTCGTCTCACCACACCATCTTTCAATAATTCTGCAGGCTACCTGCATTCTGTCGCAGACGACGCTTAGGAACCGGCCAGTTACAAGAACTAGCCCGTCGTCTGCATGTGCCTGCGCATAGAAGCCCTCTGACGTCAGCCTCTCCAGGAGACCATCCATTATTAGACACCATAGATGAGGCGAAAGGCAGCTGCCTTGAGGGCAGCCTCCCTTCACCCCGATGTCCACCAGGCAGTCCCCTAGGGCTGCGCTGACTCTTCTTTCTTCCAGCGCAGACTGCACCCATCTGACCAGTATAGGGGTTGTACCCCTGGCCTGTAGGGCCTTACAGGTAGTCCTCGTACTTGCCTTATCAAAGGCTCCTTCTATATAAAAAAATACTACTAGGGCTACTTCCTTATAGTGGAGGGCCCTTTCTACCTTATGCACAATGGCATGCAGGGCTGTCTCTGTGGACCTCCCTTGCCTATATGCGTGCTGATTCTTATGAATTGGGTATCTGGTTAGCACCCCTTCCATCAGGTGTCTGTCCACTATCCTTTCCAATGTTTTCAAGAGGAAGGATGTGAGACTGATTGCCCTAAAAGATTTTGCGGCCGTGTAGTCCTTCTTTCCCACCTTGGGGATGAAGGTCACTTTGGCGTGTCTCCAGGCCAGTGGAACGCATCCCAATGCCAGGCTGGCCCTAAATACTCTCCTCATATGAGGTAGGAGTATTCCCAGGCCTTTCTGGAGCAAAGCTGGGAAGATTCCGTCTGGTCCTGCTGCCTTATAGGGATCGAACTCGTTCACCGCCCAGGAAACCGCGCCGTCCGTTATCATTCCCTCTGCGAGTTGCCAATCCGCTTGTGGGACCTGCTCCTCTAGGGCTATGACCGCGGCGGCGCTATCTCCGGGGAAATGAACGTCCAAGAGTAGTCTTAGTGACTCCTCACTGGAGGTGGTCCATGTCCCGTCCTGCTTTTTTAAGGACCCTATGGTCTCCTTTTTTCCACAGCTGAGTATTTTCATCAATCTGGCGGACTCCGGTAGAGAGTCTACCTCCCCACAGTATGTCCGCCAGCTTGCCCTCTTGCTGAGTCTTAATTCCTTTTTGAATTTCCTTCTAGCCTCTTTAAAATCGTCCCATGTGGTCCCCTCCCCCTCTTTGACAGCTCGGTTGTGAGTGCGTCGGGCCGCCCGTCTCAGGTCTTCAAGTGACCTACTCCACCAACGAGCCCTCCGCACCCCCGCCGCCTTGAGGGGGCAGGATTCCTCATATGCATTAATTATACGATTTTCGAGACTATATACCTCATTGTCTAATTGCTCTGGGGAAGTTATGTGGCCGTCATAGTCGAGTTCCGAACTCTCTAAAGCAGAGATGTATTTTCCCCAATCTGTCGCCCTCGGGTTTCGTCGAGGGGTGGCCTCTTTCCTATCGTATTCCATCTCAAATCTGATCATTCTATGATCAGACATTGAGATGTCATTGGTAACCCTCCAGTTCTTAACGTCCTCAATCAGAGATTGGGAGGCCAGCGTTATGTCAATAACCTCCCGGCGGATGCGATTGACAAACGTCGGTTCGCTCCCCCTGTTAACCACCTGTAGGTCTGTGGACGCCAAGTACTCTAACAGAGTCTCGCCCCGAACGTTAACGTTTGAGCTGCCCCACACTATGTGGTGGGCATTGGCGTCGCAACCGATTATTAACGGAAGACCTAAATTTCTTGCGTAGAAAATTACATTTTCTAATTCCTCAGTAGGTGGCAACCGCGCATTATCGTATGGAAGATATATGCTGCTTATGACTACCTTACGACTAATATTACTTACCTTGTATTCGAGGAGAGCTGCTGTGGCATCCCTGGTTCCCAGTTGAGGCAGTGGCACAACTTGAAGGTCCTTGGATGCCAGGATGCATGTCCTTGGTGGCTCCTCGTCTCCCTCTTTTCCAACTACCATTTGGTAGCCAGAACTTCCTAGGCCCCTTACTCGATTCCTGAAAACATATGGTTCCTGAATTAGTATTATACCCCCGGTCTTACCTGTCAGAATGCTGACTAGCTCTCCAGTAGCATCCCGACTGTGCTGGAGGTTGATTTGGCTTACCCGTAGTAATAGCTCCGTGGGGCGTCTGGATACGGGTGATTAGGCCTGTTATTCTTTCTCCTCCTCGGCCGGCCTCGGCCCCTCGACTGCGGCAGGAGTCCGGCGAGTCACTCCGCTCCAAACCGGTACCCTACGTACTGTAAGGGTAACCAGCTCGAAGTAGAGCACCCACTCGGCCTCCTCCAGCCGTCGTATGGTTTCGTGGCTGACCAGGAAGATGAGATGCCATCCTCCAGGTTTTCCCGTCGTTTTCAGGTGTTTCCACCTGTCCACGTTTAGGGAGCGGTTTTGACGCGCCAGCATGTCTCTTATTCTGGAGAGGTCTACTTCTTGGCTTCTCAGCCAAAAGCCGACCTGCTCTGGCCAGGGGGCATCAACCGCCCGCATTACGCGGAAGGTGACACCCTCTCCGGCCAGTGGTCTCCAGTTTTCGAGCAGCCAGCGCTTCGAGGTTTCATCCTGCGTCGTTATCAGGAACCAGCCTGGATCCACCAGGCCCGAGTTCCTGAAGCGAAGCTCCGGGCCGTAGGGTTCCCCTTCGGGGCCCGTCATAGCCTGGAGCATCTCCGACACAAGGTGATTCCTCGTCCGCTCCCCTTCCTCCTGTGTCATAGTCCCGTCCTCTCGGCTGGAAACTATGACCACCTGGCTTTCCCTTTTCGCGGCAGAGCTGTAGCTAGACAGTTGGGGTCCAGCCCCCGAATCCGACACTTTGGCAGCGCCCGTGCTTCCCTTTAGTAATGGGGACACGTTCGCTGCTTTGCCTGTCCGTCTCGGAGAGCTGGCACTCCCTCTGACCCGCTTCCTCTGTCGCTCGGGTGGGGTTGGCTCCTCTTTTCTTCGCCTTTTTGGGCCCTTTTTCGGGGGTGGGGCGCCTGAGGGTCTTTGTGGACCCTTTGGCACCTCAACGCCCCTGACCGAAGCAGGTGCAGAGGGGAGTATGAAGGATTCTTAGCCTCTTAGCCTGCCTCGCTCTAGGGCCCCTCATTTTGAGGGGTTGGTCACCTCCGGAAGCCTGTTCGTCCGCCTGCCCCGGCTCCTGTCGCTCCTTATTGGAGCTCCCAGAGCTTGGACCAGGCTGACTCCCAGACTCACCTGGGGTTTCTGTCAGCTTTAGGGCAACAGGTTCGGCCCGATGACTCTGGACCTTTCGATCCGAGTCGCCCTGCATCACCTGTCCCCCCCGAGCCGACACTTCCGCCCTCTTCTTCCTTCTGGCGATCCTCCTCTTTTCTCGCCTTTTTTCTCTTTTGAGAGCCTCTCTAGCCTCTTTGTCTAATGTGGACCTTTCCAAGTCCTCATCCGACGCGCTGCTAGGGGATCTCAAGAGTTCCTCCTCTACTGCGATGGGTACTATTTCCATCTCTTCCTCCTTTGAGCTAGGGAGCTCTGGTTGTGTTGTGGTTGCTGGTACGTTTACCTTATTATCTTTTTCTTCTTGCTTTTCCATTTTAGATAGTTGAGTGGACGTGTGTTTAAATGTGGGTGTGTGTGTATGTGCGTATGTGTGTGTGTGTGTATGTGTAATTGGGTATGTGCCTGGACTGTCGGAGCCCTCAATCCTCTTTCTCCTCCCGGCAGTGCTCCGTGGCTTGACTTTTCCCGGCAGAAAAGGTTGGCAGCCGCTAGTGAAGCCCCCCGAACCAAACAGCAGGGCCCTATCCAGGCGCCACCTGGCACTACTGTATGGCCCGAGATTATACACCGTTTGAAAGAGCAGCCCCCTACACTGGCTAGGTAAGGGTGGGCTCCTATACTATCCGGCGGCACTGGGTGTACCACCCCCAGCTTCTTTCACTGCTACCTCTCCAAACACGATCCCAATCCGGGGTCCTGCCTCAAAGTTCGGCCTAGATAAGTACAGAGGGTGTCGGACTCTCGTCCAGGCGCATGATTTGTATTTTATGTTGGTGAATGTACGTGTATGTGTGTAAGTGTGTGTGCTTGGATCTTTCTTAGTCTCGCTTCTCTCTTTGACCTGTCCGGCAAGGGTGACCCTACTGGTAGCTGAGCTACCGCCGGCATAGCTCTCGGATCATCGAAGCACTCAAGCCCCCTCACCGCGACAAGGTGAAGATCCAGCGAGGGATCCGTAAGTCTTATTAGCCTCGAGGACGATGGCATCCAAATGTGCGGCAAAACTAAGTTTTCTATCAAAGATAACGCCAAGATCTCGAAAGATTGCTGGACGTTTCAAACTGAGATTGTCAAGATTATAATCGAACATTATCTGTGTGGTTTTCGTCGTGAAAGTCATGACGTTACATTTATCAGCGTTTAAGGGCAACTTATTTTGCTCACACCAGGCATTTAACTTATCTAAGCTATTTTGAAGACGAAGACAGTCATTGGAAGTATCAACAGTAGTAAATATCTTTAGGTCATCGGCATAAATAAGGCAGTTTACATCAATGACATCTACAATATCATTGATAAAGATATTGAACAGCAATGGTCCGAGTATGGACCCTTGAGGAACTCCTGATGTCGCCAAGTATTCGACAGACTTAAACCCACCCGATACAACATATTGAGTCCTGTTTTGTAAATATGATTTAAAGAGAGTAATTAAAGAATCGGACAAACCAAAAGAACAAAGCTTATGAAGTATCGGGCTATGGTCGGTCAAATGCCTTTGAGAAGTCCGTGTAAATTATATCTGTTTGTGATTGCAAATTAATGCTTTCCGCAATAAACTGTGTAACACAAATTAGGTTCGTCGCTGTAGAACGGCCTTTCATAAAACCATGCTGAAAAACCGATAGTTTATTGGAGACATAATGGTATATGAATTCATGCAGTAAAATTTCTAAGGCTTTGCAAAAGTTACAGATAATTGAGATTGGCCGAAAGTTACTTATATCGAGTTTATCACCTTTCTTATATATAGGACAAACTTTTGATCGTTTCCACAATTTTGATGTCTCACAGTTCCTTAAACACAAGTTAAAGAGAATTTTTAATGGGTACGCTAACGCATATGCGTAATCCTTCAATTAAAATGCGGGTATTCCGTCGGGGCGAGTCGTCATCTTAGGTTTGATTTTCTTTAAGGCAGCTGTTACTTCATTTTCATCAAATTCCCGTAAATGAGTAGTTGAATTAAATCCTTTTTCGTCTAACAACGTATCAGTGAGATCAGATTTAGGCGCGTAAGATTTGCAGAAGAAATCAGCCAATACGTTAATAATGTCTATCGGATCATCAAGTTGCCGCCCGTTATATGACATTTTGCTGGAGATATTAGACGATCCTTTCTTATTGTTTATAAACGACCAAAATTTAGTTGGATCATTTTTATATTGGCTTCGGCCGTTTGAACGAACTCCTTATAGGCTATAGAAATGTCAGCTTTGGTTCTAGATTTCAATGATTAAAATTCATCGAATGCCCGTACATCACCATATTTTTTATAAACCTGCCAATATTTAGCCTTTAACTTGATATTATTTATTATCCGAGAATTATACCATGGTGGATACTTCTTTTTATTCACAGCAGGAAATTTCGGTACGCATAGATCAAATATAAAATATAGCTTATCGTAAACATAACTAGTCGCATCTTCCAAATTAGAGAAAGTTTCAAGGGGTTCCCAATCGATACCGGCAATTAAATTATATAGAGCAGGAAAATTAGCTTTGCGAAAGTTATAACAACGATTATTCCTATTAGTAGGAAAGTTGTTCTTGAAGCTGGTACCAGACTTCCACTGAAGAGAAATATACAAAGCTGGATGATGACTATCCTCATTTACAAACGGATCGACAGACCGCTCTACCGTACAATTATTGTTATAAAGAACTAAATCGAGTAACTTACCGTTATCATTAAATACAAAATTGTGTTGAGAGATATTGAAAATATTTAATAAGTTAATTAATGAAAAAAATGGACGATCACACTGAGAATCTTCAAGATAAGTCGCGTATTTAGAGATATTAAAATCACCAATGATAAGTATGTTGGACTCATAGAAGATAATCTAGAGATTCAAGTGAACCAAATAATTTTTCGTAATCCGAGATTGCAGAATTTGGAGGAATATATAAGGCAATGACATACAGCGAAGACCGGTTAGATACAATTTTAGCGCATATGATATCAATAGAAGGTGAGAAACTAAGGCCGTCGGAGGGAAGATCTATTAAACTTGAAGTCAGATTATCTCGTACAGCAAGTAAGACGCCTCCACCTCTGTTACGATTGGTAAATGTGAAATTTCTATCAGTACGATAAACGTTAAAATTAGAGCTGAATATTTCACCATTGTATACCGACCCATCTAACCACATTTCTGTAAGTGCAATTACCGAATAACTGGACGTGAATGAGGCGTTGTAAATGTCATTTGTTTTAGTTCTGAGATCACGAGTATTTTGATAATAAACGGCCAACTTTGACAATTGGTTGCACACATTTGAGGTAACAGGCAACAGTGATATCCCCTCCAGGGTCGCATTATTGGTGGAAGACGTTATCGTAAAGGTGTCATATATCTGTGATTGCTACTGAATAGATAGTAAGTCATGTTGAAGTTTGTCGCGAGCGCGAATATAAGCAGTACACTTCTCTTTCGCCCAAACTGCATGGTCAGTAGACACATCAATATTATGAATATTTTTTAAGTTAGCACAGTTAGTACAATGAAATCGTTTAGATTTGCATTGCTTGACGTCATGATCTTTACCGCACAGTGGGCAAGAAATAGGTTTCTTACAAAATTTTGAAGAATGATGAAATTCGTTACATCTAAAGCAACGATAAACTTCTACCGCGTCAAAAACAGCACAACTATCAAACCCCACAAATAAGTTACCTGCCTTAATGACCCTATCGTACGAGTGTCTGTCTAATTGAAGAATGCATTGAAAAATATCTTTGTTTTTCCTTAATGGAAATAGTTTTATTAATTTGCATTCGGAATTAGATAATAAGTCGGAGTTAAATTTCTATACATAATCCGCTACGATACAAACCCTGGGAAGAACGCCATGTAATTCTCTGACTTAATATGACTGAGACAACTTTTCCTGCACCATTTTCTTAAATTTCTCATTATCTTCACTATTTTTGCAGCCAATTAGAACACCACCATTTTTAGATTTTTGACCTTTGCCAGCTGAATGTTGGATTGCGAGGGATTTATATTTTGCGAAATATCTGGCTTAGTTTGGCTAATGGGCTGCTCCAGATTTTTGGCTGAATGATAATAGCAGGCTGAGTCTTATTTTTAAGAATATCAGAATATCTGGGTTGATCGACCGTGACCGGCAAACTAACTTTCGTAGTCATAGCAATATCGGATTGAATAGATGCTATTTTATCATTTACAATTGATAGTACGCTCTCAACTTTTTCATCCAACAGCTTGCTGATATCATAGAAATGGAGTTTTCCGAGCAGTCATTACATTTCCAAGACAGACCTTTTATACTGCTTAGCAGTTGAACTAAGTCGACGGTTTCAGTTACACATGTAGGATGGGCTTGCTTTTTACATATGGCACAAGAAATGCTGGGTTTCCTTTTTATCGCAGCGGAGCAAAAAACACACACAGACATGATTAGCAGATTGCGAGCCTGCACATTTCACCAAAACAAGAAAAAGTAATTTAATTGCAGATAACACCATCCAAAAAGCGAAACACTTTTCGAGAACTTAGCTTAATCACACGCACCCGACACGGCTGCTATTATGACCGACTTGGACGATAAACGACAAATGTCATCCGCCATATTGCCGCCGCCATTTTTAATGTCTGAATGTTGACCAAGTATTCATAATTGGCGATCTCGAAAACCCTCAGATATCGATTTTGAGTCGAATCGGTTCTTAAACGGTAAAGTCGTCCGCCATATTGAAGCTGCCATCTTGTTTTTTCTTATATGAAAATGTTAAAGTGTATTGTCACGAGACTTATACACGTGCAAAATTTCAAAGCTGTAACGTAATGTGATAGTGCACGTATGTCGTAGCGTCTTCTACACTCTACACTGGTGGGATAGAATTTCCTCTACGTCAGCATTTGTGGATGAAATTTTGTGGATATCTTCACCTTAATCACTAAATACCCTTAATATTTTTGCAGAGGATAACACTCTGCAAATTGTATAATGTTAAAATAAATGTATATTGTTTTAACAAGTGTTTGAGTTGTGCCCATTACACTGGTCCACTTATCGAAGGAAACAATTTAGAGTGAGTTGTGCCCATTGCACTGGTCCATAGAATCGAAGGAGACAAGTTTTAGCTATCATAGTGGCAGATTGGGTGTTTAAGCAAACGGCACCCATCACCTATACTAAAATTCTCCAGGTCATATAACTAAATTGCTGAAATCTATCGCTGTAAAATATATAAACGCCATCTCTCAGAATCTCCACCCCACAAATCTTCTTCATATTCCTTCAATGGACCACTCTATATAATAATAGCAATATACAAAGACGTAATGACATGTTTAAAAATATTTTCCACAAACTTTACAACCATTTTTACTGCCATAACATAAAATTCCCAGGAACTATTAAATTTTCAGATATCCAAAAAATATATTGGAACAAATTCTTTACACAAAGGACACATACATAAATACAAAGTAGGCATCTGCCAAGATCCTCTATCTGGGCTTGTGTCATCGCCTTGCTACTGATTTAACGGGTCTGATAAAATTCTCTCTCCGTCAATAGCTGACACTGATCGAACATCAGACATTAAACGAATGACCTCATTCCCTTGATCAATACAAACAAATAATAATGAATACTTACCGTCTATGTTGGCAGCAAACAATGTCTCGGCATTTTCAGGTGATCTTTTTCCAGTGCATACTTTAGTCCTGTAACAATAAAATAAAGTTAATAATATTTTAGGACCTTTTGTGGCATAAGCCCAACCCATCTAGGACCACCCTGTATAAAAACAAGACTGACGGGCACAAATTTATACAATAAATTTTACAAAATATTCACCTGGCTTTATTCGAAATGAATTGGCTCAGTGCTTCATCTTGACATAGTACTCTTTTAGTTGAGAAATCCACCGAGCCGTTATTGGACGTTATTTTTTTTCCTCCCTGTCAGTATTTTCAGGTCTCATATAACTTGAGCTACTTCTCGGTTTTTCGTTGTCAGGTAAGGAACTAGAGTTGTTCTTAATACTATTAGCAGTCTTGCTAACCCTCTGGCCACACATACTCAAGGCTTCAGTGAAGCTAGTTCCGGAACCTGAATCAATGTCATTCATAATCTTTTCGATGTTTACAGGCTTTGGTGGTTTTACATTGATCTTTTCAATTTTCTTTGATTTGTGTTTGCTTTCTTTCTTGTCTATTTTTTCATATTTGAGAGAACGAGATGAGTGAGATTTTGAATCCCTATATTTAGAAGGGTTTATGTCGAGACTTGGAGTCGTGCTTAGACTTATATTTGGCTTCTTCCTTTTCTGAGGACTCATGCCTCTTCTTGCCCTCATGCTTTGTGCTAGATCTGTATTCCTGACATTCCGATTCTGTCTTGGATTTACAATGGGTTTTGTGTTTTGATTTGGATGTATCTGTCTCCCTAACTGATGAAGAATCGCAATCTCGTTTTTTGTTTTCAGTCTCTTCCATTGATTTTGACTTATAGAACTACTGTCTCCACTAGAATTAAAGCCTTTTTGTTTTTTATAACTTTTAAAATCTGAACTATGCCTATATTTTTTTGACTCATATCTCTCTTTTTTATTTTCACTATAATCGTTTCCTCTTTTTCTTTTTGAGGACTTATTATGTTTTTCTTGATAAATGTCTTCTTTTGGCTTCCTATCCTTGAAGTCACTACTATCATAGTGCCTATTTGTAACGTGGTCGTCGATACTATTGTTGTTCGTTCTACGTTTCTGACTGGGACATTGCATGTCCTGATGTTTGACTGTCTTTTCATCTGAGTTTTCCTCATAACAGCAATTGACGTATTCACCAGCACAAGCAGCATCATTAATAGTTTCTAGAAAGAAAGAGAAGTTAAACTAATAAAAACACTGACAGGTCCTTTTTTTTTGGAAATAAATGATTTTTCTACTTGGGTAATTTTTTTGTAATTTTCTGTATATACTAAAAAAAAAGATATATTACTGAAAATTTAAAGCTTCCAATGCGAATTTACAATGTGTCTAAATTAATTTTGTTACAGGTGAGTGTCAAATAAAGGCCATTTGAAGGCTGAAGAAATTTGATGAGAATTCTACTATATTCTATTTGCTGAATAGAAAGGGCTAAGACACTCTTTAAATACGAGCGCCATATTTAAATAGAAGTATTTTATTGGTTGATTTATTAAATCTCATAATACAACAAACCATTTTATTTAACAAAATTACTGTTAAGTTATTCATTATGTTTATTTGCTGTTATTTCCATTTATCTAATAAAACAGTATTTTTAAATACTTTGGTATACATTTCTGTATATCAAGGTAAGTAATGTAAATAATTAATATTGATTAAATGTCAAAACCACTTTTCTTTTTGAGGTTAGAAATTCCTTCACGAAATTTTCGGCGTGGAAAACTGATCAATGCATACATGGCATGGAGAGTGGCTTAACTATTTCTATTCAATAAACAGAGAATAGCAGTGATTAAGTAGTTACTCGAAGATTGAAAATAGAGAAAGTAGTGAATTTGAAGTACATGCATGTTTTGGTATTTTAATTATTTTTCTTACAATAACAGTTTTAAATTAAAGTGGGTGATTCTACTGTGTTCACTAGTTAAACAAAGATTAACACATTTCATGAGGATGGCATTAAATCTTTTTGTTAATTGTATTAACAAAATTTTAAGGGAGATTGGCACAACTATAAATAACCGAAAAGCTTTTAGCATGTTTATCTAAGTACAAGTTGTTTTCTAAGTACATTAAGAAAATTCATTAGATAATTATATAGCTAATTTGAAGCATAAAAACTTCTAATAAACGTATGCTCTAAAACCTTTCGTAAGGAAGCTACCGCTCTATAAAGATGGCTTTTAAAAGGAAACATTCATAAAATATCTCAGCCACGCTTGGAAGATTTTCACTTCCAATTTTGTATAAGTCTAATCACTAAAAAAATCTCATTTTGTGGACAATTACATTGAAATGATAATATTTAGGGGTTTTGAAAATGGAGGGCCTCTTGCTTTTCTTATATCGAATATCCCTGTTTATTTCTCCACACATTGTTTCCCGAAATACGATTTTTGCGTCAAAGCTACAAGCAAAAATGGTTTTAAATGAAGTCTGTACATTTTGCTTAAAAATTGGCGCTGACTGGAATAATTTATTTTTACCTTGCAAAGAAAGCAAAGACATATCCAAAGGTAAATCACAATATGCTTTTAGTGTATAAAGATAAAAAAGAGACTCTCATATTACTGAGCCCCTGTATATGATGGTCTCAATGTAGAGCTCCAAAAAATAAATTTTTATCAGTGATAAGACCTGTACAAGTTTTGGTGCGGGAGCTTTCAAATATTGCTGATTTAATATCTGAAAATCGTCTTTTGGACACCATCTTTATAGAGTAGAGCTGTAGCTTCCTTAAGAAATATTTTATGTCATACCGTCATTAGAAGGTATTCTTGAAATTAACGGTATAATCACCTAGTGAAAACTGTTGACGTACTTAGGAAACCCTGTATTAATGCTTCGTAAATGTGCTAACCCCGCTTTGATTTAAATGAATATTCTTTATTCATGTATAAATAAAATATTGGATTGATACTTCTTAGTTCTCAATTACGCATGCCTTCTGCAAATATTGCAAGAAAATTAAAAATATATCACTGTAGAGATGCCGTAGGGAAATAACCATGGTGAATTGGCCCTCCGCAAATATGTTATTCACATTCTCAGTGTAGGTGCATAACATTAAAATACTACGTTTACGAAGCTTTAAGACACCTAGGTCCATTATTTTCCAAGCAAATAAACAAAACTGAAAATAAGAGAAAATCAATATCTCAGGATCGTTTTAAAACAGTTATTTAAAGATTTAATATACCTTGTATTTATACAAACACTAAAATAATAATAATACCACAAGCTGCCAGCCTTGGGTGCGGAGTTGATGGTGAGACTCATTAAAATGAAACACTTATCAATCTGTGATTATAAAGGATGTTTATATGCTTTTAGCTATGGCATATCTCAACGAAAAATTATAAGAAATATATTAGGCGGCCTCCCAAAGAATATTATTATAATAATTATTGTATTCGGGTTCTATCATAGCTAAAGAAATTATGTCTAGAAAAAAATTATTTTATCTAAAAGTTCATATGATTCTCCATGCCAGTTATTTTGGCCATAGAACGCATTTACATAAATAGACCACATAATAAATTTTTAGCTAACTCAACGCTTCTGACAATTTTATTCTCAGTTTCTTTTATTTACTTGAATATCAACAAACCTAGATGTCTGAAATTTTTAGTGAAGTCAAATTATGATTTGAAAAATAATAAATGCATATGACTTGTCTGGTTACGGCTGCTTTTTAATTTAACTTGTTCAGGGGGCCATGTAAAGTTCACAGTTCAGTTCTACAGTTTCAGTGAGATTGGTGTATTGCTTATTTAGACAATTAAATTTTTTAATGAGTGATTTCTATAGAATTTTAAACATATCTCGAGATCTATAAGTTCTAGGAAACAAATAAATGCTATATTTTAAATAAATTATTATTTATCTGAAGAAAATAGGCAAACTCCAGTGAAACTTAGGGAAGATGTAGGTCTTAGAAAATACAATTTTTAATTAAATTTAAAACCAGAATAGGTATTGCAATAGCTGAACCGCAATTGTTGTTAAAATTCTGCCATCAAAACAGATAAATGTGCGCGTATTCAAACAATAGAGTGCTGAAAGATTGAATATTTAAATTTTTCACCCTTTTCTTGCGTTTTAAAAATATTGATTATGAACAAATTAAATTTTGACATGCAAACAGAGTTCAAATATAAAATGTTCTTATACTATTTAAAAGTGTATGATAAAGCGAAGAATTTGAGAAAATAAAGTCTTTTGCATATTTCCCGAGATATTTTAACTTTAGCAATTTATCATTTTATTTTAATAAACAAATTATCCTTTTTACTTGAAATTTGCACTGACTGTTTAAAAAATATTTGAGCTCCAATTTTAGAAACTTCAATCTGTTCAAATATTTTCAGAAGTTAGGAAAATAATTATTAATAAAGAAGCTCTCGAGGGATTGCGCGACTCGGGAGTAGCCACTTTATATGAAATATACAGGATGTTAGAAAATCCCTATCTCTAACTTTAGATAAAGATAATGATTAATCAAATTATGAAAAAATTCCTTTGAAGGTGGGGCCCTAGACTAAGATATTGTTCGATATTTTAGAAATTTTTTGTGTTATAGCAATAAAATTTTCTCGTTATTTAATATCAATGAGGGTTACTATTTCATGGTACTAACCAACATGATGTTTAATCAGTGGCGTAAAGAAGAGGAGGTGCATTGTTTTTAATCCAATATATTGTTGTTCAATTTTTCAAATTTTGATACCGAAATATTGTTCTTAAACAACATAATACCAACCGTTTTTCATAAAAATTGATTTAACTAGTTGCTGCAGGACCACAGAATGACCCCACAATGACTGATTTAGATTAAATTTTATAAAAAGCGGTTTGAAAAAAATTGTACAGAAATATTTTGTATTAAACAGGAATGTACCATCCTCTTCTTTACGCCATTGGTATTGGTTGAAATTCATTTTGGTTAGTATCATGAAATAATAACCATTATTGATATTAAATAACGCACTAAATCTCATTGCTATAACACAAAAGGTTTCCTAACACTGAAAATGGTTTCGTCGCTTATTGTTACGAAAATGAAAATATGGGCATTTGTAAATAATCATCGTTAATCTCAAGTCAAAAAGTTGATTCATTTATCAACAATATGTGAAAACTGAAACGTTTGGTTTGGCAAATATACATCATACAAAAAAAATTTTTTTTATATTATTTGATTTTGTACTTTCAAATCACATAAAAATATTTTATATCTGAAGCATATTTGCGTGTAAAAAATTTGTTTGTAACCAATTGTCCTGAAATGTACAAAAATATCCAAAAGTCGGAATATAGTTATTTGTTTAACTAGGCGGCTGGTAATTCAGCCAAGATAGTCAATCTATTTTGCTGCTGAGTTGAACATATAATTTTTTCGCCGATTGTTTAAATATATTCTAAAATAATTAAATTATTACAATTCTCAATCTCTTTATTTTTGTTGTAATAAATTCAATAAAAATTCATTAAAAATCGCAGTTGTTACTAGTTGGTTATCATGGAAACTAAGTGTCACTTTGCTGATTCACATTAGTCAGCAAAATTAGTACTTTGCTGCCAATCGACGAAAAAAATTTTTTCTGCGAACATCAAGAAATTTATGACAAATTTTTTGATTTTAATCTGTCATTTCTTTTACACTGCGTTTGATCGGCTTCCTTAGTATCTTATTGCCGCTAACGAGTTCTGAGCGGCAGTAAAAGTCTTTTACCGCCGCGCCGCGCCGCTCACGAGCGGCTCTAAAATTATTTAATGAAAAAATAATATGTTATATGTTGAATAAAGTGAAATATTACTGTTACCCAATATAAAACAATGTACTATTTCTCCCAGTTCTCTTTAAATGATACAAGTTGAGCGATTATGCACATTTCATGATTTTGATGGCAGGACTTCATAAGGGTGTAAATTTTGAGCAACAACTACGGTGTTCTGCTGGTTCAATGCTTATTCTGAATTGAAACTTTAACTGAAAATTGCAATTTATAAGATCTACATTTTCTCTAAGTTTCATAGAAATTTACCCGTTTTCTTCAAAAGAATAATAATTTGTTTAAATATGCCTAATTTAGCAATATTTGTTTTTTAAATAATAATTGGAGCAAATTCTAATTTATGTATATTTATTGTACAACTCATATGGGACATTTTCTATTTTTCTGGTTTGACTCGTAGGACTTATACATCTCGCGATATTTTTAAATAACCGATGGAAAACACGCTCTAAAAAATTTTATTGTTTAAACCAACAATACGCCGACCATGTCAAAACTGCAAAAGTGACTGTAAACTCAACTTGATCCCCTAAATACGTTAAAATAAAAAAAAATTGCGCTAACCAGACAATTCAAATAAAAATAAAAATTTAACCGTAGTATTTGGAAAACTTGGTATTTAATTGATATTCACCCAGCAACTTTCCTTAGCTAGATACTATGACTACTACTAACTGACTAATAGGTATATAACTTCATGGCGATGTAATGTTCTAGATAAATAAATAACAAATAATAATAAATAAATACAACACAGGTAATGACGACCCCCTTTATCCCGGAAGGCTCTAGAAGAGCTTTGTGTGGGAGGGGGCTACACATTTAGAGACAAGGGACACACACCCAATATCCGTGTATAGTGGAAAAATCCCCCTCACAGTATTTTCCACTGCCACGACCGGGAATCGAACCCGGAACTTTTTGAGTGAGAGGCAAGCGCGCTCAACTCTCGACCATCAGTCATACTGGAGGATATATACAGATGGAAGGGTATAGTAAAAAATTCTTACCAACTGCATTTTCTTAGCCTCTTAGTATTTCTTGCAAAACCAATTTCTGGGTATAGTAGAGAGACGCACATTTTTCGAAACTTCGTTGGTAATTCTGTATAGAATTAAGTAATTCCTTATTCGAAGCACTCATTTTTAAACTATAGTATCAGGTAATTTAACAACTGGCTCTAGGATTTCTCTTGACAAAGTTAACACTTAAAACGGCTTTAAAACTGTTTCACTTGCTATGCACTTTTCTAATCAACTGACTGTCAAGGCTGGTAACATGTATATACAGAGCTTTCAGTAATGATCACAGGACACGTGACCGCAAAAATATAGACAACCAGCCATACACGATGGTATTGCACTAAATAGAAATACCCTAAATCCATTGGCGTTCCAGTTAAAGGTAAAAAATGTATGATAATTCATATATTCATCAAATTTAAGAACAAGTTTTTAATATTGAAAGCAAACTTAAATGGAATGCATTTTATCTGAATAAAAAAATGTTCGCAAGAAATAAATTATTACACCTAATTCAAAATAACCTTTATTTCCATAAACATGAATATAAACATTCGAATCGAACAATTTACAGTAAATAAAAGAAATTACATAATAAAAACTTTTGTTACATGAGACTTAAATTAGAAGATGAATGAATACATTTTAATACGAAATGCCAAGAAATTATAACAAATGCTCAAAATGGCTGCCTAGAGTTTCTAAACACACACACGGACTCTTCGTTTCATATTTTCGAATACGTTCTGTAACTGATCAACAGTAATATTGCGGATTTCTCTTTCTATAATGGTATGTAATCTATTTTTAAAAACATTGTTCTTCATGTGTCCAAATAAGAAATAATCACAGGGCGTTAGATCCGGAGACCGTGCAGGCCATAGTCCCTGGCTGACTAACCGGTCATTGTAAAACTCCCGTAAAAAATCAAATCTGCTGGAAATAACCATCTTGCAGTTTATTATCATGCTACTGCGCCAGAAATGGCTCTAAAATAAGAGTTTGATACCTTTGGGCATTAATTGTTTCACGAAAAAATATAGGGCCTATAATTTGCCTTCTGGATATTGCCACTCATACACCAACTTTTAAGGGTGCAAACTTGTTTCTACGTAAGTGTGAGGGTTTTCTGTAGCTCATGTCCTGTAGTTCTGATTATTGATATAACCTGTTAAGTGGAACCACGCTTCATCAGTAAAATAGGTTAAATCCAATACATTGTTGTAATTTAAATTTCCGTTGAACCAACGACAATATCTTACACGATTTTGAAAATCCGGGGGTAATAGTTCTTGAACAACGGTTACCTTGTATGGATGCAAATGGAGTTTTTTGTGCTTTATGGGTTGTTCCAACTGAAAGACCAAAAAAAATATGTAAATTTCGTTGATTTGTCGTTTAGGTTTTTCTCAAATATTTTCTTAAAATGTTTTCTTAACCGCCTCTCAAGTTACCGTAGTAACTCCCTGGAAGATCTCAAGGATCTTGTGCTAGGTAAAGAGAGACGAGGCCCTACAGTTTAATGTGGACTCCGAACCACTCTTGGGGAAATTTTTTTAATGAAAAATTGTTTCGCCTTGCGCGAATCGAACCCACTTCGCTAGGCAAGTCAGTTTGCTAGCCAGTCGCTTTAACACACAACAAACAAAAGTTTTAGTAGGTATGGTTATTAGTTGTTGATAACGATTTTCACTAAAGAAATTCATATTTTATATTTTCAAGAAACTAAATTTAAATGGTATGTAATGTATTTAGTAATTAAAAAATTTAGTGTAAAAGTATCTACCTGTTTGAGCGGACAACTTTGGTATGGATTTTGTCGGGATTTGATTAATTCTTTCTCGAAACTCGTTCATAACCATTTCAGTTAAAATAGTTGGCCTACCAGTGGATTTTCCCTTGCAAAAGCAGTGTTTCTTTGCAAAACGATCAACGATTACATATTTACGGTTTGAAAATGTGTCATATGGAAAATTTACGTCAGGAAATTTTTCCATAAATTGTTCGATGCATGATTGCAATGAATACTTCCATGATCCATCTTCCTTGCGAGTTCCACTTCGAAACTGAGCCATCAAAAGGTATCTTGCTCTGGCGTAAAAACCATTGCAAGACAAGACTAGAATAAAATTTAAAAAACATTACTTAACCTAACATTCTTTTCCTCTTTATCATTACTCACCAGAAGATAACTGATGTAAATTATATAGTTCAGAGTCAATTAAACTGTGCGTTCCGTCGAGATTTCGTGTAACTTCGTCGAAAAAAACCGTCAGCAGAGATACTTTAAAACGCACCCTTAGATACATACGAATTAAAATATCCCTAGTATGGAAGGTTCTGACATGGTTAAAACATGCCTAAAAGATGAACTAAAAAATCACGTGTCCTGTGATCATTATTGAAAGCTCTGTATAAATTAGACAAGGTTGCCTTATCCCCACCATAAACAGCATTAGCCAATACGGGCTATTTCTAAACTTGTTCATGCGCAATTAGATATAGGCGACCCTAATCTGTTTGCCGCCTCGATCTAACAATAGCGCGCCCCGCCTATTGTTTGGTTATTAATCCTAATGTGAATTTCTTTGGAAGGTAGGTGTAATACCTAATAAAAATTAATTGGTATGTTTAAATTGAGGCATATTTAATTCCAGCAATCATGAAAATAAATATTACATATCATTATACAATGTGGCTGAAATTTATAATGAAAAAATAAGTTTTAATAACTATCAATCAGGAACGAATCCTTTAAAAAAATTGACGTGGAGACATTATCACCATAAATTGTAAAAAAATTAATGCTGTATATGAATATATAAATGTAATTACCCAGAAGACCCCTTATATTTTATGTGTCTTAAAAAGTATTAACATTTATTGCAACTATCAACAAATGTTAAATAGTATAAAAATTAAAAAAAAAAGAAATCGTTGATATCCAAATGCCTAATTACTTCCATTAAAGAGAAAGACAAATTGTTTCAAGCACATGCTAAACATCAACGAATATCTAAAAACAGTATATTAACTATATAAATAAATTAAACGCAATTATTTTAAAAAACCAAATCTAGTTATAGCCCAGTTGTCAGAGATTAATTTTGATGGAAAGTTAGAATTAAATTTTACTTCGCTAATTTGTTCATAAAAGGCTAGTTTTTTGCTAGTAGAAGGTGATCAAGAAAGTTTACCAAAATTTACCCCCGCGAACCCTCCGACAACCCTCTGAAACGGAAAAATTAAGTTGTTTGTTAATATCTCGAAAAATAATGAAAAATAAAAAACGAATACCACCATGTGAAAGAGCGGCAAATTTTACAAAAAAATAGTGTAAAAGCTTTTGTTAATAAATTTTTTCGTTGAGAAATATTTTTATTTAACTTCAAGCCTTTTTTGAACGTTTTCAATAAGTTTTCAAGTGAAAATTTCCTAACCCTAAACATGGACAAAATACCAATGATTTAAAAGTTATTTTTTTTTACCCTAGATACCTTAAAGCATAAAAAATTATCGTAGATTGAAGTTTAAGATGTAAACAAGCTATATCTACATGAATTCTTTTTACAGCTAAAATTATTGAGAAAGGAGGAAATGTAATAACTGATTTTAAACGGATTGTTAATATTTCTAATAGTCACTTTTGCCAAGTAGGAGAAAAGCTCGCCTCAAAAATTCGGCCAACAGATAGTTTCATTAACTGCGAGGACTTAACCAAAAGTATGTTCATGGAACCAGCGTATGATTGGACAGGATAGTGAGAAACGACAAGTTAGTGAGTGAAACCGCACTGGCCATGAGCATTGTTGACAAACGTTCTGTTCTACTTGTAGTTCGAAGGGATAGTCTTTGTCTAACATCTTCTTTACTATCTCATGTATTTTACAAGTAGTAAGTCGACTTAACAATCAGAGGATTAGCGTTAAACTAAGCGACAAGTATGCAAAGCCAAGCTTTTTTATTAAAAAAAAATATATATCCGAGGAGGTTTTATTGTTTTTAAATAAATAGATACATAGATGATGATTAGATTGGGCCGTTATTTGATGACAATTCATGTTGAGGAAATAATGAGAAACTTTAGTAGTTTTTTTTATTTCCCCTTCATTTATTTGTTAACATAACAATTGTTTCAGCACATAGTGTCTTTTTCAGATGATGAAAACTGCTGTATTAATTTTATAATGTATATAATTAGATGTATCCCCTAATGGGGTTCCGCGCTCTTGTAAACTTTCTTATTTTTAATTTATCGAGAAAACTGAGAAGTTTTGCTCCTCTTAGGAAACCATACTCAGTTGCCAGACTGAAGGTAAATTTTACATTGTATTTTAAAAATTAGAAAATATTAAATCCACAGTAAAAAATTCTTTATCGAATTAAGTTGAAGGCTCATCACATATGGTTGCAGCAGCATCCCGGAGGCCCACATGTAGAATAGTGCTAATATACATAGGAATATATATTTCTTTTTCTTTTAGTCCATAACAGTTTTTTAATATTTCCTGTCTTTAATTGCACTTGTAAAATTCTACTAGAATTTATATTTATTTGTAGAATTAATTAATAACGCGAAAGATGAAATTTACTTCATAAGAATGTTTATTTCTTTTTTCAATGTAAATTATCCTCATTATACAGAGAATTTAAGTTTCTTACAAATTTCATATCTTAGAAAACATATTGCCTGTATTCATAAGTTTTAATTTCGTAAATACCGGTATTGTTTCAATTGTCTATAATAAGTTAGTATATATAATAGCAATAATAATGATCTGAAATGTACGTAATGTGTCCCAGAATACCCGTTATCAACTTTATTTACTAATTCTACATG
Source organism: Leptura quadrifasciata (assembly GCA_963675555.1). NCBI lineage: Eukaryota > Metazoa > Arthropoda > Insecta > Coleoptera > Cerambycidae > Leptura > Leptura quadrifasciata. The sequence continues at coordinate 66,670,261 of OY776681.1, forward strand.
CAAAAATAATAAGAAAACTTCCTATATCTGTTTTCCAGTAACGCTTCCTGAAGGGACCACGGACCTGTAAAGATGGCGCCGAAACGTAGGATTTTAATGGTTACGTCGAAAATATTTTGGAACAAATTTAGAAATGTTGGATCACAATTTTGCATTATTAAGGCTTATTTTTGTATAGTACTAACCAAAATTAGTTTCATCCGCATGTATGGAAGCGGACTAGTTACGAGTTTTTCAATTTCAGTTTTGTTAATATTTTCAAATTTTTAAGGCTTAATTATGATTTCTCGGCTATATTGAAAAAAATACCCTTATTGATAATTAGCCAACCGACAAACTATTTTCAAAGAAAAGTGATTTCTCTTTGCTCATCTAAAGGAATATGTAATTATGAATAACTACCTCTCTCACTCAAATTTTCACAGGGGGCGAAAATAATTCTTTTCTGTATTGTGTTAACTAGTGGAGAATAAAAATTATTATTATATAAGTAAATCATTAATAAAGTACACCATAGATAGAACAATCTAGATGGAAAATATACTTATCCCAAAATAAGACAGTTTACTATTTTATGTTTTTATTATATTCGTAATTTTACATGAATTCGTTTAATATAAAGGAATTTGATAATAATATGCAATAATTTGTTACATATAAATGAATGTATTCGAATATTTATAAAACAGGTTTACGTAATTTATATATATATATATATATATATATATATATTTATTGTTATTATACATGATTTGCAGGAAACAACTACTCAGCGGGCAAATACCCCGACCTGCATTGAATTATATATTATATTATATATATATATATATATATATATATATATATATATATATATATATATATATAGTTCGCTCTAAGGAGTAGGCAGATTGAGCCCCCGGAATCGAACCAGTTTCTCGAACTCCTAGCATTATTTTCATTGACAATTTTTACTTGACCCACTTTTTCTCTTGAAAATGGCTCCAAAACGGGAGCCGAAACGCCGAGACATTAACAATCTCAGACGCGGTTCAACCCGAGAACCTAGTATTTTTCATATATATATATATATATATATTGTGTTTTTAAATTTGCGTCTTGTTTCATATATTCTATAATCCTGCCAATGTAATAAGACTAAAACTGGAAAACCTTTTATTTGCTTGTGACAAATTATAATTGAAGTTCATAACAACTGTCAACTGAAACGTTAATACGAAATGAGGTAAAATTTACAACTTCATGCGTGTATCAATTACTATAAAAGAGTCAAATAATTACAATCTTTATTGCCATTATTAGCGCTTATTTTGTGCCAAAAATAAAAGGACAAATTTTAGCAGTTATATATTCTAGCCCTTTAATATTTAAATACCTAAACTAGGTCATTTCTGCGAAACAATAGCAGACCCTTGGGTAATTTTATCTATGGCAAATGTGATAACTGCATTTGTCAACAGCAATAATGATTACCGCTCTTATATGTCAAAAGCCACGTATAGTAGGGAAAGGTCCCAATCATAAATTAGGTAATATTTAAACACAACAAGTCCGTCTATAGATATTACATTTATTTTATTTGTCTTGTATTTATATGCCTTTTAAATAAATGCTGCAAATCCCAATAAAGATAGAGATTTGCATTCAACTTTGTGTTAAAGCATGCAATAATTTAATCCCTAAATTTCTTTAAAATGCAAGTCGCAAAATAAATAAAACGCTATACGAAAAGTCGATTTTATTTTATTTATCTGTGTTAAAATCTTATTTTTTTAACAAAATATTCAAGTAAATATTTGAATGCCTATTCCTACTCCCATTTTTATCAACCGAATATATAATAGGTATTTATTTTATGTTTTACTCACAACTACTGTGTGCGAAAATTATGTCACTCAAAAAATTACAATAAATTAGTAGGATAATTCGAGAATTTCTACATTGTAGGAATTTTTTGCAAATAACAATTTTTTATGCTCCTCCGAGTTTATTGATCTTTGTACTTGGCATGAAGACATTTTGTTTTTTAATTTCTTTTAGCCTCCTCTCTCATTTCTAACGCCAAACATTAAACATGACTAGCTTCTGAACTCGATAATCATAGCGTTTTTGCAACAGAAATTCCGTTTTCGAATAATGCTCTTTGCCCATGCGCTGCAGATCTAGAGCAGACGACGCACTCGATAATTTAAATTCAAGATACATTATGATGTTAATATGGCACAACTGTGAGCAAGTACCGTATATATAAATATATGTTTTTTGAATTTTGGGAATTTTTACGAATTTACGAATTTTCGACTTATGCTCTTGCTGTAACTCCAAAATAAAAGGAAGGAAGGTCTAAACTACAACATATCTCAATTTCGACCATTTTCAAACGGATTTCAAATCACATGCATACTGTGCGGGATCCTTTTCATTGGCATATTTTACGGCCGCAGTTATCGACCTTTTACTCGGTGACATAATACGTAGAGCTCCCTTTTGTGCGACTTTGCCGGGGGTGAGGAGCGCTAATGATGACAATTCTGTTGGCTTCATTATAAATGTCATGTTCAGTACTTATGCGCATCACTTTTTAAATAGTTCACTTATTTTAAATGTGATCTGTCAATCAACGCGTCAATATTAAAAATAATTGTTTGTAATTCGTTATTATTTATTAATCTAAAATAGCATATTAATGATAAATAAATTCAGGGCTTCACCACAATATCATGCATAATACCAAAACGTTGTTAATATTATTCATAAAATAAGCACATTTACATAAATAAAAAAATAGAACTTTCAAAATAAATCTGTTTTTAGCTGAAATAAACGTCTCTGGTTAATTTGTCAAATTATTTCTAGTTTTTAGTGTTGCAATTTGATTAAAGTACGAAAAACCTCTGTCACACTGACAATGTTGTTTGGCCGAATTTTGATCATCGGTTACACATATAAATGAGAGAGATCAATGATACAATTTGCAACGGCATAAACAAGGACAATTTGCAAGGGATTAAATTTTCATGACCCAAGAAGGTAGAACTTTATCGAAGAACTGTCATAGTATAGGTATTTCAAATAGATTTCTCTAAAAGTCTAGATTATCGGTATGAAATACAACGAACTATTGTAAGTTACTTCTTTCTAAACATCTTGTGTTCCTGGAGGATTTGCATCTATAATAAGTAGTCCATGGGACAGCTCGCTGAAATTGAATTTTTGGTAAAAAATGGCGGGGCAAGACGCGACTTCTACCATAGATTTCAGATGTTATAAGAATGACGAAAAACCCGGTAGGCAATCTGGCGGTAGTAGCTTTTCAATATTTCGGATGGATAAAGATGGCGGTTGTCTGTTCCCACTTAAACAATAATAGCTTTGCTCAAGATCATTGCATTTTGTTTATTCTTTTATGTTCTATAAAGTATCTACTAATTCGCTATGTAGATCATATTTCATCCTAAGTCGAGTTGTGAATTCGCGAACAGCACAAGTGTTTTACGGGTGTGTAGTAAATTCGCAATTATAACAGCTTAAATTAATCTCATAATTAATTAAACACGTTGTACACCTACCTAAGTGCATTGTAAAGTCTAATATAATAAAATTATCATGAACCGCCCTCCTGACAAGGGGGGAGGAACACAAGAAAATGATGGACAATTTGACGGCATGCACATAGATCTGACGACGGAACATACAATGTTTCCTAATGGAAACGAGTCGGACATGAACGGAGCTGGTACTGGTAACGTACGCATTGAGGAAAAGAGCATTAGCCGCTCTCAGCCGAGAGTGGCTAATAAAGGTAACACAAAAACCAAGGAGCCAAGTAAGTTTTTTAATCTTGATAAGCCAACATTCTATTCTAAATTGGTATACGTTTTTATTGAAAAAACTAACGAGGAGAATATCGGTCGATTGCACTCCATGTTTGTGGGACATATCTTGCATAAAAAGCTAAATATACCTAACATAATTAATATAGAAAAGGTAGGCAGAAATAGAATAAAAGTTGTGTTAAAAACAATTTCTGATGCTAATAAATTGATAAGTAGTCCGGCACTAAACACTGAAAAACTAAGAGCCTATATACCAAATAATCTTTTAACAAGGAAAGGTATTGTCAGAAGCGTAGACACAATATTCGATGAAGAGTATTTGATAAATAATATTATTTGTACCGTCACAGTTTCTGAAGTTAGGAGATTTAAACGAAAAATAGATATTGACAGGGAACTAGCGGAGGTCCCTAGACAAACTGTGTTGTTATCTTTTATCTCATATACAAATAAATAGCGTACTATGCCCTGTGGAGCCTTACATACAAAGGGTTATACAATGTTTTAAGTGTTTACGGTATGGACACGTAGCCAATCAGTGTCGTAGCACAACAAGTCTCTGCATTAATTGTAGTAAAGAAAAATTGAATGATGAACATTTGTGTAAGGATCCACAGGACTCATTCTGTATTTTCTGTAAAAATGGTAACCACAAATCCATATCCAAGTTTTGCCCTTATTTCGAAAAACAGAAGAAAATTAAAAGTCATATGGCTTCTTCGAATATGACTTTCTTAGAAGCCAAAAAAAACAGAAGAATCATCTTACGCTAATATATTAACTAGTAATAAATTTGATATACTAAATTCCATAGATGAAACACAGTTTCCTCCACTAGAAAGTAACAGGGAAAAGAGGAAACCTCCGTCATTCTATCAATCCTTCTCTCAACCCTCCACCTCTAAGTCTCAAACAAACACATTTATTCCTTCAACCCAACAAAACAAAAAAAGGAAGGTTCAATCACCTATATCTGCAAGTGTAACTGTCCCTCCTATGTTTCCATTTGTAGCAGGCCCATCAAACCCTCTTCCCCCTAATCCATACAAACCTGATATCTTTGTAAATAATAAAAATAAAATAATTGATGCCCTTTCAGGTTTAATATTGAATTTATTTAGCAATATAAGCAGTGTATAAGAGCTAAAAAACTTAAATGAGGATGTCCTCAGAGCAAAAGTAACATCGACTTTAGACTATATTAATAAAAGTAACATTCAAACCTAAAAACAAACAAGTTAAAATTATGCAGTGGAACGCTCGTTCCGCTGTAGCTAACAAAAATAGTCTAATTATGTTTTTAAAAACAAATGAAATTGACATCTGTTTACTCAGTGAAACCTGGTTTAAACCAGGTATTTCTTATAAATTTGGCGGGTACTCCCTAGTCAGAAAAGATCGTCAGGATGGCAAAACTGGCGTTGCCATTTTAATTCATGAAACATGTTCTTTTAAAGAAATCTCATTTACTAGGAATTTTAATAACGGTATCCAAATATGTGGTGCTAAGGTAACAGTCAATAAGCAGTGCTTGTCCATTATCTCATTATATAAACCCCTAATGTGTCGACAAATATACAGGATTGGCGTAATATCTTTCAAGAAGCTTCTGGATCAGTTTTTATTGGTGGGGATTTTAATGCTCACAATAGAATTCGGGGCTCCTGGAAAACTGATGCCGTAGGCGAGCAAATAGTTAATGCAGCAGAGGAGGCAGATTTAATACTTTTAAATAGAGGTTCAGCTACAAGAATTACTTCCCCAAACTCCCAAAAGTCAGTTGTAGATATCTCTTTTAGTTCGGCAGATGTTGCAACAAATGTTCAATGGTCGGTTAGCTCGGATACTTTGGGTTCAGATCATTATCCGATTGTTTGTGAATTAGATTTATATTATTATCCATCTGAGGCCATCCAACCAAAAAATAAATGGAAGATTAATAAGGCTGATTGGACAAAATATATAAATCTAATCAGTGTATATTTTTCCAACTTACCCAATTTTTCTAACACAGAAGAAAAGTACACATATTTTTCAGAATGCATCGAGCAAGCAGCCGAATTATCTATACCTAAAAATAAACCTTTCAAAACAAAAAGTCGGATGCCTCTCCCTTGGTGGGATGGAGAATGTGATGACGCCGTTAAACTACGAAAATGTGCATTAGAAAACTAAAAAAGATGTAGTACGATCGAAAACTATATAAAATGTCAAGAAGAAATGGCTCGAACCAAAAAACTTTTTAAAAGTAAAACGAAATCAAATTAACTACGTTTCGAGACTTAACAAAAATATCCCATATACCGAACTATGGAACCAAGTACGGAGAATTAAGAGATTGCCAACTATCTATAAAAAATGTGAAAATTTTGACTGGGTTGAAACCTTCCACGATAATATTACACCAACACAAGTCTCTCAAGAGCCCACATATTTCAATAATGCCGAAAATAGTGATTTCTTAAGTAATCCATTTACTTTAACTGAACTAGAATATGCACTCAAGAAACCACGCAACACCAGTCCTGGATTTGATGATGATGATAATGATTAGATACATTATGCTCATAAATCTTCCAATGTCTGCTAAAATATTCTTGTTAGAAATATTTAATGATATATGGGTTGGAGGAGTAGACTTGCAAACTTGGAAAAAAGTATTCATAATTCCTATACTTAAACCCGACAAAGATCCCAACAGCGCTGATTCATACCGACCTATTTCATTGCTATCATGTATTTTCAAAACCTTTGAAAGACTAATAAAATGTAGATTAGAATGGTGGTTACATAAATATCATCCACTCCCCGGTAATCAATATGGTTTCAAAGTTGACTTCGGTACCATGGATGCACTAACTCATCTGGTGACAGATATACAAATTTGTTTTTCGGATAACGATTACCTGGGATCTGTTTTCTTGGATATAAAAGGCGCCTATGACTCTGTCGATCTGTTCATACTTCAACAAAAATTGTGCAATTTTGGTATTCCAGGGAAAATTGCTAAAAATATATCTAATCTCTTTTGTAATAGAGAAATATATCTTCGATATGATAACACGAAAATAGGCCCGCGATTTATCTCACTAGGTTTACCTCAAGGTTCGGTGTTAAGCCCGATCCTTTTCAATATTTATACCGCAGATTTACACAATTTGTTCAATGACATGACCATCATACAGTATGCGGACGACTTTTGTATGTATGTTCAGAAACCCTCATATGAAATGTGCTTACACTCGCTAGGTACCGCAATAACAACAATTTAGGAAAGCTTACAAACCAGAGATTTTACTTTATGTGAACAGAAATCCATGATCACCATTTTCACAAGACATAAAACTCCGTTACGTGATCACATAACACTTGGAAACATAACATTCCCATATCGCAATGAAGTAAAATATCTAGGATTATTTCTCGACAAAAAATTAACCTGGAAATCACACATTGATTATATGATCACCAAATGCCAGAAAGGAATTAACTTTGAAAAATTAACCTCAAAAACTTGGTGGGGAGCAGATCCAGAAATTTCTATTCTCTTTTATAGGTCGTACATTCGATCAATAATTGACTATGGTTGCATACTATATGGATCCGCTAGTAAACATATGCTAAGTAAAATAGACATAATACAAAACAAAGCTCTTCGAGTATGTATAGGTGCTATGAATTCAACACCAATTGAACCTTTACGGGTTGAATCCAGAGAACCTCCTCTTTTCCTTAGGAGGCAACTGCTCTCTGAGAAAAGTATTCTAAATCTAATTATCAAAAATTCTGCGATTATAGATAAAATACATAATCTAAATATTTTAGATCTCACGAATAATTTCTGGGAAAAGAAAAATTCCCCCCCCCCACTGAGTATAGGATATCAGGAAGTATTAAAAATTTCTAAAAACATTAACCAATCTGACTTTCTCCCTCAGCCCTACTATTTTGAGTCGATAAGCCAAACAAACATCATATTCCCTAACTATACAGAAAACCCTATACATAATAAATGGAACGATTCTCCAGAATATGTTAGAAAGATTTGCCAATGCTACGCATATTTATACAGATGCCTCAAAATCGAACCACGGTGCAGGCTGTGCATTCCTAATACCTAATTCAAGTACCCAGTCAAAATTCAAACTTTCTCAAAAGACGTCGATTTATTCAGCAGAAGTTTATGCTATTGTCAAGTCCTTAGAATATATTACAAATAAACAAATTAAAGACTCAGTTATTCTAAGTGACTCCAAGTCAGTACTCTTGGCAATTAGTAATACGTATAATTCAATATCCAGTATGTACCACCCTTTCATTAAATTAGTCAAGCATTATAATTATTCATTAAAAATATCTGGGTTTAACATCAACTATATATGGGTTAAAGCACACAATGGTATAAAACATAATGAAAAAGTCGACCTATTGGCCAAAGACAGTGTTGGGAATGGAGGCCCCGTTGACAGTCTATGTCTGCAAGACTGTTTAAATATCAGTAAAACAGGCTTAAATAAAGCATGGACGTCTTATTGGCATGAATACTGTTTTACCACTCCTACAAGATACACCCAAATCCAAATAGAAATTCCTGAAGAACCTTGGTACCAGTCTTTTCAAATTCCTAGGAGGTACATAACGACTCTTATTATTCTGAGATTTGGGCATGGTTGCTATCCTCTACATTTAAATAAAATAGGAATTTTACCAACCAAGCTATGTGAAACTTGTAATGTTGTAGGCGATCTTGAACATTTATTTTTTAGCTGCGATAAATATTCATCTGGACGTAATCAACTGTATGCAGATATTCTGAACTTAAATATCCAAATGCCAATCAATGTATTGCACTTATTAGTTTTAAACAGTAATAGAGTGAATGAAATTATTATACGTTTTTTGAAAACCTCTGGTCTGAAAATATAAATGTGTAAATAATAGATTCGCTCCCTACATGTCTAACCTTTGTTTAAAAGTTACCTTATCCCTATTTACCGTAGTCTATTTTTGTATGTTTAACGTAATGCCCTGAAAGACTCCTGGGCGAGAAGAATATGTGCAAACGTATCTCCTTTGAGTCTTCTCTAAAAATTTCCATTTTTGGTAAGATAGGTTTAGGGTGGTGTATGTGTACTCTTTATATGTGCATGATTATGTATGTTTAAATTATGGCATATCTAATAACTTGTGCCTGGCTGCGTGGTTTTTTACCTAATGCCAAAAAAAATCATCAAATAATAAGAAAAACTTGAAAAAATATATTCTCATAAAAATTGACATTTTTAAAACCATCTATACCATATATGGACCAATTACCAATTACCAATTAAAAATCTTTATTGCCTATTTTGTATAAATCTGCCTTAACTAGTATTCCATTTATTTCAGTATTTGATTTTACATGTAATTATACTGATGTCCTACCGGATATAATATAAAACATTTAAATTTTATATTATATCCGGTAGGTCACCAATGTAATTACAGTAGCTTATAAACACGATTGAATATGGAGAAGTGACCTAGTATATAAATTATATATTGCACCTGTGCGATTTATGTATAACACATATTCCAAGAAATATAGCGCGTAGTCGCCGGCATCGTTTTCTATATTTTATGGGAATCTGGAAAAATAATCTGATCGCCGGATTTCCGATTGTTTCGCTAGATGTTATAATATATTAATAATCCAAGTTCAGTAGTTGAGTGTCTTCTTGGAGTAAACAACACATTTTTGTACAATTCTTGCTTGCACAGAGACTACATGAGTATTTTTGGTAATTATTATCGAGCGATATATTTTGGATGCAGTGAGAAAAATTATTTTTGGGGAGCAATATACATATTATACTTATAATTACTTGAATTAGTTGAACTGGCATAATAATAGTAGCTAACTAGTGTAATATTATAATCCTTTTATATTTGGTGCTTTCAAGGTATTAAAAATTGGTAAACCGCGCTATAAAACAAGCTATTACATTACAAGTAATAGCTTATTATATAACTGTTAATAGATTTTTAATACCGTGAACAACACCAAATTTAAAGGGATTATAATATAACATTGGTTAGCTATTAGTATCATCAACAAGCTTCGACTTTCTGTAGGCTCTGCTGTGTCTGCTGCTTTAATGGCATATCATAGTTATACAGGCTGTGACACGACAAGTGCTTTTTATGGATTAGGCAAAATAAAGTGTTTGAGACTTCTCACTAAAAATGCTGCTTATGTAGATGCATTCACAAAATTGAGGTCCAACTGGACGTTAACTTCTGACGTCTGTTCTGTCCTTGAAAAGTTCACTAGCCAACTATATTGACAAAACACAAGTGTTGAAAAGGTAAACGTTCTGCGATATCAACCACGATATCCAGTTGATATCATAGAACAACAACATAAGCAGCATTTTTTGTGAGAAGTCTCAAACCCTTCATTTTGCCTAATCCAGAAAAAGCACTTGTCGTGTCACAGCCTGTATAACTATGATATGCCATTAAAGCAGCAGACACAGCAGAGCCTACAGAAAGTCGAAGCTTGTTGATGATACTAATAGCTAACCAATGTTATATTATAATCCCTTTAAATTTGGTGTTGTTCACGGTATTAAAAATCTATTAACAGTTATATAATAAGCTATTACTTGTAATGTAATAGCTTGTTTTATAGCGCGGTTTACCAATTTTTAATACCTTGAAAGCACCAAATATAAAAGGATTATAATATTACACTAGTTAGCTACTATTATTATGCCAGTTCAACTAATTCAAGTAATTATAAGTATAATATGTATATTGCTCCCCAAAAATAATTTTTCTCACTGCATCCAAAATATATCGCTCGAGAATAATTACCAAAAATACTCATGTAGTCTCTGTGCTAGCAAGAATTGTACAAAAATGTGTTGTTTACTCCAAGAAGACACTCAACTACTGAACTTGGATTATTAATATATTATAACATCTAGCGAAACAATCGGAAATCCGGCGATCAGATTATTTTTCCAGATTCCCATTAAACATAGAAAACGATGCCGGCGACTACGCGCTATGTTTCTTGGAATATGTGTTATACATAAATCGCACAGGTGCAATATATAATTTATATACTAGGTCACTTCTCCATATTCAATCGTGTTTATAAGCCACTGTAATTATATTGCTGTCCTACCGGATATAATATAAAATTTAAATGTTTTATATTATATCCGGTAGGACATCAATATAATTACATGTAAAATCAAATACTGAAATAAATAGAATACTAGTTAAGGCAGATTTATAAAAAATAGGCAATAAAGATTTTTAATTGGTAATTGGTCCATATATGGTATAGATGGTTTTAAAAATGCCAATTTTTATGAGAACATATTTTTTCAAGTTTTTCTTATTATTTGATGAAATATGATCTACATAGCGAATTAGTAGATATTTTATAGAACATAAAAAATAAACAAAATGCAATGATCTTGAGCAAAGCTATTATTGTTTAAGTGGGAACAGACAACCGCCATCTTTATCCATCCGAAATATTGAAAAGCTACCACCGCCAGATTGCCTACCGGGTTTTTCGTCATTCTTATAACATCTGAAATCTATGGTAGAAGTCGCGTCTTGCCCCGCCATTTTTTACCAAAAATTCAATTTCAGCGAGCTGTCCCATGGACTACTTATTATAGATGCAAATCCTCCAGGAACACAAGATGTTTAGAAAGAAGTAACTTAAAATAATTCGTTGTATTTCATACCGATAATCTAGACTTTTAGAGAAATCTGTTGGAAATACCTATACTATGACAGTTCTTCGATAAAGTTCTACCTTCTTGGGTCATAAAAATTTAATCCCTTGCAAATTGTCCTTGTTTGTGCCGTTGCAAATTGTATCATTGATCTGTCTCATTTATATGTGTAACCGGTGATCAATATTCGGCCAAACAACATTGTCAGTGTGACAGAGGTTTTTCGTACTTTAATCAAATTGCAAGACTAGAAACTAGAAATAATTTGACAAATTAACCAGAGTCTTTTATTTCAGCTAAAAACAGATTTATTTTGAAAGTTCTATTTTTTTATTTATGTAAATGTGCTTATTTTATGAATAATATTAACAACGTTTTGGAATTATGCATGATATTGCGGTGAAGCCCTGAATTTATTTATCATTAATATGCTATTTCAGATTAATAAATAATAACGAATTACAAACAATTATTTTTAATATTGGCGCGTGGATTGACAGATCACATTTAAAATAAGTGAACTATTTAAAAGGTGATGCGCGTAAGTACTGAACATGACATCTATAATGAAGCCAACAGAATTGTCATCATTAGCGCTCCTCACCCCCGGCAAAGTCGCACAAAGGGGAGCTCTACGTATTATGTCACCGAGTAAAAGGTCGATAACTGCGGCCATAAAATATGCCAATGAAAAAGATCCCGCACAGTATACATGTGATTTGAAATCCATTTGAAAATGGTCGAAATTGAGATATGTTGCAGTTTAGACCTTCCTTCCTTTTACTTTGGAGTTACAGCAAGAGCATAAGTCGAAAATTCGTAAATTCGTGAAAAATTCTCAAAATTCAAAAAAACATATATTTATATATACGGTACTTGCTCACAGTTGTACCATATTAACATCATAATGTATCTTGAATTTAAATTATCGAGTGCGTCGTCTGCTCTAGCTCTGCAGCGCATGGGCAAAGAACATTATTCGAAAACGGAATTTCTGTTGCAAAAACGCTATGATTATCGAGTTCAGACGCTAGTCATGTTTAATGTTTGGCGTTAGAAATGAGAGAGGAGGCTAAAAAAAATTAAAAAACAAAATGTCTTCATGCCAAGAACAAAGATCAATAAACTCGGAGGAGCATAAAAAATTGTTATTTGCAAAAAATTCCTACAATGTAGAAATTCTCGAATTATCCTACTAATTTATTCCAATTTTTTGAGTGACCTAATTTTCGCACACAGTAGTTGTGAGTAAAACATAAAATAAATACCTATAATATATTCGGTTGATAAAAATGGGAGTAGGAGTAGGCATTCAAATATTTACTTGAATATTTTGTTAAAAAAATAAGATTTTAATACAGATAAATAAAATAAAATCGACTTTTCGTATAGCGTTTTATTTATTTTGCTACTTTCATTTTAAAAAATTTAAGGGATTAAATTATTGCATGCTTTAACACAAAGTTGAATGCATATCTCTGTCTTTATTCGGATTTGCAGCATTTATTTAAAAGGCATATAGATACAAGATAAATAAAATAAATGTAATATCTATAGACGGACTTGTTGTGTTTAAATATTACCTAATTTATGATTGGGACCTTTCACTACTATACGTGACTTTTGACAAATAAGAGCAATAATCATTATTGCTGTTGACAAAGGCAGTTATCACGTTTGCCATAGATAAAATTACCCAAGGGTCTGCTATTGTTTCGCAGAAATGACCTAGTTTAGGTATTTAAATATTAAAGGGCTAGAATATATAACTGCTAATATTTGTCCTTTTATTTTTGGCACAAAGTAAGCGCGAATAATGGCAATAAAGATTGTAATTATTTGACCCTATTATAGTAATTGATACACGCAGGAAGTTGTAAATTTTGCCTCATTTCGTATTAACGTTTCAGTTGACAGTTGTTATGAACTTCAATTATAATTTGTCACAAGCAAATACAAGGTTTTCCAGTTTTAGCCTTATTACATTGGCAGGATTACAGAATATATGAAACAAGACGCAAATTTAAAAACACTATATATATATATATATATATATAAATTACATAAACCTGTTTTATAAATATTCGAATATATTCATTTATATGTAACAAATTATTGCATATTATTATCAAATTCCTTTATATTAAACGAATTCATGTAAAATTACGAATATAATAAAAACATAAAATAGTAAACTGTCTTATTTTGGGATAAGTATATTTTTCATCCAGATTGTTCTATCTATTGTGTACTTTTCTTTGAAAATAGTTTGTCGGTTGGCTAATTATCAATAAGGGTATTTTTTGTAATATAGACGAGAAATCATAATTAAGCCTTAAAAATTTGAAAATATTAACAAAACTGAAATTGAAAAACTCGTAACTAGTCCACTTCCATACATGCGGATGAAACTAATTTAGGCTAGTACTATACAAAAATAAGCCTTAATAATGCAGAATTGTGATCCAACATTTTTAAAGTTGTCCCAAAATATTTTCGACGTAACCATTAAAATCCTACGTTTCGGCGCCATCTTTACAGGTCCGTGGTCCCTTCAGGAAGCGTTACTGGAAAACAGATATAGAAACCTCATACCTCTCTTTAAACGATCATATTATATGCCTAGTATTCCCACGTAAAAATTTTACTTCGATCAGACATGCTAAACTTGAAGTAGTGACGTATTCATGGAATTAATTAACTTCTACTCAGCAGGCGTCATCATATGGCCAAATGCTCTGTAGTATTTCTCAAATATTTCAATATTTTTATTGGAGAAAATATAAGTTTAAAAACATTGTGTGCCCAATAGGAACTACCTTTCTAACTTACATACGATTTTAATAGACCGGTTGATCACCTTATTGCCCTGCCTACTGCTGCTCCTCGTTGCTCGAACTGAACAACGAGCAACGAGGAGCAGCAGTAGGTAGCTTTCAGTGAGAACCTGAAGATGGCAGCTGAGATTCTGCCTAAGCGTCGTTCAGACAACCGTGACTCCTAAAGGAGTCGACCATCGACGCGGGAGAGCACTTAAAAGTACAGTAACACTTCATTTAACACCCGCGAAAACCTAAAAAACAACATAGTTAGTGACGTTTTGATAGAGTTTTGAATTGGTGGGTGTATTCGGCTATATTTTAGCTAACTTTTGAAAGAAAGATGATTATGTTATGAGTGCAAATGAAGAGGCACGAAGAAAGGGCCACCATCAAAGACTAGTAATAGAATGAAGGCTTGTTATGACAGTAACGCTATTTCAGCAGGATTCGAGGTAGGAGATTTAGTTTGGCAGTACAGCACAAAGCGGGGGATCTTTGAAGCTGTACTTATCTTAAGAAGGGCCGAATTCTGCCATCACCTGGGTCAACCACATTGTTTATCGGATTCAACGAAGTGAGAAGTAGAAGATGGTACACCTGGATAGACTGGCAAAGTATGTTGGAGACCCTGAATTGCTTGATCGAAATGTTCAGGCCTGAGGGGGTAATAACTCTTATTAGAGTGGAAGGGAACCTGTCTAATTAGCTACCACCATTGAAAAAAAAATAGCTACCACTTGAATGGTTGTTCGCCAGTCGAGCCAAAGACGGGGTTACTAATAATTACGCATCTAGATAATTGGGAATCTGGCTAGAATCACGAATTAGAGTAATAGGGAAAGATCTAGAATAAGAGTCAAGGAGTACAAAAGAAACGGAACTGGAATAGGTCCAGTTTGCATAGTAAACTGATCAAATTAAGAGGGAGAACAAAATGATCAGTCAAAAAGCACAGTGACGAGTAGTGAATTACAGTGTTTAACAGTAATAATTAAAGTTGCAAATATAAAGACTAATTATTGTAAGTTAAGTAAGTTGTTAATTAAATCAGTGGTTAGTGTTATTCGAGTTGCAATTATTGAATTCAGGTAGGGGTGTATAAATAAGTAACACTATTGTTATCCAATCATATCATTTAATTTGATATTACTCTTAAATAAATTATATTTATAATCTATAAATTTCAATGTAGTGTGAAATAGCTTTTAATTTACTTATTGCGGTTAAACTGTTATTTTATAGAGAACTATTTTTTTATATTATTTTACTATTACACTTATTATCAATACATTTTCCTGTAGAGCCTCGGACGTATTTGTATGGGAAGGTTGAGTAAAAAATATAAGCGTTGTTAAATATAATTTATTTATATGTATAACAAAAGTAGTAAAATACGTATTTTTAACCTATATATACAATTTGACTTGCTGTTTAAGTCGCGCATGCGGTGGGCTCGGAATTGATATATGCAATCTTTTCGCATCCTCTTCGTCCTCGTTGTCCAATATTGTAATCACAGACACGGCAGGCGAAGGTGTATCGTGAGTTATTATAATGTGCTGCTCGAAATGATGTTGGTGCACCTCTTGTGCGTGGAGAGGTTACCTGAAAACAAACATCGATGAGTACAATTCTAATAGAGGAGAATGTATACGAATTATATTTCTTGCGGGTACAAAATACTTACTTGCTGATGCAGCTGAAAGTGTTGGTGCATGTGCTGCCGGTGCCAGTTGCCATCAATGTTAGGGAAGTGGTTCCTCCTATCAGTACTGCCAGAGTAATTCATCTGGTCGGACGGGATGTTGCCCCTTTAAAGCGGTTTTTAACCGGACTGAGTTGTATCTCTGGAGAATAAAAAGCATTTTAGCAATTTTTTTTATACATTTGTTTAACGTCGGCCTATTTCCGCTACTGAGGCCTAACAACGACGCCTGTAGACGAGCTACCCCCAACAAGGAATTTTTGCCGAACCTCTTCCCTTAAGACGAGTAGGGATCTTTTACTTGCCTAACATTTAATAGACAAGGGACCGACGGCTTTACATCCCCTTCCGAAGGATGGTTTATCCCCTATACAACCCTCGCCTAAAGTTGTATAGCTTCCGCGCATACACTGATATACAAGCCGCTGGAAGATGTGTGAAGCGAGGATGCGGTCTTCGTTGGAACGGTCACCCATCAACTACTAACTGCGCCTAACGTTGCTTTACATCGCATATCGAAATATGTACATAGTAAAGACGCACCTACGTTCGCCCCTTTAGCAATTCTATCATATTATTTCACTAGATAAAAGAACCAGGAATAAGCAAAGGCCACAGTTGAAATTGGATACGTTTTAATTTCATTTCTAACATCTTTCAAGAGAAGTTTTTCAATTGGCGGGACGATTTGTAAATGTGTCTGTTCATTACTTACACTATATACTTAGTACTGACAGAGAAATTAAATAAACATTTGCATCATCATGATTTGTTGAGTGACCTCGACCTCAATAAAGGTTATTATTACTATTATTATTAACTTACCAAATCATCGGAGCTGCCTTGTTTTCTCACTAGCCCTGCACTCGATTCGTCAACTGATTATTTGTGTTAGACGTTACTTTGCCCTTAGAGCTCGGTACGCAATTGGGTATCCTACCAACGACGGTGTGTCTTGGGCGACCTGGAGGTTGTCCACAGTAGTTAGGTTACTGCAGTAACATTCCTAAAGAGGAAAAAACGATAAGCAAATAATATATTTTTTAATAAAATAAAGCCACTTACATCCAGCATGACCTGTGTGCTAGTATTCGTGTTGTTGCAATGCGCGTAATCCATCAAATGAGTTAATCTTACAATTGATTGATTGAGGGCCTCTCTGGGAGTCAATTGTCTCTCCTAAATTAGAAAATCAGTTATAAAATATTGCAAGAAAAATCATACAATTGCGCAAGGAATAGAATAATAGGAAATATTGTTACCTGGTCCATGGATAACATTCTTGTCAAGATATCGATAAACTCTTTCCTGTCGACTTTCTCGGCCTTTAGTTGATCTCCTTCCAAATCTGTCGGTACGTTCATCTCACCGATGTCGTGCAAACAATGGAAAGTGTACTGTTTGTCTTCAACTAATTTAATGCCAGTCTCTGTTTCGTACTCCTCAGGTGTCTCAAGTCGCCCAAATAGGTCTGTGCTATTTTTGTCCACGTGGAACTTTTGTGCTTTGCAGGAGTTCTTAAGTATGTGGTCTGTTGGCAAATCTGCAAAATCAATTTTAATAATGTAACTAAATTTATATCTAGTTTACTTTTTGTGATCCAGAGAATTTGTGGATTTATTACCTAGTATCTGGCTAATGTATCTAATTTGGTCATATTCCGATGAACCAGGGTTAAAATAACAACCGAGAAAAAACTCGGCGCTAATACACCCTAGCGAGCACATGTCAATGGCCTCGTCAAAAGGCAGCCCCAAGATGATCTCTGGCGCCCAGTAATATCGAGTTTGAATATATGAGATAACCTTAGCCTTGCTTGCATAGGTCGCACAACCAAAATCAATAACTCTGACCCTGTAGGGGTAGGGATCGACTACCATTATATTTTGAGATTTTATATCAGTATGGATCAATCCCAATTGCTAGAAAGAGAGGAACTTATATTAATTTTCGATATCTATATTACATTAATAATGAGAATTGTGTGGTGTCTTTTAAAGTTAACGAATTATCATTTTTTATCAGTCACAATAATAAAATAAATAGTAATTGACCTGATTATATAAAACAGCCTAGATAACTTATTTGTCGACATTATTTACTTTATCTGTTCGGAAAAGCACGGAGTGCATTCTGAGCATTTTCATAATCGTCTTATTTAGATAACGTTCTGGCGGAGTTTAGTGTTAGCTATCCACTCTACCAGGATACGTACCCACAGACAATTACAGAATGACGATTCCCTACGACATTGTCACCTACCGCAGCTGAGACTCGAACTAAGTAATGGTAGAGTGACTAGCCGTGTTGCCTCTCACACAACCTCGTCTAGTCTCTGTCACTAACTCGGATGCATATGAAAACACCCATACCCTAGCGGCAGGACTCGAACCCTGCACGCTTTGGTTGTAAGCCTAACTCGTAAGCGTTGTGCCTTAGTTACTTATCTATAATAAATTAGGAAGAAGAATAATTTGGCTGATTGTGTATAAATAAATATTTTAACAAATTACACTTATCAGAATCGTTTTTATATAATAAAATTATGTTAGTACACAAAAGAAATGAATTCTATTTCATGCGTTTCAGTAATTGTAGATATAAAATGAAATTTATTATCGAGCCATTAGATATCATTTGATATCATACAAAATAATCATTTTAAAGAGATAGAGTGAAAAACTCACCTTCAGTTTTAGCAACGTAGCTAACAGCAGCTGTAATATTGGCCTGATGTGCTTGAGAAGTAGAGGATTAAATTTATTCTGTTTAAGGAAATCGTACAAGCTCAGTTTAAGTATTTCGAATACAAGACATATGTGGTCTCTATGTTTGAAATGCTCGTACATCCTAACAAAATTGAATTCGTCAGTATTTTCCTAGCTTAATCTGGAAAGGATGTCTACTTCAATTTGGCCTTGTAAAAAAATATAAGGATCAATATGACCCTCATATATGTAATACGATCATAAGACAAATTCCACCTCTATTACAATATATAAAGTAAATATGAAAGATCACACTCAACTTGAAATTGTTGTTTATAACATTTTGTGTATAATAAGTAGATCGTTTGACAACCTATGTAGTTTTTTAAACCCACCGTTTTTAACTCTATTGTAACCAAAATGACCCACCTGTCTGATAAAACGAGGATGATCCTTTAAAGACTTGATAGCCACAATTTCATTTGTGCTCTTCTTCCTACACTTGACAATTGTTCCGAAAGTTCCTCGGCCAAGGAATTCCAACATCTCATAACGGTTTCTTATAGAATGCAGTACTTTATGATGCACCAACTGATAGTCTCCTTCAGTACTTGAACTCGAGCTCGTGGAATCTAAAACAAGCATATTCTTCCGTCCTTATTTTAATTTTCATTGTTTTAATGCAATGTACATCATTGTAACTTATTTAAATTCCAAGGAGACGATTAGGTAACTGGTCTATAACATCTAAAAGAAATTACAATATTTCTATCTCCAAGAAAATTTAGTTGTATTCAATGATAATAATTGATGTCCAACCTTTTGTTATTTATTACCTAATGTTTTGTCTATTGTGATGTATTGTAGAATGTGTTTAAAAAATATTTTCCTGTCTTGACATAATTTAAGTGACATTATCGGATTCTAATCTTTATAAATGTAAAATTATATGCAAGTTAGTATGATTTATAAAGAAAGATAAATTGACTTGGAATACAAACCTAATAGAAACCCGATTTGGCATTTTTGTTTTGCTTATGAAACTTCAAGACTGTCTGTAATGTTAATTTTAAGTTATTTGTTTAGTCAGTATAGTAATTTTATAAGCGAATCCTCAACAAATAAAATTCCTTTAATAATGACTGGTGGTCGAGAGGTGAGCGCACTTGCCTCTCACCCAAAAGTTCCGGGTTCGACCCCGGCCGTGGCAGTGGAAAATACTGTGAGAGGGATTTTTTCACTATACACGGATATTGGGTGTGTGTCCCTTGTCTCTAAATGTGTAGCTCCCTCCCACACAAGGTTCTTCTAGAGCCTTCCGGGATAAAGGGGGTCGTAATTACCTGTAGTGTTACCTGTGGTGTTAATTCCAAGAGAAATACACAGTATAGCTATCAAGTTTTTTTGGTTAATAAAGTTTATTCTTCTACTCTTACTACTTATTGTGTCTAAACGCTTAAGTTATATCCTAACACTTTATACTCTCTACCGCAATATATTAGAGTCTTTGCTAGCTAGTTGGCAGTTACTTCATAAAGTGCCGAACAAAAAATAAATCTTTTGTATGTTTAGTATTATTTACCTAATAAGTTATCACTGACTCAATTAAAATGGCAATTTCAACAAAATGACTTGTCTGAATTTTACACGTACTATTTTCATTTATGAAAACAATGGACCAAAGGACGATTAAACCTGTTCATCAGAGGCAAAACGCATTGCATTCGACACCAGTCAATTAAGTTGGCAGCATCTTGGGATTGAAAATTAGGGTTTAAAATAAATCGTCTGCAGACACCAACTTGGTTGAGGAACGCGTCGACTGTTGTTCGTGTTGTAACACCAAACACTCCGACCCCCTTTCGGAATGTTGTGCCAAGAATATTTATAAGATTCCAAAATCATTGTACAATAGAAATTTGGAAACCCCTGACGCGACCCAGTTTGCCTACTCCAATATATTATGATGGAATGCTGCTAAAAGTTATAAAAAGTTTCATCATTGCATTCTTTCTTACCTTGCGGCTGTTGGTAATTAGCCCTTGGTGCATTCCCTGTAGACGGCATCGATTCTTGCTGAAAACACCAAACACTTCAACCTCCCCTTCGGAATACTATGATAAGAATATTTACAAGATTCAAAAATCAATGTACAAGAGAAATTTGAAAATTCCTAATGCGACCCAGTTTTCCTACTCCAATATATTATGATGGAAAGCTACTAAAAGGTATAAAAAGCGCCATCATTATATTCTTTCTTACTTTGCGGCTGTGAGTTGTTAGCTCTCGGAGCATTCTCCGTAGACAACATCGATTCTTGCTGAAAACAAAAGAAAGACATATGACAATATTTGAAATATAGTAAAAAAATATGGGATATCAAAATATACAATTTCCTTAATAATAGTGATGAAAGTAAGGTACCGAATTAATCAATTAGTACATTATATAACGAAGGTGGTAACTAGGCCGAGCTTAGGCGATTTCTCCAATCACTTGAGAGCGGTCAAGGCATTATTAACAGTATCATATACGGCTTTTTATTGGCAACCGTGAAATAATGCATAAAAACAAAAAATGCATTCTTAAATAAGTATAACCTTCCTAACTATTAAAACAACTTAGTGGTAAAACGGCGAATTCAACCCTTTTAGCTTTCACATGCGCGGGGATGAGGCGCTATAACAGCCCGGGAGTCAGCGATCTGTTTTGATGACCAAAAGTACAAGAGCTGGAATTTTATTCTACGCTTTATTTGGCATTCCACGTAAGGGAATGGACCATCACCTTGCACACTTGCGAGGGGTTTAGCTGCAGTAGCATCCCACACACGTAAAATAATTATTAAAGAAACTAATACAACAAAAGCTGAGACTTGGTCGACAAGTTCATAATGTTGAAAAGTAACTGGAAAACGCAATCTTCATGTTTAGAGTGGGGGATTATGCTTCAGCTTTCCATGTAAGCATGTGAAAAATATGCGCAGAGAATAAACTGTTACCACAAACGCTGAAATTTGGTACAGTAACAGCTAACTTAATAAGTTACACAAAAAAAGTAGTCCTCTGAATTTTTCACTGTGGATAAGTGCTCAGCTGATGAGTTAAAGGCGCAACGCATAGTTATCTGCGCGCGCGAGTTACATATTTGACTGCATCAGCTGAGCACTTTTCCCTCGCTCAATACGAAGCGTAGTGTTTTTTTCATTTAGCCTGTTGTATTGTCATGCAGTACCTAGACAATTATTGGACCACCCGGTATATGATTTTACTCAGGAAACGATTTAGTTACAAAATTAATTTAATCGTGTCGTGACACATGGTGGAGGCGCCGCATGTCAGCTCGTGACAGTATTATCAAATTTCAGCTTTTACGCTATCAGAAACACAGCGCGTTATTGTATCAATAATTGAAATATGATTAATATCTAATCTGTAATTATTGGGGATCTTATATCATAATATAAGTTTTTGAATTTAAAATGTCCATGGAATACGTACTCCCCGCAATTTTGAGACGTGCATATAAAAATCAAGCTTTTTGAACATTTTCAAAGGGTTAGGGATGGGTACATTTATTACCTTTTGGCATCATTTCGTTTGCCAAGCTATAACTTTTTATCGAGATATGTCCTTAGCCAATTAAATTTGCTATGCAACGATGCAGCACATGAATTAATTGAGGCGTTTCGTGCAGGAGATACAGGCCATCAAAGTCAAAAGTGCGAAGATTACGCTCCTCGGACGAAACGCCCGTATTTAGATGAAATTGAATAATTATTTAAATATATTATTTAACTTCATAAATATTTACATATGCGTTTTGTATATAAATACAAGAATACATATTGAAA
The DNA here is from genome assembly GCA_963675555.1 of Leptura quadrifasciata. Lineage (NCBI taxonomy): Eukaryota > Metazoa > Arthropoda > Insecta > Coleoptera > Cerambycidae > Leptura > Leptura quadrifasciata. The sequence goes on from OY776681.1 coordinate 66,692,927, forward strand.
ATTTTTATATAATTAGTTGTCAACATTATTCTTCTTAATCTTGTATGATCCAAAAGCTGCATACAACCGCTGCCTTTACGATAAAAAACAATAGACATCTGATACCGCGAAAGCTGGAACTTGATGATACAACAGGCAACTTAATAAGTTAAATGAAAAAAATACTTCGCTTCGTATTAAGCGAGGGAAAAGTGCTCATCGGATGCAGCCAAACATGTAACTTGCGTAAATATATTTAAAAAACTATTTATAAAACAGTTCCATTGTCTGTTTACATCATTAGGGTTAAATCCCTTTAAAATTTTTAAATGTAACGAGGGTTCGTGTGATTTGAAAGTATTTTTAATTCTCTATCCAACAATATAAGATTTTTTAAATTTCTGTAATTTTTTTATTGAAAAATATTACATTTTTAATGTTACCAAGTAAACAAAAGAACATAAAACAGTTTAAATCTAATGTTTTATTGTCACCGGAACTAATTAATATCGTACCATTTGTGCGAAGAAAATAAAACGAGCTTGTAGTCTCCGATCAAACAAGGAACCTTCTTATATTCTACATTTGCCGGTTGTATAACATACTTCAATGAATTGTTGATTCAATTTGCTTCTATTGAAAATGTTTCTGAGGGTGTATTCGGCTATATTTTAGCTGAATTTTGAAAGAAAGACGATTATGTTATGGGTGCAAATGAAGAGGCACGAAGATAGCGTCATGACCAAGGAGTAGAGACAGAATGAAAGCTTGTTATGAGAGTAATGCTATGTTAGCAAGGTTTGAGGTAGGAATTTTGGTTTGGTTACGTCTTTCAGTTGTGCGTCGCGGCGCCTACAGTGGGCTGGGTGTTGCTATGTGCAGTCTTCTCGCATCTTCTTCGTCCTCACTGTCCAATATTGTGATCACAGACACGGCAGGCGAAGGTGTATCGTCAATCGTTATAACGTGCTGCTTGTCATGGTGATGATGCACCGCTTGTGTGTGGATATCTTGCGAGGTTACCTGGAAACATATATCGATGAGAAAAATTCTAACAGAGGAGAATATATTTGAACTATATTTCAACTTTTGCGGGTGCAAAATACTTACTTGCTGAGGCAGGTGGACGCGTGGTTGCATGTGCTTCCAGTGTCACTTGCCATTAATGTTAGGGGTGTGATTCCTCCTATCTGTACTGCCAGTGTAATTCACTTGTTCGGACGGGGAGTTTCCCCTTTTGAAGCGCTTCTCAACCGGACTGTGTTGTATCTGTGGAGAATGAAAATTATTTTAACAATTCTGTCATATTTCACTAGGTAAAACAACGGGGAATAAGTAAAAGCCACGGTTGAAATTTGATACGTTTTAATTTCATTTCTAACATCCGTCAAGAGGAGTTTTTCAATTGGCGGGGAAATTTGTAAATATGTTGATTAAATAATCAAGAGACACATTTATCAACCGAGAGAATACAAGTGTATTCTTACATTATATATTTAGTACTGACAGAGAGGAATTAAATAAACATTTGCAACAAAATATGATTTCTTGAGTAGCCCCGACCTCAATAAACGTTATTATTATCACTATTATTATTAACTTACCAATTCGTCGTAATCGCCTCGTTTTCTCACTAGCCCCTGCACTTGATTCGGCAACTGATTATTTGCATTAGACGTTACATTACTGTTAGAGCTCGTTACGTAATTGGCTACCGTTGAAGGAATATCTTCGGTGACCTGGTGATGGTCCATAATGGTTGGGTTACCGCAGTAACATACCTAAAGAAGATAAAACGATAAGCATATAATATATATTTTATTAAAATAAAACCACTTACATCCAGCATGATCTGTGTGCTAGCATTCGCATTGTTGCAATGCGCGTAATCAATCAAATGTGTCAATCTTACAAATGGATGATTAAGGGCCTCTCCGGGAGTCAATCGCCTCTCCTGAAATTAGAAAAACAGTTATAAAATGTTGCAAGAAAAATCACAGAAGTGCGCGAGAAATAGAGTTATAGGAAATATTGTTACCTGGTCCATGGACAACATTCTTATCAAGATGTCGATAAACTCTATTCTGTCGACTTTCTCGGCCTTTAGTTGATCTCCTTCCAAATCTGCCGGTACATTTATATCACCGATGTCGTGCAAACAATGGAAAGTGTACTCTCTATTTTCCACTGATTTAATGCCAGTCTCGGCTTCGTACTCTTCCGGTGTCTTAAGTCGCCAAACTAGGTCTGTGCTATTCGTGTCCACGCAGAAGAAATTTTTTGTTTTACAGGCGTTCCTAAGTATGTGGTCTGTTGGCAAACCTGAAATATCAATTTTAACAATGTTACTAAATTTATATCTAATTTACGCTTCCTGTGATCCAGAGAATTTGTGGATTTCTTACCTTGTATCTGGCTAATGTATCTAATTTGGTCATATTCCGACGAGCCAGGGTACAAATGACAACCGAGAAAGAGCTCGGCAGTAACGCACCCCAGCGACCACATGTCAATGGCCTCGTCGAAAGGCAGCCCCAAGATGATCTCTGGCGCCCTGTAATACCGGGTTTGAATATATGAGTTGACCTTAGCCTTGCCTGCATAGGTCGCACTACCAAAGTCAATAACTTTGACCCTGTAGGGTTGCCGAACTGGATCGACTACCATTATATTTTCAGGTTTTAGATCAGTGTGGATCAGTCCCAATTGCTGGAAAGAGAGAGAATCTTACTATAATTTTCGATATCTAAATTATGCTATTAATGAGAATTGTGTGGTGTCTTTCAAAGTTAATGTCTTGTCATATTTTATCAAAAAATATACATTTATAACTCACAATAATAAACAGTAATTGACCTAATAATGCAAAACAGAATTAATAATTTATTTGTCGACATTATTTACTTTATTTGTTCGGAGAAGCACGGAGTGCAATCTGAGCATTTTCATAATTGCCTTATTTAGATCGACATCCTGGCGGATTTTAGTATTAGCTATCCACTCAACCAGGATACGTACCCACAGAAAATGACAGAACGACGATTGCCTACGACATTGTCACCTACCGCAGCTGAGACTCGAACTCAGGAGTGGTAGAGTGTTGCCTCTTACACAACTGCGTCTAGTCTCTGCTACTCGTAAGAGTTGAGCCTATGAGCCGGAATAAGAACAAGTTAATAAGAACCATTTGGCTGATTCTGTATAAATAAATATTTCAACAAATGACAATTATCGGAATCGTTTTTAAATCATCAAATTATGTACAGAAAAGAAATTAATTCTATTGCACGCGTCTTAGTAATTGTAGATATAAAATAAAATTTATTATTGAGTCATTAGATATCATTTGACAAGTCACATATTAGTTACAAATCATACAAAATAATCAGTACAAAGAGATAGAGTGAAAAACTCACCTTCAGTTTTAGTAACGCAGCTAATAGCTGCTGTAACATTGGCCTGATGTACTTGAGAGGTAGAGTGTTAAATTCGTTCTGTTTAAGAAAGTCATACAAGCTCAGTTCGAGTATTTCGAATACAAGACATATGTGTTCTCTATGTTTGAAATGCTCGTACATCCTAACAAAATTGAACTCATCAGCATTTTCTTGGCTTAATCTGGAAAGGATGTCTACTTCAATTTGACCCTGTAAAAAAAATATAAGAATAAATATGAGCCCCATATATGTAATACGATGATAAGACAACTACAATATAAAAAGTAAATATGAAAGATCACACCCAACTTAAAGTTGATCATTTGACAACCTATATAGTTTTTTAAACACCCCGTCTTTAACTCTATTGTAGCCAAAATGACTCACCTGTCTGATAAAATAGGGATGATCCTTTAAAATCTTGATAGCCACAATTTCATTCGTGCCCTTATTCCTGCACTTAACAACTTTTCCGAAAGATCCGCGGCCAAGGAATTTCAGCACCTCATACTGGTTTCTCGTAGAATGCAGTACTTCATGATGCACCAACTGATAAGCTCCTTCAGTACTTGAAGTCGAGTCCGAGGAATCTATATCATAGTAATTACAGTGTACGCTCTTTACGGTCCATGAGACGCTTGGTTTGACCGCTGCATGTTTAGCACATAAGACATGTAGTATATTTAGAATACAAGGCAATGGTCCATCAGAGTCTTATGGTAAAATTTAGAAAGGATTGTGCGAATATGGACCTCTATCTTTATTTAGCAAACATTTATAGGTGTATTAGTCTTTTACGAAACTATGACTTGAAATATATAAATACTTCCTCTGCATTAATAAAGCTCTTTGTAATTAATTTAAATTAATTAAAACATGAGCTAGAAATATGGCAGAAATAGTTCTTGTTCATCTTGTACAAATTATAATGTAATGTCGTTTTCTTCAGTATCACTCTGAATTTCCAGATTCAGAAGGAAACACTAAGTAAAATAGGTGTATGTATCGGTCATATTCTTCGAATATAAACGAAAAAGAATATGCGTTGATCCGTGTCTTTTTCCATGCCGAGCTTATTAAATGCACGACAAAGTCTGCGATAAGATACTTGAAGCCTCAGGCATTTGACAATCGCGGAAGATACGGAAATCAATACACAGATCATCAGTTAAACCAAAATTAAACTGCAACTTGTGAAATAGCCATTACTATATCTTTACTTTGGAATAATTCCCAGAGGCCTAACGCACATGTTATTTCAATAGTTATAAATAAAATTTAAAGATAATTTAAATGTGCCTCTTCGAATGTTCCCGATAATATTAGGTTTTTGGCAAAATAGGTTTTATACGAAATTAAAGCTCCTCATTTTTCGAAATGGCCACAATGATTGGAGATTCCTTGTGCATATCTTTGGAATAAGTTACCATAATTAAAGACAACAAGCATATTCAATTCGACTCCGTAGTTGTTACCACTTCTGTCCTTATTTTAACTTTAATTTTTTTAATGCAATGTACATCATCGTAACTTATTTAAATTCCAAGGAGACAATTTAGCTAACCGGTCTATCATATCTAAAAGAAATTACATTATCTCTATCTCCAAGAAAATGTAGTATTCAATGATAATAACTGATGTCTAACCATTTGTTGTTTATTACCTAATGTTTTGTCGATTGTGATGTACTGTAGAATGTGTTTAAAAAATAGTTTTCCTGCCTTCACATAATCTAAGCGACATTATCGGATTCTAATCTTTCTAAATGCAAAATTAGATCCCGGTTAGTATGATTTATGAAAAGACTTAAGAAATTGACTCGGAAAACAAACCTATTAGAAACCCGATTTCGCATATTTTTTTTGCTTATGAAACTTCAAGACTGACTGTAATGTTAATTTTAAGTTATGTGTTTAGTCAGTGCAATCATTTTATAAGCGAGTTAAGTGTCTCAACAAATAAAATTCTTTTAATAATTCCATGAGAAAAACACTTTTTTTGGTTAATAACTTTTATCCTTCTACTCTTACTACTTATTGTGCCTATACGCTTAACTTAAATTCTAACACATTAAGTATACTTTCTACCACAACATATTAGAATTTTTGCTTGCTACTTGACAGTTACTCCATAAAGTGAAGAAGAAATAATAAATCCTTTGTGTGATATAGTACTATTTACTTAATATCACTGACTTATCAAAAATTCAACATATTGAAAATATGCACACAACAAATGATCAAGAGAAACCCAACAACCCACTGGCAATGAATAAAGATAACATAAATTGGAATCATGGGGAATTACTTTGCTTAAATTCGAAAGAGTAACTTTCTAACTAAATTGAAATCGGAAATAACGTCCCACAACAACAGATCTGTCAATAATAAAAATGACAGTTCCAACAAAATGGCTTTTGTCTAATTTTTTACACGTACTATTTTTATTTATGAATACAATGCAACTGACCAACTGTTCATCAGAGGCAAAACACTAACATTGCATTCGGCGCCGGTCAATTAAGTTTCTTCTTAAGCATCTCGGGATTGAAAATTAAAGTTAAGAATAAATCTGCAGTTAGTAGACACCAACTTGTTTGAGGAACGCGTCAACTGTTGTTAGTGTTGTAACACCAAACACTCCGACCCCCTTTCGGAGTGTTGTGCTAAGAATATTTATAAGATTCCAAAATCATTGTACAATAGAAATTTGAAAACCCCTAACGCGACCCAGTTGCCTACTCCAATATATTATGATGAAATGCTGCTAAAAGTTATAAAAAGTTTCATCATTGCATTCTTTCTTACCTTGCGGCTGTTGGTTATTAGTCCTGGGAGCATTCCCTGTAGACGGCATCGATTCTTGCTGAAAACAAAAGAAAGACACATTAGCAAATTTGCAATACAGCAAAAAATATTGAATATCGAAATATACAGCATCCTTAATAATGGTGATGAAAGTCAGATCCCAAATCAATTAACTAGTATAATAGACCGAAAAGATTTAACAGACATAAATAATTTTACCAAAAAAAGGGTACTGCCTTTATAGCTTACCGACAACTTGCGCCGCGTAGTAAACAAATGTACTTTGATGGTAAGTGGAGCATCTTTGAATTTTTATTATACCAAAGATCGTTAGTTGTCTAAATCTTAATGAATATAAGTCGGAATAATTATTGAATCGTATTGTATTCACGTGAATGTTCACATAATCCATCATATTTATTTATCACCTGAACAAGCTTTCAAGTAAGAAAATTCTGTAATTGTTTTCCCCGATCACTCCTACATTACCCTCTCCTAACTGGACCTTCTAATTATCGTTGTATGTACCTAGATGCAGAGGTGGACTAAGAAAATGTATTTATTTTTGGGTGCGTCAACAGATGCAATCTTACCGAATATTTGTGTTTTGTGTATCAATATAATATTATTAGAATAACAGTAAATATGTCATTTTTCAGGGCATGAAAAAATTGCAGCCGCTCTGTATTTAACTCAATATTTTCATATTAAGAAAAATGAACAAAAAAATTTCCTACGAAATTCTCCTAATAAATTTTACCTGCTACATTTTAAAATACTTCTTTTTCTAGGATAACTAGGCCTACGTATCAAAATTCCAGTCCAACCCTGGATACAACAGCTGTCGGCATTCATTGATTACTTTTTATGACTGTTAAATCTTTTCTGTGTACTGTATATTATATAACGATGGTGGTAAATAAGCCGAGCTTAGGGGATGTCTCCAACCACTTGCGAAAGGTAAAGGACATTATTAACAGTATCATATACGGCTTTTTATTGGCAACGGTGAAATAACGCGTAAAAGCAAAAAAGCATTCTTAAATAAGAATAGCATTCCTATTTGAACAACTTAGGGTTAATAGGGCGAATTCTATCCTTTCAGCTTTCACATGCACGGGGATGAGGCTTTATAACTCATCTTTGTGAAATGCAACATCTGGGCATAGTATTACTGTTTTACTTGTGGGGGAACTTTTAGAAAACGCGAGAAAAATATGCACGAACTTTTTCTGTTCTGTTCACTAGCACACTACGATGGAAAGCAAAAATACCAAAAGTCCTTTTTCAAACCCAAAAAGGGCTTATTTTACTGGGGCATGACCTTTTGTATTTTCGATTATTTATCATACCTTATACAGGGTGTCCTGTAATAACGTGCAAAAATTTTTACTGTAGATTCCCTATCTAAAATTAAGACGGATTCTTTGTATAGAACTTTTCAAAATAATCTTTTTCTGTTCAGCTATACGCCCTTAAGGGGGTGTGCCAAGTAACGGTTTTTAATTTCTATCTCAAAATGACGTAATCTGAAAAATACGAAATTTGGCGCATATGGGTTAGTCATAAAAAAGCATCTAACGAAATTAGTTCATCCACCTAGCGTGTACAGAAAGGGGTGAAATTAACTACCATTATTTTGTAAATATCTTCCTGCCTGCAATTTTTTTTTCAATTAAAAAACTTAAAATAAAAATTAAATTACATCTGCCTAAGTGATCAATCAAAAGAGATGAGCACAATTCTGTTCTGCTAAGCAAAACCCCCGTAAAATGAATGATTTTTTGTTAAAAATGGGTTAGAAACAATTTCATATAAATCATTTCAAGATGTAACTTTTTCAAGATGTCCACCGCCGATACATTGGATACAGCTGACACATTTGACACACGTGATGTATATGATACGGCATCGAGACCTCTGCTAGTATCATCAATGGTTCCCAGAAGTCCAATAATTTCATCAGTTAGACCATACATTTCTTCAACGGTCTGAAAAATAGACAACGATTATTAACAGGAACTGTAAAAGAAGATTTTGTTTTTATTTTTTTCATATATTTACATCTAAACAGGACAAGACCATTTACAGGTTAGGAACAACTTGTACATAATACCGGAATTAAGCAAATTGAATAAACCACATTTCAATGCAAATATGTAATGACAAGAACAGTTTAATCATTAGAAAGGACAGGTAATTAAAGACCGTAGCTGGATTAGCATGGATAATTGCATCAGTTTGACTGACTATTCTTTCAGATATTCTTTTCTAAGTAAAAAAGTAGATGATTAAGGACCTCAATTTAGTTAATTCCAAACACCAGATATAAAAGACACATAAAATATAAAAATCAGTGATATTCTTATTTTTTATCCTTCTGCGCCAAAGAGTGAAGGAAGTATTTTTAAAGCTACTCGAAGTATCAGTACCTAAAAATATATTTTGTTTACTTCAGCGTACCATTTATCTTGAAAATGAGCTTCAAAATTATCGCAGTTAGATAAACGCATCGTTTTAATTTTTGTTTCTCAAATTAGTATAATATTTTTTATAAAAAACCACGTTTAAGCAATATCTTAATTTTTGACAAAAAAGCTACTTGTAATATCCGGAACTCGGTTTTTCGAAATTTCCGGAAGAATGACCTGGGAGGAAGACATGATCAAAAAATTACCGTCAATGGTATTGTTTGAATTTTTAGGAAATCTGAAAACGTGTATCACATGGACAGCAACAAAGCATCCTCCTCCGATGTCAAATTTCAATTCGAATTTATTAAGAAACATGACCGCTTCGGTCGCCCTCAGATATTACTCCTAGTTTTCCCCATCTCCACGTCTCCCCGCACCTATTGGCAAACAGACAGCAAAAAGACCAGTGAGAGACATTTTTGCAGCAGTATCATGGATTATAAATTAATTACATGAAAATAGTGAAGAAAAATTTATCATGAAATTATGTGGTTAAATTCTCTAGTGGCAAAAAATCTTGTAAAATGTTTCTAGATATGCGAAAATGATAAATTTTAAAATCACTGGTTTAAAAATTGTATGATGGTACTAAATAAAGACACAGTACAGAACGCGTGCTATAGTAAAACACGGCAAATAAGACAAGCCGCGCGAAATTTGCGGTGATTATACTTAGCTGCTGTTAAGTACAGCATTTTTGTCTAGTACGACACCAATAAATTAGCTGTGCAATATGTTATGATAGTGGCCAAGTTGCTACTGGAAGGGATAAATTTAATATTATATAATGATCTTAATATCTTAAAATACGTAACGTTTCCCTATTAAAATATTTATAAGCATTTTACTAGGCAAAAAGTCAGTATAAGCAGCATATACCGTGATTTTATTTAGCAAGGTAATTTTGTATATTGTTTAGGGTACTGAGCAAAAACACAATTTAAATAATTCTATGCATATTATTAAAAAATGTTGTATTTTAAATTTATTTGTTTAAAATATATAATAAATCTACTTTTTACCAATTACGGGGGTTTTGCTTAGCAGGGCAGAATTATATTAGTGTAAAACACTAAAAGTAGGCTGGTGTCGAATGAGTAACCGAGACGTGCCAAATTTCGATTTTTTCCGATAACGTTATTTTGAGATAGAAATTAAAAACCGTTTTAGGCACACACAAGGGGGTGTAGCTGGACAGGAAAGGGTTATTTTGAAAAGTTTTATACTAAGAACCCGTCTTAATTTTCGATAGGGAATCTACAGTTAAATTGTTTGCACATTACTACGGAGCACCCTGTATGATAGTAAGAACAAAAAATTATTACTTTAAACCTCTCATCCCTTCAGAGCTCACTGAAATTTCCTTATAATAGTGCAACATAGCAAAGTACCTTGAGAATATCACTCATGAGAAACCAGAGGAGTTGAAATATAAATTTAAACGCTAAAACCTCTAATACGTTAAAAGTTATCTGTTGATAACGCCTTAACCTAAAATAAATCAATTTCTTGACCGCTTGGAACAATACATATTTCATATTACTTGGTAATCATTTTTTCCCCACTTCTGGTTTGACCGGAAATGACCCCAACTTTTGATTTTTAAATGGAACACCGTAAGTGTCATTTCGACTCCATGAAAAAAATTTGACTTAAAATTGAAAAAAAAAACAAAAAAAATTAAAATAAGAAAAAAATTGCTTTTAGGCACATCCACCGACTCCTTAGAACATCCGCTATTTTATGGTAGTATTCTACCATTACGATTCCATTTGAAAAAATTGAGTTTTGATAAAAAAAAAACTGTTCAGGCCAAATTTGATGGCCCGCTAAATACACTTTCTCAAATTTTTATGCTCGATTTGATTTTTTTGCACCCTAACCGCAAGTGGGAAAAAAATGACAGCTATGCCACAAAGTATTCTCTTGGTCATATAATTTCATTCTGATATTCTTAAAAATAAGGACAAAAAGGAAGTTTACCATGATGATAGAGATATGTTTAGAACCAGTTAAAATTAGTTAATTTCATTAGCTTCATTTGAATAAAAAATAGCAATTGTTTATAACAATCTGATGTTTTACATGCTCAATATGTTTTCAAATTTAAAAGCATAATTTTTCTCGATCTACATGATGGCACAATCAAACTTCGAAAATTTTCAGTGCTTGCTATAAACATTGAAAATTTTCAAAGTTGTTCAGTGTCTAATTTTAAAATACCTATTCCTCTGTCAATTTTTAACATATGAAACTTTTTTTAAATTTTGGTTATAAATCTATTAACAATAAATCATGGAATAATAATTATCGTAACTTTTTATATGGTTATTTCTTTTTTCTGTTCTAATTCTATATGCGTGAATATACTTGTAATAATCGGTATTTTACTAGTTCGTCCAAAAGTCTGTTAACTTTTATACTCAGGAAACATATATAAACTATATGTTGTGTGTATATATATATTAATAATTATGTTTCAAGCATAATGTATATCAGGGAAGACCAATATATATTTAAAATGAGTTAGAATTTGAGACAAAAAAAATATTACAATTAAGCACTAAATTGTTATTTGCAGTAAGAAATTCAAATATTGGTTGAGCCATCTTGTAGACTGAGAAAAATAAAGATATTTAAAAGGAAAACGATGACAGAAATAATCGATGATTGACATAGAAACGTATTTGCTATGCAACATATTAAATTATTATAAATAAATAATTTTTTTTCAATTTTAATAAAGGCCCTGGGGATTCGAAAAACCAAAACCGTTTTACAATAAGTCGAAATTTACCAATAAATAACGGAAAGGTATTTGTCTAAACGATAATTTTTTCCCTACCAACAGGCTTATACTGAACATTATTTGGAATGTTGCCTCAAATTTCTCATCTGATAATTGTGACTTCAGATAATCTATTACATATTGGATGGCAATTGGGATTACAAATTCTAAATTTAATTTTCGCCCTAAAAATTAAATACGCTGACTTTTTCACCTAACATTAAAATTAGTAATATTTAAAAATCGAACTTACCGAGACCTCCTCTTGGCCCTCCAATATTTCTATTCCAACGTGCACGTGATTCATATAGGACGAGGAAAAACTCAAAGGAGAAGAATTTTCCTTAGTCTCTGCAGGTGTATTGAACATTCTTGCAGGACCGATAAAGCACAACTAAAGCTATCCAGGTCGAAAAATCTTTTACAGGCGAACAATAATTAAGGAGAGAATAGAAAGGGGTTGAACCGGATAGATCGTCTTAATCTCATTGGCCTCTCCCCAAGAAGGGTAACCACGCCCACTACTTTCACCTTTACTGCATTTTTCGACATTCTGCGACAAGTGGATAATAATCAACAATATGGTCATTATTATTTTTTAAATTTCATTATTCAAAAGTTTCATTAAAACATTGTGGTCAGTTGGTACATAAAACCGTGTGCTACGGCCCTGTGTGGTTTATGTAAGTGATTTAAAAATACGAGGCATACAAAAAACGACAAAAATCACTAATACATTTACGAGAATATTTAACAAATAAAAAATTAATTCAGTAAGGATTTATCTTATATCTATACTAATTCATGCAAGTCGAACGAAAACTTTGGTGACACTTAAGACTTGCCCATATTTATCCCTTTACATATCAGTTAATTTTTCGATATAGACGGAACATTTTTGGCGAAGTTTAATTGTTTCATTTTTTTTCTAGTTCATATATATTTATGTATATGTAGTTATTTTTTCTATGTAGTGAAAACGCAGAACAGTTGAACAACGAAGGGGAAATCGAATTGTGTTGGAAATGATTGGGGTGAAGAAGTAAGGACGAACAAGGCAGATGATAAAAAATTTATTTTAATGTGGCTCTATTTTTTACTGGTTATCTGTAAATGTGGCTTTATGTAGAATAATTTATGAAAGCCGAACATTTTCGATTAATTATTCCACATATTTCGAAATAATTCTTTCTTCTTTTCTTTCGAAATATTTCTTACAATATTAACTTCTATGCAAGAATGTTAACGTTTTGATTGCCAGACCTTTATTCGTCCAAATTTTAAAGAATAAGAAAAATGTAAGCTACAAAATGAATAGATTTCTGATACTACATAGAAAAATCTAATTCTTTTGCAGATATATGTTTGCTGAGACCTATCTATCTATTAATGTAAATACGTATTCCAAAGACATTACGACAACTTAACGACGCTCAAAGTTTCCCTAACTAAATCTACACAAAGATGTTATGAAAGAAAAACGAAAAGTGTTCTCTCTACTTTTCAGACTAGAGCATTGCAATAATATCTGAAAAATTGTAGTATATTTTTGCAATATTGCTGTTATTCAAGTTCAATCCTAAAATTTTCCTTAAGAAAGATACCTTTCTTAAAACTCTTAAACAAAATATTTAACATCTTTAAATGTAACTGTATATATATATATGTTTGTTATTTTATAGTACAACTTCAAAATAAAAAGATATTAGACACTTTCCTTCACAGTATAGTTATCTATCCAATTTTGCAATTTCACACATAACTTATTTTTAGTTCTTTTATAAACATTGTCTGCTCTTTTTAAACTTGCAACAAAACAAAATTATAAGAATTTTTCCTGCATCAGAATTTTGTAATTATATAATTATATATAAAATTGTGATATGATTTATTTCACTGCAAATACTGTGTTGTAAAATCACAACCGCGTATTTAAACATACAGGGTGGAGCAATAGTGCGTCCGACTTCGGCAGCTCGAGATCTCCGATGGCTAGAAATTTAACAAAAATGCGAAAACTACATAGAAAAGTCTATAACTGGAAATTATTTTCGAACATACAGAGTGAATGTACAATAAGTGCAAGTTAAAAATAGACTTAAGAAATTTGAGATTCTTTCAAATAATTGAACAGAAAAAATTATAAGTGCCCAACATGTTGCCTATTTTGATTAACACACAACAACTCTATGCATCTTTGAAATAATGTTTTCACTGTTCTACAGTCCAAAATATAAAAGAAATAATAGTAACTGCTTTCCGATAGATCAGGACGGCAATATTAAAAACAGTAGAAACCTCACCCTGTATATTTATCTGCTATTAATTTATTATTGATTTTAGTCTTGCTAAAAGAAAATAAAATTACCTATTTTCTGTTTTTGTAAATTATTAAGGCGACCATAGTATTATATTAAATTAGGTGAAGACACATTTAAGGGGTATTATATATTTCATCTAAGAGTTCTTAGAAAGGTTATTAAGGAGAAAATTGAAATGAAGATTGAGTAACAGCAATATTGCAAAAATATATTACAATTTTCCAAATTTTATTTTAGTACGCTAGAATGGAAAGTGAAAAGAACATCTTTCATTTTTCCCATAATATCGTTTTGTATGAACCTTTAATACATATTTTTTTGTGGGTCGTCAAAATGCCTATATGACAGTAAAAAGGGCTAGAAATGAGGAATTCAGAGACCTTTCCTTTTAGCCGTGTATGCAACTTTTGGATATGCTTTTAAAATGAAGTTTGTATTATGTAAAATGTTCCACTAAATCCATTTCTGGAGAACGCAATGTGATTCGAGCTTGCGTTTATCTCCTATATTAAGAGACCAGACGTGGCGCCGTTGGAATCTTAGCATACCCGCTCTCACCGGCATTTACTAAAATTTAAAAACACCCGATAAATTAAACCTACGTATCTATCTATGGATAAATAATTTTCTGTTCTTTTGTTTTTATATAAATTTATTATGTGCATGATGAACACTGAAATTCTAAAAGTAAAACGAAGTAGAGGTCTATTATTAAATTTTGTTAACATATATTCACAGGAAATTTTCTAAATCCAAAATATTCAAGAAATATAATAATCCTATATCTGCTCTCACTCGGCTGTTTATGAACAATAAGAAAAGTTATTTGGTACCATGATAATCTAGGTTTCTATGGATTTATTTTTCTTTTGTTTCCTATTTCATTTTTAAATGAAATTTATAAATACCGAAATTAAAAAAATAAATAGATAAATAGAAACCTAGATTATTGTTCTGTGTATCTTGGTACCAAATAGCTCTTTTTAATTTTCATAAATAGCCGAATAAGAATGGATTTAGTATTTTCTGGTTTCCCAAATTTTTCGAATTTCCCAAAAAGCACAAACACTTTATAAAACGGCTATGAACATTCTCAATATTGCTTATGTATATGGCATATCCCGGGCGGGAACCATACAAGTGAGCACTATTTTAATGCTGGTCACACAAAGGAAAAACCTAACAATTTTGTATTATTAAAACCCTTAACGTTTCTAATTATTACGAATCCTAAGCTTTTTAATGCCAAAGACACAATTTTTACTTGTTCACTAAAACTTAAGCTTCTGTCAACAGTGGGGCAACGTTAATCCGTGTACCCCCGCAAAAAGTATGCCGAATAGCAAAAATCTTTTTTAAATTTAAAACTTTTATACGCCTTTTATAAAGAGATGGAACACTGTGATCAGATGGGCAGAGGTATAATACTAGAAGAGATCTTAAAAGAAGTTAAAGTCATGAAAAATAATAGATCTTCAGGTTCTGAAGGTATAAGAGGTATTAAAAAAAATTCCAAGGTAATGATAGAGACATTGACAAAAATTTTCAATGATTGCTTAAGAGGAGAAGAAGTTCTTAAAGAATGGGAATTGGCTAATATTTCACCAATTTTTAAAAAAGGGAACAGAAAAAATTGCAACAATTATAGGGGAATAAGTGTCACATCTTTGGGTAGACTGTACGGAGGAATACTTAAAATAACAGTTGAGGAAGAGCTAGAGAAATCATAGGAAGAGAGCGGATTAAGACCTGGCCGATAGTGAGTAGATCATATCTTTGTCTTAAACAGCGAGTAGAAAAGACTACTGCACATAGATAGTGTCTACAGATTTACTAAAGGCATATGACAGTATCCCAGTGGAGAAACTATAGGAAGCTCTAAATGATAAGGAAGTTCAAACAGATTATATTAATGCGATAGAACAACTGTATAAGGAAATAAAAAGTATAGTAAAGGTGGGGGTTAGTTTGACAGGTGAATTTGTAAAGAACAAATGACTTCGACAAGGCTGCTGTATCTCCCTACGTTGTTTAAAATATATATTGATAAATCAATAAGAGAATGGAAGAGGTGCAAAATGCGAAGAGTTAAGATGGAAGACGAAAGTCTATATAGTCTATTATATCTATTATTCGCAGGCGACCAGATTATTATAGCGGAAGACGAGGTACATTGTCCCCTAAGAATATGAATCAAATATTCTCCGGGAGTCTGTTTCCGAGGTGACTTGATTAATTTCTTGCCTTATTCTGTCTTTTATATCATTTTTCCAAATTTAATTTTCTTGATGAAAAATTAACAAATTTCAAAAAACTTTATATTGTTGGATAGAGAGTTAGAAACTCTTTCAAATGAGCTATCACACGTACCCTTGTTCCATTTAAAAATTTTAAAGAGGTAGCTGTCGCTTCAAGGAAGTTGAAGAAGGGGGTATAAAATTCTGCAAAAAAATGTTATTTTGCAATGAAAAATTGACGTGTTTTAGGATTTCACTCATAAATTGTTAATTGCGTAGATATTAAATTTATCCGGTTCTTATGGAACTCACTGTATATTTTGGCACTTTAAAATTTAAATACCTAAAGTAAGTAATTTCTGTGAAACAGTAACAAACATTTTTGGGTAGTTTTGTCTATGGTGTCATAAAGATTATATTAACGGCCTATATGTAAACAGTAATAATAATTATTACTCTTGTTTTTCACTCATTTCTAGAATGAAAGGTTCCGACCATAAATCAGGTAATATTTATACACAACAAGTTCATCTATAGACATTTCATTTGTTTTGTATCTGTGCATTTTAAAATGCTGGAAATCCCAATAAAGATAAAGATTTGCATTCAACTGTACTTTGTGTTTGAAGTATGAAAATTGCTTCCGCATTCATAAGCTATCATCCAATAATTTACTCCATATATTTATTTAAAACTTAAAGCTAATTTATACCTACAACAAAGGTCTCAGGTGTTTATTATTTTTATGCGGAAGTAGCAAAACAAATTTTATAGAGGTTATTAGAACTCTTATATATATATTTGTTGTAGAGCAGTTCAAACAACTTTTATAAAATTTATTTTGCTACTTGGGAAGGTTTAAACATAGAAATTACAATAGGAAATCGTCTAACTGATAATTTGGTGTTATATTAATATATAATATTTTATATTTATTTTAATTTTTTTATGCAATGATTCTTAATTTATTTACTTTTTATATGCAAAATTTTTAAACTGTTATGATAAATGTGTTTGACTGTTATCAAATATTTGATGTAGTTGCTTTGGAATAGTTTGGTATATACTATTAATAATATATATATATTAAAACAATAAATTGGCTTATTTACAAAAATAATTAATAACATGAAACGTAAAATTTAATTCATACAAATATTTACCTTATTGTTTCAAACATCTTCGTGCTGAAAATTCATATTTTATCACGAATTTCATATTTTATAAAACATATTGTCTGAATTTATAGTTTTTCGTCTTGTATATATCGATATTATTTAAATTTTCTATAACTTAGTATCATAGCCAAATGGTCTGAAATGTGCGTAATGGATTGTAGGATGCAAGATATTATAATTACATAAGCAGCAAAAAAGACTAACATGTCATCCTTATTGAATAGAATGTGCAGTCTGTATGTAGCCTCTGTAGAATTAAATGAAACCAATGTCGTACTTGAATGCTGCGTGTATTATTAATAAAGAGGTAGTATGTTAGAAATATAACAAGTATAGGAAATATAATGCTCTTATATAATGCTTTTATATAAAATTTTGTTTGTCAAAATAGCTGTTTAAGTTTCTTAATAAAAAAAGAAAGAAAATAAAATATTGATTTTAAAGAGAACGTTTTAAATAAAAGTGTTAGATCATTCGATCGCTTGATAACGCACCATTTAGGAGATATACGCGTTTTGCAAGATAGTCTCTAAAGCACCTGGAGGATCTATTCGAAAATCCGGATTCAGATTTCTAATGATTCCCCTAAAGATCATTAAAACAAAATAGCGCTATCGATTTTTTGCAAATGGCGAATGGGTAGGATTTACATCCTACATCTGCAAAAGAGTACACGACAACAACGGCTGATTATTCCGCTTAATTGCCGAGAGATGGATTCGAGAAGTATCTATAGATCGCCTAAGCAGAATAAAGAAGATGGGATATTATTGAACAAATTTTTATTTTCACATTTTATGGCCGCAGTTATCGATTATAATTTACTCGGTGACATGATACGCAGAGCTCCCTTTCGCGTGATGGTGCGGGGGTTGAAGAGCCCTAGTGATGGCAATCCTGTTGAAGTCAATATAGAACCTATTACTATTAAGGTAGTTCATGAGAATATTCGAATGATGAGCTTTAATAGATTTTTTGCTGTCTTGCGAATTTATACGACATAATATCCTATAATTTATATGTCTTATTATAGATTATAGTTCAGTAATTACCGGCATCATGTTTTAAATAGTCCCCTTATTTTAAATGCGATTTGCTAATGTATGTGCCAATGCCCAATATTTAAAAATATTTTTTTATAATTCGTTATTTTTATTGATCTGAAGTAACACATTAGTGGTAAATAAATAAATACGGGGCTTGATCACAGTATCAAAGAAAACACCAAAACTTTGTTAACATTATTCGTAAAATAAACATCTTAACGTAAACAAAATAAATAAATCTTTTAAAATAAACCTGTTTTTAGTTTAAATAAGCGCATGTGGTTTAATTTATCCAATTATTTCCAGTTAATAGTCTTGATCTCAACAATTTCAATAAAGTACGAAAAGCCTCCGTAACAGTGGTTATGATGTTTGGCCGAATTTTGATCACCGGATACACATATAAATCAGAGAGATAATACAGTTTGGAAATAGCAGAAACAAGGATTTTCAATGATTAAATTTCTGTGACTCAAGCAGGTAAAATTTTAACCTGTCACAGTATAGGTATTTCCAATATATGTCTCTAAAAGTACAGATTATCGATATAAAATACAACGAAGTTCTTTCATTTCATTATTATTTCTCTTTTCCAAATAGAGTATAATGTAGACCGCATACATTTTTTCTTCGACCAGACATCTTGAAGCTAGTGAGTGACAGTATAGCGAGGTGGACATGTTTAAGTGAGCCCTCGTATATTTAGTAAAAGTAATTAAATAAAAAATACCGGACATTGATACCGACGCCTTAATTGAAAAAATGGTCAAGAGATTTAAATTGAATTGGCAAACACTGAAATTAATCTTAAAAACGAGATTGTGACTGAAATTAAAGGTCATATGGAAACAGAACTGATCGACTTAAAAACTAGGCATGATGAACTGCAAAAAAGGGCCGAACAGCTAGAAAACATAGTAAGAGAAAAAAACGTGGTTGTGTTTGGTTCGCCAGAGACTATGAATGAAAACACTGAGGAAAAAGTGATAGATGCGATAAATTCCAATTTGCAAATACAATTAAAAGATTCTGATATTGATAGCGTGAGAAGGATTGCTGTACACGGTGAGAACAAAAATCGTCCCATTTTAATTAAATTATTGTCAGTAAAAAAGAAGTCTGATCATGAAAGACGCAAAAAAATTTAAAAATACTGGTCTAGCCGTGGACCATGACTTGCATATGGAGGAGAGAAACAACAAGAAAATATTATTGCGTCACATGACAAATGCTATTCAGCAAGGATTTGCGGTGAAAATGTACAGAAATTCTATCAAGGTAAATGATAATGTTTTTAAAATAAGCGAGTTGAAGAAAATGGACGAGGCGAGCAGTACGAGTTTGGAAGTGAACAGGATAAGCTCTCTACAAAGTGGTAAGCCAGGTGTCAACGTTGCAGCACAGTTTTTCGGTACCCTTACAATTTTCGTAAGAAATAACATAAAGTCGTATGAACTCACACTAGTGCATCAAAACATACAATGTACTAAAAACAAAATTAATGATTTAAATGTTTTTCTTGATGAGCATCATAATATTGATATATTGTGTCTATCCGAACACTGGCTTGAGGTTGATGAAACATGTTTTTATGGCTTAAATAATTATACTTTAATCTCTTACTCCTACAGAAAAACTTCCAAGCACGGTGGAACTTGTACTTATGTTAAAAATAATGCTCCATTTAAGGTTACACCTATAAATAAATATGATAATCTCTTAAGTGAAAAGAACTTTGAATTTTCCGTAGTAGAAATATTTAAGTATTACATAATATGTTTGTACCGATCACCACTAGGCGACATCGACATATTTTTAGATAATTTGGATTCTCTGCTTAATGAGATTTATAAGTCTAATGCTATTAAAATAATTTTATGTGGTAAGATAGCCTTAAATGCTGCATTATGCCTTGACAATTTTTTTATCAACTTCAAATGCAATAAGTGTGATGTCGCAGATTATGGTTTTTCTGATCATACCGCTCAACAATTAAACTTTACAATAACCCAAAATGGTCTGAATAATAATTTCCATTTCAAAAGATGTTTTTCGTCAAGTAATATCCAATCATTTAACACTAAAATGTATGATTTTATCACATCTAATCCATACCAAAAAATATCTTGCAGTTCGTTACACTCTAAATTTGATGCTTTTATATGTTCTATACAGGAAAATTCAGAATAAAGTTTTCCTTATAAAAAATTTCAAATCAAAGAACAGAAACCGTGGACTACTAAAGGTATTCGTATATCAAGTAAAACCAAACGTAGTATTTCTAAAATTGCGCATGAAGTAAATAGTGTTATATTAAAAAACTACGTAAAAAAATATTCTAAAATATTAAATATTCTTATCACAAACGCAAAAAACTTCACCTCGAAAGAGAAATTCTGACCTCAAAAAACAAACCAAAAACTATTTGGTCATATAACATGTAACGGTTAAATTTTATTGGGCCACTCTGTATCTGGTTTGTTTGATACATCATGTATGTATTTGTTGTTTCTAAAGGATTATTCATTAGACAACCATAAATACACCACATTATAATTATTCTAAATCCTAGTAATTTTAAATTGGCACGAGTAGATAGGGCACAAAAAAAAGGAAATTCCTTTCCTCTCCTTTTTTTGTGAAAAAAAAATCAGCCATGCTGGTCTGCTGCAATTTGTTCAAGACATTTTCATAGCAATAGGCTGTATTTTTGGTGAAAGGCCTCATAACATCTAAGGCCTTTTACTTTACGGTTCAACTTTATAGTTTATTTTTAAGGTTCACCTTTCATGGTTAGACTTCACGTCACACCTTTACGTTACCTCATTTTCTATTCATATTATTGTTGATGTTGGGGACTGAGTAGGCCGGGTCGGTACCTTTTTCAAAGCCCTCTGTGACTGTCCGTCCGATGGCCTATGAGCAGCCTATTTAAACCAGAGAATTCCGGAGGTCGTCACAGGGTTGAATTGCATTTTTATATTGGAAAACTGAGGATTTATGGAGAATTGGCCTGCATGCCGCTTTGGTTGCCCATCAAGAAGTAGGTATAAATACGGGTAAAAGAGGGAGAACATTACAGGAAGAGATCGTAATCAGCGATCCAATAGAAATGGTAGTTACTTTTAACAATTTCTTTTTATGAGTTATCAAAAAAGGATCTATTTCCATGAGCGAACGAAATCAAGTACTTAGTAACCTAAAAAAGGGAACAATAGAAAATATTAAAACAATGTTTCTCGTCCCAACAACTACAAAAGAAATAATTTAAATAACAAATTCTCTCGCAAACAAAAACTCCAGTGGTTACGATAAAATATCAACTAAATTAATAAAAACATGCATTGTCACTTTAGCCGATGAATTATCAAATATATTCAATGAATCTTTTATTCAAGGCGTTGTACCGGACTGTCTGAAAAAATCACATGTAATACCAATTTTCAAAAAAGGAGACATAAATTCGATGAATAATTATAGACCTGTAGCATTTATCACAACAATTTCAAAATTACTAGAGAAACTGGTGTATAACAGACTATTATACTTTGCAAACAAGTAAAAATTACATAGTAAACACCAACACGGGTTTCAAAAAACAAATCAAATAGTTCCGCTATGACAGTTTCAGCGTACAGAATTTATGAAAACTTGGATAAGGGAAACCAAGTGTGCCAGTATTGCCTGTGTTTTAGCAAGGCTTTTGATAGTGTGAATTTTGAGGTATTACTGTTAAAACTTAATTTCTATGGCATCAGGAATGTTGTTCTTGACTGGTTTACATCATGTCTATCAAGAAGGAGTCAAAGAACAGTAATATCTAGGGACAATAAAAATAATATACTTTATTTCTCAATTAGTTGTATAAACAAGTAATTGTAGAGAGCGTCAAAGTGCTAAAAAACTAACAATTAAAAATATATAAAAGGTAAAAAGTATAAAAGTCTTTATACAGGGTGTTGCATCATGAGAGGGACATAGCTTAATAGGAGGTAGAAAACATCAGTGGTAACCGGAACCTCCCATAGAAATGTCTCATTGGGCCTTCATTACGAAGTTACAGGGTGTTAAATAATTTTTGGCCAAACCTGTTTTTTGTCATAACTTTGACAGGGAATGAAATAACGGATTTATATTTGGTACGGCTAATGTACTAACGAGCCCCAAGAGGTACATGTATAAAAAAAAATATATCCAGGTCCGGACTCACTATAATTTATGTTTCTTCTTTGCATCAATAAAACATCACCCTGTATATATTTTTTTGAAATTTCGATACGATATTCGAAAAGAGCAAGAAAAAACAAACAAAATGGCCTATTTCATTTTTTTGTTACACCTTCGTGGTTATTTAAATACGTTGTTAAATGTGCAAGAAAATGGATTACAGAACCCTATTAAATGAGAGGCACGTGAAATAAATAGTTTTATAACTAAAATTTGCAAAAATTCTATTGAGCCTAGGTGGTCTGGGTGAATCCTAATTCCGGCAAGTTTTAAAGGTCCATTTTGGTAAAAAACTGTGGTCCTAATAAGTAATCGGATATGAAATAACAAAATTTTTAATCAATCACAGTAGGCTTGTTCAAAGAATAAAAGTGATAGATAATTTAAGCCATTTAGGCCTAAGCAACCAGTTACTTTGATCAAGAAAATCATCAACATTTTATACTTAATAAAAATTGGAAAAGAGAACAAACTAAAATCTAAATAAATAAAATATTTTCCATTCAATTAACAATAAATAACAAAACAATAACTAAATGTGTTTAAAAATAAAACGTAATTGACACTAAAGTAAATTTTCAAAATGTCCTCCCCCACATTCTGTGCATTTTCTTGCGCGTTTAGAAAGGTCACCAATTGCTCGACGCATCATTTCTGGATTATTCCGTATTTCGTCGCAGGTTGTAACGATGCGCTGGATTAAATGTTGTCTACTTTCAATTTCAATGCTATAAACCTCGTTTTTTAAGTGGCCCCATAAAAAGTAATCACAAGGGTTACAATCAGGAGATCTTGGTGGCCGTTCATGTGGACCCCCGCGTCCAATCCATCTATTAGGATACACATTGTTTAAGTGTTCTCTTACTTGAAGGTTAAAATGTGGTGGGGGCCCCATCATGCTGAAACAACATGCCTCTTATACCGATATTTTCTAACATATTCGGTAAAATGTTTTGAAGAAAATCAAAGTAAACTTCACCATTCAATCTTTCTTCAAAAAAATGTGGCCCTATCAAATGTCTATTCACAAGTCCGACCCAAACATTTACAGAAAACCTGTGTTGCGAACGGCGTTGGCGTACCGCATGTGGGTTTTCCTGTGCCCATTTATGATTATTTCGTGAATTGTTTACTCCATCCCTTGTAAATTGTGCCTCATCCGTAAATAAGGTTCTGTAAATGACTGGGCGATGGTTAGACAACCAATGACAAAATGCCAGGCGGGGGATATCGTCGCCTTGTTGAAGACGCTGTACCTGCTGGATATGATATGGATGGTAACGTTCTCTTTTTAGGGTTCTCCATACTCGCCAATGAGGAATACCAGTTG
Source organism: Leptura quadrifasciata (assembly GCA_963675555.1). Lineage (NCBI taxonomy): Eukaryota > Metazoa > Arthropoda > Insecta > Coleoptera > Cerambycidae > Leptura > Leptura quadrifasciata. The sequence goes on from OY776681.1 coordinate 66,716,751, forward strand.
CCAAACTGATTCGTCTAGTGCTCATATTTGGGTTTTCTTAAACTACGTTTATAATATTGTTTTGTTCCTGCACACCTTGTTGTAAAACACGCTCCACAACTGCAGAATTAGGAAACTTTCCGTGTTGTCTTGCATACTGGAACACCGTACTAAAGGTTTTATGATTAGGGCATCGACGACCAGGAAAACGCAGCCGATATTCTCTTTCCGCCGACCTACCATTTCCATTACAGAAACCATAGATGAATATTATGTCAGCATATTCCTCGTTTGTAAATTTTACTGGCATAGTTAAAATATTTTCACAAGTTTTCACTAACTAAATGCGGATTATTGACACATTAAATTACTAACAAACAATTATTCAACTGTTTAGGAGATTTCTTTTTATTATCTGTCACTTTGAACAAGCCTACTGTGATTGATTAAAAATTTTGTTATTTCATACCCGATTACTTATTAGGACCACAGTTTTTTACCAAAATGGACCTTTAAAACGTGCCGGAATTAGGATTCACCCAGACCACCTAGGCTCAATAGAATTTTTGCAAATTTTAGTTATAAAACTATTTATTTCACGTGCCTCTCATTTAATAGGGTTCTGTAATCCATTTTCTTGCACATTTAACAACGTATTTAAATAACCACGAAGGTGTAACAAAAAAATGAAATAGGCCATTTTGTTTGTTTTTTCTTGCTCTTTTCGAATATCGTATTGAAATTTCAAAAAAATATACACAGGGTGATGTTTTATTGATGCAAAGAAGAAACATAAATTATAGTGAGTCCGGACCTGGATATATTTTTTTTATACATGTACCTCTTGGGGCTCGTTAGTACATTAGCCGTACCAAATATGAATCCGTTATTTCATTCCCTGTCAAAGTTATGACAAAAAACATGTTTGGCCAAAAATTATTTAACACCCTGTAACTTCGTAATGAAGGCCCAGTGAGACATTTCTATGGGAGGTTCCGGTTACCACTGATGTTCTCTACCTCCTATTAAGCTATGTCCCTCTCATGATGCAACACCCTGTATATTCCAGTAAAATTAGTCATAAAAAGAAATCATCGAGTGAATAACAGGTTTTCTCGATAAGAAAAGTCTTGAGTCTTTTTTTAAAAATGCGGATGTTTTTGGATTCTTTTATATCAGATGGAAGAGCATTCCATATTTTGCAACCATTAAAATAAAGGCCTTTTTGATATCCCGCCGTGGAATGTTGGTCCGGATTAAAGTTATGTTTAAATCTTGTTTCATAACTGTGATCAACTATATCTTTTTTAAACATATTCAAGTTCTTATAAACAAAGCAACTAAGTTCATAAATGTAAGTGCCAGATAATGTTAAGATTTTTAAGTTTTTGAAAATTGGTCTACAAGATTCTCTTCTTGGCAGTTTAGCTAAAATTCTCAAAGCATACTTTTGTAGAATAAAATAGAACTTATCTCTCAGATTGGGGCGAGATAGAGAGTGGAGTTCCGCAAGGTTCAATCCTTGGACCACTTCTCTTTTTGCTCTATATCAATGAATTGCCAGATATCGTTGAAGAAGCAGAATGCACGTTGTATGCCGATGACGCGTTAGATATAATAAGTGACAAATCCACAGATTGCCTTCGAGACAGAGTAAACTTTAATATCCACCTGATTTCTGATTTCTGCAAATTAAATCAGATTCAATTAAATTTTACTAAAGCAAAATGCATCAACTTTTCAATAAACAGGGAGGTAGTACCTTTAGATAAAGCTGAACTTGATATAGAGTATGTTGTTAAAGTAGAATCTTTGGGACTTGTTTTGGATTCTCATTTGAAATGGAAACTACACGTAGCTACTCTCAACAAGAAGCTGTCAAGCAGCTGTTTTTGCCTTAGAGCAATGGTTAACAAAGCTCTTGATCTGCGAAATATTAAAACAGCTTTTTTTGCTTGTTTCATGTCCAAGCTGGCTGACGAAATTTGTATATGGGCTAACTCTATTGATGCCCCTTCTTGCTTTATACTACAAAAAAGTCTATCCGAATTATGCTTGGTTTAAACAAATTTGATTCTTGCAGAAATCATTTCATCAATTTAAAAATTCTTACTATGCCATCTCTATTCATACTTGAGACTTTATTACACATCGTCAAAAACAAACACTTATATAATTTTGCTCTAGTTCTTCTTGCTTTTTACTCCTATACTCTCGTTGGCAATGCAACTGCCAAAGTTCATCCGTATCCTCTATGAGGTAAGGGTTTTGATGTTCCACGTTGAAAAGTTGGGTCGGGGTGGCCTTCTCTAGGGTTGACTTCAGAGTTAGATAGGGTGCTCCTCCAGTATGCATGAGTGCTAAAAATTAAAAAAAAATGTTCCAATGTGAATTGAGGACCAAATATTAACGTTTCAGTATAGGCTTAAACAAACAAGTTCAGTAGTTCACGCAATAACAAATCTAACCTCAAACATACAAACAGTCAAACACGTCAATATGAAAGCAACCACCATTTTTATCGGTATGGCTTTTCATACCCACTGTATCTGACTCTTTTTCAAAGTGTAAGGCTTAGACTGGCTAACTATTCAATTCACATAATGAAAAATCCTCTGGAAAATAGTAAATTGCAAATTAATATCACACAGCGGAGAAAATTTACCATTGAATGAAGGGAACCCCAAACGCTTACTACTGTCATATACAATATTTATACAGAGATGGAGATTGCAAGTAGTCAATCCTAGTTCCTAATTTTCAAACGTACCCCAAAAAATACTTCTCAAACATACACGTGCGACCTATGCAGGTCATTGCGGATGGTCATTATGCAAATTTACGGGTATAACTGCATATTTATTTCTTCAGTCAGTATTTGGTTTATCATCCAGAGATGTACATGGGAACACTTTGTGAGAAAAACCTATAATCCCAAAACAGTAATAACTGTAGTAGCCATAAAATATCTAAACATTTACTTAGATAATAAAATAAAACTTCTCACGAAAATTTAAATGAAGAGAACATCCAGAGAAAACAAAAGATATCTATTTTGCACAGGGTGATTGATGATCAACTACACGTACTATAATGAAACATCGGGGCGATCCAAGCAAGCACCGAATGTTTATTTAAAAGCATCCTAGGTCAGTATTTACGAATACGCAGGATACCCAGCAATTTCTACCAAAGCCTCTTCGTCTTGTAACCACTTGCAGATATTAATTAATTTTTGGAATATATCATAAATTATTAATCGTCAACAGTCTTACATTATTATTCATTTCAAGCAAACAATGCTTTTAAATGTTCCCAAATAACATACTTAGATCAGTGTATATATATTTTGGCATTTTAAGCCAAACAGTTCTAAGCATATGTAGAGTGATCTGAATATATTATTGGGAAACATCTGAAAGAAGTAATTACTTGAAATTAATTTAAAAAAAAATTCCAAGTTGTTTCACAATGAACCAATTATGACTCAGTGCAGTCTAGCCTCACATTGTTAGAAGTCCAAAATTCTGGAGCAGGAATAGGAAAATTGTCATGATTCGTATTCACATTGAGAACTTAACACCGAATGTTTCCTTTAAAGGCACTCACTCACAGATAGTGCTTTGCATGGAATCAGGGATGAGACAGGGCTTAAAAGCATCGCGAGAAATACCGATTTATTCATCTACTTAAACTTAAAAAAGAAGGTATAGATAGTTTGATTACAGGTAAAATATATAACAAATTTCACACCTATTGTTTGAGCGTTTTCTTTGATTAATTTGTATAAAATGTGTTTTGTGTTGTATGTGTAATTTTGTAAATAATGCCCTGTATATGAAATACCTAACAGAGTCTGTAAATAATGAATATAGCAGTTTGTTTCATTGGGCATGTCTAGACGTCACAAATAGTTATCATACCTTATATATTTACGTTTATTGTTGTTATTTAAAAAGGATTTAAGTCTAGGAATTTCCGGTAGACCTGCATCCATATCAGTATTGTAGAAAGTAAGATAATTTTGGAACACCTGTTAATTATTATTTTGTTAAATTCAACTGGAAAAAATCCTTTACCTTCAATTACCCTTGCAGGAAATGCTATATAACCCAGTCATGTTTTGATCATGGGAGTTGTAAGTAGTTAATCTAGTAAGGGTTGTGCGCGTGCACTACATAATTAAGGTGAAGATATCCACAAAATTTCATCCACAAATGCTGACGTAGAGGAAATTCTATCCCACCAGTGTAGAGTGTATAAGACGCTACGACATACGTGCACTATCACATTACGTTACAGCTTTGAAATTTTGCACGTGTATAAGTCTCGTAACAATACACTTTAAAATTTTCATATAAGAAAAAACAAGATGGCAGCTTCAATATGGCGGACGACTTTACCGTTTAAGAACCGATTCGACTCAAAATCGATATCTGTTGGTTTTCGAGATCGCCAATTATGAATACTTTGTCAAAATTCAGACATTCAAAATGGCAGCGGCAATATGGCGGATGACATTTATCGTTTATCGTCCAAGTCGATCAAAATCGATATCTGGGGGTCCTCGGGTTCGCCGATTACGAATTTCTAGTAAAAAATTTAGTTCAGGACGGCGATTTCAAGATGTCGGACGACTTTACCGTTTAAGATCCGATTCAACTAAAACTCTATATCAGGGGGTTTTCTAGGTCGCGGATTATGAATTTTTAGTCAAAATTTAGAAATTTAAAATGGCGGCGCCAATATGGCCGACGACTTTTGTCATTTAGGTTCAAATCGATCAAAATCGATATCTGGGGGTTTTCGGGGTCGCGGATTACGAATTCCTAGTAAAAAATTTAGTTCAAGATAGCGGACGACTTTACCGTTTATGATCAGATTCGTCTCAAAATCGATATCTGAGGATTACAGCATATCAAAAGACTAAAAATTAAAAAATAAAATTATGTAAAAAAATATTTTTAAAAAAGCTTTTATTTAAACGCTCTAAGAAGTAGAAAATAAACTTTGAAACAAATCAAACCCATCATTTTGTTCGATTATATAATTTGTTTATGATATAAAAGCTTGTTGCGAACAGTCTCCTTTATACAGGAAAATCTCGCGACAAGCTTTTATATCATAAAATAATTTATATAATGTAACAAAATGATGGATTTGATTTACTTTAAAGTTTATTTTCTACTCTTTAGAGCATTTAAGTAAAAGATGTCTTAAAAAAATATTTTTTAATATAATTTTTTACCATGTATCTAACATAGCTGTATTATAAATTCCCAATTTTACCCATATAAAAGTTTTCCTATAGTATTATATAGTCAATATACACATTAATAATATTTCTTCGTGACGAACGAAGCGAACAAAGCGTCTATTACATTGAATTTCAAATTTATTTTACTGTCACATATATAAAGATTTTTCCAAAATTCCTATTTGTACCCCCACCAAATTTTTTCTACAGTTTCTTAAGACCCTTATGTACATTTGCCACACAAAAATAATTCGTGAACAACGAGCCTTCATAGGTGAACAAATCGTTTATTATATTGAATTTCATATTTATTTCTACTGTTATACAAATAAAGTTTTTTCCCAAAATCCCATTTGTACCAAATTTTTCGCAGTTTCCTAAGACCCTTATGTTCATTTGCCATACAAAAATAATCCGTGACAAACGAGCAGGTGAACAAATCGTTTATTACATTGAATTTCAAATTCATTTCATATAAAAATAATGTTTTTTTTTAAATTGCCAATTGTATTCCAACCAAACTTGTCTAAGATTTCTTAGGACCCTTATATATTTTTCATTTAAGAATAATCCGTGGAAAATGGTTAACAAATTTTATTACATTGAATTTCAAATTTATTTTTAGCCACCATATAAAAATAAGATATTTTCAAAACATCCCTTACCAAATTTTCCTCGGAGTTTTCCATGACCCGCATGTACATTTTCTAAATTATCATTTATACCCACGCCAAATTTCTTCCAGAACCCGAATCAATGCCATTCATAATCTTTTCGGTATTTACAGGCTTTGGTGGTTTTACATTGACCTTTTCAATTTCCTTTAATTTGTGTTTGCTTTCTTTCTTGTTTATTTTTTCATATTTGAGAGAACGAGATGAGTGAGATTTTGAATCCCTATATTTAGAAGGGTCCTTATTATGTCGAGACTTGGAGTCGTGCTTAGACTTATATTTGGCTTCTTCCTTTTCTGAGGACTCATGCCTCTTCTTGCCGTCATGCTTTGTGCTAGATCTGTATTCCTGACATTCCGATTCTGTCTTGGATTTACAATGGGTTTTATGTTTTGATTTGGACGTATCTGTCTCCCTAATTGATGAAGAATCGCAATCTCGTTTTTTGTTTTCAGTCTCTTCCATTGATTTTGACTTCATAGAACTACTGTCTCCACTAGAATTAAAGCCTTTTTGTTTTTTATAGCTTTTAAAATCTGAACTATGCCTATATTTTTTTTTAATCATATCTCTCTTTTTTATTTTCCCTCTAATCGTCTTCTCTTTTTCTTTTTCAGGACTTGTTATGTTTTCCTTCATAAATGTCTCCGTTTGGCTTCCTATCCTTGAAGTCACTACTATCATAGTGCCTATTTGTAATGTGGTCGTCGATACTATTGTTGTTCGTTCTACGTTTCTCTGGGACATTGCACGTCCTGATGTTTGACTGTCTTTTCATCTGAGTTTCCCTCATAACAGCAATTGACATATTCATCAGCACAAGCAGCATCATTAACGGTTTCTAGAAAGAAAGAGAAGTTAAACTAATAAAAACACTGACATGTCCTTTTTTGGAAATAAATGATTTTTTTACTTGGATAATTTTTTTACAATTTTCTGTATATACTAAGCAAAAGATATATTACTGAAAATTTAAAGCTTCTAATGCGGATTTACAATGTGTCTAAATTAATTTTGTTACAGGTGAGTGTCATATAAAGGCCATTTGGAGGCTGAAGAAATTTGAAGAATATTCTACTATATTCTATTTGCTGAATAGAAAGGGCTAAGACACTCCTTAAATAAATGCGCCATATTTAAATAGAAGTATTTTATTGGTTGATTTATTAAATCCCATAATACAACAAACCATTTTATTTAACAAAATTACTGTTAAGTTATTCATTATGTCTATTTGCTGTTATTCTCATTTATCTAATAAAACAGTATTTTTAAATACTTTGGTATACATTTGTGTATATCAAGGTACGTAATGTAAATAATTAATATTGATTAAATGTCAAAACCACTTTTCTTTTTGAGGTTAGAAATTCTTTCACGAAATTTTCGGCGTGGAAAACTGGTCAATGCATACATTGGTTCAAAATTAATGGAGAGTGGCTTAACTATTTCTATTCAATAAACAGAGAATAACAGTGATTAAGTAGTTACTCGAATATTGAAAATAGAGAAAGTAGTGAATTTGAAGTACATGCATATTTTGGCATTTTAATTATTTTTCTTACAATAACAATTTCAAATTAAAGTGGGAGATTCTACTGTGTTCACTAGTTAAACAAATATTAACACATTTCATGACGATGGCATTAAATCTTTTTGTTAATAGTATTAATAAAATTTTAAGGGAGATTGGCACAACTATAAATAACCGAAAAGCTTTTAGCATGTTTATCTAAGCACAAGTTGTTTTCTAAGTACATTAAGAAAATTCATTAGATAATTATATAGCCAATTTGAAGCATAAAAACTTCTAATAAACGTATGCTCTAAAACCTTTCGTAAGGAAGCTACCGCTCTATAAAGATGGCTTTTAAAAGGGAATATTCATAAAATATCTCAGCCACACTTGAAAATTTTCACTTCAAATTTTGTACATCTCTAATCACTGAAAAAATCTCATTTTGTGGGCAATTACATTGAAATGATAATATTTAGGGGTTTTGAAAATGGAGGGCCTCTTGTTTTTCTTATATCGAATATCCCTGTTTATTTCTCCACACATTGTTTCCCGAAATACGATTTTTGCGTCAAAGCTACAAGCAACAATGGTTCTAAATGAAGTCTGTATATTTTGCTTAAAAATCGGCGCTGAATGAAATAATTTATTTTTACCTTGCAAAGAAAGCAAAGACATATCCAAAGGTAAAGCACAATATGCTTTTAGTGTCTAAAGATAAAAAAGAGACTCTCCTATTACTGAGCCCCTGTATATGATGGTCTCAATGTAGAACTCCAAAAAATAAATTTTTTTCAGTGATAAGACCTGTAGAAGTTTTGGTGCGAGAGCTTTCAAATATTGCTGATTTAATATCTGAAAATCGTCTTTTGGACACCATCTTTATAGAGTAGAGCTGTGGCTTCCTTAAGAAATATTTTAGGTCATACCTTCATTAGAAGGTATTCTTGAAATTAACGGTATAATCACCTAGTGAAAACTGTTGACGTACTTAGGAAACACCCTGTATTAATGCTTCGTAAATGTGCTAACCCTGCTTTGATTTAAATGAATATTCCTTATTCATGTATAAATAGAATATTGGATTGATAATAATAATAATACCACAAGCTGCCAGCCTTGGGTGCGGAGTTGACGGTAAGACTCATTAAAATGAAATACTTATGAATCTGTGATTATAAAGGATGTTTATATTCTTTTCACTATGGCATATCTCAACGAAATAAAAACATATAAAAAACATATTAGGCGGCCCCAAAGAATATTTTTATAATAATTATTGTATTCGGGTTCTATCTTAGCTAAAGAAATTATGTCTAGAAAAAAATAATTTTATCTAAGTTGATATGATTCTCCATGCTAGTTATTTTGGCCATAGAACGCATTTACATAAATAGACCACATAATAAATTTTTAGCTAACTCAACGCTTCTGACAATTTTATTCTCTTACTCTTAGTTTCTCTTATTTACTTGAATATCAACAAACCTAGATGTCTGAAATTTTTAGTGAAGTCAAATTATGATTTGAAAAATAATAAATGCATATGACTTGCCTAGTTACGGCTGCTTTTTAATTTAACTTGTTCAGGGGGCCATGTAAAGTTCGCAGTTCAGTTCTACAGTTTTAGTGAGATTGGTGTATTGCTTATTTAGACAATAAAATTTTTTAGCGAGTGATTTCTATAGGATTTTAAACATATCTTGTTGCGGACCTCTAGCGTATGCGACCCACCATACGCCTTGGCGTTTTGTGGGCCGCATCATAACAACTGCTACGTCCGTAACACATTCGCTATTCTCCACGGGAGGGCGACACATTTGTGGCACGTGCTCAGTAAAGAGAAACGGAAAACGGGTAGGCAACCATTTTTGCTGGCTTGTTAATTAATTGGTAATTCTTCCAACCTCGGTTAATCCAAGGCATCCTGGTGGATTTTAGAATTATCAACACAAGAAAATTTCCTCAATCTGTTGTTGTTCCGTTTAGCGGAATATTTTGTGGTTGTGAGTAAATATTATCTGCGGAAGCAGGATATTTAATTACACAAGGTAAGCTAACCTCTTCACGCCATCTTGCCCATTCTCTACCCACGTGTTTCGCAAATTTGCAGGCTTTCCTTTGGAAATACAGTGTCAACTTAAAAGGCGGACTCGACCCCATTCATCCGACTGTGGCTTCCCGGAGTATTGGTGGATTGTTCCCTCATCAGTGAGGTAAATTATGTTTCATTTGTAGGTTATGTCAGAATTACTCACATTAAGCACGCTTCACGTGCATTTCTGACTTTGTGAATTAAATCGTGATATCTTTAGGGTTCCACGGACGGGGCTTCTACACACGTCAGTGAGAGTTCCACGGACGGGGCATCCACACACAGTGGAAGGTTCCAAGGCTGGTGAGGCTACGATCAACCCCATCCTTGGGTCCATTTCTTGTGTCCCGAAGGCATCTCTGTAGGGCTACAGTTCTTCCACGTCCGGACTCGGTATTGTACCACCCTGAATAAGTGTGTTTGTGTTGTGTTTATTTTTTTTACTGACCGGGGACCACCTTCAGAGTGGTTCGGCTGGATACTTTTGCATTTTTAAAATGTACATATTTAAAGATTTTATGCATTTATATTAAGGAGGCTCTTTAAATCAGACCTTTGTGGCAGAATTTACGACAATTTATTAGGACATTGTAAACCGATGTGTAGCTACACGAGGCATTTTATGAATGTTATAACTTATTAATCGTGAAAGTGGCCACAACTTGTGAACATCACCAGGTTACATGCTGGAGAACCAATTCTGTAAATTGAATAATATAGTGCATTTCATTTTTAAAGAAAGTGTCATTATTTCGTCCGCGACCACTACCTATGGAAACCTCAGTGAGTTGTTAAGTAAGTAAACTAATAATTTATCATAGTTTATGTAAGCTTGGGCTTAACGCCCTGAGATAGTCTGAGCTAGAGAAATCTTATCGTAGGCACGTTCATCACTTTCCGGGTTAAGTTTGCCTACGATATCTGCTACGCTACAGTAGCCCAAGTGATTTCGTTACGTAATATCTTATAATCATTAATATCCAACGTATTTATTTGTTTATGTACGTGAAACCCGTAGCAGTGGCGCCCAACTTAAATAGTGCAGTTATCTAAAGGGGATAGCAGTATCGCCCCTAATTAAGTTTTTTTTTGGTGATAAATTGAGTGTTCCATTTGTTGGTGGTTTGCATATGAAATAATATTCAGACACATAGTAACGTTACGTGACACACATCAAAAGAGGGTTACTTTGCCTCAGCGTAATCGCTTCGCTTGTTTTTGGTAGGGGGGTGACTTTTGTTTTGTTTTTTTCCTTTTGTCTTACTATTTCATGAGCGGATTAGTAAACAATAGTTGTTGCGTATAAACCATTGGAAAGATTCCTAAGTGTGGCCAACAGTTTTTTTTTGTTGTTGATACGTACCGACGCCCAGCGTCGTTTTGCTAATTTACCCGATATTGTCATTTTTACACATTACTAGGTACTTACTAGTGTTAGTAAACATTTTCTGCGTCCATACAGGTACCGACGCCCAGCGTCGTTTTGTTAATTTACTAAATTTTGTCGTTTTTATACATTATTAAGTACTTATTAGTGTTTGTAAACTTTTTTTTCGTACCGACGCCCAGCGTCGTTTTGTTAATTTACCTGATTTTGTCATTTTTACTCATTACTAAGTACTTGTTAATGTTGGTAAGTTTTTTTTGCGTCTATATATGTACCGACGCCCAGCGTCGTTTTGCCAATTTAGTTGATTTTGTCGTTATTACACATTGCTAAGTACTTATTAGTGTTGGTAAGCTTTTTTTGCGTCTATATACGTACCGACGCCCAGCGTCGTTTTTGTAAATTACCCTTAACTCGTCTTTTTATACCTTTTACGTGCTCTCTCTGTGTGTTTGGTTGAAAATTCAATATGGCCAGTTCACAAATTAAGTTAGATATCAATAGGTTAGCTAGGGAGGAGCTTGTTTATGAATTACAAGTACGTGGCTTAGGGGATGGTAGTGATCTTACTGTGGTAGAGTTGCGCACTGTTTTAAGAGAAGCCATACATTTAGAGAAAACTACTTTGGCTATTAAAAGTCCTCCATACCCATACCAATTCACTGTCGAGTCTGAAGCTCTAACGGCATCCCTAGCTACTATTCAAAAACTTATTGATGAATTTGTAAGTAGTGAGCACGATAGTAAATATAAGGGGATTGTTTCCAAGATAGCTCATGCGTTAGGACGTGTTAACCGATCCATGCCAACTAATGACGAGCAAAAAGGTGTGAAGTCCAGTAATCGGCTTAAATTATTGTTAGCTTTTGATAAACTTAAGGATAAGGCTCGCGGGGATCGTAAGTGTAAAGAGTCAGCCATCCTCGATGTCGGTGTTGCATAATGCCATGGCTCAGGTTCAGCCTGATGCGCATAGCTCTGCAATAGCTACTGATTTTAGTTCAGATGAGGAGGAGGCTGCGAAACCTAAACCCGTACCGGTTAGAGACTGGGGCTTGAAATTTACTGGCCGAAAGGGCGACATGTCTTTTTCAACTTTCTTAGAACGTGTTGAGGAGAAACGGAGGTCTCGTGGTATTTCACGAGCACGGTTATTTAAAGATGCAGTGGACTTATTTGAGGGAGATGCCTACAATTGGTATAATCTGGTGAAAGACTGGGCCACCGATTGGCCATCCTTAGTGGAGGCAATGAGGGAACAGTTCATGCCAGAATCTTTTGACCGCGACTTATTTGAGGAGATTAAGCGACGTACTCAAGGTAGTCAGGAAAGTACAGGATTGTACATCGCTAGTATGTTTGGGTTGTTCAAGAAGATGCACACTCCAATACCTATGGGAACCCAACTCAAAATCATTTTGGATCGCATAGATCCATACTATCATCCTTTTCTTGCGTTTGAGAATATAACTTCTGTCACGCAACTCCTGCAATGTTGTCGTATGCTTGACTCCAAACGACAATTGGCTAAGTCGTACGTTCCTCCTCCACCTAAGAGTAAATCTCTTATACCAGAGTTAGCTTATGCATCTACTAGTTCTACTACTTCTCGTTCAACCTCTCGTTCTAGTCTCGTCGTGGATGAAATCCAACACTCTGGAATCAAATGTTTTAATTGTGGTCAAGTTGGTCATGGGCATCGGGAATGTCAGGCTCCTAGGAAAAGGTTCAGCTATAAATGTGGTAAAGCAGAGGTTACTGTTAGGTCCTGTCCTAAGTGTTCGCGTTCGGAAAACTGTCCAGGGAGACGCTAATTGGTCGAAGAGTTTCTCCCGGTGTATGTGAGTCGACCAGCAATGTTGTTGACTTAAAACAACAAATTTTTCTCGATTATGTCATTTCTCATGTGGTTGGTGATCAACGTCCTTACTTACAACTTTCAGTGTTAGGTTTTCCTATGATGGGTTTGTTGGATTCAGGTGCTACCAGGACAATGGTAGGATCATCTGGTTTTGAGGTCCTCCAGCAGATTGGTTTAAGTTTGAAGCCTTCTGTCAATGAGTGCAGAGTGGCTAACGGGCAAATCTGTTCCGTTACAGGTTATGTATCTGATCTATAAGTTTTAGGAAACAAATAAATACTATATATTAAATAAATTATTATTGATATTAAATAACGCACTAAATCTCATTGCTATAACACAAGAGGTTTCCTAACACTGAAAATGGTTTCGTCGCTTATTGTTACGAAAATGAAAATATGGGCATTTGTAAATAATCATCGTTAATCTCAAGTCAAAAAGTTGATTCGTTTATGAACAATATGTGAAAACGGAAACGTTTGGTTTGGCAAATATACATCATACAAAAAAAATTTTTTTTTATATTATTTGATTTTGGACTTTCAAATCACATATAAATATTTTATATCCGAAGTATCTTTGCGTGCAAAAAATTTGTTTATAACCAATTGTTCTGAAATGTACAAAAATGTCCAAAAAGTCGGAATATAGTTATTTGTTTAACTAGGCAGCAAAATGGTAGATTGACTGCCGCGGCTGATAATTCCTCAGGAACTCAGCCAAGACAGTCAATCTATTTTGCTGCTGAGTTGAACATATATTTTTTTCGCCGATTGTTTAAATATATTCTAAAATAATTAAATTATTACAATTCTCAATCTCTTTATTTTTGTTGTAATAAATTCAATAAAAATTCATTAAAAATCGCGGTTGATACTAGTTGGTTACCATGGAAACTAAGTGTCACTTTGCTGATTGACATTAATCAGCAAAGTTAGTACTTTGCTGTCAATCGGCGAAAAAAAGTTTTTTCTGCGAACGTCAAGAAAACATGACATTTATGACAAATTTTTTTATTTTAATCTGTAATTTCTTTTACATTTCGTTTGATCGGCTTAATTAGTATCTTATTGCCGCTAACAAGTTCTGAGCGGCAGTAAAAGTCTTTTACCGCCGCGCCGTTCACGAGCATCACTAAAATTATTTAATGAAAAAATAATAGAAATTAATTCATATTAGACGTTTGAAGAAAAAATAATATGTTATATGTGGAGTAAAGTGAAATGTTACTTTTACCCAATATAAAACAATGTACTATTTCTCCCAGTTCTCTTAAAGTACGCTTTAAATATACAGTTTGAGCCATTATGCACATTTAACGGTTTTGATGGCAGCACTTCATAAGGGTGTAAATTTTGAGCAACAACTACGGTTTTCTGCTTGTTCAATGCTTATTCTGAATTGAAACTTTAACTGAAAATTGTAGTTTATAAGATCTAAATTTTCTCTAAGTTTCATAGAAATTTCCCCGTTTTCTTCAAAAGAATAATAATTTGTTTAAATATGCCTAATTTAACAATATTTGTTTTTTTTTAATAATACTTGGAGCTAATTCTAATTTATGTATATTTATTGTACGGGACATTTTCTATTTTTCAAGTTTGACTCGTAGGACTTATAGACCTCGCGATATTTTTAAATAACCGATGAAAAAACACGCTCTAAAAAATTTAATCGTTTAATCCAACAATACACCGCCCTAGTCAAAACTGCAAAACTGACTGTAAACTCAACTTGATCGCCTAGATACGTTAAAATAAAAAAAATTGCCCTAAACAGACAATTCAAATAAAAATAAAAATTTAACCAGTATTTGGAAAACTTGGTATTTAATTGATATTCACCCAGCAACTTTCCTTAGCTGAATACTGACTCTCGAGGTATCTGCAAATAAGTCATTTCACATTTGAGTAATATTTTAAATAGGTATATAACTTCATGGCGATGTAATGTTCTAGATGGAAGGGTATAGTAAAAAAATTCTTACCAATTGCATTTTCTTTGCCTTTTAATGTTTCTTGCAAAACCATTTTCTGGGTATAGCAGAGAGACGCACATTTTTCGAAAGTTCGTTGGTAATTCTGTATAGAATTAAATAATTCCTTATTCGAAGCACTCATTTTTAAACTATAGTATCAAATACTCCAGCGAATTTAACAACTGACTCTAGGATTTCTCATGACAAAGTTAACACTTAAAACGGCTTTAAAACTGTTTCACTTGCTATGCACTTTTCTAATCAACTGATTGTCAAGGCTGGTAACTTATAGGTTTGTTCTGGTTCGCAAAAATGAAACCAACTGGAAACTGCGCAGGACAATATGCGTAGATGCAAAAAATCCCTAACAGTCCGAAACTTCCTAGGACTGGTGATTGAACCAGCGTTTTATGAGGGTAATTTTAATTTTAGCAGTTGACACTCTTCTTTGAATATGTATTTGTTCTGTAGTTTTTAAAACACTTAAAAACCATGTCTGGTGGGTATATAATGATACATACATGGTTCAATGAAATAATCAAAAATAATTTTCAGAATATTATTTGTCAGATTATTTGGTTGTTAACAGTCGAAATGAAATTGAAGATGGGGGATCAAGGTGACGAGTTTTTTAGCAGGGAGAAAATTTTAACCCTTATAGATCTATACAAGAATTATAACCCGAAAGTAGGTAGAGGAGAAATTAAAACTATGAAGAAAATGTGAGAGAAAATATCTGATGATATATCAAATAAATTTAAAATTACAATACTTCCGTCAAAATGTGAGAATAAATTTAGAGTTCTGGAGAGATCCTACAAAAAGGTAATAGATAATAATAATAAAAGTGGAAGAGGAAGGAAAGATTTTCCATATGAAAATGAATTTAATGAAATTTTTGGAAAAAAATTAAATATTATTCCTAAAATATTATTGACTTCATCAGAAATAGTAATACCTCCAAAACCAGTAACTGTGGAGGGGATATCAAATAATATACCAAGTACATCAAGATGTTATCGAGATAAATTAATAATAGAAAATATTCCTTCTACATCTAATAGTCAAATATTCCCATTCCCCCCAACTGTAAATAATAATAATGAAGAAAATGATATTCCTATCCTAAGCATATCAGAACCACAATGCAAAAAAATAATACAGAGAAAGAGGACAAGGCCTACACCATCTTACACTAAGAGAAATGAAGTCTTAACTGACATAAAAAATGATTTAAAAGCATAATATGCCGAAAAATTAAAGATGAAAAGAGAAAAACTCGAAATTGAAAAGAAAAACTGGAAGACAGAAAGAAGAAGACTGAACTATTAAAACAGCTTTATGATAGAGATGATACTAATGATAGTATTTTGTAGAAATTATGTCTATGTCTTTTTTACTTTTATTGTAATAGTTTCGAGACTTATTTTGTTGTCTGAAAATCATACAAGTCCAAAATGTTTCAAGAAATTTCCAAGTTCAAAAATATTTTAATGGTTTTAGCGTTAGAAAAGTGTGACGTGATTTCTTAGTGACGAAAAAATAAAAAAAAGGAAACGGTGGTATTTTCGGACTTGGACATTTATTAAAACAAAATTTCAATATTTTTAAAATGTCGATGAAACTTTGGACTTACGGTTTCTGGACGATTCTAAACAACTGTTATTAGTAAAATTTTCAATACCCAATATGTTTTTCAATTTTTTCAGTTTATTTTGGAATCGTAGACTTTGTATTTGTAAGGGGGTGAATGTTATTTAACCATAAGTAGATCCTATATTCCCAAAATAAAAGTTTATGAAAACATTAATTTTTCTTTTTTCTTTATGGTAAATATATTTAATAATAATATATATAATATATTTCATTATAATACACATAAATAAAAATTCTTATCCTGACAAAATAATATATACAGGATGATCCACTTAAAACTCCGAACACCGAATACACCAATTATTGGAAAACTAAAGATATTTTTATATGTCGTTTACGGATTAAAAATATCTTATTTAACCTTCGAGTAGTTGGCGTTGAGAATTGTAAGTGGAACATTTTGTATACATACATTTTTTACTAAAATATTGGAAAAAAATTTCTATATATTCAAAATACTAGCAACATAATTACGAAGAGCATGACCTGGACCATCTTCAGCCTCATCATTTTCTTCCCCTTCCACCATCTCTTCATTCATTTCCAAATTTTCTGTAATAGTAGGATCAACTTTCAAATCCAAGTTAATTTCGTTATCGATAGTTAGATTATGCAAAACACAGCATGCTCTAATCAAGTGACAAATATTTTCAATTTTCCTAAGTTTTACATGATACAACATCCTAAATCTTTGTTTTAGAATGCCAAATGCATGTTCAATTACCACCCTACAGTGGCTTAATTTTGTATTGACATTTTTTTCTGTTACGCTTAAATTGTCCCTAAACTTATAGGGAGTTAATAAATGTTTCAAATATCGATAGGCACTGTCTCCCAAAATGTATTTGTCACCACATTTTTCCCCCAAAGCTGTCGACAGTGTTGAATTTCGAAAAACTCTTGCGTCATGTACTGACCCAGGAAATCCAATACACATCTCTAAATCTTTTCTTGTCATCACATACAGCTTGCATCTAAAATTATAGTTGATATATTACAATATGTCATTCTATTGAATACCCCCGTCATCAATTTTGGGACTTTTTCTACATTGTTGTCGGTAGCATCATATGTGACTTACGAAAATTTGCGAGTATTTTTTTATCTGGTGCGTGTGAAGGTGATTTTTGACAGATTTTCTTGTAAATTTTGTTTTTATCCTTGCCCTTCAAAAGATATAACAAAATTTACAAAAAATCAATTTCACACCCTTACCCCCACAAAAATTTTTAAAATGCGCAAATTTTTATGTTGCAAATGCCCTACAATAATGTAGAACACATCTATATAGAAAAAGCAAAGTTGCAGAAGGGGGTGTTCTATACAATTACCAAATATAAATAATGGTAACGACACATAAAAGTCTATATAACTCTACACCTCTGGACTTGGTACTTACATGAATTTAATAAAAAAAAATTCCGGTTGAAATATGATACTGGATCCTCAACTGGAATATCAATATTAATGTGGGTGCCATCTATGACACCTAAAACTCCTGGAAAGCCCATTGTATTGAAACTTTCGGTTATTTTCAATTTCTCGTCGTTTGTTGGCCATCTAATAGCATTCCTCGACAAAGAGGAAATGAAGTACGATACTACTTCTATAATATGATGAAGTTTACTTATTGATATATCGAATCTATCAACATCTCTAAATCCAACAGCTTCATGCCCAACAAACCATAAAAATATTTGGATGCACTTATTGGCTGGTATACTTTCAAACCGGTGCTTCGGATTTTTCAAATAAATCTGCGAGTTGATCTACAACAAGTCTGGGTACCCTACAAAATAATTTTAATTAAATACCTCAAAGCTCTTTTTTCACCGGTTTATCGAGTAAGTAAGTATTGCCTATTAATATATTTTTGCAGTTTTATAACATCACATTAATATCACATTTGCATAAATATGTCTTTTCAGATTCTGCAATAGCTAATCTGTAAATGTTATCAGTCCTACTACTGTTTTCTCTGTTACAAAAAAAAAACTGGATGGCCGTATAAAATTAAAATTTACTTTTACAAATACATACCTAAAATGCAGCTTGAATTCATGATCGTTAAACAAAGCCACTGTTGTTTCGCTATATTGTTCGTTTTTGGGGCATTGTTTCAAAAGCTCCGTAACACTTAAAATTTGTAAAGATGACGTTGATGAAGACGAAATATCAGTTTTATACATATTTAATTTCAAAACAAATAACACGAGGTTAGGTTAGAGCAGAGTCACCAGTCACAAATCGCCAGAGTGCACGCACACACACCGGTTCGGTAGCCATCCAACACACGAAAGCGCATGCTTTACAAAAACAGTCCAGATCCGTCCATATTCGAGGGTAAGAACAATTTCTGACGGTCCGTGATAATCACGGATTATTGCTAACAGAAAACCAGAACAAAGGATTGAGAAATCCGAACTAGTCCAAGACAAACCAGAACACGTTTTACTAACTGCGCATGTGTGTGACATCCGAGGATCTATATTTTTCAAAACCAGAACAAACCTTATGTATATATAAATTAGACAAGGTTGCCTTATCCACACCATAAACAGCATTAGCCAATAAGGGCTACTTCTAAACTTGTTCATGCACAATTAGATATAGGCGACCCTAATCTGTTTGCCGCTTCGATCTAACAATAGCGTCCTGCCTATTGTTTGGTTACTAATCTGTGAATTTCTTTGGAAGGTAGGTGTAATACCTAATAAAAATTAATTGGTATGTTTAAATTGAGGCATATTTAATTCCAGCAATCATGAAAATGAATATTACATATCATTATACAATGTGGCTGAAATTTATAATGAAAAAATAAGTTTTAAGGACGAGCAAGCAGTGAACGAATCCTTTGAAAAAAAAATGAGACAAAATGATGGAGACATTGTCACCATAAATTGTAAAAAATTAATGCTATATATGAATATATAAATGTAATTACCCAGAAGATCCCTTATATAAGGGATAGCACACGACGTCCCAGAGACGTCCAATTTTGGTCTTAATTTGGTCTGAACGCCTTAGGACCTAAAATGGACATCCTCAAGACGTCCAGAATGGGACGTCCTTAGGACATCAAAAAATGTACGTCTTTAGTATGTCCATATTAGGCCTCCTAGCTTTTTTATATTGTGTTTTGAAAAATAATACATTCATATCCAAATCAATAATTCTTTGCGTGAAATAAGAATTTCGTCGTAGATGTAGAACTTGGAAATTCTAAAAAATAGCAAATTAATAACTTCTAAGTTTTGAATTTACCGCTCATTTCCAGCGATAAATGTCATTCCGGCACGACCGCATTCGTTTGACTTCGTCATGTTTTCGGGTTGGCCTTATGTTTAACCTGACAGTTGAGTTGATCATTTCAACTCCTTTGTTTTGCAGTGTTTTATGCTGTGGTTTTATGTATAGTTGGCCAATATTGTCCTGACTTAATAATTAAGGTAATTTATTTCGATTATATCATGCATTTTCTGGCACAATATTAAAATTTAGAAGAACAAAATTTTGTTTTATTTCCCAGTACCAACTGTATTGTTATTCCATACTTGATTTAATTATAAGTTTGTTGAATATAAAAGACTAAAAACAGTGAAAATTGTGTAAACTTTTGAGTCGAGGCGGTACTCTTGGGTATAGAATTTGCCTCTAATTCAACTTTTCTAGTAGGTATCTGTGGTGTAACTGGTGTATATAAATTGACCACTAATATGGCAGACAGGCAGGCAGTTTACAATAAACAGAGGAAAGGCCGATTATCGCACAATGCTGCATTCGTCTTATTGGCAGCCAAGCTGTATATAATTAGGTAAAATATATTTTGATGTGTGGATGGGTTGATAATATGCGTACGATTTCGTATGTGTTGCACACAAAGTTATCGCAATAGCAGAGAAATTCAGTAGACTTATGCGACAATAATTTTTAGCTATTACAGAGTGTGCCGCACGTGTAATCGCATGCATATATTATCAACTCATTCACATGCCAAATTAGACTTTACCTGACTATATCGCTGCTAATAAAGATGGCATTTTTTCACCTACTTGTGAATATCTCAATAATATCTCGTGAAGATCTTTTTTGGGGCTAGAATGGACCAGAATAAAATGTCTTAACAACGTCTCCGTAATGTCATATAAATGCCTTTTTTAGGCCTAAAATGGACTAAAATAAGACGTCTTAAAGACGTTTTGATTAGTAACAATGGACATCCCCAAGTCGTCTTCTGTACGACTTACGTCTTAAAGCGGACGTTTTTAAGACGTCTCGAATGTCCCATGCAGACGTCCCTAAGACGTCTTTGGTATGTCTTAGTGCTATCTGGGATCATATATGTGTTTTGAAAAGTATTAACACTTATTGTAACTATCAACAAATGTTATATAGCGTAAAATATCAAAAAAAGAAATTTTGATTTCCAAAGGCCTAATTACTTCCATTAAAGAGAAAGGCAAATGCTAAACATCAACGAATATCTAAAAACAGTATATTATCTATATAAATAAATTAAACGCAATTACTTCAAAAAAAAAACAAATTTAGTTATAACCCAGTTCTCAGAAACTTTTTTGAGTCACCTTCTACTAGCAAGAAACTAGACTTTCATGAAAAAATTAGCGAGGTAACAATTAATTTCGACTTAAAATCCCTGGCAATTGGGCTATTACTTTAACGCTAAAACGAAAATTCAAGAAATAGTTTAATAATTTACTAACAGCTATAAAATTGTTGACAAAAAGATAGCTAAAATTATTGAGGAAGGAGGAAATGTAATAACTGATTTTAAGCGGATTGTTAATATTTTAAATAGCCACTTTTGCCAAATAGGAGAAAAGCTCGCCTCAAAAATTCGGCCACGAGATCTTTTCATTAACTGCGAGAACTTAACCAAAAGTATGCTCATGGAAGCAGCGTATGATTGGACAGGATAGGAGAAACGACAAGTTAGTGAGAAAAACTTCACTGGGCATGAGCATTGAACGCACTGTTCTACTTGTATTTCGAAGGGATTGTCTTTGTCTAACATCTTTTTTACTATCTCATGCATTTTTCAGGTAGTAAGTCGACGTAACAATCAGAGAACTAGTTTTAAACTAAGCGACAAGTATGCAAAGACAAGCAATAAAAAATCGTTTCAGATTTTTTCTGAACTTCTTTATAAAAAACAAAATTATCCAAGGAGGTTTTAATGTTTTTAAATAAATAGATACATAGGTGATGATTCGATTGGGCCGTTATTTGATGACAATTCATGTTGAGGAAATAATGAGAAACTTTACTAGTTTTTTTATTCTCTCTTCATGTCTTTGTTAACATAACAACTTTTTCAGCACATAGAGGCTTTTTCAGATGATGAAAACTGCTGTACTAATTTTACAATGCATAAAATTCCGCGCTCTTGTAAACTTGTAGCGTGCTTATGGCTACTTCTTAAACTAATTCCATGTTCAAATCCAAGGAAGCTATGAACATTACTACATTACCAGTATGCAATCAGAAGTACTAACATGCTGCATATATTGCAATATATTCAATTATTAGCAGTCAATTCTAAATATCAGTCAAATTTACTTTACATCAATTAAACTATATACACATATAAAAATAATATATATGTTGTCATAGATCAGTTAAGCAAAGAAGTTACACAGATTCAAAGAAATTTATTTGCTAACCTACTAGAGCGCAGTTCCGTCTTGTCGATTGTAAGAAACGCCATTGTGTCGTGTCAAGTCTCATGACCGATGTTGCGTGTTGAAACCAAGCGCACGCCGCACATAATGTCCATTGCATATAAGCTACCATGAGCGGAATTTAATTAGTATTAATATACATAACGATATCAATTCTCAACTAGTATCGTCAGATAGAGCAGGTAAAGACATTTAACTTTAATCTTTAAATTTATAATCTAATTTGTACAATTATATTTGTTATAGTATAGTGCATACGACTAGAATTGAAACCGCATAAAAACTAAAAGCCGGCAAAAACAGCCGGCATCTATCTTTATTGTTTTTCTTATGACAAGCATTTCTGTTTACCTCCGCAAGAGATGCCGACTGTTTTTGCCGGCTTTTAGTTTTTATACGGTTTCAATTCTGGTCGTATACACTATACAGTCACCAGTTTTAAAAATAACTTTATTATAAACCCAGTATGTCCAAATTTAAGTAAAACGTCCGGACCAGAAATCCGTAAGTAACTTATCTGAGAATCCTATTAAATAGAGGCCATTTAAGAGTAGCCACAAATTTTTAATACGAATTTTAGGGTCATTTGAAGGGTAGCGATAACAGTCGTCCGAGAGATCGTCGTGGCAATCGTCCGAAGAGTCGTATTATCATTTATCCTAAGAGTTGTCCAGTAAGTTACACTAGTTCTGAGAATCCTGCTGATTCTGGGAATTTAAAAAAAATGTATTACTTATGGTTGACCAGTTCATCTTTACCTCAAATATGCAGCTCTAATTTAAACCACATTAGAAACATTCAAAGGTAATCGGACATGGAAAGGTAAATTCTACTTCATATGCCAAATAAAATACATTAATGAGTTTTTTTGCATACATTTCGGAATGACAAAAAACTTCTTCAGAATGTTTTTTTAACTTATAATTTTATCTTATCTTTTTTATTTCGGCCATTATTTCCAAATTTAAATACATGAGTAATAACTAAATAATGTTAGACCTAGCCATGTAACCAGTAAGATATACTTACTTCATTACATATAAGCTTATGCGGAATTTGTGATCATAAAATCTTACGTTTATGGTATATCTAGCTGTTAGTAATATATTTTTTTATTTATTGGTTATAAACTATCAACCTTTAAATTCCATCACCATAAATTTTTTTAACGTTATTCAGTCTTAGTATTAACTATAAATTCAACTTATCATTAATATATTGTCTGAAAGTTGTGGCATTCTTCGAATATTCTTTCCTATTATTTGGGTAAGTTATAAGATTCTATTTATGTTATTTCCATAGATACTTACTACGTACACAGAACATAGAACTGATGATATTTTCTTTTATATAATGTTGAGTTTGTTAAGTTCTTCTTTTAACATTGGTAGCCAGGTTGTACAAATATCTACAGAACAATTCGATACGCACTTATCTTCATTTAATAAGATTATTGCTGATTCCTTAATTTTTCTTTTTTTGGTATCTGTTTCTTTGGTTTAAATTTTTAAAACTGGGACTCGGCAAAAATTTATATAAAAGTAAAGGCATTATTAACAGTATCATATACGGCTTTTTATTGGCAACCGTGAAATAATGCATAAAAATAAAAAAAAGCATTTTTAAATAAGGATAACTGTCAGAACAACTTAGTGGTAAATTCAACCCTTTTAGCTTTCACATGCGCAGGGATGAGGCGCTATAATGGCCCGGGAGTCAGCGAACTTTTTTGATGACCAAAAGTACAAGAGCTGGAATTTTATTCTACGCTTTATTTGGCATTCCACGTAAGGGAATAGACCATCAGCTTGCACACTTGCGAGGGGTTTAGCTGCAGTAGCATCCCGCACACGTAAAATAATTATTAAAGAAACTAATACAACAAAAGCTGAGACTTGGTCGACATGTTCATAATGTTGAAAAGTAACTGAAAAACATAATCAGCTGACTTTAGAGTGGGGGATTATGCTTCAGCTTTCATGTAAACGTGAGAAATATGCGCGGAGTATAAGCTGTTACCAGAAACGCTAAAATGTGGTACAGTAACAGCTAATTTAATAAATTACATGAATTACGCGGTGGATAAGTGCTCAGTTAAAGGCGCAGCGCATAGTTATCTGCGCGCGTTACTTATTTAACTGCATCAGCTGAGCACTTTTCCCTCGCTCAATACGAAGCAGAGTGTTTTTCTCATTTAGCCTCTCGTATTATCAAATTTCAGCTTTTACGGTATCAGAAACACAGCACGTTATTGGATCAATAATTGAAATCGATGATTAATAACTGTAATTATTTCGGATCTTATATCATAATATAAGTTTTTGAATTTAAAATGTCCACGGAATAGGTACTCCCCGCAATTTTGAGTCGTGCGTATAAAAATCAAGCTTTTTCAAAATTTTCAAAGGGTTAGATATGGGTAAACTTAATACTTTTTGACAACATTTCGTTTGCCAAGCTATAACTTTTTTCGTGCTATGTCCTTAGCCAATTAAATTTTATATGCAACGATGTAGCACATGAATAATTAATTGCGCCGTCAAAGTCAAAAGTAAGAGGATATCGCTCCTCGGGCGACACGCCCATACTTAGATGAAATTAAGTAAATTTTTTAATATATTATTTAACTTCATAAATAGGTACATATGCGTTTTGTATATAAATACAAGAATACATATTGAAAATTTTTATGTAATTAGTTGTCAACATTATTTTTCTTAATCTTGTATGATCCAAAAACTGCATACAACCACTGCTTTTACGAAAAAAAAACAATAGACATCTGATACCGCAAAAACTGGAATTTGATAATACAACTTAATAAGTTAAATGAAAAAAAATACTCCGCTTCGTATTAAGCGAGGGAAAAGTGCTCATCGGATGCAGCCAAACATGTAACTCGCGTAAATATATTCAAAAAAGTATTTATAAAACAGTTCCATTGTCCATTTACTTCATTTACATCTAATACAAAAATTGTATTTATTTTTTTCAGAAAAAAAATCTACGATGTTTAGATATAGGTTTATTGTAAAAGATTGCAAAATATTTATTTCATATGCATTTTCCAAATTGATGAAAATATCATCGATACAACTTTTTGTACAGTGGGTTATTCGTGTATATTCTTTTATAGTTCTACAGAATGAAAAGAAATTTAATACTTCGTTTATATCTGCCATATTCTTTAAAATTGTCTTTCAACTCAATATTGAAATTACCTTCAATCACAGTTAGTTTATTTTCTTCAAATATTGTCAACAGCGTTTGCTCTAGTTTATTGTAAAAGTCCGTTATGTTACCACTGGAGGTTTATATATACTAATTATTATAATTTTCTGATTACTTACAGTACATTCCACAGCCGCTCATTAAAAACACCATATTCTGATAACTTGTTTATGTTTTTTCTCCCTTTTTATATCACATCACCGCGACAGTAACTTGATACCAACTTAAAATTTTTGATCCCATATAACACTAACTGCCACTCAGTCTTCCAGTGCTCCATAACCGCCAGAAATTGACATTCAGGGTGTTCATTTTAAAAAACTATTACACTATTTCCAATCGATTGAATATTCTGATGAATATTGGATATTTTCGATAATTTTTTTACTACTTTTCATTTTAATTGTAATCTCTTCTTTATTTACAGAAAAAAATCAAATTTGTTTATTATAGAATCTTTCGACCAAAAATTTTGCATTATTTGTCTGATCTTCCAGTTCTAAAGGTATTCCAACTTCAAAGGCACTTTGGTATTCATGGAAAAGTTTTTGATTTTCTACTACGAGTTCAACATAGGGGCATTTCTTTGCAAGTGTTGACAATAAGTCCTGATCTGATATTTTCGGAATTAATCTGGATACAAAACACCAAGTCATTCTTGGAGGTCCTCTGACTGATTCTTCGGTCGATGTCCCATAGAAAAGAGGTTTTTTAGATTTCGCACGATAATTTCTTCTTGGACGTTGGGTTTGCTATTTTTCTTCCCATTCCTCTTTCTTCTCTATTTGTTCATCATGTTTTCTTTCTTGTATTGGTCTTTTGTAGTTACAAAAGCCCAGGGTTCCTGCATTGTTGAGAACTGCTGACTTTCTATCTTATCTGCTCTCTCTTGATGCGTATTTTTTAAATTGGGTTTTGTTACCATATTTTTTTGACATTGTGTACTTACTACCACACTGTACGGTTTCACTGTTTCTTTTATTTTTTCATGCAATAACTCATTGTTTTCTTTCATTACTCTGTTATTTTCTTCCATCAGATTTTTATTTTTCTTTAAAAATACATACTTTTGATCTTGCTCGCTGATGATTCTTTTCAATAATTCGATTTCTTGCATTAGTTTTTCAATAATGTCTTGCTTTTCATCCTGTACGTACACAAACATTGTTTTTGGATGTATTAGCTCATATCAAACAACTTGATGGAAAATGGAAAACAACATATATTAACGATAGATAAATTAAACGCTCTTATAAAAAACCAACTTTAAAGCTAAAATTGCAAGAAATTGCTCTACAAATCTGTAAAATTCAAGAATTTGCTAACAACTAAATGGTGATAAAGAATAACTAAAATCATTGAAGAAGGCTGAGATCTTAAACAGATTGTTAACAATTTTAACAGTCACTTTTGCCAAATATGAGAGAAGCTCGTCTCAAAAATTCGGTCAAGAGATTTCTTAATTAACTGGGAGAACTTAAAAGCATGATTGGAACCAGCGCAGGACTAGACAGGATAGTGAGAAAAACCTCACCAGGAGCCACCAACCTAACCTTGCCCTCTCGATCACTCGAAGACATTTCAATTTCAAAATTTCAAATTACATAAGTACAGTATGTACTATATACTGTGTGTCAACGGATCGTGGTAGACCCCTCTTTTCTTCCTAATTTTTAAGAATATCGGGATGAAACTTAGTAGATGTATTATATGACCATGAAGACACTTTATGGCATAACTGTAATTCCTCGAAAAATTCTGAGTACAGTAATGCCCCATAAGTGACATTTCGACTCCAAATTTTTTTATTGAAAAATATTACATTTTTAATGTTACTAAGTAAACAAAAGAACATAAAGCAGTTTAAATCTAATGTTTTACTGTCACCGGAACTAATTAATATCGTACCATTTGTACGAAGAAAATAAAACGGGTGTGGGCGTCTCCGATCAAGCGAGAAACCTTCTCATATTCTATATTTGCCGGTTGTATAACATACTTCAATTAAGAGATCTCATGATTGAATTAGCTTCTATTGAAAATATTTCTGAGGGTGTATTCGGCTATATTTTAGCTGAATTTTGAAAGAAAGATGATTATGTTATGGGTGCAAATGAAGAGGCGCGAAGATAGCATCATCACCAAGGAGTAGAGATAGAATGAAAGCTTGTTATGAGAGTAATGCTATGTCAGCAGGGTTCGAGGTAGGAATTTTGGTTTGGCTGTACAACACAAAGCGGGGATCTTCGATCTTTTTTATATTATTTTACTATTATACTTATTATTAATACTTCTTTTTATAGAGCCTCGAACATACTTCTGTGGGGTGGTTGAATAAAAATACATACATTGTTAAATTTCATTTACTTACGACTATAAGAAAAGTGGTAAAATATATATTTTTTATCTTGTGTACAATTTGACAGCTTCTTAAATTTGAATTACGTTTTATATTATTGGAATCTCCCGGGTGGCTAAATCTAATCTTTGATGGGCATCACCCGTCGTTTTCGTTGTCTTGTAAGCTGACACAGCTGATTACGTCTTTCAGTTGGGCGGCGCGGCGCCTACAGTGGGCTGGGTATTACTATGTGCAGTTTTCTCGCATCTTCTTCATCCTCGCTGTCCAATACTGTGATCACAGACACGGCAGGCGAAGGTGTATCGTCAATCGTTATAACGTGCTGCTTGTCATGGTGATGTTGCATCGCATGTGTGTGGATATCTTGCGAGGTTACCTGGAAACATATATCGATGAGTACAATTCTAACAGAGGAGAATATATTTGAATTATATTTCAACATTTGCCGGTGCAAAATACTTACTTGCTGATGCAGGTGGACGTGTTGTTGCATGTGCTTCCAGTGCTAGTTGCCATTAATGTTAGGGGTGTGATTCCTCCTATCAGTACTGCCAGTGTAATTCACCTGTTCGGACGGAGAGTTGTCCCTTTTGAAGCGCTTTTCAACCGGACTGAGTTGTATCTGTGGAGAATAAAAAGTATTTTAGCAATTCTGTCATACTTCACTAGGTAAAACTACGAGGAATAAGCAAAAGCCACGGTTAAAATTTGTTTCGTTTTAATTTCATTTCTAACATCCGTCAAGAGGAGTTTTTCAAATGGCGGGGAAATTTGTAAATAAACATTTGCAGCAAAATATGATTTCTTGAGTAACCTCGACCTCAATAAAGGTTATTATTATCACTATTATTATTAACTTACCAAATCGTCGTAATCGCCTCGTTTTCTCACTAGCCCCTGCACTTGATTCGTCAAGTGATTATTTGTGTTTGACGTTACTTTACCGTTAGAGCTCGGTACGCAATTGGCTATCGTCGAAGGAGTGTCTTGGGTGACCTGGTGATGGTCCATAGTGGTTGGGTTACTGCAGTAACATACCTAAAGAAGAAAAAACGATAAGCATATATATTTTTTTATAAAATAAAACCACTTACATCCAGCATGATCTGTGTGCTAGCATTCGCGTTGTTGCAATGCGCGTAATCAATCAAATGTGTTAATCTTACAAATGGATGATTAAGGGCCTCTCCGGGAGTCAATCGTCTCTCCTGAAATTAGAAAAACAGTTATAAAATGTTGCAAGAAAAATCGTAGAACTGCGCGAGAACTAGAGTTATAGGAAATATTGTTACCTGGTCCATGGACAACATTCTTACCAAGATGTCTATAAACTCTTTCCTGTCGACTTTCTCGGCCTTTAGTTGATCTCCTTCCAAATCTGCCGGTACATTTATCTCACCGATGTCGTGCAAACAATGGAAAGTGTACTCTCTATCTTCCACTGATTTAATGCCAGTCTCGGCTTCGTACTCTTCAGGTGTCTTAAGTCGCCAAACTAGGTCTGTGCTATTTTTGTCCACGCAGAAGAAATTTTGTGTTTTACAGGCGTTCCTAAGTATGTGGTCTGTTGGCAAACCTGAAATATCAATTTTAACAATGTTACTAAATTTATATCTAGTTTACGCTTCCTGTGATCCAGAGAATTTGTGGATTTCTTACCTTGCATCTGGCTAATGTATCTAATTTGGTCATATTCCGACGAGTCAGGGTACAACGTACAACCGAGGAAGAACTCGTCAGTAACGCACCCCAGCGACCACATGTCAATGGCCTCGTCGAAAGGCAGCCCCAAGATGATCTCTGGCTCCCTGTAATATCGGGTTTGAATATATGAGTTAACCTTAGCCTTGCTTGCATAGGTCGCACTACCAAAGTTAATAACTTTGACCCTGTAGGGCTGCCGAATTGGATCGACTACCATTATATTTTCAGGTTTTAGATCAGTGTGGATCAGTCCCAATTGCTGGAAAGAAAGAAACTTACTTTAATTTTCGATATCTAAATTATGCTAATAATGAGAATTGTGTGGTGTCTTTTAAAGTTAATGTCCTGTCATATTTTATCAAAGAATATACATTTGTAACTCACAATAATAAATAGTAATTGATCTAACAATATAAAACAGCTTTTAATAATTTGTTTATCGACATTATTTACTTTATTTGTTCGGAAAAGCACGGAGTGCAATCAGCATTTTCATAATAGTCTTATTTAGATCACGTCCTGAAGGATTTTAGTATTAGTTATCCACTCAACCAGGATACGTACCCACAGAAAATTACAGAACGACGATTGCCTACGACATTGTCACCTACCGCAGCTGAGACTCAAACTCAGGAGTGGTAGAGTGACTAGCCGTGTTGCCTCTCACACAACTAGTATCTGCTACTAACTCGGATGCATATGAAATATGTCACTAAACACATATACCCTAGCCAGGATTCGAACCCGGGACGCTTTGGTTGCAAGCCTAACTCGTAAGAGTTGAGCCTATGAGCCGGAATAAGAAGAAGTTAATAAGAACCATTTGGCTGATTATGTATAAATAAATATTTTAACAAATGACAATTATCGGAATCGTTTTTAAATAATCAAATTATGTTAGTACAGAAATGAAATGAATTCTATTGCACGCGTCTTAGTAATTGTAGATATCAAATAAAATTTATTATCGAGTCATTAGATATCATTTGACAAGTCACATATTAGTTACAAATCATACAAAATAATCAGAATAAAGAGATAGAGTGAGAAACTCACCTTCAGTTTTAGTAACGCAGCTAATAGCTGCTGTAACATTGGCCTGATGGACTTGAGAGGTAGAGTATTAAATTCGTTCTGTTCAAGAAAATCATACAAGCTCAGTTCGAGTATTTCGAATACAAGACATATTTGTTCTCTATATTTGAAATGCTCGTACATCCTAACAAAATTGAATTCATAAGCATTTTCCTGGCTTAATCTGGAAAGGATGTCTACTTCAATTTGACCCTGTAAAGAAAACATAAGAATCAATATGATCCCCATATATGTAATACGATGATAAGACAAATACCACCTCAACAACAATATAAAAAGTAAATATGAGAGATCACACCCAATTTAAAGTTGATCGTTTGACAACCTATGTAGTTTTTTAAACACCCCGTCTTTAACTCTATTGTAACCAAAATGACTCACGTGTCTGATAAAATAGGGATGATCGTTTAAAATCTTTACAGCCACAATTTCATTCGTGCCCTTATTCCTGCACTTGACAACTTTTTCGAAAGATCCGCGGCCAAGGAATTTCAGCACCTCATACTGGTTTCTCATAGAATGCAGTACTTCATGATGCACCAACTGATAATCTCCCTCAGTACTTGAAATCGAGCCCGTGGAATCTATAACATAGTAATTACAGTGTACGCTCATTACGGTCCATGAGACGCTTGGTTTGACCGCTGCATGTTAAGCACATAAGACATGTAGTATATTTAGAATACAGGGCAATGGTCCATCAGAGTCTTATGGTAAAATTTAGAAAGGACTGAGTAAACTCTATCTTTATTTAACAAACATTTATAGGTGTATTATTATTTTACGAAACTATGGCTTGGAATATATAAATACTTCCTCAGCATTTATAAAGCTCTTTGTAATTTATTTAAATTAATTAAAACATGAGCTAAAAATGTGGCAGAAAGAACGAGAACAAAAATTTTGATCCACTTGAGAAAATCATTAGTCATAGTTTGTTTAAATATAACTGAAGGGAGCGAAATTTTATCTGGGCATAGCCTAAATACAATTTGTGTGATAATCAGGTAAAGCCAAATGAATACACCATATCGAGGTCGAAACAAACATACACGTACAGTTCTTGTTCATCTTGTATAAATTATAATGTAATGTCGTTTTCTTCAGTATCACTCTGAATTTTTAGATTCAAAAGGAAAGACTAAGTAAAATAGGTGTATGTATCGCTCATATTCTTGGAATATAGACGAAAAAGAATGTGCGTTGATTCGGGTCTTTTTCCATGCTGAGTTTATTAAATGCACGACAAAGACCGCGATAAGATACTTGAAGCCTCAGGCATTTGACAATCGCGGAAAATACGGAAATCAATACACAGATCATCAGTTAAACCAAAATTAAACTTCAACTTGTGAAATAGCCATTACTTATCTAAAAGAAATTACATTATCTCTATCTCCAAGAAAATGTAGTATTCAATGATAATAACCAATGTCCAACCATTTGTTGTTTATTACCTAATATTTTGTTGATTTTGATGTACCGTAGAATGTGTTTAAAAAATGATTTTCCTGTCTTCACATAATCTAAGCGACATTATCGGATTCTAATCTTTATAAATGCAAAATTAGATCCGGTTAATATGTTTTATGAAAAGATTTAAGAAATTGACTCGGAAAACAAACCTAATAGAAACCCGATTTGGCATATTTTTTTGCTTATGAAACTTCAAGACTGACTGTGATGTTAATTTTAAGTTATGTATTTAGTCACTGCAGTCATTTTATAAGCGAGTTAAGTGTCAACAAATTTAATAATTCCATGAGAAAAACAGTTTTGTTGGTTAATAACGTTTATCCTTCTACTCTTACTGCTTATTGTGCGTAAACGCTTAACTTAAATTCTAACACATTATACTTTCTACCACAACATATTAGAATTTTTGCTTGCTACTTGACAGTTATTCCATAAAGTGAAGAAGAAATAATGAATCTTTTGTGTGATATAGTACTATTTACTTAATAAGTTATCACTGACTTATCAAAAACTCAACATGTTGAAAATATGCACACAACAAATGATCAAGAATAAACCCAACAACCCACGGGCAATGAATAAGATAACATAAATTGGAATCATGGGGAATTACTTTGCTTAAATTCGAAAGAGTAACTTTCGAACTAATTTGAGATCGGAAATAATGTCCCACAACAACAGATCTGTCAGTAATAAAAATGACAGTTTCAACAAAATGGCTTTTGTCTAATTTTTTACACGTATTATTTATGAATACAATGCAACTGACCAACCTGTTCATCAGAAGCAAAACGCTAACATTGCATTCGGCGTCCGTCAATTAAGATGACAGCATCTCGGGACTGAAAATTAAAGTTAAGAATAAATCGTCTGCAGTTAGTAGACACCAACTTATTTGAGAGACGCGTCAAATGTTGTTAGTGTTGTAACACCAAACCCTCCGACCCCCTTTCGGAGTGTTGTGCTAAGAATATTTACAAGATTCCAAAATCATTGTACAATAGAAATTTGAAAACCCCTATCACGACCCAGTTTGCCTACTCCAATATATTATGATGGAATGCTGCTAAAAGTTATAAAAAGTTTCATCATTGCATTCTTTCTTACCTTGCGGCTGTTGGTTATTAGTTCTGGGAGCATTCCCTGTAGACGGCATCGATTCTTGCTGAAAACAAAAGAAAGACACATTAGCAAATTTGCAATTCAGCAAAAAATATTGAATATCGAAATATACCGCATCCTTAATAATAGTGATGAAAGTCAGATCCCGAATCAATTAATTAGTATAATAGACCGAAAAGATTTAACAGACATAAAAAATTTTACAAAAAAAGGGTACTGTCTTTATAGCTTACCGACAACATGCGCCGCGTGGTAAACAAATGTACTTTGATGGTAAGTGGGGCATCTTTGAATTTTTAGATCGTTAGTTGTCTAAATATAATATAAGTCGGAATAATTATTGAATCGTATTGTATTCACGTAAATGTTCACATAATCCATCATATTTATTTATCACCTGAACAAGCTTTCAAGTAAGAAAATTCTGTAATTGTTTTCCCCCATCACTCCTACATTACTCTCTCCTAACTGGACCTTCTAATTATCGTTTTATATACCGAGATGCAGAGGTGGACTAAGAAAATGTATTTATTCTTGGGTGAGCCAACAGATGCAATCTTACCGAATATTTGTGTTTTGCGTATAATTATAATATTATTAGAGTATCAGTGGATATGTCATTTTTAATAACGCGTAAAAGCAAAAAAAGCATTCTTAAATAAGAATAATATTCCTATTTGAACAACTTAGGGTTAAAAGGGCGAATTCTACCCTTTCAGCTTTCACATGCACGGGGATAAGGCGCTATAACTCATCTTTGTGAAATGCAACATCTGGGCATAGTTTTACTGTTTTACTTGTGGGGAAACTTTTAGAAAACGCAAAAAATGTGCACGCACTTTTTTGCTGTTCACTAGCACTCCAACACTACAATGGAAAGCAAAAAAACCAAAAGTCCTTTTTCAAACCCAAAAAGGGCTTATTTTACTGGGGCATGACCTTTTGTATTTTCGATTATTTATCATAACTTATACAGGGTGTCCTGTAATAACGTGCAAAAATTTTTACTGTAGATTCCCTATCCAAAATTAAGACGGATTCTTCGTATAGAATTTTTCAAAATAATCCTTTTCTGTTCAGCTACACGCCCTTAAGGGAGTGTGCCAAGAAACGGTTTTTAATTTTTGTCGCAAAATGCCGTAATCGGAAAAATACGAAATTTGGCACATATCGGTTAGTCATAAAAATGCATCTAACGAAGTTATTTCATCCGCCTAGCGTGTACACAAAGGGGTGAAATTAACTACCCTTCTTTTGTAAATATCTTTCTGCCTGCAATTTTTTTTTAATTAAAAAAATTAAAATAAAAATTAAATTACATCTGCCTAAGCGATCAATCAAAAGAGATGAGCACAATTCTGCCCCGCTAAGCAAAACCCGCGTAAAATGATTTTTTGTTAAAAATGGGCTAGAAACAATTTCATATAAATCATTTCAAGATGTACCTTCTTACTAAGCAAAAAACCTTGTAAAATGTTTCTAGATATGTGAAAATGATAAATTTTAAACCCCGTGTTTTAAAAATTGTATGATGGTACTAAATAAAAACACAGTACAGAACACGTGCTATAGTAAAACACGGCAAATAAGACAAGCCTCGCGAAATTTGCGGTGTTTATACTTCGCTGATGTAAGTACCGCATTTTTGTCTAGGACGACACCAATAAATTAGCTGTGTGTAACATGTTATGATAGTGGCCAAGTTGCTACTGGAAGGGATAAATTTAATATTATATAATGATCTTAATATTTTAAAATACGCAACGTTTCCCTATTAAAATATTTATAAGCATTTTACTAGGCAAAAAGTCAGTAAAAGCACTATAAGCAGCATATACCGTGATTTTATTTAGCAAGGTAATTTTGTATATTGTTTAGGGTACTATGCAAAAATACAATTTAAATAATTCTATGCATATAATGAAAAATGTTGTATTTCAAATTTGTTTATTTAAAATATATAATAAACCTATATACTGCATGCTTTAAATATATATATATATATATATATATATATATATATATATATATATATATTGGCTACCAATCTTTCATGATTTGTAAGGTATAATTCAATGCAGGTCGGGGTATTTGCCCGCTGAGTAGTTGTTTCCTGCAAATCATGTATAATAACAATATATATATATATATATATATATATATATATATATATATATATGTCATTACACATGACTTGCAGGAAACAACTACTCAGCGGGCAAATACCCCGACCTGCATTGGATTATACCTTACAAATCATCAATGGTAGCCAATGTCATTTGTCAATTCCCCGACCAGACATAGACCGGTTTCGAACTTATTAGTTCTCGTCAGTATACCATAGGTCGTGGAACAGACAAATGACAGTGGCCAACCTACTAGTTTTATACAAACTGATGTAAATGGTGTACCGGTGAGAGGTAAGTGAATCCTCTCCTGTGGTCAAATGCTACTATACACCAGACATCATAGATGTCTCCATGGTGTATAGCGACTTGCTATTTTGCGACTATGGTATACTGACTAACTAATAAGTTAGCAGATAATCATCACACAGATCAAGGTAAACTGTCAGATAGTAACAAGAGTACGCAATTAGTAGGCACGCAAATCAATCACTGTATTATAGGTTCGCATTACAATCAACAGAAATCTAATTCATTCGTATTGCCGTCCACTGCCTTGATATACATATATGATTCAGATAATCAGTTGGTTCAATGCAGGGCCCTTCTAGATAATGGCTCTCAGTCAAATTTTGCAACATCAGAAGTGATTCAGCGCCTACGTTTAGGTACGTCTAAAATAGATTTATCTGTTTCTGGAATAAGTCAATCAGTAACCAGAATTAAAACACAAGCGAACGTAAAAATAAAGTCAATGTAAAATGAATTCAAAACAAAACTATCCTGTCTTGTGGTCGAAAAAATTACAGACATTATGCCGCAGCGCAGTTTTAGGACAGATGGTTTTGAAATACCCAATTCCATAAAACTGGCAGACCCAAATTTTAATCAGCCATCTCAAATAGATTTGTTGATAGGTGCAGGTGTATTCTTTGATCTGCTTTGTATTGGACAGATTAAATTGGGTACTGGTCAGCCTACACTAAACAAAACAAAATTGGGGTGGGTAGTATCAGGACATATATTTAATCCTCAACCACAAAGAACGCAGGCATGTTTTATCGCAGCCGATTTAGATCTTCACGATCAATTAGAACGGTTTTGGAAATTAGAGGAAAATGATAATATCAACGCATATTCCCAGGAAGAAATAGAATGTGAAAACCATTTCACAAACAATTTTCGACGAGACTCTACGGGCAGATTTACCGTTAGCTTACCATTGCGCGATAACTATAATAATTTAGGTGACTCGCGAGAGAAAGTTATTCAGCGTTTTTATGTAACTGAACGCAAGTTGACAAGAAATCCAAAATTCAAGGACGAGTATTGTAAATTTATGGCTGAATATGAATCTCTTGGCCATATGACTCGTATCAATCCCAATGAACACACACCTAATATAATTTATTATATACCTCACCATGGCGTCGAAAATCATTCAAGTTTAACTACTAAGCTTAGAGTAGTCTTTGATGCGTCGGCGAATACGTCAACAGGGCTGTCATTAAATGACACTTTAAAGGTAGGTCCAACAATACAGAGTGATTTATTTTCCATAATTACTCGGTTTCGCCAACATAATTTTGTACTAATAGGCGACATCACAAAAATGTACAGACAAATAAATATAGAGTCGTCACAACGCGATATGCAACGAATTGTTTGGAGGGCCAATCCTGATTCAGAGATAGGACATTTCCAATTGAATACAGTTTCTTATGGAACAGCGTCGGCGTCATTTTTGGCAACAAGATGCATAAAACAGTTAGCAATCGAAAATTCCGGTAAATTTCCACTCGAAACTAAGATCATTATGACAGACTTCTATGTGGATGATTTGCTGACCGGTTCTCACGATGTCAATAGCCTGATATCTATCCGGAGAAACATCACAAACATATTAGGGAGCGCAGGTTTTGAATTACGGAAATTTGCGTCAAATAACCTTGAGATACTAGATGACCTATATAATACACGAGAACATATTTCTCATTATATTATAGCCGACAATGAACATATGAAAACACTTGGTATGTCTTGGAATTCTTCATCAGATAAATTTGAATATGAATCTAAACCATTCACCCTAGATAGGGTTTCAAAAAGAACAATACTTTCATATATTTCACAAATATTCGATCCATTGGGACTCTTGGGACCAATAATAATTCAGGCTAAAATAATTCTGCAAAGACTTTGGCAACTCCAAATTGATTGGGATGAGTCTATTCCTAGCGAATTATACACAACTTGGATTAATTTTTATTCACACCTAAATGAAATAAACTCAATTCATATTCCAAGACATGTCATTCTAACAAACGTATTAACTATACAGTTGCATGGGTTTTGTGATGCCAGTCAAAGAGCTTATGGTGCAGCGTTATATTTAAAGTCACAGTCCTCAAATGCTGTACAAGTCAGATTGCTATGTGCTATGTCACGTGTGGCACCACTAAAAGCTGTTTCATTACCACGACTTGAGCTGTGTGGCGCGTTATTACTTTCTCGATTATTACATAAAATTACAAGAATTTTAACTGTAAAAATCGAGGACATATGCCTTTGGACTGACTCAACAATAGTTTTATCTTGGTTATTAGCTGAACCACATACATGGCAAACTTTCGTATGCAACAGAGTATCAGAAATAAAACAATTAACATCAGTTGATAGTTGGCATCACATAAGCTCAGCTAATAATCCATCAGATATTGTATCTCGTGGAGTCAACCCAAAGGAACTTTAATCCATCAGATATTGTATCTCGTGGAGTCAACCCAAAGGAACTTTCAAGTTCTACATTATGGTGGAATGGGCCATCATTTCTACTACTAGACCCGCAATATTGGCCAGAAAAATCACACATATCTTATTTTGCCCGTGGTGGTACAGACAAACCAGAGATAAAGCATCAAATCACTTTGTTATCACATTTCACCACATTGGATATATTTGAGCGTTATTCAAATTTCACAAAATTACAAAGGATTTTTGCTTTTTGTCTAAGATTTTTGAAAAACTTAAGGTCTCCTGTCGAATCTAGACAAATTGGTTCTTTGACTATTCAGGAACTGTCAAATAGTACCAATACTTTAATTAAAATAGTTCAAGGTCAAACATTCTCCGAGGACATCTATTTGCTCAAACACTCAAAGGTGGTAAAATCCAATAGTAAGCTTGCATCTCTCAATCCATTTATAGACAAAGACGATATCATTCGGGTAGGAGGTAGGCTTAAACATTCTAAGTTGACGTTTAACCAGAAATATCCAATATTACTCCCACAAAAGCACTCGCTTACAAAATTAATAATAAATCATGAGCATATACGCAATTTACACGCAGGTCAACAAGCGACACTTTCTTTTGTGAGGGAAAATTATTGGCCTTTAAACGGCAAACAAGCCGTAAAGGCAATTCTACACAAATGTATTCCTTGTTTCAAGGCTAAACCCTCAACTATTTCGCAGCAAATGGGGGATTTGCCTCATTCTAGAGTAAATCCATCAAGAATTTTTTCTACAACTGGGGTCGATTACGCTGGACCTTTCCAAATAAAGGACAGTAAGACACGCAATCGAAAGGTAGTAAAGGGTTACATATGTATTTTTGTTTGTTTTGCCAGTAAAGCAGTGCATTTAGAGTTAGCAAGTGAGCTCACCACGGATGCTTTCATGAATGCACTTAAACGATTCGTGTCTAGGCGTGGCCTATGTAGAAGAATATATTCTGATAATGCTACAAATTTTAGTGGAGCCAATAACGAGTTGCTAGAAGTTAATAATTTATTGCAGAATGACAAATTTAAAGGCTATTTATCACAATCAAGTATCGAATGGCATTTTATACCAGCTCGCTCACCACACATGGGTGGGTTATGGGAGGCGGCTGTAAAATCTGTTAAACATCACCTCAAACGGGTTACAAATAATTTTTCATTCACCTACGAGGAATTTTATACCCTTCTTACACAGGTGGAGGCGGTTTTAAACTCACGGCCTCTGGTGCCTCTTTCCGACAATCCTAATGACATGCAAGCGATTACACCAGGACATTTTATAATTGGTGAACTGCTCACCGCCGTACCTGAAATTAATCTGCAAGAAACTCCAATTAATACTCCAGCACGATACCAGCACATTTGTAAAATGAACCAGGATATTTGGAGACGTTGGTCTACTGAATATCTGCACCACATGCAGCAACGTACAAAATGGAGGTTCCAGAAAGAGTCTTCCCTTCTAGTGGGTGCCTTGGTGCTATTAAAGGAAGACAATGTCCCTCCTCTACACTGGCCAATGGGTCGTATCTTAGCTACGCATCCAGGAGCTGATGGCTTAGTGCGCGTAGTTAGTGTAAAAACCCGTAATAGTGTTCTCAATCGGGCATTAAATAAAGTTTGTTTATTACCCATAGACTTATAAATTTTATGCCACCGAACACAGAAGCTTTCACATTTTTATGTATTGAAACGTTTAGTCATTATATTATCATAACACTTTGTTTATTAACCTTTATGTTTTTAATTGAAACCTGCAATTGCTGAAATATGTTATGAGATATTTGTTGTCAATGATGTAGTTTTAGTAACATTTTTGATCTAGTCTCAATGTATTATCATATCATCATTATGTACCTTCATATGTTAATCTTTTATTTATATGAAGCATGCCAGTCTATACTACTTATTCAATTTCTATAATTTTTGAAGTAAACACTTCAAGGGCGGCAGTATGTTGAACAATTTGTTAGCAAATGCGAGGCGTGCTGGCTGTGTTGTCAAGTCAACGAAAAACAAACAATGAATAATAAGTGAATTTGAGAAAGAAGTTGGGACGCTGGAAAAAGGCACTTTCTATAGACTGGTTTTGCCCTATTTATATGTATGTAGTAACAATTCATCAACTTTTAGTAATATAAAAAGAAAAAGTAACCCGTGTATTATTGCCTGGAGCAACCAGGAGCAGCAAGAAAAATCTATTACCAATTTGCACGTCCACAAGCATAGCGTGGAGGCAAGTATAAAAGCAACATTTTTCATATATATATATATTAGAAATATATTCTTGACTGACTAGTTAAGGTACAAACATAAAATTTATTGAGGTTGCAGTCAGTGGTAAGGTATTTTGGCCAATACAAAAAGAAAACTCTTTGTTATTGTCAAGCTTTCGCTAATGTTTATTAGCTTTCTCAAGACATTAACTTGAGGTTAATTTGATAAACCTGCGTCGAAACACATGGCAGGAGAATTTCTTAAAACGTTGAAACTATGCTGAAGCCCAGAGAATTCTGGGCTTCAGCATAGTTTCAACTGAGTCCATTTTGTTAATTATTTTAAATGAAATTTTAATCAGATTTTATTAATATGTGTAACTAAACTTAAATTAAATGTTTTATTTATAACAGTAGGAGTGTAGCTATGTGTGTGGGATCGACCACTAGTTACGTTTTAAGAAATTCTGCTGCCATGTGTTTCGACGCAGGTTTATCAAATTAACCTCAAGTTAATGTCTTGAGAAAGCTAATAAACATTAGCGAAAGCTTGACAATAACAAAGAGTTTTCTTTTTGTATTGGCCAAAATACCTTATCACTGACTGCAACCTCAATAAATTTTATGTTTGTATATATATATATATAAACTGATATAAGCGTACTGTTAGAATAACATAAAGTTCCCTACATTTATCGCAGTTTAGCTGTTTGACCAATTACGGGGAATTTACTTAGCAGGGCAGAATTATATTAGTGTAAAACACTAAAAGTAGACTGGTGTTAAATGAGTAACCGAGATGTGCCAAATTTCATTTTTTTTCCGATAACGTTATTTTGAGATAGAAATTAAAAATCGTTTTTGGCACACACAAGGGGGTGTAACTGGACGGGAAAGGGTTATTTTGAAAATTTTTATACGAAGAACCCGTCTTAATTTTCGACAGGGAATCTACAGTTAAATTGTTTGCACATTACTACGGAGCACCCTGTATGATTGTAAGAACAAAAAATTATTACTTTAAAGCTCTCATCCCTTCAGAGCTAACTGAAATTTCATTATAATAGTGCAACATAGCAAATTACCTTGAGATTATCACTCATGAGAAACCAGAGGAGCTGAAATATAAATTTAAATGCTAAAACCTCTAATACGTTCAAAATATCTGTTGATAATGCCTTAACCTAAAATAAATCAATTTCTTGACCGTTTGGAACAATACATATTTCATATTACGTAGTAATCATTTTTTTCCCACTTCTGGTTTGACCGGAAATGACCCCAACTTTTGATTTTTAAATGGAACACCCTGTATATTATTATATTTTTGGTATCCCTGAAAAATTCTGAATACGATGATGACCCATAAGTGTCATTTCCACTCCATAAAAAAAATTTGACTTAAAATTGAAAAAAGAAATTAAAATAAGAAAAAAATTGCTTTTAGGCACATCCACCGACTCCTTAGAACATCCGCTATTTTATGGTAGTACTCTACCATTATGGTTCCATTTGAAAAAATTGAGTTTTGATAAAAAAAAAACTGTTCAGGCCAAATTTGATGGCCCGCAAAATACACGTTCTCAAATTTTTATGCTCGATTTGATTTTTCTGCACCCTAACCGAAAGTGGGAAAAAAATGACAGCTATGCCACAAAGTATTTTCTTGGTCATATAGTTTCATTCTGATATTCTTAAAAATAAGGACAAAAAGAGAGTCCACCATGATGATAGTAATATGTTTTAGAACCAGCTAATTAGTTGGTTAATTTCATTAGCTTCATTTGAATAGAAAATAGCAATTGTTTATAACAATCTGATTTTTTACATGCTCAATATGTTTTCAAATTTAGAAGCATAATTCTTCTCGATCTACATGATGGCACAATCAAACTTCGAAAATTTTCAGTGCTTGCTATATATATATATATATATATAGAAAATTTTCAAAGTTGTTCAGTGTCTAATTTTAAAATACATATTCCTCTGTCAATTTTTAACATATGAAACTTTTTTTTTAAATTTGTTATTTTGGTTATAAATCTATTAACAATGATAAATGAAAAAATAATTATCGTAACTTTTTATATGGTTGTTGCTTTTTTCTGTTCTAATTCTATATGCGTGAATATACTTGTAATAATCGGTATTTTACTAGTTCGTCCAAAAGTCTGTTAACTTTTATACTCAGGCAACATATATAAACTATATGTTGTGTATATATGTATATTAATAATTATGTTTCAAGCATAATGTATATGAGGGAAGACCAATATACATTTAAAATGAGTTAGAATTTGAGAGAAAAAAATATTACAATTAAGCACTAAATTGTTATTTGCAGTAAGAAATTCAAATATTGGTTGAGCCATCTTGTAGACTGAGAAAAATAAAGATACTTAAAAGGAAAACAAAAAGAAAAAACAAAACCGATTTACAATAAGTCGAAATTTACCAATAAGTAACGGAAAGGTATTTATCTAAACGATAATTTTTCCCCTACCAACAGGCTTATACTGAACATTATTTGCAATGTTGCCTCAAATTTCTCATCTGATCATTGTGACTTCAGATAATCTATTACATATTGGTTGGCAATTGGGATTACTTAATTTTTGCCCAAAAAATTAAATACGCTGACTTTTTCACCTAACATTAAAATTAGTAATATTTAAAAATCGAACTTACCGAGAC
Organism: Leptura quadrifasciata; assembly: GCA_963675555.1. Classification (NCBI taxonomy): domain Eukaryota; kingdom Metazoa; phylum Arthropoda; class Insecta; order Coleoptera; family Cerambycidae; genus Leptura; species Leptura quadrifasciata. The sequence goes on from OY776681.1 coordinate 66,759,670, forward strand.
CTCCTCTTGGCCCTCCAATACTTCAACTCCAACGTGCACTATACGGTCCATATATGATGAGAAAGAACTCAGAGGAGTAGAATTTTCCTTCGAACTCTCTGCACGTATATTGAACATTCTTGCTGGACCGATAAAGCACAACTAAAGCTATCCAGGTCGAAAAATCTTTTACAGGCGAACAATAATTAAGGAGAGAATTGAAAGGGGTTGAACCGTATAGACCGTCTTAATCTCATTGGCCTCTCCCCAAGAAGGGTAACCACGCCCACTACTTTCACCTTTACTGCATTTTTCGACATTGTGCGACAAGTGGATAATAATCAACAATATGGTCATTATTATTTTTTAAATTTCATTATTCAAAAGTTTCATTAAAACATTGTGGTCAGTTGGTACATAAAACCGTGTGCTACGGCCCTGTGTAGTTTATGTAAATGATTTAAAAATACGAGGAATACAAAAAACGACAAAAATCACTAATACATTTACGAGAACATTTAACAAATAAAAAATTAATTCAGTAAAATCAAATCAATCAAATCTGTTAAACATCACCTCAAACGGGTTACAAATAATTTTTCATTCACCTACGAGGAATTTTATACCCTTCTTACACAGGTGGAGGCGGTTTTAAACTCACGGCCTCTGGTGCCTCTTTCCGACAATCCTAATGACATGCAAGCGATTACACCAGGACATTTTATAATTGGTGAACTGCTCACCGCCGTACCTGAAATTAATCTGCAAGAAACTCCAATTAATACTCCAGCACGATACCAGCACATTTGTAAAATGAACCAGGATATTTGGAGACGTTGGTCTACTGAATATCTGCACCACATGCAGCAACGTACAAAATGGAGGTTCCAGAAAGAGTCTTCCCTTCTAGTGGGTGCCTTGGTGCTATTAAAGGAAGACAATGTCCCTCCTCTACACTGGCCAATGGGTCGTATCTTAGCTACGCATCCAGGAGCTGATGGCTTAGTGCGCGTAGTTAGTGTAAAAACCCGTAATAGTGTTCTCAATCGGGCATTAAATAAAGTTTGTTTATTACCCATAGACTTATAAATTTTATGCCACCGAACACAGAAGCTTTCACATTTTTATGTATTGAAACGTTTAGTTATTATATTATCATAACACTTTGTTTATTAACCTTTATGTTTTTAATTGAAACCTGCAATTGCTGAAATATGTTATGAGATATTTGTTGTCAATGATGTAGTTTTAGTAACATTTTTGATCTAGTCTCAATGTATTATCATATCATCATTATGTACCTTCATATGTTAATCTTTTATTTATATGAAGCATGCCAGTCTATACTACTTATTCAATTTCTATAATTTTTGAAGTAAACACTTCAAGGGCGGCAGTATGTTGAACAATTTGTTAGCAAATGCGAGGCGTGCTGGCTGTGTTGTCAAGTCAACGAAAAACAAACAATGAATAATAAGTGAATTTGAGAAAGAAGTTGGGACGCTGGAAAAAGGCACTTTCTATAGACTGGTTTTGCCCTATTTATATGTATGTAGTAACAATTCATCAACTTTTAGTAATATAAAAAGAAAAAGTAACCCGTGTATTATTGCCTGGAGCAACCAGGAGCAGCAAGAAAAATCTATTACCAATTTGCACGTCCACAAGCATAGCGTGGAGGCAAGTATAAAAGCAACATTTTTCATATATATATATATTAGAAATATATTCTTGACTGACTAGTTAAGGTACAAACATAAAATTTATTGAGGTTGCAGTCAGTGGTAAGGTATTTTGGCCAATACAAAAAGAAAACTCTTTGTTATTGTCAAGCTTTCGCTAATGTTTATTAGCTTTCTCAAGACATTAACTTGAGGTTAATTTGATAAACCTGCGTCGAAACACATGGCAGGAGAATTTCTTAAAACGTTGAAACTATGCTGAAGCCCAGAGAATTCTGGGCTTCAGCATAGTTTCAACTGAGTCCATTTTGTTAATTATTTTAAATGAAATTTTAATCAGATTTTATTAATATGTGTAACTAAACTTAAATTAAATGTTTTATTTATAACAGTAGGAGTGTAGCTATGTGTGTGGGATCGACCACTAGTTACGTTTTAAGAAATTCTGCTGCCATGTGTTTCGACGCAGGTTTATCAAATTAACCTCAAGTTAATGTCTTGAGAAAGCTAATAAACATTAGCGAAAGCTTGACAATAACAAAGAGTTTTCTTTTTGTATTGGCCAAAATACCTTATCACTGACTGCAACCTCAATAAATTTTATGTTTGTATATATATATATATAAACTGATATAAGCGTACTGTTAGAATAACATAAAGTTCCCTACATTTATCGCAGTTTAGCTGTTTGACCAATTACGGGGAATTTACTTAGCAGGGCAGAATTATATTAGTGTAAAACACTAAAAGTAGACTGGTGTTAAATGAGTAACCGAGATGTGCCAAATTTCATTTTTTTTCCGATAACGTTATTTTGAGATAGAAATTAAAAATCGTTTTTGGCACACACAAGGGGGTGTAACTGGACGGGAAAGGGTTATTTTGAAAATTTTTATACGAAGAACCCGTCTTAATTTTCGACAGGGAATCTACAGTTAAATTGTTTGCACATTACTACGGAGCACCCTGTATGATTGTAAGAACAAAAAATTATTACTTTAAAGCTCTCATCCCTTCAGAGCTAACTGAAATTTCATTATAATAGTGCAACATAGCAAATTACCTTGAGATTATCACTCATGAGAAACCAGAGGAGCTGAAATATAAATTTAAATGCTAAAACCTCTAATACGTTCAAAATATCTGTTGATAATGCCTTAACCTAAAATAAATCAATTTCTTGACCGTTTGGAACAATACATATTTCATATTACGTAGTAATCATTTTTTTCCCACTTCTGGTTTGACCGGAAATGACCCCAACTTTTGATTTTTAAATGGAACACCCTGTATATTATTATATTTTTGGTATCCCTGAAAAATTCTGAATACGATGATGACCCATAAGTGTCATTTCCACTCCATAAAAAAAATTTGACTTAAAATTGAAAAAAGAAATTAAAATAAGAAAAAAATTGCTTTTAGGCACATCCACCGACTCCTTAGAACATCCGCTATTTTATGGTAGTACTCTACCATTATGGTTCCATTTGAAAAAATTGAGTTTTGATAAAAAAAAAACTGTTCAGGCCAAATTTGATGGCCCGCAAAATACACGTTCTCAAATTTTTATGCTCGATTTGATTTTTCTGCACCCTAACCGAAAGTGGGAAAAAAATGACAGCTATGCCACAAAGTATTTTCTTGGTCATATAGTTTCATTCTGATATTCTTAAAAATAAGGACAAAAAGAGAGTCCACCATGATGATAGTAATATGTTTTAGAACCAGCTAATTAGTTGGTTAATTTCATTAGCTTCATTTGAATAGAAAATAGCAATTGTTTATAACAATCTGATTTTTTACATGCTCAATATGTTTTCAAATTTAGAAGCATAATTCTTCTCGATCTACATGATGGCACAATCAAACTTCGAAAATTTTCAGTGCTTGCTATATATATATATATATATAGAAAATTTTCAAAGTTGTTCAGTGTCTAATTTTAAAATACATATTCCTCTGTCAATTTTTAACATATGAAACTTTTTTTTTAAATTTGTTATTTTGGTTATAAATCTATTAACAATGATAAATGAAAAAATAATTATCGTAACTTTTTATATGGTTGTTGCTTTTTTCTGTTCTAATTCTATATGCGTGAATATACTTGTAATAATCGGTATTTTACTAGTTCGTCCAAAAGTCTGTTAACTTTTATACTCAGGCAACATATATAAACTATATGTTGTGTATATATGTATATTAATAATTATGTTTCAAGCATAATGTATATGAGGGAAGACCAATATACATTTAAAATGAGTTAGAATTTGAGAGAAAAAAATATTACAATTAAGCACTAAATTGTTATTTGCAGTAAGAAATTCAAATATTGGTTGAGCCATCTTGTAGACTGAGAAAAATAAAGATACTTAAAAGGAAAACAAAAAGAAAAAACAAAACCGATTTACAATAAGTCGAAATTTACCAATAAGTAACGGAAAGGTATTTATCTAAACGATAATTTTTCCCCTACCAACAGGCTTATACTGAACATTATTTGCAATGTTGCCTCAAATTTCTCATCTGATCATTGTGACTTCAGATAATCTATTACATATTGGTTGGCAATTGGGATTACTTAATTTTTGCCCAAAAAATTAAATACGCTGACTTTTTCACCTAACATTAAAATTAGTAATATTTAAAAATCGAACTTACCGAGACCTCCTCTTGGCCCTCCAATACTTCAACTCCAACGTGCACTATACGGTCCATATATGATGAGAAAGAACTCAGAGGAGTAGAATTTTCCTTCGAACTCTCTGCACGTATATTGAACATTCTTGCTGGACCGATAAAGCACAACTAAAGCTATCCAGGTCGAAAAATCTTTTACAGGCGAACAATAATTAAGGAGAGAATTGAAAGGGGTTGAACCGTATAGACCGTCTTAATCTCATTGGCCTCTCCCCAAGAAGGGTAACCACGCCCACTACTTTCACCTTTACTGCATTTTTCGACATTGTGCGACAAGTGGATAATAATCAACAATATGGTCATTATTATTTTTTAAATTTCATTATTCAAAAGTTTCATTAAAACATTGTGGTCAGTTGGTACATAAAACCGTGTGCTACGGCCCTGTGTAGTTTATGTAAATGATTTAAAAATACGAGGAATACAAAAAACGACAAAAATCACTAATACATTTACGAGAACATTTAACAAATAAAAAATTAATTCAGTAAGGATTTATCTTATATCTATACTAATTCATGCAAGTCGAACGAAAACTTTGGTTACACTTAAGTGTAGAAACATAGTGGAGTAGTTCACCTCGCTGCGCCACTCGCCGTGCACATCGCCACACGGCGATGGTGAAACAATTCAATAGGAACTTATAGGTAAAGACATAATGGGAGTTGCTCATCTCGCCACACACCTAGAAGTGCACCTTGCCATGCATCAACGAACAAAAATATTTGTTTTTCAGCAGGCAGCTGCCTGGAAGTAGCACCGTGATTGGTTCATTCAAGGTCACACTTCTTGCATTTTCCCACTATCGCGCTATCACGGCAGTTTAAACCGTAACAAACAAGTGTAATGGCGAGATGAACTATTTCAATATGTTTTGCAACGGCGAGTATGAATGCACGACTACATGCGCGGCGAGTGGCGAAGTGATTGGCGCGGCGAATTGAACTACTCCACTATGTTTCTACACTAAGACTTGCCCATATTTATCCCTTTACATATCAGTGAATTTTTCGATATAGACGGAAAATTTTTGTCGGAGTTTAATTGTTTCATTTTTTTTCTAGTTCATATATATTTATGTATATGTAGTTATTTTTTCTATGTAGTGAAAACGCAGAACAGTTGAACAACGAAGGGGAAATCGAATTGTGTTGGAAATGATTGGGGTGAAGAAGTAAAGTAAGAACGAACAAGGCAGATGATAAAAAATTAATTTTAATGTGGCTCTACTTTTTACTGGTTATCTGTAAATGTGGCTTTATGTAGTAGAATAATTTATGAAAGCCGAACATTTTCGATTAATTATTCCACATATTTAGAAATAATTCTTTCTTCTTTTCTTTCAAAATTTTTTGGTATGCGGGTAAATTATTAGCGGACTGTATCTAATACTAATAAATATGTAAAAATGATGGTGATAAAAATGTTATAAAATCTAAAACTTACCATGTGTTGAAGTATCGTAAATAAATGAAAATTGTATTCGCGAGGAGAAAGTGTTTGTCTTGTCTCAAAAACTATCTGCTTCACACTATGGCAAATTCTATAAAAAAAATATGTTTTTTATCAACAGTGCGTTTTTTTGTTTTTTAACTTGAATACCAATAATTACACAGGGTGGCCAAACAGAAATATTTCTTACAATCTTAACTTTTATGCAGGAATGTTAACGTTTTGGTTGCCAGACCTTTATTCGTCCAAATTTTAAAGAATAAGAAAAATGTAAGCTTCAAAATGAATAACATTCTGAACGTATGTACTGTTAGCAAACCACTTTTAGCAAAATGCAAAAAAAACTATTGGATATTTTGTTACTTTTATGTTGCTATTTTGTACCACTATAATTAGTTTTGTACCTTAAGCCCATTTTCGAGAAATCTAAAAACTGCTAACGTTAATCTAGCATTAGCAATGACCGCGATATCTCAGTAGCTATTAATGCTAAAATAAAAATTGTGGTGTCAGAATTTGTTACTTTCAAAGTGCTTTCATATGCTAATGATGTATTTTTGATTAGACTAATTTTTAGTCAAAAATTTTTCACTCAATATTTAAAGAGCTTTAAAGGTGTAATAATAACACCACATTCAGCAAAATACAAAAAAAACTATTGGACATTTTGTTACTTTTACGTTGCTATTTTGTGCCACTAAAATTAATTTTGTACCTCGAACCATTTTCCAGAAAACTAAAAACTGCTAACATTAATCTAACCTTAGCAGTAACCGCGATATCCCGGTAGCTATTAACGCTAAAGTAAAAATTAGAATGTCAGAATTTGTTACTTTCAAAGTGCTTTCAGATGTCAAGGTGTATTTTTGATTAGACCAATTTTTAGCCAAAATCTTTCCAGTCAATATCTGAAGAACTTTATAGGTGTAATAATAAAACCACATTCAGCAAAATACAGAAAAAATCATTGGACATGTTGGTATGTTCTCTTTGTTATTTTATACCACCAAAATTAATTTTGTAGCTCGAACCATCATCGACAAAATTAAAAACTGCTAACGTTAATTTAACGTTAGCAGTAACAGCGATATCTCGGTAACTATTAACGCTAGGGTAAAAATTGTAATGTCATAATTTGTTACTTTCAAAGTGCTTTCAGATATCGAGGGTGTATTTTTGATTAGACCAATTTTTAACCAAAAACTGTCCAGTCAATATCTGAAGAACTTTAAAGGTGTAATAATAAAACCATATTCAGCAAAATACAGACAAATCATTGGACATGTGGGTACTTTCTCGTTGCTAATTCAGTGGCCATTAATGCGTTATAGTAAAAATTATGGTTACTTTAATAGGGTAGTATTTTGAAGCTACATCAGCCATTACAGCATACGACTTAAAAGAATATTGCGTAATTTTTAGTATATTTATTACAAATTTATGCCAGCAAAATAAATTTTATTACCATTGCCAGTAAATAATGGCAAAAACCCAGAATCAATCAAAACCTACGCCAGCGATTTGCATATTCTAAACTAAATAAGATATTACCAAATCACCAAAATTTATGACAAAAATTACATTACACGTTAAATTAACGTTAGCACAGTTTAGTTTTTAGTTTTCTCGAAAATGGTTCGAGCTACAAAATTAATTTTGGTGCTACAAAATAACAATGAGAAAGGACTAACATGTCCAATGATTTTTTCTGTATTTTGCTGAATGCGGTTTTAACCTTACACCTTTAAATATCTTTAAATATTGACTCAAAAATTTTTGGGTAAAATTTGGTCTAATCAAAAATACATCATTGGCATCTGAAAGCATTTTGAAAGTAACAAATTCTGACACTAGAATTTTTATTTGAGCGTTAATAGCTACTGAGACATCGCGGTCATGCCTAACGTTAGATTAACGTTAGCAGTTTTTAGTTTTCTCGAAAATGGTTCGAGCTACGAAATTAATTTTGGTGCTACAAAATAACAATAAGAAAGGACCAACATGTTCAATGATTTTTTCTGTATTTTGCTGAATGTGGTTTTACTTACACCTTTAAAGTTATTTAAATATTGACTCAAAAATTTTTGGGTAAAAGTTGGTCTAATCAAAAATACATCATTGGCATCTGGAAGCATTTTGAAAGTAACAAATTCTGACACCAGAATTTTTATTTTAGCGTTAATAGCTACTGAGACATCGCGGTCATGCCTAACGTTAGATTAACGTTAGCAGTTTTTAGTTTTCTCGAAAATGGTTCGAGCTACGAAATTAATTTTGGTGCTACAAAATAACAATAAGAAAGGACCAACATGTTCAATGATTTTTTCTGTATTTTGCTGAATGTGGTTTTACTTACACCTTTAAAGTTATTTAAATATTGACTCAAAAATTTTTGGGTAAAAGTTGGTCTAATCAAAAATACATCATTGGCATCTGGAAGCATTTTGAAAGTAACAAATTCTGACACCAGAATTTTTATTTTAGCGTTAATAGCTACTGAGACATCGCGGTCACTGCTAACGTTAGATTAACGTTAGCAGTTTTTAGTTTTCTCGAAAATGGTTCGAGCTACGAAATTAATTTTGGTGCTACAAAATAACAATGAGAAAGGACCAACATGTTCAATGATTTTTTCTGTATTTTGCTGAATGTGGTTTTAATCTTACACCTTTAAAGTTATTTAAATATTGACTCAAAAATTTTTGGGTAAAAGTTGGTCTAATCAAAAATACATCATTGGCATCTGGAAGCATTTTGAAAGTAACAAATTCTGACACCAGAATTTTTATTTTAGCGTTAATAGCTACTGAGACATCGCGGTCACTGCTAACGTTAGATTAACGTTAGCAGTTTTTAGTTTTCTCGAAAATGGTTCAAGGTACAAAACTAATTTTAGTGGTACAAAGTAGCAACATAAAAGTAACAAAATGTCCAATAGTTTTTTTTTGCATTTTGCTAAAAGTGGTTTGCTAACATTATATACATGATTTACGATACTACATAGAAAAATCTAATTTTTTTGCAGATATGTGTTTGTTGAGACCTATCTATTAATGTAAATACGTATTCCAAAGACATTACGACAACTTGACCACGCCCAAAGTTTCCCTAACTAAATCTACACATTTGATCGATCCACAAAAGGCATATATGGTAGGTTAGTACCCAAAGATGTTATGAAAGAAAAACGGAAGGTGTTCTCTCTACTTTCCAGTATAGAGCATTGCAAAAATATCTGAAAAATTGTAGTATATTTTTGCAACATTGCTGTTATTCAACTTCAATCCTAAAATTTTCCTTAAGAAAGATACCTTTCTTAAAACTCTTAAACAAAATATTTAACATCTTTAAATGTAACTGTATATATATGCTTGTTACTTTATAGTACAACTTCAAAACAAATAAATATTAGACACTTTCCTTCACAGTTATCTATCCAATTAACACACTGAACGAATTTTTTGCAATTTCACAAATAACTTATCTTTAGTTCTATTATAAACATTTTCTGTTCTTTTTAAACTTGCAACAAAACAAAATTATAAGAATTTTTCCTGCATCAGAATTTTGTAATTATATAATTATTTGTTTTAAGTTGTCATTAAAAACGTTGATATTACAACAAAATTGTGATATGATGTGTTTCACTGCAAATACTGTGTTGTAAAATCACAACCGCGTATTTAAACATACAGGGTGGAGCAATAGTGCGTCCGACTTCAGCAGCTCGCGATCTCCGATGGCTAGAAATTTAAAAAAACCGCGAAAACTACATAGAAAAGTCTGTAACTAATTATTTTCGAACATACAGAGTGAATGTACAATAAGTGCAAGTTAAAAATAAACTTAAGAAATTTGAGGTTCTTTCAAATAATTGAACAGAAAAAATTATAAGTGCCCAACATGTTGCTATTTTGATTGACACACAACTCTATGCATCTGTGAAATAATGTTTTCACTGTTCTACAATCCAAAATATAAAAGAAATAATAGTAACTGCTTTCCGATAGAACAGGACGGCAATATTAAAAACAGTAGAAACCTCACCCTGTATATTTATCTGCTATTAATTTATTATTGATTTTAGTCTTGCTAAAAGATAATAAAATTATCTATTTTCTGTTTTTGTAAATTATTAAGAGGACCATAGTATTATATTAAATTAGGTGAAGACACATTTAAGGGGTATTATATATTTCATCTAAGAGTTCTCAGAAAGGTTATTAAGGAGAAAATTGAAATTAAGATTGAGTAACAGCAATATTGCAAAAATATATTACAATTTTTCAAATTTTATTTTAGTACCCTAAAATGGAAAGTGAAAAGAACATCTTTCATTTTTCCCATAATATCATTGGGTATTAACCTTTAATACATATTTTTTGTGGGTCGTTAAAATGCCTATATGACAGTAAAAAGGACTAGAAATTAGGGATTCAGAGACCTTTCCTTTTAGCCGTGTATGCAACTTTTGGATATGCTTTTAAAACGATGTTTGTATTATGTAAAATGTTCCACTAAATCCATTTCTCGAGAACGCAATGTGATTCGAGCTTGCGTTTATCTCATATATTAAGAGCCCAGACGTCGCGTCGTTGGAATCTTAGCATACCCGCTCTCACCGGCTATTTACTAAAATTTAAAAACACCCGATAAATGAAACCTACGTATCTATCCATGGATAAATAATTTTCTGTTCTTTTGTTTTTATTTAAATTTATTGTGTGCATGATGAACACTGGAATTCTAAAAGTAAAACAAAGTAGAGGTCTATTATTAAATTTTGTTAACATATATTCACAGGAAATTTTCTAAATCACTACAAGTTTGCAAAATCCAAAATATGCAAGAAATATAATAATCCTATATCTGCTCTCACTCGGCTGTTTATGAACAATAAGAAAAATTATTTGGTACCATGATAATCTAGATGATAATCTAGGTTTCCATGGATTTATTTTTCTTTTGTTCCCTATTCCATTTTTAAATGGAATTTAGAAATACCGAAATTTAAAAAATAAATAGATAAATAGAAACCTAGATTATTGTTCTGAGTATCTTGGTACCAAATAGCTCTTTTTAATTTTCATAAACAGCCTAATAAGAATGGATTTAGTATTTTCTGATTTCCCAAATTTTTCGAATTTCCCAAAAAGCACAAACACTTTATAAAACGGCTATGAACATTCTCAATATTGCTTATGTATGTAGCATATCCCGGGGACCATACAAGTGAGGACTATTTTAATGCTGGCCACACAAAGGGAAAATATAACAATTTTGTATTATTAAAACCGTTAACGTTCCTAATTATTACGAATCCTAAGCTTTTTAATGCCAAACACACAATTTTTACTTGTTAACTAAAACTTAAGCTTCTGTCAACAGTGGTGCAACATTAAGCCGTGTGCCCCCACAAAATGTATGCCGAATAGCAAAAATCTTTTTTAAATTTAAAACTTTTATACGCCTTTTATAAAGAGATGGAAGGAACACTGTGATCAGATGGACAGAGGTGTAACACTAGAAGGGATCTTAAAAGAAGTTAAAGTCATGAAGAATAATAGATCTTCAGGTTCTGAAGGTATACCGATAGAGCTATTAAAAAAAAATTCCAAGGTAATGATAGAGATATTGACAGAAATTTTCAATGATTGCTTAAGAGGAGAAGAAGTTCTTAAAGAATGGGAATTGGCTAATATTTCATCAATTTTTAAAAAAGGGAACAGAAAAAATTGCAACAATTATAGGGGAATAAGTGTCACATCTTTGGGTAGACTATACGGGGGAATACTTAAAATAACAGTGACCCACAAAATTAGATCTTAAACTATGTTTGTCACATAAAGTGCTCACGGCAGCTCTAACAGTCGGAGAGGGTTGTGGGTCTTCTAGAGACTTGCTAAGGGTTAAAATAAATGCCTGGGCGCCAGTCAGTAGCCCTAACAAATTGTTTAGACTACTAACAATTAAATTTAAAAAAAATATATAGAAAAATTGACTAAAAGAAATTAGATGAGGCAGGTTATTAAGATGATGAAATTAAACCAATATGGCATTAGCTTGACACTTTAATAATTGGTATATGAATATATATATAAAAAAATTTGTAGAAAAATGTAATAATGTAAATATTATATAAGAAACAAGTAAATAACTATAATACTAAATATATGAACATAACACTAAAACTATGTTACGTTAGCCCTACTTGCCAGAATGTCTTTCGGGATTATGCAAGTTAGTGCAAATGGACTTAATAGCGCGTTTTACCTCTATGACAGCAGCGACTAGATATAACCCTAAAATATATTCAATGCAATATGCAATGCCTCGTATTGTGCTAAATTATATAAGAAGCTTACACCTATAAGTAAGATGATAACTACGGACAGAAAATGTGTCTCAGATATAAAGGTAGGTAAGTGTTTATCGCTAATATTGTGTAAACTATAGGTAAATGATAATCTATGTATTTTAGCACAAGTTGATAGGTACTACCGTAACAGCTGTTAGGAGTTCACATACTCAGATCATTTTACACATGTGAGACAGGTAACGTTCCTTTATAATAACATTTATATTATATTCTTTATAAAAAAAACGACAAAGTTAGGCATAAATAAGTGACTGCCTAAATCTACTCTAAAATAATATAACGTTACTTCTGTGTCGTTGAGGCGCACTTTATATTTTCTTTCTCTTTTAGGTGGTGATAAACAAAGAAACGTGGCGTGTTACTATTGAGCGAACCTTCCTTTTTTGAACTAAACATAAACTTCTCGCAGAGGCTTCCGCTAGGTATCACGTAGTCCTGGTACGCATAAAACGATGACAAGAAAATGCAAATATTGTACTTACAGTATCTATGACTATTACGCTTAACTGCTTGTAGTGAAATTCTGTGATACTTCACCGACATCCGACGAATATGGCTTTGGCAACTAACAATAAGGGCACGGGAACAGGACAAATCACGTAGGTAGGTATTATCTCAACACCAGATTTCCAACTTAAATCTCCAGTACATTAACAATGTATGTCTCCAATCATAAATTTCATTACAAAACATTCAAGATGTAGATTTTCTGTCCTGGCATCAGAACATTAGTAATTTTTAACGTATAAAAAAAACCTGAAATATTAATTTCACCTCAGTTATGGGAAATCACATAAATTGTATAAACTTTTACAAGGATATTTTATTATTTACCTTAGTTGTTCTGAGGTTTTTCTTTTTCCACAATTCGTGAAATTACTAAAAATTTACTGCAGCATGGTCAAGCCTACATATGGCCGCTTTAATTGGAACAAAAAAGGACCTTTTCTGTATTAGCATACTTTTTTTTATAACCCTGTGTACAAGGCTACCAATCAATTTTATCACATAAAATTTACTATCATGTAGATTTAAATTTGAACTGATATTAGTAGAAATACCCACTTAGCATCCACAAATCAATGCTAAAGCATTTTCATTGTTTCAGGGAATGGACCAAAGGCGATTGTGCAACTTTAGGCCTGAAGTATATTCAGTATTACTTGAAGTAATAAATGTAATATATATTTTAGAGACTAAAATGTAGTTTGTGTTGCATACCTTACTGCTTCATTCTGTGGAAAGATGTAATTTATACAGAGTGAGCCCAAAACTTATTTGCACACAGTGGCCCAAATAAAGTAACAGCTACAAAGAGCTGGAAAAATCAGAGGAAGAGAGAGGATTAAGACCTGGCCGATAGTGAGTATCATATCTTTGTCTTAAACAGTGAGTAGAAAAGACTACTGCACATAGACAGTGTCTATAGATTTACTAAGGGCATATGACAGTGTCCCAGTGGAGAAACTATAGGAAGCTCTAAATGATAAGGAAGTTCAAACTGGTTATATTAACGCGATAGAACAACTGTATAAGGAAATAAAAAGCATAGTAAAGGTGGGTGTTAGTTTGACAGATGAATTTGTAAGGAACAAAGGACTTCGTCAAGGCTGCTGTATCTCCCTACGTTGTTTGACATATACATTGATAAATCAATAAAAGAATGGAAGAGGTGCAAAATGCGAGGAGTTAAGATGGAAGACGAAAGTCTACATAGTCTATTATATCTATTATTCGCAGGCGACCAGATTATTGTCGCAGAAGACGAGGTACCAATTTACTCCATAATTTTTTTTAAAACACGTTTCTTAGTTTTACACGGAAGTGGTAAAGTGAATTTTATAGAAGTTGTTAGAACTCTTATATATCAAATATTTGTTGTATAACAGTTCAACAACCTTTACAAAATTTATTTTGGTATTTGGGTAAAACGTAAAATTTAATTCATATGAATATTTATCTCCTTATTTCAAACATTCATTTCACTCTAAAAATTTATATTTTATCACAGATATCGTTATTTTTATTATTATTATTATGTAAGGAGCGAAAAAAGAGAGAACATTTTTTACAATTAAGCATTAAATTGTTATTTGCAATAAAAATATCAAATATTGGTTGAGCCATCTTGTAGACTGAAAAAATAAATATATGTATTTAAAAGGAAAATGATGACTGAAATAAACGATGATTGACATAGAAACGTATTTACTATGCAACATATTAAATTATTATAAATAAATAATTTTTTCAATTTTAGTAAAGTCCTTGGGATTCGAAAAGCCAAAACCGATTTACAATAAGTCGAAATTTACCAATAAATAACGGAAAGGTGTTTATCTAAACGATAATTTTTCCCCTACCAACAGGCTTATAGTGAACATTACTTGGTTATGTTGCCTCAAATTTCTCATGTGATAATTATGACTTCAGATAATCTATTACATATTGGATGGCAATTCGGATTACGAATTTTAAATTTAATTTTCACCCAAAAAATTAAATACGCTTGCTTTTTCACCTAACATTAGAATTAGTAATATTTAAAAATCGAACTTACCAAGACCTCCTCTAGGCCCTCCAACATTTCAACTCCAAGTTGCACTATGTGATCCGTATAGGATGAGGAAGAACTCAGAGGAGAAGAATTTTCCCTTGAACCCTCTAAAACTTCCCCTTCACAGCTATCACTGCACATAACACTCCTTGTACGTGTATTGAACATTCTTGCTGGAACGAAAAGGCTCAACTAAAGCTATCCAAATTTTTTACAGGCGAACAATAATTAAGCAGAGAATAGAAAGGGGTTGAACCAGATAAGTCATCTTAATCTAATTGGCCTCTCCCCAAAAATGGTGACATAACCACGCCCACTTTTTTCATCTTTACTGCATTTTTCGACATTGTGACACAAATAGAAATTAATCAACAATTTGGTCATTATTATTTTTTAAGTTCTATTATTCAAAAGTTTCATTAAAACATTGTGGTAAGTTGGCACATGCAACCTTGTGCTACGGCCCTGTGTAGTTTATGTAAGTAACAACGACAAAAATCACTAATACATTTACGAGAATATCTAACAATAAAAAATGACTCCAATAAGGATTTTATCTTGGATCCGTATTAATCCATGCAATTGGAAAACTTTGGTGACAGTTAAGACTTGCCCATAATAATTATCACTTTTACATAGCAGTGAATTTTTCGATATCGACGGAAAATTTTTTGTGGAGTTTATTTATTTAATTTTACTTCCACGTCCAGTCATTCCAACACTGCTATATGGATGTGAAAGCTGGGTCACTTACCATCGTCATGTGAAAGAATTAGAACGTTTTCAGCACAGGCACCTCAGAAGTATGATGAAAATTCGTTGGTTCCATCACATATCAAACGTGGAAGTACTGAGGAGAGCAAACAGCCTTCCAATTGAGGTGCTTATTTCAAGAGCACGCCTAAGATGGGCAGGTCACGTTCATCGTATGCATGATAACCGCCTTCCTAAATGTACACTTTATGGTGAATTGCTAAGCGGTAGAAAAAGGCGTGGCGGTCAACGAAAATGTCGCTGCAAGAAGGCCGAATCCAAGACCTAACCAGGTCTATGTTTGTCCTGACTGCGGTCGACATGTGCTCTCCCGAATTGGCCTCTATAGCCATAGTCGTGTGCACCGTAGATGAATGGGAATTACAATAGACTACACCTTTTACTTGTTTTTTATTGTACACAATTTATCGACTGTAACATTTTTATACTCGGACTCGAGTAACGGCTAATAAAAAAATAATAAATAAAAAAAAAGTAACGGAAAAAAAACACATTTTGTTTTTTAAATAGGCTTAAAATGTCATGAAACGTCGAGATTTTAAATTTAAGCGAAAGAAAATTTCATGTTTGTCGGTCTATCGGTCTGTCTGTAACTTTTTTGTGCGCACGCTTACTCTGAAATCGTTTATGATATTGACTTGAAATTTGGTACACTTGTGTATTGTAACGAGATCTGGAACTAGATTATATTTTGATCTAATTCCGTTGAAGGGTTCGGGTGTAAATGGATTAAATAATGGTAAATAGGCATAGCAAGCAGGTAAGAGTCCATAAAATTGAAATTTAGGGCATGTACGAAATGTCGAGGTCTCAAAATGTTTTTTAGCATTACCACCACACACTACCCCCAATACCACCCCCACACTATTATGAAAGGGAGTAAAAAAAATAAAATATGATTTAGTGTGTATATAAGAACGAAACGTCTCAAAATTTTTTTTGGCGTTAGCTACCCTCTCTACCACCCCTATTTCCACCACCGCCCAATTATTAAAGAGAGTAAAAATTAAATTGGAATTTAGTGTGCATACGAGAACCAAGGCACTCTAAAATTTTTCTGACATTACCCCATCTACCACCTCCCATTGCCACCCTCACCCTATTGTTAAAGAGAATAAAAAATTAAATTGGGATTTAGTGTGTATACGAGAGCCAAGGACCTCTAAATTTTTTTTACATTAGCCACCCACTCTACCACCCCCACTCTACTATTAAAAGGAATAAAATATTACTACTATTTAGTGTGTATAAAACTTGATACAAAATCTGGATGTGGAAGTAGTGATTCTTTGGGCAGCGGTTTTTTTTCTATATAGTGGCAATGTTAAAGAACACGATAAAACCCTCGATATACTTTTCAACGTTGTAACAAAATCCAACTTAGGAAATATTTCGCATGAAAACCGTACTTCACGTAAAAATATCGTGGAAGAGGTTTTTAATATTCTTAATCATATTTTCGCTTTACGGAGCGATTTTTATGCAAAAATTCCAATAACTCCTCAAGGAGCGTCATTTTATTTAGAAAGTGTAGTAAATGTCGCTGCACAGGGACGTAATGTCGCCCCGACCACTAAAATTTAGAAAGTATAACAAAATTTGACTTAAATTTCAAAATTAAAAACTCTTTTACGAATCCACGTTGTTAAGCACTGCAACTCATGCGCGGTATTAAATATGAGGACAAGTTAATCCAGCTTCTATTCAAAGTATATCGTGAGTTTTAGCGAAAATAGCCATCATTTCCTAGCAGTCGATTTTGATGGGAAAATGATGAATTTTAACGGGATTTGCCCTAAACCGGTTCCTCAGTGATTCGGTGTCAGAAAAGTATCTTTACCATGTATTCATATGTGCATGGGACCGCGTTGCCTGAACGTATGAAATTGTAATTGCAAAATGTAATTCAAAGTCGTTGCGATTCAAGCATTTTTAAGCTCCGAGGAGCGAGCAAAATTGATATTGAAATAAAAATACGTGAATAGACAGGCAACCAAAAGCCCACCAAAATTTTTATAAGCATTCACAAGTCCATCTATCGTTTCCTGGAGTTTTTCCTCAATGGTTTCCATTGTTGGGGCAGAATAGTAAATAGTTAGGTCGTTGACGTACCAGCTTCTTCTAATGACTGGATTAAGGTTTCAGCTAGGGTATTAACAGCAATAACAAATAGTACAACACTCAGTGTTGACCCTTGTGGAACTCCATTTTCTAGGTGATGTTAGTTAGAAAGGGTTCGTCCATTCCGGACTCGAAATCGTCTGTTTTGGAGGAAACTTTCAACAAATTTGGGTAGATTTCCCTGATTCCCCAGTTATGGAGGGATATGAGGATATTGTGGCGCCAGGTCATGTCGTACGCTTTTTCAAGATCGAAGAAAACATCAACAAGATGACTTCTCTTTGCAAAACAATCTTGAATTGCAGTCTCTAGATGTACCAACTGGTCAGTGGTTGATCTGTGGGATCGGAAACCTGCCTGAGATGTAGAGAGAAGGTTCTTGGATTCTAAGTACCACATGAGTCGAGCATTTACCATTTTCTCCATAACTTTGCTTAAGCAGCATGTTAGTGAAATGGGTCGATAGTTGATGGGCTGCTTTATGTCTTTGTTTCGTTTTGGAATTGGTATTACAATGGCTTCCCGCCATGTATCAGGCTATATTCCTGTAGACAAAATTTTGTTGTAAAAGTTCAAGAATCATTTCTTTAATGGATAGGTGTAGTTGCCGGATGAATTCGTAAGGAATGTTATCCCCTCCCGGTGCAGAGTTATCAACTCCAGAAAGAGCATTTTCAAATTCCAAGATCGTGAAAGGTTTATTGTAGACTGATGTAATATCCTCTTCAAAGTTGAGGGGTGTCTCCAAATTCTCTTTGTGTCTAAGGAATTGTAAATTGTAATTAACAGAACTGCTTGAAGCTTCAAATTGGTCAGCGAGGGCTTCAGTTATCTCTTCTATATTGGTGATTACTGATCCGTTGATCTCCAGCACTTGAGAGGGAACAGGGAATTTTGTTCCTTTTATTGCCCGGATCTTATTCCACATATCTGTGACAGGGGTGTCTGCTTGAATAGTCGACATATAGCTTTCCCAAGAAGTCCTTTTGCTTTTGAGAATGATCGGTCTAGCGCGTGAGCGTTTAAATAAAATCATATGTTCTTGTGCTGCTGAAAGTTTGAATATACAGGGTTACTGGTAATTCGATACATTCCTTTGGAGATGTGATGGGGCATGAGCTAAGGAGTAAATCTAGCCCTAACTTTTATTAGCCGTTACTCGAGTCCGAGTATAAAAATGTTACAGTCGATAAATTGTGTACAATAAAAACAAGTAAAAGGTGTAGTCTATTGTAATTCCCATTCATCTACGGTGCACACGACTATGGCTATAGAGGCCAATTCGGGAGAGCACATGTCGACCGCAGTCAGGACAAACATAGACCTGGTTAGGTCTTGGATTCGGCCTTCTTGCAGCAACATTTCCTTGATAGCTGGCCACAACCCCTCGCCATTCGGTTCTGTCCGCTGCAAGTTGTTCCCATTGCTCGTCTGCAATACCGCAGGATTTTAGATTTTCATGGAGACCGTCTTTGAACCTCTTTCGTTGACCGCCACGCCTTCTTCTACCGCTTAGCAATTCACCATAAAGTGTGCATTTAGGAAGGCGGTTATCATGCATACGATAAACGTGACCTGCCCATCTTAGGCGTGCTCTTGAAATAAGCACCTCAATTGGAAGGCTGTTTGCTCTCCTGAGTACTTCCACGTTTGATATGTGATGGAACCAACGGATTTTCATCATACTTCTGAGGTGTCTTTGCTGAAAACGTTCTAATTCTTTTACATGACGACGGTAAGTGACCCAGCTTTCACATCCATATAGCAGTGTTGGAATGACAACTGCTCTGTAGACAGTAATTTTCGTTGACAATCGAATCTCGCTGTCCATGTTTGCTTTGTCATTAACAACGTTGCCTAAGTAATTGAACTGATCCACCACTTCAAGAGAATTTCCGTTAAGTGTAATGTCTATTTGGTTCACTTGATGAGGAGTTGACATAATCTTAGTCTTTCCAATGTTGATTTTATGTCCCAAGGAATCATAGCTCTGGGCATACACATCTAAAAGTTCTTGAAGCTCTTCCGGCGTAGAGGCTAAAAGTGCACAGTCATCCGCATACTGGAGATCACAAATGAATCGTGTGCGTGTCTTCGTGAAAGCTCTAAAGCGCCCTATGTTAAAGAGGAGAAGAGACATACATTATGCAAAACTCAATAGTTTTTGAGATATTTCAATTTTTTTGTTTTTCTCAAAAAAGTAGATCTTAATGTCTTAAAAGTTAATTTCCGAAAAATCTACTTGACATTTTTAAATTTTTTTTTACTGGATTACTTGTCCAATATTATAGGTATCCGTTTGGAATGAAAAGTATCCGGAAACATTTCGATCATGTGAACATTTAAAATAAAAACTTGTAAATTTTTTTTTAAATCAGTTATGAAATTTACCCATTAGGTTTTTTCAAAAAAATATTAATGTAGCACGCATACAAATTATTATAAAAACTTCCTTATTTCAATAGCTATCTAACTAGGTAGAAATGTTTAATGTACCCTTGGTAGTTCTAATAAAAAATTAGTAAAGATAATGCTGGTGGCGGACTTTATTAAACGACTAATCGTTCATTTTCATTTAAGTCAGTCAGTCCTTGACTTTGACGTTTGTGCATATATGTCATTAACTGACATTCTTATCTCCGTGTCCCTTAAGTTTGTTGGTCTTGTTAAATTAGTTATCGAAGATTTTGTTCGTAGTTGTTGTTATTAGTTGTTGTTATTGTATTTTCTGTGCCATGGCCGCGTATGCCAACGCAGAATATGCTGATATCTTGTTTGTCTATGGATACTGTGGCGGCAACGCTGCTGAAGCTCGCCGAGAATATGGTCTTTGGTACCCTAACCGCCGCTTACCAAATGCACGTGTATTTAGTACGGCATATCGAAATATCGCTGAAACTGGCTCCGTGAAATGTAGAAGAAGTGACGCTGTTGCTCCTCCCGTTTATGAACCAGATGATGAGGAAGAAATATTGAGGTATTTTGAGGAAGACCCAACTATTTCAACTAATAAAGTCGCAAGACTAACCGGAGCGTCACAATGGAAAGTTTGGTCTATAGCCCTGTCCAAGGAGGAAGGTGATTCTGGAAGGAGAGTGGAATTCTACCGCTTTATGTTAAATTCAGATGCAGAAAGTGCAAATTTTTTAACAAGTATTTTATGGACGGACGAGTCGAAATTTAATCGCGAGGGTATAACAAATTTCCACAACCTACATTATTGGGCAGAGGAAAATCCCAAGTTAACACGTGAAACTAGTTTCCAAATGAAGTTTTCTATTAATGTGTGGATGGGAGTCATTGGCCACTATTTAATAGGGCCACACTTTCTTCCTCAAAATTTAAACGGGGAAATCTATGAAATTTTTTTAAGAAATGATCTGGCGGTGATGTTAGAAGATGTTCCTCTCGCCGTCAGACAGCGAATGATATTTCAGAACGACGGTTATCCAGCACATTATCGGCTGACAGTACGACAGTTACTTGATCAACGTTTCCCTAACCGTTGGATTGGAAGAGCGGGCCCAATACCTTGGCCAGCGCGAAGCCCTGACTTAACACCCCTTGATTAATACGTATGGGGTCATATGAAGGAGATGGTCTATGCCACACCAATCAATACTATAGAAAACCTTAGACAAAGGATAGTCGATGCTGCCCAACACATAAGGCATAATCTGACAACCAGAGTAACAAGGACGGAAATAAGAAGACGCTGCCGTGTCTGTATACGGAATAGGGGCTCCCATTTTAAGCAAGACATATAAAAAATAAAGTACAACTTTGAAATTAATGAAGAATTAAACTCTACTTTTAAAATGTTTTTTATTGTTTATCTAAAAATAAAATTCGTACTACTTGTGTTATTTTTACTAGTATTTTCTTAGAACTATTAAGGTACATTGAACATTTGTACCTTGTTAGATAGCTATTGAAATAAGGCAGTTTTTATAATAATTTATACGCGTGTTACGTTAATATTTTTTTGAAAAAACTTAATAGGTAAATTTCATAGCTGATTTAAAAAAAAGTTCACATGATCGAAATGTTTCCAGATATTTTTCATTCCAAACAGATATCTATAATATTGGACAAGTAATCCAGTAAAAAAAAATTAAAAATGTCAAATAGATTTTTCGAAAATTAATTTTTAGGACATTAAGATCTACTGTTTGAGAAAAACAAAAAAATTTAAATATCTCAAAAACTATTGAGTTTTGCATAATATATGTTAGGGCTAAATTTACTTCTTAGATCATGCCCCATCACATCTCCAAAAGAATGTATCGAATTACCAATAGCCCTGTATTGTATGCATGTTTTTCTCACGAACTGCTGTGGCAACTTCATCGTTCCACCAAGGGACAGATTTTGATCTAATCTGACCCTTGGACATAGGGACTGAGTTATTGGCTGCTTCCAGGATCTTTTCAGTCAATACATCTACTGATCTATCTATATCAATGAGAGGTAATTGAATTGATTCCACTTGTTCTTGAAAGGATCTCTCTCCAGTTAGCTTTATCCACCAACCAGCGTTTTGGGAGATTTATAGTCCGATCGGTACATTCTATAGTTATGATCCGTTGCATTATGATCGTCTAGGCACTTCCATTGTAGTTGCGCTCCTAAAGCTGCGGAACAAATTGTGAGGTCGATAGCTAATAATGTGTTAGAGCGTGAGTTTAAGTAGGTGCCGTCTCCTGTATTTAGGATTACTAAATCAAATTCATTAACCATTTCCTCTACCATTTTTCCTCTCGGATCCAGGTTTGTAGAGCCCTAAATTGGGTTGTGAGAGTTAAAATCTCCTAAGAGTATAAATGGTGTTGGAAGTTGTTGAATTAAATCTACCAGGTAGTCTCTATTCCATCGAATGTCCGGCAGGTAAATATTGCATATGACCATGGGGATGGGAAAATCTATTTGGATAGGCACAGCTTGGAGATTCGTCCGAAGATCCATATGCCTGACAGATATATTATCCCTTATATATATAGCAACTCCGCATTTTGCTCTTTGGTGAGGGTCTACATTTTTGAGAAAGCACTCGTAGTTTCTTAGATAGAATTTCTCACCTGGTTTTAGGTGAGTCTCTTGCAGAAAAATACAAAAGGGAATCTTCTCTAACATAATATGCTTCAGTTCTGGGTAGTGGTGTTTGATTCCATTACAATTTCACTGAATTATATTTTGTAGCGTGAATGTTAAGGTTAAAAAATAGATCAGAGAAGTTAATGAGTAAGTACATAACAGGAACAAGACATACAGCGAAATAAAGTGTATATAGGACAAAAAACACAGTAAATAAATAAATAAACAAACAAATAAATAAATGTAAAAATTTAATAGGTAAAATATTACAGGTAATATCACTGCGTTTCTGGAGTTATCACAGTCTCAGTTTCTATCGGGGAATTACGTTTAGGACTAGCTTGTTTTTGCTCTTTGGCAACAATCTTCCTACGTCTTCCTTTTTGCCATCCCGGTTTTCGTTTTAGAGATTTCGACTCACTTTGCGTTGATAACATACTGCCGTCAAAATTATCTGCTAATTCGTCCGGAGGCGTGTTTGTTTTAATTCCTCCTCTGCGTGAAGAGTCTGAGGAGTATAGCGGAGTGATCTGTTTAGAAAGGGCCGTGGAGGGTCCTGGCAAAGCACTTGTGATTTACTCGACTTTTGGAGATCTACTTTTGGGACCGCGGGTAATGGCATTTCTACTTTTCGACCTGTTAGAATAGCTGTACATATTTTTATGATCTCTGGCATCACTTCTTCTACTATTTCTTTTACACGGTCTTTCGGTGCAGACTGCACGGTTTGAGCATACGATACTCCCTGAATGGGAGTATTTATAATAACTTTTTTCCTCGCCTCTTGACATCCAATATTTTCTGTTACTTTTATTTTTTGTATAGCCGCTTCTTCTTTATATTTGGGGCAATTTCTGTCGTAGGGAAAGTGTGTTCCTTTGCAGTTTACACATATTGGTAACTGACAGGGCATGTCCTCATGTTTTGCTTTCCCATAGATACATATTTCTTCCTTATCACACCTGCCAAGCTGCTGACATTTAAAACATCTCAAGGGGTTCGGTATAAACGGTCTTACTTCCAATCTATACATAGCCGCAGTTATATAATTCGGGAACTTTGGTGTGTTGAATGTTAATATTAAATTGGGTGTGTCTGTTACAACACCCTATTTTTTTATCTGGATCCTTTCGACTCCAATTACACCAATATCTTTCAGATTTTCTTCAATCTCTGCAATTGTACAGTTCAGAAAGTATCTACAGAAAACCACACCGTTACTTGTATTCAGATAATTATGAGGTACCACTTCTACAGGATATTCAGACAGTCTTTCCACTTTTAACAATCTTTTAGATTGAGCGCAGTCCCAAACAATAAACAGTCTTTTACTTTTCTCAGGGTTTTAACGTCACCTACTAAACCATATACCGACTTGTGAATTACAAAAGGACTGACTTTAGCGAAATCAGTCCCATCAAGTCTTTTGATGACCAGAAACCGGAGGCAGTCCGCCGTCTCCTGGCTCATCGAACTTGCGGTAAGATTTTGGGGGGGGGTAGCGCCGCGTCCGCCACTATCGCCCTTCGGGGGGTTGGTTTTAAAAGAAAAACACATATTGTTCCCACGAGTTGGGACGAATTAAAAGTCCGACATGGCAGTGCGCCCTTACCATGTCAAGGCCTACATAACGCCGGAGGTATCCGCTGTCCGCCGTTCGCGACTCCCTTTCGTGGAGCCATTCATCCATTAGCACGGCCCGGTTTACACCTTGGGTTCCGCCCCTTTAACGTCAGGGAGACGGGCTCAGGTACCTCGGGTTCGCCAAACCCGTACTTACTACTTTCGCAGTAAGCCCCTGAGGGGATATAGTCTATTATATATATTATTCGCAAGCGACCAGATTATTGTAAGACAAAGACGATGTAAATTACTTATTTTGGTTGGGGAACTAGAGAAATGGGCTTTGGAAATTAATATTGAAGAAGACGCAGTATATGGTAAAAGGAGAACAGGGAGGAGACTTACAGACAGACAAGGTAATAGTGAAACACATGAAAGAATACAAATATCTGGGAACAACATTTACGGATAGAGGAAGAGATGATCAAGACATTCAAATGAGAATTAAATAAATAATAATAATAATAATAAACACCACAGAAATTAGACAACCCCCAATTCCAGCGGAAGGAGTTTACATTGAAAAAACGCGGATATACAACCATTTCCTCCGACAGTGCCGGAGCCAGGATTCGAACCCGGTGGTGCGATGTCCGTGTGATTAATCCCGATTGCCACCTCGCGCCTTAACCCACTCGGCTATCGACCAGATTAAAAGAGGAAAGACAAAGTAAATTAAAATAAAAAAATGCCCGAACCAGACAATTCAAATTAAAATAATAATTTGACTCTAGTACCTGGTAAGCTTGGTATTTTATTCATATGTACCTACCCTGAGAATACGAATCAAATATTCTCCGAGAGTCTGTTCACCAGGTAACTTTCTTTAACCAAATACTATAACTCTAGATGTATCCGCAAAAAATATATTTCACATTTGAGTAAATTTTAGATAGGTATATAACTTTATTGCGATATAATATTCTAGAATAGTTGCGGTATAATCAATAAATTCTTACCAACTGCATTTTCTTTGCAACTGCGAGATTCACATTTTTCTAAATTTCATTAGTAACTCTATACAGAGTTAAGTAATTCTTCGTTCGAAGCACTCATTTTAAAGCTGTAGTGTTAGATACTCCGGCGAATTCAATAACTGACTGACCATATTACTTACCAGCATCATGTTTTAAATAGTTCACTTATTTTAAATGCAATTTGCTAATATATGTGCCAATATTATAAGTAATTTTTTTATTGACCTGAAATAACACATTAGTGATAAATAAATAAATACAGAGCTTGTTCACAATATCAAATATAACATCAAATCGCTGTTAATATTATTCGTAAAATAAACATCTTTACATAAGCAAAATAAATAAAACTATTAGGCTACTTCAGCCATCTTTATTTCATATAATTTATAATATAATTTTTCAGCATCATGGTGATAGAGAAACAAGAACAAAGATTATTATTGATATTTAGAATTATGGAAAATTTTGAATTTTAATTTTGATTGATGTTGTAAATGAATATTTACAAGAAATACCTTGCATTATAATTTTTGTTTTGATAAATAATATTAACTTTAATATTAAACCTATTAGGGACTATTTCGGTTTTCTCGTATCTTACAGGAGACACAGAAGTGAGGTCGCCGGTTGCCCGAAGCATAAAAATATTTTCTTGAATGCTCAAAGACAAATGACTGACTCACTGACTTTGACATTTTGTTATTCAGATTTTCATAAAAAAACAAATATTTAAAACTTCATTATTTTTATTTTTTTAAAGTGTCACAAGTCACAATCAACATGCAGCAACACAAGAATTGAATCAGTGAGTGATTGAACATTATTTTTCTTCTAATCTACCGAAAATCTTTGTTATCACAGACGATTCGTTTTATAAAAAAAATAGTAGTTTCTTATTGCCTGTTGGTTATATGCATATCTCTTCGATTAGACAACAGCCTAAGAAATACGGTAATACTCATAATATTTTTTTCATCAACATGTATCATATAAAGTCTATGTTTTGTAATCCTACTATGACAATAAATCGTGATAAATAAACATGTTTTATGATTGTCTCCCTTATTGCACACACTATATAACTATATCACTAGCAGCACAAAGTATAGTTTGGAACATATTACAATTCTTATACGTATCACAGATAACAATGTAGGTATAATTGTACACAGATTGTGCATGAATTATTATAAAATGCTTACAGATCCACATTTAAACATGGTCGATTAAACAAATGACACTAAAATACTGAAAATACAAAACCAACAATATTAAAGGCAATCTGTTTAGAGTTTATGTCTATAGTAGTCTATCACTAAATTCTAGATTGATTTGAAATTTATCTTTGACCATATTTAATCTCTTTCACAATTTTTGGATATAGGCCAGTTGCAGTAGTTCTCAAACTGTAGTATTTTTTGGATTCCTACCATAATGAAACATGATTTTTGACACATAGTTTACAAGAACACGTATAACAAACAATCTAAAAATTGTCAATATTTTAAAAAGTGGCAATTAAAATACTCTATTAATTAACGCTAAATCACAATAAAAATTTGTACCTCTGAACTATAACACTAAAAATAAATATTTGCTAACCAGAATATAAATATGCACATACAAATACGATTACGAATTATTAGAAATTACTTTTTTCTATAAGATATAACTATGACAGTCAAATTTTCCAGTGACTTTTCCAGAATTTGAGAAAGTCATGAACATTTGATTTTACTTATAATGTTGGTGGAAAATTTTCGGTTTCATTTTCTTCATCCGTATCTTCGCTTCTTCATCTCCTGCACTACTTTCTTCTTTATTATTATCGTTCTCACATTTGAAACTAGAAATGGCGTTGAAAATAGTTTCATTTTGTAAACTTTTAACCACTACATTATTTTCATCATCATATTGACGACCGATAAAATCAATTCTACAGTAAACATCGCTCAAAAACTTGTTAATTTTTCTTGCAGATTGATGCTAAAATTATTTTGAATTAGCTATTTCCCCATCACGAAAGAAGACACTGCAGAGTATGCCTATAGTCATTCGCAAATACAGCAATGGACAAAGAATTAGTTCTTGATAATCTTTCGCAAATTATTTTTAAAATATGCATTAAAGGGTGCAGATATGTCTGCAGTTGCAAAAAGGTACTTCTAAAATATTTTTTTCCTGCGAAGTTTGTTGTGGATTTGATTATACGAACATTTATTATCAAAATAATAATAATGGAAATATTGTAATGGTTGAAAATTTACAAAATGAAGCAGTCGTCGCATCTGGTTCCAAACGTGGTGGTAATGCAGAGGAATAATATAAAAGTGAAGAAGAAGACTAAGCTGGGGATGAACGGCATGTAACCGAAAAAAAAAAACAAATTAAACTTGAAAAATAATTTTGTATTGCACGTGATATAGTAAATACAATAATATAAGAATGTAAGAGGTATGATATTATGTTGTCGTACATTTTTAAACATCTTTTAAAAATCCAAGTTTGCAAAAACTGTATTTCGCATAAGAAATAAATATTAATATATTTTCTCTGTGATATTTACCAAGAAAGTGATCGAAAAAAATTATACAGATTTTTCATTAAAAAAAGATGTATATGTCTGAATTATCGTAATTTTCTGAAATTTTGGGAAACCCAGTAGAAAATTCGACTTTCCAATTCTATTTTACACATATTCACGGTTCTCCAAAAGAATGCCAGTGCATAATTTGACTTTTCAATAGTAGTGTATTGTAAAAAGAATGATTTCTGATACCTTCCATTCATCTTAATTACAGGAGAAGCGGTGAAAACTAATTTAAACAGTTTGCGCGTTCACGCACTTATTTAAGTCTAAATGATCAAGATTTCCCGAAGTTTGGAAAAGCCAGTACAAACTTTGATTCGCTTTTAATTATATCTTATAGAAAAAATAGTTTTTGACAATTTTTAGTGGTATCTTTCTGTAAAATAAGCGGTATACACTAAATAATATGTGATTTTTGCTGGAAAGAGTTATATATACCTCTAAATTTTTACAATTTTCCAGATCTCTAGAAAGGCCAATAGACCATATAGGTAGTGCTAAAATAATGTACATTGCAGCAAAGATCATTTGTGACTAATCTTATTAGTCTATGTCTTAGAAATAAATGATAGAACCTAATGTTTGTTTTAAATGGCCAAGAACTAGCAACAAAATACAACTATATTACTTATGTGTTCTTTCAGGGCCCTATTTCTTAATCCCTTTTTCTCTAAGAGACTCCTCATATTGATGTATTTTAAACAAAAAAAATCGCACTCAAGAGAAAAGTGCTTTCCTGCACCACTTGACAATATTAGTCTTAAACTTCTAGCGACTAATGATGGTTATGATTTTTAAAAAATTGCTTTTATTAGATGGATTTAAACATTAAAGGATAGCTCATCAATCATATACAAGTAATGTTGCATTTTATTGAAAATCTGACCCTATTTAAAATAACAATAGGTGTTGTTCCACAAAATAAAATTATTAGTAAAATGTGTCGTGTTAGCAGTGTACTGTTGTAATATTCCAATTAACGTTGTTATTGTTGGCTATGGCCAATGGCGTTTAATCAAATAAGTTTTTATATAAATATATGACTTATTTTCAAGAACACATTTAAAAATTTCAATAGAATAATTGATAAAATACAAACTAAAACAAAAGAACCAAAAATTGACAAATAAATAACATTATAGTCCGCTAGATAAAAACGAATTGCATTTGGCTTAGTACGGAAAAATATTATTGGTCCACCATTGGCACATCTTCCGTTGGCTGTCGTTGGTATCTAAGTCGATTCCATACGTTCGTGGTAATTATTCTGCGAAACCAGCTTAGGAGACTTTGCCCTCTTCTATTCAAATAGTATTTGTAACCCAATAGCATAATAATAGGTATAAGTAGCAATAGTAAGTATAAATAATTGAATCCATGAACGGTGTTGTCGAGATTGTTGCTATAATAAGCCATTAGCTCCTCTGAATATATCTTTCTCCATGATGCACCGATGTTAGCTATTCGTTTGGCTTTTTCACCGTACTTTAGAAATCCTTCCTTTAAATTTCCACCATCTATTAGTTCTTTTAACTAAAAAAATAAAAACTATTAATCATAATGTTGCCAATATTTAGGTAAGGGCTTCAGGGTCCCCGGATACTAATAACTGTATATGTAATATGTAATAAATGGATAAATAGATTTTTTTCTTTTGGGTAAAGGTGGTAACCCTTACTGGCAGACGGCAGCTCTTCGTCGGTAGGGCGTTGTAGGTTGAGAAGGATTTTGCATGCGACTGAACGCTTTGCGAACAAATATTGTTATAGTACTTTTCAGTCATAGGCGAAGAAATAAAGTTCAAAAGTTGCACAGTTTTCAAAATAAATATTATGTTCAGTTCATAATGTTGTAGCACAAAAATTCAGGTATTTAAATTAATAAAAAACTACATATTCTCCAATCATATTCTGAAAAAATTCACACGCCTTCAATAATTCCCAAATAAACCAAATTTACCGATAATAGCTTTCAACTATTCGAAATAACAATTCTACATACAAATCATTACAAAATACCTCTCTAAAAAATACCAGCCCCACATGAACTTCAATCATATCAAGACTGCCTTCCAAGTCCATATTTCTTTCTTGCAAGTTCATATTTATTTCTATTAATTTTGATTCGATCACTCAACTTCCAATTAGTTTCATATCACTCAAGTTAGTTAGTTATGTCATAAACAAGCCGTTTCCCAAAAGTTAACTGTTTTCATCAAAACTGCTTTCCGTTTCAATGAACGCAGACCACCTACCTATATGCTAAAGCTCTCGCGTTAACCTCAGGCCCGCGAGTTAACTGCAAAAGTTCTCCGGCGAATGCGCCGTTCATATCGAAGTAGAAACCTTCATGATATCTTACCAGACAATTTCAAAATCAGTTGTTTATGTCTGGCAGTTAATTCCAAATAGTTCAATAGCCGTTTCAGATACAGTCTCAATTCTTTTTTCAAAAGATGCCTCTTGTCGATGCCCGCATTTCTATATAAGTCTCAATTTCAAAATATTTCGCTATCTATACGGAAATCACTTCCTGACCCAAAGAATGGACGGAGCACGGCAAACGAAAGCAAAAAATAAGGAAAGACGTTTCGGCGAGGCACGGTCCCCATTTAAATGAAACGCTACGGACCTAGATAAGGCTGAGAATATTACACCTTCAGTGATATATTAAGCGTTATATATTTTTGAGAGTGTAAGTTTTAGTAGTTTACCTTAATAAGTGATACTAATGTGTAGGTTTTCAACTAATATTGTTTGCCAGTGCCTTCTACCTAGTGAGCTGTCTTACTTTGGACAAAGCTTATTTCCTTATAACGGAGTAATCGTTACTGCTTCCTTGCTATAGTCACCCTGGCGCTGCCTCCATTGCTTATATTTTCACACACCGAACTATTTCACTTTAAACTACATTTATTTATTTTCATTTATTTTATTCTATAGACAAATTTCTGGTTGTCGAGCAGTTATCTATTCCCAACTTTGTTAAATCAAATCTGTATTAGGGCTCTGTATTGGGGCCACTTATTTTTCTTCTGTTTATAAATGCACCCATATTCGTATCAAGTGCGTTGTGCTGTTCGCGGATGAAGTTTCCATAGCAGAATAGGTGACTCCCCTGAGGAATTGCAAGGCAAGCTTAATACTCTCTTTCAACAATTTATTAACTGGTGTGGTATTAGCTCACGATCACTCGCGTTGTTAGATTTCATCTAACATTTTCGGTTTATTATCTATTTAACGGAATATATAGCGAGTAAAGCATTATTGTGCAAAGAATGCTTTACTTGTTCAAACCAGAATACATCGCCTGAAGGGTATTTAGGTGGGAAAATTAGCATACGTGCAGCAACAAGTTGAACTGTAGGGTCTCAAGAAAATCTAGCATGCGAGCAGCCACGTAGTTGTTTCCTACCAGTCATGAGAAAAAATCTAACGACGCGAGTGATCTTGTTATATATTTTGCACTTTTTTCTTTATAAAATGTCATATCAAGAAGAACAGCGGCGCCTTTTAGCTCTTTGGGACGCTTCTGAACAAAAAGAAATGTCGCAAGAAAGAAGCGAAGTATCAGATGAAGATGCTCCATCTGAGCACAGCAGGCATGGCACAGATACTGAGCAATCAGGATCTGAATATGAACAATCTGATATTGATCAAGTTATTCATGGCAGGGATGCTCATAAAAAATAAAAAGGAAATAAATACCTTCTCTATTCAAAGATACCAAAATTCGTGGTATGAAAATGAGAGTGGTGGTAGGTAATTAGGGGGTGGAGAGAGCGGGGCCTAGGAGAGATGGTGGAAGGTAATTGAAATGGTGAGAGGTAATTGAAGCGACATGGTAATTAAAGTGGTGTGGTAATTAGAGCGATAGAGGGTAATTAGAGTGGTGTGGTAATTAGAGTGATGGGATGCAATTAGCGTAGTCGAACTGTTCAGTTCGAGCAGCAGTAAGCAGCTTTCAGTGAGAACCTGAAGATGGCAGATGAGATTCTGCCGAAACGTCGTTTAGACAACTGTGACTCCTGGAGGAGTCGACCATCGACGCGGGAGAGCACCCGAAAGTACAACAACACTTCATTTAACACCCGCGAAAACCTAAAAAACAACATTACATATATTTATATATATATATATATATATATATATATATATATATATATGTATGTGTGTATATATGTATATATTTTACAATAATTTTACATTAATTTGTATCTATGTACTTGTAATGTATTTATTTCATGTTTTGTATTTTACATAATTTGTTGACATGACCCATTTCACCATATTGTGATCGAAAGGGTGAGTAAATTATTATTATTTTACAAAAAGCCAGTCACCCTACTATGTGGCTCCAACTCCCACAGAGGGGAGTTGGTAATAAATACCAACAGCCACTCCCCACGCCCGTGGGGTGAGTGACTACCGGGTCCGTGAATCATGTGCCCTGAGTAGACATAATGAACAGAGGATGACAGCCTTTTGCATTCTGCCGGCTAAGATCTCTGCCGAATTTCGGCATGTCGGTATGATCTTTAATTCTAGAAGCAGCGTCTGTCTCGTTCCACCGAGGGCTCCTATAATCAGTACCACGATTTTAATATGGTCTGGATAAAGCTTGCGGAGTTCGAAGAGTAAATCTCTATATTTTGTCCGTTTTTCCTCCACTTTCAAGACAATGTTGCTCTCAGCGGGGGCTGAGAACTCAACGACATACATTGTCTTGAGTTGGTGGTCGGAAAATAGGAAAATTCTGGAAAAACTGAAAGTGCTTTTTGTGACAGGACAGCTTCTGTCGGGTCAGCTAGTACTTAATAAATAAACACTGTTCATTTCGTTCTAATCAGAAGTGTTATAAATTGAAGACCTTTTAATCAGTCATATACAGGGGTGTAGCTTTTGACCCTGACCAAATTAGTGAAATCTTGTCAACAATGTTTTTTGACAATTATAACTCTAAACAGTGATAAAGAAATCGTAAAGAGTCATATACAGGGTAGGGTGTAGCAGTGGACCTTGACCAAATTTCCAAGAAAGTGTTTTTTAACTTCAACAACTACAGAAAGTACACGAGGTACTGCAAGAGTCTCAAACTGCGCTCCAAATTGCTATTTTTTATATTCCCGGAATATCCCTCGTCTTGCGTAATATTATAACTGGTATACGAGCAGTATTTCCTTGCTGCACAAAAATAAGTCCATGGCGGACATATACTCGGAAATGTTAACTTCTGAAGTTTATAAGCAAAGAGTTTATATTTTAAGGTAGGATTTTCCAAAAGAAATCACTTTTGTCGTTTGCTTCTGAACCTCATAATGGATTGATTAACTAGTATTTAACAAACATTATTTATATAATGTCTTCTGCCCGTTTGCTTCGAGCACTGCTATTGAAGACTTGGCGTAAATAAATTTGGATATATTGATATTTTCAAAAAGCGCTAAACACATCAAAGAAAAGTAATAGGGGAATACATTATTTTAAAAAAACTCATGACCTAAAAAGGTATGGGGTGTTCCATTTAAACAAATTGTAGGGGTAATTCTCGATAGAATCGAAAATTACGACTGTTGGTTGGTTAAAGTGAAAGATGCAGACAAAAATGTGAAAAAAGCAGTTTTGTACAATTTATCAAATTTTGTTTTATTTATAATAGAGTACTCACTCTTTTAATCTGATCCTCAGTCGAGAGTCGGAGTGCGGTTCCCACGAGGATTACTTCTAATAAATCAGTATCTTGATAACTGTGAAATGCAAGTATGTTTTTAATAAATTTTATCGCATATGCAAATTCACTTACTGTTCTACAATTGATTCTTGGTTTTCTATTATAAAATCCAAGCAGACGCCAATACCTTCTGGGTTATATCTGATCGCATTAAATACTATTATGGCATCTTGGGATCTTATTCCAGAGTCCTTAGTAATTAACTTCAGAAGATAACTGAAACATTATTATGAATAATCAATAAATTCTTCTTGTAGTAGTTGTAAGTAGTAAACTGTATAACAGTAAATAGTAAAACTGTGTCCAAATGTTATATATTTTACAGAACTTACGTGCCCGTCTAGCATCCAAAAGAGTTAAAAAGGCTATTTCAAATTCAAACGATTGATTCAACTGAATGAAATTACGAAGGGATGCCAAGATATTTAACTGCGTTCTGAGAGTAAAAATTGTAAAGATTGTCATTAAAGTTATGTACATTAGTTTTCAGAAATAAAGTACATTGGAAAATGATGGATTGATATAGGTCTCTCTGGTTATTTAGAAGATTATTGTCTGCACTTTTATTGAATTTAACAATTTCTATTGACTCTAATAAGTTTAATTTAAAACATTTTTCTTTCACGTGTAATCTATTTAAATTGTTTATATTCGGAAAATTATGACTTGTCTCTAGAATATGGTTTGTAAAAGTTGAATCTGTTTTTTGAAGTCTAGTTCAAATGAACTACCAGTTTGACCTATAGGAGACCATTACAATCCGGACATACTAATTTATAAACTCCTGATTCCTTAAGATGGTTGGTTTCATATTTGGTGTTATACAATATATTTACAAAATTCTGTTGTAATAATATTGGATTTTTTTACAAGATCATAGCAATATTTCTGGCAAAGTCTAATGTATGGAAGGAATCGCACCAGTTTTTTTTTCCTGATGATGTATTAACTATCCCAACGCTTACGATGAATATTGGATAAGTGAAACATAAAAACAGGCCTCTCATAATGCTTTCAGTTCAGAAATTAGCCAAGCACAAAAAAATTAACTCACCTTTTTAATAAGGTTTTCTTCCTTGAGCATCCTAATGCTTTAAGGATAATTTCCTTTTCCCAAGGCAGGCTTTCTGCTCTCAAATAAGCCTCCCACATATAATACCAGTCATTATCATCCTCGCTGTATCTCAGACCGTTACAGTATATGACACTTCTCAGTTCCCGAGATGGGCTAAAATTGCAGTCTCTTGATAAATGATTATTTAAGCAATATATTCATTTCTTCACTGTTCAACAATGGAATAAAAAGTAACACAAGCACAACATAAATAAATACACCACGTTCAAAATCCTTACATTATTAACATAACATAACATAAGTAAAAAAAAAAGTTATAAAAATACAATGAATTATTAATGCGAGAAAAACAGTTCACAGCTTTTCATATAAATATCACGTGTTGCTATGAGAGAAGATAATATATTTTAGAGTGGGAGATATTGAACTAAATAATTTTGAATAAATTCAATAGATTTCTAATGTCTTACCTTTCTTTTCAGCATGAACTAATTTGACATTGTTTAAGTCTATGAAGTGACTTTTTTGTGGTGTTCCACCAAAAGTTTAGTGTTCTAAATAACAGTAAACACATCACAGAGATCCGCTACAGATTTATGCATGCCAAAATTATCGATCACTTGCTTTAATTTAGACAACATCTTATTGCACAATTTTTTAGCAACAAGAGGGTCAGTTTTTATTTTAAATTTTTGGATTTTTTAACACAAAATGTCATTCGATGCTACTCAGAGATATTTAGAAGAAAGTTTATATATTTTCCTTTCAGCTTATCACAAGGACTTACTTTTTAAACTTTTAAAGTCAGTATCTCCCTTATTTTTATGTTATTAAAAAGTTATCTGAATTTTTTTTAGTTTACTGACTTCTATCAAAGTTAAAAAAGTATCAACTTGTGGCCTGTGTCTAAATGTTACTGATTGCTCTCAGTTATATCAATAACCTTAAAATGAACCTCTTTATATCTTACCGATTTCCAGAAGATGTATACATTTTGAACAATTCAATGGCCTCTTTCACGCAACCTTCATGACCCAATCTACATGCCCAACTGACTGCTAGCACTTGCTTTAGAGTGTAAAAGTGATCATCCTCTTTTATAGTCGAAAAGGGCACTGAGTTATAAAAGTTATGAATTAGATCCAATATATCGCTCTAAAAATAAATAAAATATTCTCAGATTATTTTGTATTGACTTCTAGTGGTAAAATACAGGGTGAAGCACTATAAATGGGTTGTTGATATTATGGCTTTAGTTATTAAATTAAAGCAAAATTGCGCAAATATACGCATGAATTTAATTCCGAATAAGAGAAAGCCATACGGAATATCAAATATACTTTCTTGAGAAGTTGTAAAAATGTATGGTTACGGTTAAGTCAGAGACACATCCCTATTTATTTTCTTACGCCAAATTTTGTTTACAAATTAACAGAAAATGTTATCATGGAAGTTATTTAACAGTTATTTGTATGCCAATGTCACAAAATCCCTTCCCAAGCAGAATTAGGTATTGTGGATCTCATTTTGGTTTCGTATACGCGTTTAAGCTAATCTAAACTTAAAATGGACGTAAAACGTAGGTAAACAGACAACGCGACGATGTCAGTAATATGTCTTAAATAAGTCCGCTCGGTCATAATTACATATTTGCTGTAGATTGTATTTTCCTGAAAAGGTAATTGCGTTTCATTGTCGTCGTTAATATGTAATATTTACCTAACCAAATATTCACTTTTAACTACAGTCTTTCACAAAGATAACTAATAAGTTCCACTAAAAGTTTAATCTACAACGATTTATTTATAAATCATAAGTACCAAAGATATAACTAAAAACTAAGTTATTATAATGGAGGAGTAGAAAGACATTATATAATGGAAAAAATGTCTCCACCCTTATCCTTTGCGTGGTTTTTTAGTGCCAATAACTTTCACAAGTATACCGATTCTGCATCGGAATATTTTAAGCGCCTCAAGTATTTTACGCTTTTAAAAGAAATTTTCTTTTAGCTTGAATGTGTTTTTGCATACTTATAAAAGACCTGTAAAATTGCCTTGTGCGATTTTCTTGGAGCATAAAATATAATAATATTGTATATGGCAGTTGTTAAATAAATCTATATTAAAGATTATTTGAATGAATCACTCATTAAAATTCCATGCTAAAATAGTCTCTTAAAGATATGGCGAACATAGTACCCCACAACTTCAAAGTATTCTTTCTCACTAGTTTGGCATCGCTAACGTTTTTCCTTCAATCAAAGTCATTAGAACTTATATATTATTAAATGGAACCTAGGTATTTAGCTAAAAATAAATTTGTATCTCAATAATTGTAAAGTCTTTTCTGGCTTTAAAGTTGATTTAGAACTAAATTGGTCATATTTCCCTAATAGGGTTTAGCAGGTTCAAAAAGAATGAGATAATCTGTTTGGGAGGAATAGCTGGCTATATCTTTTAATCTGTGCTTTCAAGATTACGACCAGGCTATAGGACAAGGACAGTAATCCTGGATTCGAGCTGAATCGAATTTTCATTTCAAGTGATTAAAACCTTGGAGATTTTAAAATAAATAATTCCCAGTTGCTTTGAATACATTTTTTTTATGGTAGTTAGTTATATATCGATAATATTTAATTAAATTCCAAATTGCTTGATTTAGTTCCCTATGACAAAAATTGGTGTTGATTGACCCATCGATCCATTTGTTAATGAGGATATTCTTCATCCGACTTTATATGTTACTCTTCAGTTGAATAGTGATTGCTGTATGTATGCCCAGATTTCCCGCTAGTAAAAAGAATAAATACCCTCCTTAGTATAACTCTGAGACATTAAGAAATATCAATCTAAAAGCCAAACACTAGCGCGATTATAATAGGTATGGTAATTTGAGAGCACTGGACGATTTGAAAGCAATGAGATCTAAAATAAAAACAGACATTTGTGCATCTTACAAGGATTATATCAAATTAATTTACGCCTCGGTTTTCACCCTTCAGGAATAGATCCAGATGAATACTTTAAGTAATATAGCCTTAATTTTAAAAGTATATGTCTGATCGATAGCCGAGTGGGTTAAGGCGCGAGGTGACAATCGCGATTAATCACACGGACATCGCACCACCGGGTTCGAATTCTGGCTCCGGCACTGGCACAATCGGAGGAAATGGTTGTATGTCCGCGTTTTTCAATGTGTAACCCCCTTCCGCACATGCCTTGGCTTCTAGAATTGAGGGTTGTCTAATTACTGTGGTGTTTATCTATTTATGATAGTTTAATTAGTCTAAATAAAAACAGTCTAATACCATATACAAAATTGCCAACGTACTGTTTAGTTTAACTCATATTAGTTATTATTAATTGAAGTTACACTTACTTTAATCAATTTTCCTAGGTCCGTATTTTCTCCAACTCTTCTTAATAGCGTTTCAAAATCATCAACTGCAGCTTTCCAGGGATAATATGACACATCATTCTTCAAAAATCTGATAGTGTCAAGAACAAATGAATATGACAATAAATTGGCCCTGGCAATGTTGAAAAGATCATCCACTATTTGGGCTCTATTAATGTCAATAATACCGTCGAAATTATCTTTCTGCAGAGCGGCCTTGATTTTGTCCCATAAGAGAGTGTCGTAATTAACTCTGTAGTATCCTACAAAAATTAAGTATTAGTATATTGAACATAGGGTTCTAGCTAATTTTTTTTTCTTCATCTTGTTTTGTATAATTATAAGTTTCCTTACCTTAGACCCTCTTAACCTATGCTTTTCCCACTTGATTCCCACTCATTGCCCTCACGTACTAAAATAAAACCCATACAATACGAAATGAATTGCTAAATATATACAGGGTGACCAATTTAATAGCGGGGCACTTCTATAAAATTTTTATTGGCCGATTTAACCGATTTCTGTTTTTAATTATAGAGCTTCAATAACTCTACTGTGGCGCAAAATTTCAGAACGAAATTTAAAATTTCAAGGTCTAATTCGGTTTTTTTTTTTCAAGGCCAAAAATCCAAAAAAGTGTTTTTTTATATCACAGGTAGCGTGTAGTAGTTTGAATATCATAGGATTTTTCAGCAGAGGGTTTACGAATTCAACTACGGCATAGACGAGATAACAATCCTTTGAGGACAAAGCCAGAGATTACTGGGATGCAGTTTAAGCCGTAGAGGAGGGCGATGGAGGCATAAGAGATCCGTTGCGAGCCAGAGCACTTTATTTTGTATTATTTGGATTTTATTTATGTGAATGTGGGCGGTGAGTGGAAACCAAATGGGGTAAACATAAGTTGGGATGGGTCTAAGGTAGGATTTGTACAATAGGGTAGCAATGTGTGGTGCAGAGCCTTTTAAGGGCAAAATATATATTGCGTAGTGTACTATCAGTACTTTCCGATGGTTTTATTTATATGTTGGCTAAATAAATATTCTAATGAGGAGTTAACAAAAGGTGCATCATGTTTTCCTGCCATTCAAGCGTATATTCGCTGTTGTGATAGTAGTAATGGTGGTAGATGGTAGTAGTTGTGATAATGGCGGAGTGTTAATGCTTACTCCCCAGTCGTTGTAGTAGTTTGTTGCCAAGTTTGTTTGTTTTTAATAAGTCCGTCATTTTATCAGGCGATTTAGATGTCGACAATATGGTAGGGTCGGTCGTCTGGATGAGTACAGGGCGTCGCGAGGATGTGACCAAGAGATGAGCCTTGGGGAATACCGGACAGGATGAGGGTGAGTGGAGAGCTACTCCTCGGCAGTCCCGATGTATAAGAACTGTACAATTTTTATGATGCGACTTGGAAAATTACCGATATGGAGCTTATATAGTAGCCAAGAATGCAAAACTTTACCTAAGGTTTTTTGATATCTAACCGATAATTTCTGTAAGTAGACCTCTATTAAAATTGGCAGTGTTTATTTCAGTGACCCTGAAACTTTGTTGTAGGATGGCCGGTACGATATTCGAATTGAAAATTGTTTAGTATGCGTGCCAAATCCACATGCTCCTGATCGTGACTAAGAAGCAGGCTAATCGAAAGCAGATCTATAAACTTTAATGCGGAATAGGTATACAGGAAAGAGCAGACGTTTAATACAAATGAGGGGATGTTGTCAGCGCCATGATCTTTTCATGGGTGGAGTGAGTTAAGATCGGCTCTAACTCGAATGGCGACAACCGCATCTGTCGAGAGGGTTGTTTGGTTTAGAAATTCTAAACCTGGTATATCAAGGTTTAGTATGCGTTGTGCAATGGAGCTGAGTTGGAAAACAGTGGCAAGATAGTTTGAAAGGGCGACAGTTTTTCAGAGCTAATGACAGCCACCTCACCTTGGATTCCTAGGAGGCGTTTCTTTCACCTATTCCTTAGAGGCCCTCGAGTGGGAGGCACTGATTGGTCTGTATGGAAAGTGGATGCATAATGTCGGCGGAGTTGCTTTTTTTTTGACGAACATAGTGTCATTAGACTCAATGTAATAGGTGAAAATTAAAATAACAGTCTGTTGCGACTGATTTGGTTACGAAACAATTAATGGTAACGTTATTACTTACATATATTTTTCCACTTTGTCAAAACAAATACTGCAACCTGCTCTTGACACTTGCGTTACGTTGTAAGCACAGTGATGCCACCACCACCCAAATGCTAGTTGGTGTTGCTGATGCACACGCGCTAGAGTCCCTATACACGCGCACATTGAAACCATCGCCATCATGATGCATCCAATTGGGTAGAGTGGGGGCCAAGTGGCTAGTCTCTACTTTATAGGGTCTCTACTATTGTTTAATTTTGATACAAATTAAGCAAATTGTTTAGACATTTGAAAAAACTTACCTGTTTGTTGATTATTTAGAATTATCCAGTCGCTTTCTGGTGGCATATCGACCTCATGATCCGAATAAGGAGTAAGCCAGAAATCTGGAATTGTTGACTGGAACTTTGATTTATGAGCTGAGTCCGTGTAACTTACAGGAATGTAAAACTTTGTTCCATTTTTCGCTCCAGCGTACCAAAACTCCGACTGAAAGAATTATTATATTATAATTTACTAACGAAAAGAAATTACAAAAGTACATCTAGTTGCCTGACACTTTGTAGGAATATTTCTGCTGTAATTAACATAGACTGAGCGAAATCATTCATCGAAAGAGACAATTTATTCGGATGGAATATTTTTGTGCTATCTTGTTCAAAATGTGCCCCTTTATAAGAAAATACAGTTTGCCAGATAGAAATGTGGTCAGGAATTGTTTAAATAAAGTTTTTTTAAACACATTTAAAAATTTACTTTTTCGTTTCGAAAAAAATATGTTCGTATTTTTCACACCAAGACAAACAAAAAATGTTCTTAGACATTTTTCTCGAAAGTCGATAGATTTCAAGGAAAAAAATCTTGAAATGTCAAAAAACGCGAAATTTGCGGTTTTCAGGGCTCAAAAACTACATGAAAATTAATGGTTTTTAATGTAAGAAAAATTTGTGTAATTTGTGTAAATTTGTGTAATTGTAGATATATTTTGTTATTCTTTAACTTAACAGCTTGTTTTTTAATTGTTAAGATGTGCGTGCACGCGCTTTTATTAAGCCATCTGGCAAAGTACTTTTTATCATAAATACAGGTATATTTATTTATTGCATACACTCTTCAACAGGTAAGGTACCCAATTACAGAACAGGAATAACAAAGTAAAAAAACATAATATAGGTATAACACATAGTACAACATAAATATATCACAAAAAAAAATCAGAAAGGTAACAATAAAATACAAGTGGCAAGTGTAAAGTAATAAAATTAAACGAAAACAACTATTATGAAAAACAAAAGAATAAGCAAACAAACAACTACTTATTTAATTTAAAATTTGAGGTTTTATATCCTTCAGACGGCAGTTAAAAATATCAAGGGCACTGGACAATTTATTTGTATTATTGTACATGATAAACAAAGGCTAGTTTTTTAAAATATTGGTATGTGGGGTGGGCATATAGAAAACTTGGGCATTGCGATAAGCCAATCTAGGGACTTGAAAATTTGATTTGCTGCTTACTTCAGGTGCGTCAAAATCTTTGTGTAACACTTTAAATAAGAAAACTAGAGAGATATATAATCGCCTGTCTTCAATTGTAGATATGGAAAACCTTTCAAGTAGATCTCTGAGGAAAACCTATGACAAGGTAAGTACCATCTGATTTGAACCAGAGCAATTTGACAAATCTACGCTGCACTGCTTCCAGATTAGTTTTATGTACCTCATAGCTCGGACACCAGATAAGTAATGCATACTCAAGCTTCGATCTAACAAATGATTGGTAAAGAATTTTTAATGTATCCGTATCAGTGACTTTACGACTAGCTCGAACAATGAATGTAAGACTCTTAAAAGCTTCGGAGATAATGGTGTCGATGTGATCAATAAAAGACAGCCTTTTGTCAAAGATTACGCCGAGGTCACGAAACGTTGAAGGTCTCTGAAGTGAGACGTTATCCAAATGGTATTCACAAATAATTGGTGCTGTTTTTAAAGAAAAGGGCAATACGTTGCACTTACCAGCATTCAAGTATAATTTATTGGTATAATTTAATGGTTATACACCAGTTATGTTGTTGTTTACTTTATTAAGACACACTTGAAGTTGAAAACAATCATCAATATAATTTATAACTGTGAATACTTTTAGGTCAACAGCGTATAGCAGGCAAGGTAAATCAATTATTAATCAATATGTTATGTCATTAATAAATATATTGAATAACAGGGGTCCAAGAATAAATCCCTGGCGAACTCCAGAAGTGTCAACAAATTTCATTGACTTGAATCCATTGAGGACAACGTAATGAGTCCTACTCATTAAATAAGATTGAAATAAGCGGAGTAGAGAATACGAGAGACCAATTTTATCTAATTTATCGAGAAGTAGCCGGTGATCGAGTCTGTCAAATGCCTTGGAAAAGTCCTTATATACAACATTTGTTTGGCTATGCTCATCTAAGGACTCAGAAATATACTGAGTGACACAGAAAAGATTTGTTGTAGTCGAACGCCCTTTCATAAAACCATGTTGATAAATAGATATTTTGGTGTTAATTGGGTAATATATTCTGTCATATAGTAGTATTTCCAAGACTTTGCAAAAGTTGCAGATTACAGAGATTGGTCTGAAGTTCTGAATACCTAATTTATTCCCTTTTTTATAAATTGGACACACTTTGGAATATTTCCATAAGTCTGGGAACTGACAATTTTTTAGTATTAAGTTGAAAATTCAGGTTAAGGGATATCCAAATATAATTGCACAATCCTTCAATAAGAATGCTGGAATGCCTGTCGTCATTTTAGGCTTAATT
The DNA here is from genome assembly GCA_963675555.1 of Leptura quadrifasciata. Lineage (NCBI taxonomy): Eukaryota > Metazoa > Arthropoda > Insecta > Coleoptera > Cerambycidae > Leptura > Leptura quadrifasciata. The sequence goes on from OY776681.1 coordinate 66,802,767, forward strand.
CGTTTTAAAACCTGAATAACCTCGACCTCTGAGAATGAATTTATATTTACAATAGGATTATTGTTTGGGCAGTCACTTTCAATGAAAATATTCCCAGTCTCCAATGAGGAGACCGTATAGGATTGACTAAAAAATTTCGCAAAAGCATTCAATATGTCATCAGGATCTTTGAATGAAACTCCATCTAATACGAAACATTTGTTGACCCTTTCTTACTATTGATGAAGACCCAAAATTTGTTGGGATCACTGTTTATTGTTCTTTCAGAATCTTTCACGAAGTTACTGTATGCTATATTAATATTGCACTTTATTTCATGCCTGACATTATTAAATTCGTTATAAATAATGAGATTACCAGTTCTTGCATATTGCTTTCTAAGGCTTTCCTTGATTTTGATTTTATTTATAATGGTGCTATTAAACCAGGAAGGGTATTTACCACTACTAGAGACTGATATCTTAGGTACACAAGATGCAAACACAAAGTCAAGTTTATCATAAAATTGAGTACTGACGTCGTTAAAAGATGAAAGAAAGGACCAGTCGATGCCAAGAAGATTATCATACAATTTAGACAGATCGCATTTATGAAAATTATAACTGTTATTATGGCAAGTTGGAAAGCAATTGAGATTTTTGGAGGCATTCATATCGATTGATATGTCCAGGGCAGGGTGGTGCATATCTTCTATCGTTAAAGGATCAATAGAACGGGTAACGCAACAATTTTTGTTGTGCAACACTAGGTCAAGAATATTGTCATTGGAATTGCGAACTAAATTGTGCTGGGATAAGTTATTAGCAACAAGAAAATTATTCATGGCTCTAATTTGACCATTAAGTTGTAAATCTTCTAAATAAGATGCATATTTGGCAATATTAAAGTCACCTATGATGAGTACATTGTCACCATTATTATTTTATAGATAATTTAAAGAACTTCGTCACAAATAAATATTCATAGTCAGCGACAGATACACCAGGTGGTATGTAAATGACGAATATATAAAAGGACTGATAATCGACCAATATTTTTACTACCAGAATATCAATGGCAGGTATGGTCTCAAAGCCTACAGAATCCAGGTTTAGTGTGGACGAAACATATTTCGAGTTTACAGCTAACAGTACACCTCCTCCCCTAGAACGATTAATAGAAGCAAAATTCCTATATGCATATTATCCTTATATTTTTAACCAAAACGTGTTAGGTCTAATTCAATGTATGTGGAAAATATTTCAATTTTCCAAATTATGTTTGCTCAGATGCGTTCAACATATGTAAGTGTTAAGGCATCTGACGTGCATGGGATATTACTCAATTTAAGTTTTATTCCACCCGAACGCGAAATAATATTTATTATCATTAGCTGTTTCACCTTTTTTCTCCAACAATTGTAGATATAGATTTTCTAATGCTGACTAACAATTAAAAACAAGCATAACAAAATATATCTACAGTATATTGTTGTATAAGCTTTAAAAAATTGATACAAATTTTTCTTACATTAAAAAACATTAATTTTCATACAGTTTTTGAGCCCTGAAAAGCGCAAATTTCGCGTTTTTTGAGAAATTAAGATTTTTTTTTCTCGAAATCTATCAACTTTAGAGAAAATTGTCTAAGAGCATTTTTTGTTTGTTTTGGTGTGAACAATACGAAAATATTTCTTTCGAAACAAAGAAGTCAATTTTTCTAATAATTAAAGAACTGTACTTTCTTATAAAGAAGCACATTTTGAACGCCACAAAAATATTCCATCCGAAATAATTTTCCCGGTCGATGACTGACTTCTCCCCGACTAACAGTAAAATTATGAATATGTAAATATACAGAATATTTGGTCAACAATAAAATGGTCACTGTACAACAAATGTATTTGATTTAAAATCGAATGCTTGTAGAATAAATAACATATCAGCAATAGTATTCTAGTCATATTATTGACACTTACCTAACCTACATTATAAATTATGTTATGTCTGCTCATTTCCTGAACTATGGAGAGTTGCTATTAAATGTCCCTTCCCTAAAAACTGAAACCGTTAGATATGCCAGACATTAGAATAATCAGCATGTTGCCGTGCATTTCTAAAATTTTGAAGAAAGTTATGTTTGACCAAATGTATGAGTTTCTGAATTCTAATGATATATGAATCCCGTCAAACAGGTTTTAGGAAATTTTTTAATACAAGTACGGCTTTGGCTCAAATTTCCGATGATTTGTTGTCAGTCATGGATAAAAATAATATTAGTGTGTTGGTGTTACTTGACTTCTCAAAAGCATTTGATACCATTAATCATAAACTTATTTGAACTAAATTAAAAGATTATAGTTTTGATAACGGTTGACTGTTATAAAATGTTATCTAACAAAAAGGCAACAGCAAATTGGAATTCAAAATAAAAGTTCAGACCTGACCCATATAGAAGCTGACGGTCCTCCCATAACAGCACGAACAGTCTGGTACACTGACAGCTCCAAGACAGAACAAGGAGTCGGAGTCGGGAATTATGGGATAAGGTCAGAAGCCAGTATCCCAATAAGTCTATAAGTCTAGGGAAATACGCAATAGTGTTTCAGGCTGATCTGATTGCAATACACTGTTGCGCAAGGGAGATAATAGGACAAGGCACTGTTAACCAGTCGATTGCCATTTTCTCTGATAGCCAAGCGGCAATAAAAGCAGTCAGTTCCATGCAAATTAATTCCAGATTGGTGTGGGACTGCTTGACGGTCCTTATAGAGCTGGAAAGTCAGAACAGAGTGACCTTAGCATAGGTACCAGATACAAGGGACACAGAGGAAACGAAAAGGCTGATAAACTGGTCAAGGAAGGCGCACTCAAAGCCCCAATGGAACCTGAGTCCTTTTGTGGCATGGCAAAGCCATGCATACGAGCAGCAACTAAGGAATTGGCGCAAAGTAAATCTCTTCAATGGTGGAGGAATCTCTCAAGACAGAGACAGGCCAAAGAGTTCATTAAAGAACGTTCGGCCAAATTTACGGAAGATCTACTAAGTCAGAATAGGAAGGCTATCAGAATAATAGTAGGCCCTCTAACTGAGCACTGCCGGCTCAATAGACACATGAGTGAGCCTGGCAGAAGACGCGACATGCAGGTTCTGTCAAGAGGAAGAGGAAATCTCAATTCACGTATTGTGCCACTGTGAAGGCCTGGCGAGACTGAGATTTGGAGCAGAAAAACCAAAGGCGGACAGCTATACGAAAGGGCCTTTATCAAAGTTGTGGAGTCTAGTAGAAAGGAGAAAGCTGGATGAGGTACTATAAGGAATATATTCTAGGACCTGAAGAGGTCGCGGTGGTAAACGTCAAATAACCAGCTCCTCTGTCTATCTATATATATGTTCCCAGGGATTGGTAATTGGTCCTTAATTATTTATAATATATACTGCAGATCTTTTAAAGTGTATAAGATTCTCCAAAGTCCAAGCTTATGCTGATGACTCTCAAATTTATTTAAGTTTTCCAATTGAGAATATGGTTGCAGCACAGAACAGCATCAACAGTGATTTAGATATGGTCCTTAATAAAAGTCAGAAGCATAGTCTTAGACTGAATGCTCCAAATCAAATATTATGTCTTTGGAGCCAAATCTAAAATCAACATTGACTAAAGCTACACCTCAATTGATATTAATGACGATTTTAGTTTCCAATCGCATGTAGATAATTTGTTAAAAAGTCATACAGTTCTATAGAACTTTTATGCTCCAACAGATTTACATTGAATAGTGGTCTAAAAATGTCCTTTGTGAGTATCTTGTTCTGTTTTTGCCTAACTACTGTGATTTTATTTATGGTCCCTGTCTTACTCTCATCTATAAAAACGCATATAAAAGGTTTAAAATATCTGTTTTCACTTTATTTTTGGATTACGTAAATATGACCACGTGTCCCAAAGAATTAATGAACTTAGATGACTAAACATGGAAAATAGAAGACTGCTCTATCTTAACGTGTTTCTTACAGATTAGCAAATTCAAATATTAACTGTTCCTTAAATACAAAGCTAGTCATGAGATCTCACATCATAATGTCAGTATTAGACAAAACAATATGTTTACTATTCCTCATCATTCTACATCTATTTTTCAGAGAAGTTTTACATATAATGCTGTTAAATCATACAATAAATTTACGCCTTGCATAAAAAGTCTTAAGCCCTGCAATTTCAAGTATAAATTAAAACAGATGTTACTATATAGTCAGTGACTCTGTCCGTGGGGAGTACTTGCGATTGGATTTATTTTTTTCTAATCTTTTGTGTTCGTAGGTAGTCTGAGCCGCCTTTCCTTGAAAAGTGAACTTCTTCCTATCTGCTTATCATATACGGAGTCATAGCTTAGTTTTATATACTACATGTGTGCGTATATATACTTCGTATACATACATATGTATATGTGTACACTTCTTTTATTTGTCTTAATTGTATGCACTTAAAATAATTTATAACCAATATGTATGTAATTTGTATGCTGCCCACCGCATGTTAAGTGTAAGAATAGCCGTAAGCTAAACTTCGCATGTTGTGGGTAGTCGACCTCAGTATAAATGCATCTTTGTTCTTTTGAAAAATATACTCCTCACTGCTTTGTAATGTAATTTTCTGTTATTTATTTGAGAAAGAAATAAAATCGATTTATTGTTATTATTATATATCTTTTTAAGGTCTATTACCACAAAATATAGTTAGCTCTCATCAGTACGACATAGGCGAATGCACAACACTTCACTGTTCCTCTAGTCATCAAATTACAGACAAAAAGTGGCTGCAACTTGTCGATAGCATCATCCGGTGGTGACTTTTTGTAATAATTTATCCACTTTGCGTTGGCCTATATATTTTGTTAAATATAATTTAGTCCGAATTTTTCGATAACTTTGATTGCAATAAGCCGCCACTAGATGGCGCTATCGACAAGTTGTGGACACCTTTTTTCTGTAATTTGATGACTGTAGGAACAGTGAAGTGTTGTTGTGCATTCACCTATGCCATACTGAAGAGAGCTAACAAGCTCGAGACCAGTCTACGGCTGGCGGTACACACAGCAGCCCTGCACTGTAGTTCTTTCTAGAGGATTAATTCACCCGCTGATGGCTTATTGCAACTAGATTTTATTTTGCGTTTTCCGATTGAAGACGTGTATGTCGCAAGTTATAGGACATTATTTTCAATTGATTTGGAAACGCACATTGCTCACCTTGATTGGTGGCACTGAATCGATTTCCTTTCATAGAAACAGTGGAATATACTGGACTGTAGTAGGAAGTATTTTTACTTTACTACATAGTTATTATTTTTGTATTTCTAAAATGATTTAATAAACAGTTGTCAATGATTGAGAATCAACACATTCTGAATAATATTTTGATACAGTGTAGTAAAATTATATTACAAATTATCTTGCATCAGTGCATACAATATGATTCACCAGCGTCGCTTATTGCACGATTGTCGAAAAGTGTATTTTATAAAACATACTTTTCTCCATAATATTTTTAGAACATTCTTAAAAATACTTTAATTATTTTGAACATTGTATAAGATCCGGTGAAAGCTATTACATTTACATTATGTCTTAAAAAATAATACACAATCATTATGTAACAGGTTCTTAGAACGTTTATGTATAACTGGAGCAAAAAACGAACGATGCTGTTATATATCAGTTATAAAACAACTAAAGCTCGTTAATTCAATATTTTCGCAGGCACTAACTTATCATTTATCAAGACATGCGGCTACGTATTTTATTGCATAGGGCAACATCAATAAAATTTTACAATTTCTCAACTGTGTATCCAGAAATAATTAATCTTGATTGACTGGTGACTCTGGCCATGTTATTGAACCTATACTTGACTTTTAAAACAGTCAAAAGCAAAGGATCACGAAAAATACTAAAGTGACTCTTTTTGAAACTACCAGAAACTTTGACATGGAAATTAGACTTGAATTAATTTGAAAAAATTGGTTGTTACGTGCAGCTTCGAGTAACGTATTTAAAAGTCGAAAGTGTACTAAAAATTTACTTGCAGCATGAAATTTTACCATGAGATGTGAAGCGTTCCTCGGACATTTTAACTGAAACTGCATCGAAAACTTAGCAAAACAAAAATTTTCACAACGACGCCGACGTCGAAAAATTTTTGAGGAAATAATTTTGGAAACTGCAACGAAATCTAACTTTACTTTGATAAAGTTGAATGTTTCCATTTTCGCGTGAAGTTTAGCACTGAAGTAATGCTGAGTTTCTGCTGCGTTAGTGGACTTATGGGTTTCGTCTTTAACGTAAAGTGTGTTTTACGTTCGAAATGGTGTGAATAGGAACTCCAACGAAAATTACGTCAGTAGTTGCAGGAAGAGATTATGCAATAAGACCTAAAAAAATACCGGACGAAGTCGAAAAATTTAACTGCAACTGTATCGCTATCATCAATAAGATGAACACATCCTTTTTAACGAAATTTTGCATCGAAGCGATTAATACTTAGCCTCTGCCGTGTCGAAAGCTGTATAGGTGCCAATTGAAACGGGAATGATCCGACTGAAATACGTAAGCATTATAATTGGCAACTGCAACGAAAACTGACAGTCATATGATGACATTCTCTTTCAAACGGCGGACCTATATGAAGCATCTATCCAGTTGAACTACGTACTGTACAGGTCTTGACCGACAAAATCATTTTCGAAATTTTTTGAGAGAATTTGCCAACAACGTTAAAACCTCCAACGGGGCAAATTAAAATGTGTACAGTCAAAATATAGCGGAAGATTGAAGGTCACAGGTTATATTGGCCCAAGCTCAGTGCAAAAGTGACTCATGGATCAAAACCTTTATATTCTTGTTATTAGTAAGCTTTACCGCAGGAACACCAAATATATTTGTTAAAACCTAACCGGCTGAGCCTCAATCATGCCTCAGTTCCAGTGAATATATAAAATAATTTAAAATTCGCTCATAGGAACTTTTCAAAAGCCAAATAATACGTTGAAAGTAGACACGCACCTAACCATTAGGAACTGCAACAAAGAATTCTCATACTGAAACTTCCGTATCGTTGATTGCTCAAAGTCAGCTATTCCTTGGATGATAGACGTAATCTTAGTTTTACGAGTCCCCATAATCACCCATTGTCTTCCCTCTCTTCGAAGGTGCGGCAAAGGTACCAGAAATAAAATTTAAAAGTCAACTTCATCAGACAGGATGTTGACGTATCGTCCACATCAACACATAAAGCATTTGTCAAATATTTATTAACAAATACTTTAAAAATCAAACTATTGTAAAATTAATGAAAACAACATTAGCCTAGCTGATACTAGAAACAATTGTATTATATAATATTCATAGCATTTTAAAGCAAATAACACTAAAAATACTCGGATATATGTGAGACATGTAATGTCACTGCAGATTTGGACCATATATTCTTTGAATGTTTAAAATACAAATCGGAAAGCGATCTCCTTCACAAAAAATTACACAAACAAAATGTTAACCATCCTTACAATCTTTGCCATCTGTTAGCGCTAAATAAAAATAGTGTCTATGACACACTTTTAGAATTTCTTAAAAACATTAAAATCGATATTTAGCGTAGGTTAGATATAATCTCCTTTGTTTTTTACCAATCGTTAAATGTTCCTTCTTTTCCGTGGTCGTACTCTTTGTGTTTGTTTTTTTTTACATGGTAGATATTAGAGTAGGTTAGATTGAATGGTAGGTACATTAACAAACTGAAAGGCATTAAATATTATTAAGCACCTGGCTGTATCGACATAAGTCGTAATGCCAAAAAAAAAACACTAAAAATATTTACTGAACTTAAGGAAAAACTTTCATCGTAACATGTAACATTACCTGGGAAATTTTAAGATTATTTCCCTCTACTCTGACAGTAACAAGGGGATACCCCTCTCTCCAGATCCAATTTTCCATGACAGTGCTTAAGTTTGCTGGCATGTTTGAAATTGAATCCTCAATGTGTCCATCCAATTCGTTCCAAAAATCTTCAATGTCTACGTTGTCATATTCACTATACAAAATAGAAATTAAAATTTACAAATTTGAATAAAGTGTTAATTCAGTTAAATTTGATCAATATTAAAATATAAATCCTTAATGGAATTACAAATGGAGTTGCAAATTTTGATGCCACACTATCAATTACAATACTTATCCTGTTATTGCCTTGGTAAATTTTTATCACATACATGCATGACAGTGTATTATAAATTTAAACATTCGTAAATTCGAATACCTTTCTCAACCAGTTTATTTTCAATTTTTAAGTTTCATGTCAACATTTCCAAATTTCAAATTATATTATTTAAGCGGACTTTACAGGTATCTCGCATATTTAACAAACCAATGAACTTTACGGCTTTTTTAAAATTTGATAACTAGTATACTTGCTTGAAAAAAACGTAGTATAATTTATTTTAATGACGTAAACACGACTTGCAAACATTATTGGTAACAATGATTATCTAACCGTAAACTGTCACGTTTTTTTTGAACTTTGAGGTTTATAAATAAAAACACAAGTTGTCTTTAATTAATAATTTTTGAACATTTAAAATTTTTGCCAATTTTTCGTAAATTCTTGAAACGTCAGTTTCTCAAATTTATGGAAATGGTATCACTATTTGTTTATTTCACTCAATGTGAAAAGATCAAGACAGCAAAACATTTCAATTTTACTTACTATTTATTGAAATAACTCACAATTCCTGCCCTGAAATTTTCCATTGACATAAAATGCAGAACCATCCTCATAATGCTACAACCTTAAAATTAAGAAATCTGTTAATTTTAAATGAAAAATACAATTTTGAGAATTTAGGAGATTCATCTTATAGACTTAATATCTATTATACAGGATGTTTTTAAAAAGTATGTCAGTTACTTAACCACGGACTCAGAATATAAAAAAAAAGTTGATTGAATCTAATTTACCTCTATCTAAAATCAAACCCCTATGAAGATACAGCCCTCTAAAGTTGAAATTAAAAATGTATATTTTTTTAATATTGTGCAAATGGCTGTAGATATTTTTATCAATTCTGGTACAGTGAAGTATATGTCAAAAGGTAATAATTCAAAGCAAAAACTTCTTAAAATTAAGTTTTCTAAAGGGCTGATTTGGGGGTAAACAATCCTTCCTTCCTACACCTTTTTTATTAGTACGCCTATGGCTTTTTAATATATTGTATTTTATATAAAATTTAATTGTACAATTTATTTTATGTTATTCTTTTTTCGTTTGAGTAACTGTTTTCAAATGATACTGAAAATACTAAACCATTGTCATGCCTGTTAATTGAAAAGTGAAATAATGGAAATCGAGTGAAATCATTCATTTTATCGGTTATTTTTTAACTTCAGTTCTACGTAAACCAGGAATACACTGTGCTTACGTTTATACTCTCTTAAGTCAAAAACAATAATTTTGGATATGTGTAAGGAAATATGATTTATTTCATTTGAAAAATACTGTTGAAATAAAACTGAAAAGTAGACCATATGAGATAAAAAAGTACTTTTTTGTAATTTTGTCATTTGAAGTTACTGGTTAAGACATTATAAAAGATATGCATCACTATTATTGTAAAATAAAAAAAATTGAAACGGATTTTTTTAATAACATACTTAACGATCATAAAAACTAAAACAGTAGTCCATAAAGCAACAAAGTAAATTAAAATAATATTAGAAACAAAACAACAGATAATGTAACAAATTAAAAACAAAATTATAAGATATCGAATATATTAAAATTTTATTTCACAATGTGCTCAAAATGATTTTCATTTTCTCGTACACAATATCTCGCCCTTTTTAGAGGTGAAAATCTCACATTATGAAAAGCGGCAGGAATGTTTCTAAATTCCCTGGCTGATTGCTGAATTCTTTCTCGCAGATGTTCAACGCTCTCTAACTTTGTCCTTATAGAAGTCAATTGGGTTTAAATCAGAGAACCAAGCAGGCCAACGTATTGAAGCATCAGCTCCTCGGCCTATCCAACGTTCTGGAAAAAGCCTAGATAAACGTCGTCTGACTTGCAGGCTATAATGGGGTGGAGCACCGTTTTGTAAATGTCACGTATCTAATTGCTCAGGTAATTCATTCTCCAGAAAATGTAGATAGTAAGCACCATTTAAGCGATGTGGAAAGAAGACAAGTCCAATTAGATGGTTATCAACAATCCCTGCCCAAACATTAACCGAAAAATTACACTGAAAATGCGTTTCTATCTTTGTATTAGGATTTTCTTCGGACCAAATGTGATAATTATGATGATTTGTAATACCATTTCTATGAAATGTGGCCTTGTCAGTTGACAAAATAGTATTTACAAAACTTAAATTTATTTCATTTTTTCTGAGAAGCCAGTTACAAAATTCTCTTCGAGAACCATAATCTTGGAGTTCCAATGCCTTAACAGTTTATACATGAAATGGGAATAGTAATGGTCCTATTAATGTTCTCCATACTGAATAATGTGATACTCCTACTTGAGAAGCTATTTTACGAACACTGTTTTTAGGCCGTCCTGAAACAATATTTAAAATTGCCTCTCCGACTCCTGGAACTAGCACAGTCCTATGTCTGCCGCATTTCCCAACACGGTTATTTGATAAACTTCCAGTTTCCCGTGCACGAAGATGTACGTCTAACCTACCTAGAAAGTACATAACAATTATCAATAGAATAAAATTTGGGCATGGCTGTTATCCTTCACATCTCTTCAGAATGGGTATTTCCCCTACAAATTTGTGCGATACATGTAACATTGAAGGTGATTTGGATCACGTATTCTTTGACTGTAATAAATACACAGACGCAAGTAACGAATTGTATAATCAACTGATTAATTTAAATATAGAAACCCCTTTCAACCTACTACATTTAATATGTCTTAATAATAACGACATTCTAGGCTGTCTGATATCCTTTTTATATAAAAGTGGCATAAAAATTTAGGTTAGAGTTGGCATTCCTGTGTTTAAACCTTTTATGTATAATCCGAGGCCTTTACCTGTGTTGTGTAAAATCAAAATGCCTTGACGGGCCCCTAGGCGAGAAGCGTGTGCCCTTGTTTAGTTCCCATTGTGTTCTTCTAAAAACCTTCTCTTGATAGAATTAGATTTAGCGTTTTCAAATAATAGGACAGTGTATCTGGCTGTATGGACTATGTCCAAATGCCATTAAAAAAAAAAAAAAAAAAAGATGTACGTCCATCAGGATGTCGAGGTTTGGAAACTTTTCCACATAACGCCTAGCTGCACTAAAACTATTTAACTCATATTACGTGCCATTGTTAACAATAATTGATATCCATTAAAGTAGTTTGACGAAAATGACAGTTGTCAACTATCTAATGAATTTTCACAGATAAATTTAATATTAAGAAAGACCATAAAATGAATCTCGATTTCCATCATTTCACTTTTCAATTAACAGGCATGACAATGGTTTAGTATTTTCAGCATCATTTGAAAACAGTTACTCAAACGAGAAAAGAACAAGATAAAGAAGTTGTACAATTAAATTTTATGTAAAATGCAATATACCAAAAGCCATAGGCGTACCACTAAACAAGGGGGTAGGAAGGAAGGGTTGTTTACCCCCAAATCAGCCCTCTAGAAAACTTAATTTTAAAAAGTTTTTACTTTAAATTATTACATTTTGACATGCATTTCACTATACCCTGTACCAGAATTGAAAAAATATCTACAGTCATTTGCACAATATTAAAAAAATTAATATTTTTAATTCCAACTTTAGAGGGCTGTATATTCATAGGGGTGTGATTTTGGAGAGAGGTAGGTTCATCAACTGTTTTTGATATCCGTGGTTAAGTGATTGACATACTTTTAAAAAATACCCCGTATAATATAGACAATAAAACATCACAGGCGTAGATGGTTGCAAGTCTAACACGTAAGCATTGAGCCACTGAGCCGGTAAAAAGCTATTTTATACTTTTTAGTTGGCTGTAATAAAAACACTTTTTTAGTGCTTTCTAACTATTAACTATAACTGTTTTCTTGTTTACATATACAGTGTGTCCCCGGATCGAGTTTGCTGGACCTAAAATGAATTTTTACCAAATTATAGTTCAAATATGATCTAACTCGCAGAGTTAACCTAAAAAGAAAATAAATCATTGTAGGTAAACTGGTCTTTCGGTTAAGTTCACGGGAAATTTTTATTTGAATAAAATATTTTGCATTGAAAGTTAGAGACATATGTCAACTTTCATTGCATCTGAACAAAAAATAATAATTCTACAAATTAATGTAAATAGCTTTTAATTTTTTAACACAATTATCAATTTCAGCGAATTCAACTAGAAACTTATTCAAATGTGCCCCATCTGAATTGCAATATAATTCCACCCTTCCTCTTAATCAGGTTCAGTTGAACGTATGGGAAATCGGTTTTTTTCAGTTTGCGTGCAATCAGAGACCCGAACAAAAAATATTTCGAAAGAAAGGTCTCCTCAAGGTGAGTAAATTGGTTTTTGGTTTTTTAAAATCGGCCAATTAGGGCCGGAGATATAGCCATTTGAATGGATGAGTTTCAGAGTAGGAAAAGGGATCGGACAGGGGTGTTTAAGAGATAAATGATGGGGTTAGGAGGGTAATTTTTTTTCTGTTGTGGGTGGTCATAGGAAGAGGTCGAGGCCGCGGAGGGAGCTCTTTAGGGCAATTACGGAAGGGATGGGAGGGGGAAAAGTATAAAACGGGAAAATGGTTATATCTCTTTATCTCCTCGTGTGATTTTATGGCAGCTACCACTTCCATTTGGTCCGAATTGATTTTTGGCAAAAACTCAAAAAAGGGAAGCGAAAGAAAAAATGAAATTTTTTTCAAATTCGTTTTTTTCATTGAAAGAGGAAAGGGAGGGGATGAAATGCTCCTCAAAAGACGGGTACTTTCATCCCCTTCAAAATGAAAAAAAAAATTCAAATTCCTTCATTAGGGAAGCCAGGACATCAACTTTTAGTTTAAGCCCCGCAGAAGGGCAAGGGAAAGTCCTACGCCCATCTCTCAGAGCTCATTTTCAAGAGATGTTTTTGTTAAAAAAAAATAATTAGATCGGACAGTAACTTGCGCTACGGGCGCGAGATACATTTATGAATTTATTTCATTTCAATCAACAGCTGCAGCGGCGCGAGAGTAGGCGTGGCCTCTACCGTCTCTACTCTCTCGTCACTCTCACTCACACAAAGAGAAATTCTTTGTGTCTGTGTGAGCCGTCGCGCGCGACGGTTTCAAATATTTAAGCTCCCTCAATTCTCAACCGTTTTTAATGATTTTTTTTTATTTCCCGTGAATTTACGCAGCAAATCAGCTCGCCAACGCATCTCGTGCATGAGGAAGTTTCTTGTCGACGTGAAGGTGAGCGGGGAATAAAACGAAAGAGAGTGAAAGAGGCAGATATCGGCCGTATATCACGAAACCTCCCGATTCTTATTTCATTATCTTATACACGGCGTGCGCCCGTCAAGTTGGACCTGCGGGGCCTCAATTATCACGCATGTATCCATAGCCTCATCATATGTATCCCATGTAATGTCGGCTACTGACCAGAGGCTCTGTAGAGTGGAATATACCGGCTGGTTGTGGAGATATCACACGCCCGTGATGTCAACGTCCGCGCGTCCGACTCCATCGATGCGCGCCGCATACAATAATTCAATGCACACCATTCAATTTGTTTCCTCTTGTTCTTGATTTTTGTTCCATTCCCTGGTATTCATTTCTGTCTCTTTCTATTATTATCTCGCCAGCGGCCCAAGACGAGGAGACAATGCTCAAGAAGACTGTCGCAGCAGCGCATCTCCGCAGGTCAAAAATTCCAGCGGACCTCTCACCTGATAGAGTGAGAGGAAAGTAGAGAAGAAGAGCAACACGCGATGGGGGTGGGGATAGGGAAATCGAAGGTCACAAATGTTTTCTTTGTCTTTCTGACACGTGAAGCGTGACGTCAAGCGATAAGGTTCTTCTCCTCAACTGCATTATCTTGTTAACGGTTAAGCAATAACAAAACGGAACGATTGCTCTTGAAGATATTCATTTACTATAAACTATTGTAAGTACAGCTTGATCAGCAGAATCGGGATGTTCGTGATATACGGCCGCTATCTGCCTCTTTCACTCTCTTTCGTTTTAACTTCCTCATGCACGAGAGGCATCGGCGAGATGATTTACTGCGTAAATTCACGGGAAATCATTAAAAACCGTTGAGAATTGAGGGAGTTTAAATATTTGAAAATGTCGCATGCGACGGCTCACACGGACACAAAGAATTTCTCTTTGTGTGAGTGAAGGCGGCGAGAAGGTAGAGACGGTAGAGGCCACGCCTACTCTCGCGCCGCTGCAGCTGCTGATTGAAAAGAGATAAATTTGTAGATGTAGGTCGCGCGCGTAGCGCAAGTTACCGTCCGATCTAATTATTTTTTTTTAACAAACAGAGAAATTTGTTCTCTTGAAAATGAGTCCTGACAGAAGGGCGTAGGGCTATCCCTTGCCCTTCTACAGGGCTTAAACTAAAAGTTGATGTCCTGGTTCTCCTAATAAAGGAATTTGAAAAAAAAAAATCATTTTGAAGGGCATGAAATTCCCCGTCTTTTGAGTAGCATTTCATCCCCTCTCCTCCCCCTTCAGTGAATAAAACGAATTTGAAAAATATGTCATTTTTTATTTTGCTTCCCATTTTTGAATTTTTGACAAAAATCAATTCGGGCCAAAAGTTGTAGCTGCCATGTAGACAAAGAAATTCCATTTTGATTTTTTAAAATCGCAGCAGCAGATCCGGAGATATGGCCGTTTTCCCATTTTGCACGTTCTCCATTCTCATCCCTTCCGTAATTGCCCTAGAGAGCTCCCCGCGGCCTCGACCTCTTCCTATGACCAAACACAACCAAAAAAAATTACCCTCCTAACCCCATGCATTATCTCTTAAACACCCGATTTTAAAAAACCAAAAACCAGTTTACGCGCCCTGAGGAGACCTTTCTTTTTTATGCGAAATATTTTTTTGTCCGGTTCCCCGATCGCACGCAAACTGGAGAAAAACGATTCTCCATATGTTCAACTGCCACCCCCTCCCTCCTATCACCTGTCTGGACCATGTAAAAGTGTCAAGGAAGTGGGGGAAGTCATCCTCTATACGATGGGAAAACAAATTTTTTGAGAAAAAACACTTGCATTTAAAATGCCAGATCTACTCCACTAACCCTTTAGCGGTAAATGACGTTTCGTCCGAAAAAATAATATTGTTTTCAAAATTTCTTTCCGTGAAACACTTCTCCCCAATCCATAAACAAAAGGCCAATTGTTTTCATTCGCCGTTTGGTTCAAAAGTATGGTAAAATTTAGATTTGTACGAAATTATCTTATTTGTCTTAAATATTCCTTGTAAATGTGATTTGCTCACGCCAAATTCTGCTGCCCTTCGTCTTAATAAAATTTTGCCATTTGCTCTGATATCGCTCAAAGCCATCGCTCTTATCTTTTTTTTGATTTTCAACGGTCCCAGTTTTTAAAAATTTTGTCGCGATACTTTTAGCGGTAACTTCGCTTATTGAAATTCCTGGAAATTGTTCTTCAAAATGTCTGACTACCCCTTTGTTGCTAGTTTGCCCCAACCCATAACATTTCACAACAAATATTTTTTGCTCGAGAGTAAGCATTTAGTTTGCGAAACACACTTGTGCTAAAAAATAAAAAGATATTCACTCTAATTTATAATATTATTATTTTTTTCAAATGCAATGGAAGTTGGTATATAGCTCTAAATTTTAATACAAAATATTGTATTCAAATAGAATTTTTCCGTAAACTTAGGTTAACTCGACCAGTTAGTTCCTATTTGAACTGTAATTTGATTAACAATCCAATGTAGATCAAGCAGACTGAGACTGCAGAAAATGAAAGCCGTACTAATTTGTTTTTAGCATATTACATATTACACCTGTAGCAAACTCAATCAGAGGACACACTGTAGAGTAGTAGTTGTGGCTCGTGTGGTCCATTGAACCTCTAGCAATCTAATAATTTGAGTTCATAATACCATAATTAACGACAGGCATTTCAACGAGATATTTTAATTACAACGACACTAATCAACATATGACAATGACAATTAGTACTACTTTAACATTTTGTTGACCCCTATATTAAATGTACATTTACTAAATATTAAAAATTTTGTTCTGCAGATTTATGCAATCAACTGTACTATCGAAAATATGTCAAAACCCTGCATAATGTTTCAAGTACCTATAGCAGTTTTCCCCCAAGATATTCCTAATTCTGTTAAAAATGTTTTACCTTTTTGAAACGATATTTCACTAAAGGCAAAATCTATTTCCGCCGTTGTTTCAATGTATGATAAACCAAGGGAGAATAGTTCAAGTCCTCTAGCATCTTGGAATAACGCGTCGTGAAGCAAATGAGCCGTAAATCGTTTTTCAAATTCATAATCAGGAAAAACCTTAAAACAAATTAAATATTATTCAAATAAATTATCAAAATAGATATATAGTAACCTGCGGATTTACTGTGCTGATAAAAAAAGACAATAAAAACTTTACACGCTCATTATTAACGTCGGTAAACCATTCGATATTGTGTCATCAAACAAGTCGACGAAAACCTATAATGGTGTTATTCAATCTGCGCGCGAAATAGTACTGAGAGTAACGGTATTTTAATGAGGTCGTAATGTTTTTGTTGCCTTTTTTATCTGCAGAGTAAAACTGCAAACGACTATACACTGTCAATAATTGAGAGGAATGATTAAACATATCATTAACAGATAGAACGATCCAAAATAACATTTTAAAATGTGATAAATTAAGTTACTAGTTGAAATAATTTGTGAATAATTATTAAAAGAATGGTGGAAATATGTCCTTGAAAATATTACTTTTACATTTTCAAGTAAAATGTCTTTGGAACTTTATGTGACGCAAAATATGGAAAAAGTAAATTTTGTTTCCATAAAGCACAGTCTTCCCGTATCTTTCGACATAAATACACAAGTTCTTTATGAGATTCAGTGAACAATATTGTGTTTTTTATGTCTCACCCCCACCCCGAAATTGTGAAAGCAGGAATTTTTAAGTGGTAAACTTTGTTGTATACAGGGCTGGGCAAAGCCATGGAATAATCACTATATTATTTTGTCCGTAGACATTTCCTGAAAGAATGCATCAAGGGGTATAGCAATTATTATTGTTGTGCATATTTGGGTACCGACTACATTTTCTGCATCAGAGTTTTGAGATATGACGTCATCGAATTTTTATTTAAATAGCAGCCTATATTTTTTTTTTAGTGCAGTTTTCAGCCATATAAGATTTTGTATAGGTTGCATAATAAAAACTTTGAGACAAAATTATTTAATTTCTCTGCTCTTCCAGAATTAAATTAAATTTGTGTTCGAAATGACGTCAAGAATAAATTTTAATAAAAAAGTTGTCGGACAACCAATTAAGCAAATAGCCTCATTTTTTAATCATTTTTGTCAGATTTGACAGTTTTTGTGTTTGCTGTAAAAGCAGATACAAGCATCATTCATTGATGTTCATTATTTTAGTATTATTTCCATGTATAGCTGTCGACTGCAAAATAGTGCAACTTTCACAGCGACAAAGAACTGAAATATTAATGATGATCGGCTTTGGGGACCGCAGAAGAACACAACAAGAGGCATGCAACTTATTTAATAAGAGATATCCTAATCAAAAGGTGTTGACCCAATTTGTAGTCAGCAAAGTTTTTAAAAAATTAAACAATATTTGTTAAGAATGCTTAGAGAAATAATTTACCAAAATCGGCGCACATTGAACATTTTGTTAAGACTGGAAGAAAATTAACAAACATCGACCACGCAATCAGTATTAAATGAAAATTTAAGTCGTCGTCGTTAATTTTTAAAAAGAGAAAAATTATCCCTACGAAGTCCATTTGGTACAGGAGATCTCTGAAGATGATTTTGAAATAAGAATTCAGTTTTGGGAATAAATGTCCAAAGTTCCAGAAAACGTTTGATTTCAGCAGGAATCTAGTGGAGTAAAATCGGCCCCTAATCATGCCGTTTTTTTAAATCGAGGTAAAACTAAATGGGACCTTCACCATCTTGGAGAACATAATTTTGGCCATCCGAAATAGAATATTACAACTTTTTTTGGTAGACCCAAATTCTGCAAAATCAGATTTTTTATGCTGAGAACAGTTTGAGCTACGGTTATGAATTTCTGTGAACTTACTCAAAAAACTATAGCACTTCTAACGCTACTCTTCAAATTTTCAACATACAAGGCCTTTTCGCAAAAAAGAGCCCCAAAGCAAGATTGCATTTTTTTATTATTACATGCCGCTATACTGTTCATAAAGAATTTTACACATTGTTCATTCGTTTCCATAGAAATCAAAATTCGTAGTGCTGTTATAATTTTTATTCCTAACGTGACACATGTGCGATTATCAGTCGAGTAAAAATCATACATTATTGCTCATACTGGCATGTCCACGCACAGATTTATCTCAGTGGACTTCTCTATGATTATTTATGCTTACATACTAGTAATTAAAATTCTTTAAATCCTTGTAAGTCCCCTTTCGTAAATAAACATTATTTTTTTTTTTTTTTTTTTTTTTTTTTTTACAAAAAACCAGTCACCCTACTCTGTGGCTCCGACCCTCACAGAGGGGAGCTGGTAATACCAATAGCCACTCCCCACGCCCGTGGGGTGAGTGACTACCGGGTCCGCGAATCGTGTGCCCTGAGTAGACGTAATGAACCGAGGATGACAGCCTTCTGCATTCTGCCGGCTAAGATCTCTGCCGAATCTCGGCATGCCGGTATGATCTTTAGTTCTGAAAGCAGCGTCTGTCTCATTCCACCGAGGGCTCCTATAATCAGTACCACTATTTTAACAGAATGGCCTGGATAAAGCCTGCGGAGTTCGAAGAGCAAATCTCGATATTTTGTCCGTTTTTCCTCCTCTTTCAAGACAATGTTGCTCTCAGCGGGAGCTGAGAATTCCACGACATACATTGTCTTGAGTTGGTGGTCGAGGAGTACTATGTCAGGCTTGTTGGCTTGTATTTGCCTGACGGTGGGAAACGAGTAGTTCCAATAAATTAGGCACTTCTCATTCCCCACAACGGACTCAATATCCCCCGGAACGTAAGGCAGCACTGGTGTTTCGTCTATCCCATACGAGTGCCTTAGATGATAGTAAAGCACTCGTAATGCTGCGTTGTGTCTATGAGTATAGGCCGAGACTGCGTAAGTCGGGCAAGCCGACAGTAAGTGCATTACAGTCTCCGGCGCCCTGCGGCAGGCCCTGCAGCTGACATCAGGGACCTCCATACCCATGACACGACGTCGATAGACGAGAGTGTTAAATACACCATCCTGGCAAGCCATTATGAATCCCTCGGTCTCAGACTTCAGCCCAGCTGACCTTAAGAAGGCGAAGGTCAGCCTTTCGGATAAGCCGAGGTCTTCTATATTTTTATAGAAGATCCCGTGCAATGGCTTATCCTTATGGAGCTGCAGAAGGATGTTGTGTTCTGCAGCTCTAATGTGGGCTTTTAGTCGAACGGGTTCCAACTCGGTGACAGAGTCGGGGTTTACCCGCTCGACGTCGAAGATGAGACCAAGTTCATCGGCTGCTCTCCGTGCTGCCTTAAAGAGAAAAGCTCCTACCTCTGCATTTTCATGGTCTCGGACCATGCAGAGGAGGGGATCCGAACTCCTGATGACCTTACATGCTCCCTCCAGAACCATCCTGCTATGGAGACTCTCCAAGCTCAAGAGTCCACGGCCTCCCCGATGTCGTGGGAGATATAACCGTGGAACGGACGATTTAGGATGCAAGCTCCTATTGAGATGCATCTTCTTGCGGGTTACTACATCGAGTTGACGCAGCTCTTCTCTAGTCCACTTCACTACTCCGAAAGAGTAGAGAAGGATCGGAACGGCAAGCATATTTGTAGCAGACACCTTGTTCTTCCCCGACAGTTCTGAAGACCAGATCTGTCGGAGTAGGTGCTGATACTTGCCGCGGAGAGCATTTTTCACTACACTCACTTCTTGGGTGGAGCGTTGCTCGACAACCAAGTAAGTGTACGACTCTCCGGCATCTAGATGGTGTAAGATGCTTCCGTCCACGAGCTGCGCGTCCTCTCCATAGTCACCGCATCGTCCTCTCTTGAGATGGATCAGTGCGCATTTGTCCAACCTGAACTGCATACCGACAGCCTGCGTGTACTCCTGTACCACCCTAAGGGACTGTTGGAGATCCCTCTCTCCAGAGGCATAAAGTTTAAGGTCATCCATATAAAATAGATGGGTGACCTTATGCCTCCTGTCGCCGGGGGTACCGCAGTTGTAGCCACGGGTTTTTCGGAGCGAGACGGATAATGGCAGTAGTGAGATGCAAAACAGAAGGGGGCTGAGGGAATCTCCCTGAAATACTCCTCTTCTGAATGTTACCGACTCTGTTTGGACTCTATCGTTACCCGATGTTATGGTAAAGCGAGTCCTCCAGAGCGGCATCAGTTCTTCAATACATCTCACTACGGGACCGGGTACCACAAGACATCGGAGCAAGTGAACAATGAGCTCATGCGATGTCATGTCAAATGCCTTGCGGTAGTCGATCCAGGCCATAGAGAGGTTCCGCTTATACTGCATGGAGTCCTGCGTGATACATCTGTCGATCAGCAGGTTCTCCTTGCAGCCAGCGACACCTCTCTTCGACCCTCGTTGCTCATATATCCGTTCGTAAACCGGTTCAACTGCGTGGAGCACCCGCATGTACAAAATGCGTGTAAACACCTTGTAACATGCGTTTAGACAGGTTATCGGTCTGTAATTCTTTGGGTTGGACAAATCTCCGTTCTTGGGGATCAGCACTGTCCGCCCCTCAACAACCCAAGAAGGGATTTGCTGCTCCCCATTTAACCAGGAATTAAAAATTCTGGCCAAATGGTGGTGGGTGCTCGATAACTTTTTCCACCAAAAGTTATTTATCCCATCGGGACCTGGAGCAGCAAAGTTCTTAGAGCCATCAAGAGCCCTACGAACCTCTTCTGGGGTTATTGGTTCGCATACTTCCTGTGGTTGCTGAAGCCTTTGACAAAAGGCTTCAAAGTGTGCAAGGGCCGGAGAATCTCGGTTGAGGGGAAGCCTCTCCTCGTACAGCGTTTTCCAGAAGTTCTCCACCTGATCTGCAGTCGGCGGATTGTCTACAACACGCGGAGGCGGTTGGAAAAGGCGCGAGGGCTTCTCGCGGAACAGTTTATTTTCCGCAAGCCCCCTCGCCCGCCTCACTAATGACTTTTTGCAAGTCACTAGCATCCGTATCCTGTCGAGACAGTGCTGTTTGGTGGTTCGCAGCACTGCCTCATTGAGTGTGTGATGGACGCGTCTTAAGTTGGCGGCTAATCGACGCACTTTAGGCGTGAACGGCCTGTTGGCCGCCATATAGTCCATCACACATTGGATACGGGATGCGTGTTGCCTCGCCGACTGGATCTTGGCTTCCATCTTTTGTATGCGCCGCTGCGCTCTCTCCTGTGGGGAAGAGGTATTTCGCCTCTCCACCTGAGACGAGCGTTGAGCAACGGCATACACGGCACAATTTATGTGCCGGATGTCAGCCTCTTCTGGTAGCGCTGTACGAAGTTCAGCGTCCACTCTGGCCAGGTCTTGTGGCCCGGGGGTTTTCAGACGGTGTAACCCCCTTCTGGTACTGAGGCCCTCTGGTATTGGCGGAACGAGGAGAGCCACGTCCTCAACCGGTGTATGTGGCGGCTCTTCGGCCACCTCATTCACCGGCCCAGGAGCAGCTCTCACGTAGCCCCTACTACGAAGGTGGGATACATAGTCACGCAGATTTTGTGGCGTGAAGGCGCTATGCTCTGGTAGCCTCTCACACCACAGAGCATGCATCCGCGCCATGTACCCCCTCCGCGCGGGCTCACTGCTTTCATAACAATGCAGAAGCTCATCCCTCAGTTCATCTGTCCACTCAAAGCGTCCTTGTTCATTGCGTACGTCGTCAACGGGCGGTCTATCCGGTTGGGCCCCACCACCTTGCCCTTGACCCCTATCCGAACGGGGTCGATCGTGGGGGCCCAGTCTTCGGCCTGCCGGAACCAAAGGTTAGAGCCTGTGGGTGGTTAGCCCTGCAGGCCCACGACCGACACCAGAGGGGAAGATGCTTTCCCCTCCCGGGTGCACTAGGGCTGCCGGTTCGGTTTTGCACCCCTAGCTGGAGTAAGTGGTGGCGCTACTCACCAAAGGCTTAATAGATGGAAGTTAGCCCCTCCTGCTTATTATTATTATTATTATTATTTTTTTTTTTACAAAAAACCAGTCACCCTACTCTGTGGCTCCGACCCTCACAGAGGGGAGCTGGTAATACCAATAGCCACTCCCCACGCCCGTGGGGTGAGTGACTACCGGGTCCGCGAATCGTGTGCCCTGAGTAGACGTAATGAACCGAGGATGACAGCCTTCTGCATTCTGCCGGCTAAGATCTCTGCCGAATCTCGGCATGCCGGTATGATCTTTAGTTCTGAAAGCAGCGTCTGTCTCATTCCACCGAGGGCTCCTATAATCAGTACCACTATTTTAACAGAATGGCCTGGATAAAGCCTGCGGAGTTCGAAGAGCAAATCTCGATATTTTGTCCGTTTTTCCTCCTCTTTCAAGACAATGTTGCTCTCAGCGGGAGCCGAGAATTCCACGACATACATTGTCTTGAGTTGGTGGTCGAGGAGTACTATGTCAGGCTTGTTGGCTTGTATTTGCCTGACGGTGGGAAACGAGTAGTTCCAATAAATTAGGCACTTCTCATTCCCCACAACGGACTCAATATCCCCCGGAACGTAAGGCAGCACTGGTGTTTCGTCTATCCCATACGAGTGCCTTAGATGATAGTAAAGCACTCGTAATGCTGCGTTGTGTCTATGAATATAGGCCGAGACTGCGTAAGTCGGGCAAGCCGACAGTAAGTGCATTACAGTCTCCGGCGCCCTGCGGCAGGCCCTGCAGCTGACATCAGGGACCTCCATACCCATGACACGACGTCGATAGACGAGAGTGTTAAATACACCATCCTGGCAAGCCATTATGAATCCCTCGGTCTCAGACTTCAGCCCAGCTGACCTTAAGAAGGCGAAGGTCAGCCTTTCGGATAAGCCGAGGTCTTCTATATTTTTATAGAAGATCCCGTGCAATGGCTTATCCTTATGGAGCTGCAGAAGGATGTTGTGTTCTGCAGCTCTAATGTGGGCTTTTAGTCGAACGGGTTCCAACTCGGTGACAGAGTCGGGGTTTACCCGCTCGACGACGAAGATGAGACCAAGTTCATCGGCCGCTCTGCGTGCTGCCTTAAAGAGAAAAGCTCCTACCTCTGCATTTTCATGGTCTCGGACCATGCAGAGGAGGGGATCCGAACTCCTGATGACCTTACATGCTCCCTCCAGAACCATCCTGCTATGGAGACTCTCCAAGCTCAAGAGTCCACGGCCTCCCCGATGTCGTGGGAGATATAACCGTGGAACGGACGATTTAGGATGCAAGCTCCTATTGAGATGCATCTTCTTGCGGGTTACTACATCGAGTTGACGCAGCTCTTCTCTAGTCCACTTCACTACTCCGAAAGAGTAGAGAAGGATCGGAACGGCAAGCATATTTGTAGCAGACACCTTGTTCTTCCCCGACAGTTCTGAAGACCAGATCTGTCGGAGTAGGTGCTGATACTTGCCGCGGAGAGCATTTTTCACTACACTCACTTCTTGGGTGGAGCGTTGCTCGACACCCAAGTAAGTGTACGACTCTCCGGCATCTAGATGGTGTAAGATGCTTCCGTCCACGAGCTGCGCGTCCTCTCCATAGTAACCGCATCGTCCTCTCTTGAGATGGATCAGTGCGCATTTGTCCAACCCGAACTGCATACCGACAGCCTGCGTATACTCCTGTACCACCCTAAGGGACTGTTGGAGATCCCTCTCTCCAGAGGCATAAAGTTTAAGGTCATCCATATAAAATAGATGGGTGACCTTATGCCTCCTGTCGCCGGGGGTACCGCAGTTGTAGCCACGGGTTTTCCGGAGCGAGACGGATAATGGCAGTAGTGAGATGCAAAACAGAAGGGGGCTGAGGGAATCTCCCTGAAATACTCCTCTTCTGAATGTTACCGACTCTGTTTGGACTCTATCGTTACCCGATGTTATGGTAAAGCGAGTCCTCCAGAGCGGCATCAGTTCTTCAATACACCTCACTACGGGACAGGGTACCACAAGACATCGGAGCAAGTGAACAATGAGCTCATGCGATGTCATGTCGAATGCCTTGCGGTAGTCGATCCAGGCCATAGAGAGGTTCCGCTTATACTGCATGGAGTCCTGCGTGACACATCTGTCAATCAACAGGTTCTCCTTGCAGCCAGCGACACCTCTCTTCGACCCTCGTTGCTCATATATCCGTTCGTAAACCGGTTCAACTGCGTGGAGCACCCGCATGTACAAAATGCGTGTAAACACCTTGTAACATGCGTTTAGACAGGTTATCGGTCTGTAATTCTTTGGGTTGGACAAATCTCCGTTCTTGGGGATCAGCACTGTCCGCCCCTCAACAACCCAAGAAGGGATTTGCTGCTCCCCATTTAACCAGGAATTAAATATTCTGGCCAAATGGTGGTGGGTGCTCGATAACTTTTTCCACCAAAAGTTATTTATCCCATCGGGACCTGGAGCAGCAAAATTCTTAGAGCCATCAAGAGCCCTACGAACCTCTTCTGGGGTTATTGGTTCGCACACTTCCTGTGGTTGCTGAAGCCTTTGACAAAAGGCTTCAAAGTGTGCAAGGGCAGGAGAATCTCGGTTGAGTGGAGGCCTCTCCTCGTACAGCGTTTTCCAGAAGTTCTCCACCTGATCTGCAGTCGGCGGATTGTCTACAACACGCGGAGGCGGTTGGAAAAGGCGCGAGGGCTTCTCGCGGAACAGTTTATTTTCCGCAAGCCCCCTCGCCCGCCTCCCTAATGACTTTTTGCAAGTCACTAGCATCCGTATCCTGTCGAGACAGTGCTGTTTGGTGGTTCGCAGCACTGCCTCATTGAGTGTGTGATGGACGCGTCTTAAGTTGGCGGCTAATCGACGCACTTTAGGCGTGAACGGCCTGTTGGCCGCCATATAGTCCATCACACATTGGATACGGGATGCGTGTTGCCTCGCCGACTGGATCTTGGCTTCCATCTTTTGTATGCGCCGCTGCGCTCTCTCCTGTGGGGAAGAGGTATTTCGCCTCTCCACCTGAGACGAGCGTTGAGCAGCGGCATACACGGCACAATTTATGTGCCAGATGTCAGCCTCTTCTGGTAGCGCTGTACGAAGTTCAGCGTCCACTCTGGCCAGGTCTTGTGGCCCGGGGGTTTTCAGACGGTGTAACCCCCTTCTGGTACTGAGGCCCTCTGGTATTGGCGGAACGAGGAGAGCCACGTCCTCAACCGGTGAATGTGGCGGCTCTTCGGCCACCTCATTCACCGGCCCAGGAGCAGCCCTCACGTAGCCCCTACTACGAAGGTGGGATACATAGTCACGCAGATTTTGTGGCGTGAAGGCGCTATGCTCTGGTAGCCTCTCACACCACAGAGCATGCATCCGCGCCATGTACCCCCTCCGCGCGGGCTCACTGCTTTCATAACAATGCAGAAGCTCATCCCTCAGTTCATCTGTCCACTCAAAGCGTCCTTGTTCGTTGCGTACGTCGTCAACGGGCGGTCTATCCGGTTGGGCCCCACCACCTTGCCCTTGACCCCTATCCGAACGGGGTCGATCGTGGGGGCCCAGTCTTCGGCCTGCTGGAACCAAAGGTTAGAGCCTGTGGGTGGTTAGCCCAGCAGGCCCACGACCGACACCAGAGGGGAAGATGCTTTCCCCTCCCGGGTGCACAAGGGCTGCCGGTTCGGTTTTGCACCCCTAGCTGGAGTAAGTGGTGGCGCTACTCACCAAAGGCTTAATAGATGGAGGTTAGCCCCTCCTGCTAATTATTATTATTATTATTATTATTATTATATAATTTGGTTCGTCTTCGTTATCTAATTGGTCCTAGTCCATGTGGGATATAAATGTCTTTCTCAGTACTCAACCTCTATTTAACCAAAACTTGTCAAACTTCTTACATCATTGTAAGAACACGAAAATCCCATATTACATAGAAGATCTATTATTTTTTGGTTTTGATGTTATTATATAAGTATAAACTTAAACCTGTCTGTAAATTATTTTTGAAAAATTGTTTTAAGTAAAAGCGCATGATAATATTTCAGAGAGTTAGACAATCCGTATTATCCCTATTCTCATCGGGTGCTTTTAAAAGCAATTTTGAAAATATCAATAGAACATCAGGAACTTGACTTTCGAATACTTCTTTTGTTATTTTGTTAAGAGAGGGAAAGACTTTTCTTGCTGTCTTATGATCAGATACAGCTTTTTGCAAAATTTTCACAGCTCTATGCAGAAGAGGTTTAAAGAAGAAGTATCCTGTGAAAATTCCTCGTCTAAACTACAGATCTAACATTACCAGCAACTTTATCTGAAGCACAAATTTTATTTTACTTATTTGCAACATTTTTCATTCAATAACTTTTTCCGTGCGACCAATAGAACACGAGATATAACGATTCAAAAATTTTTCAAGATGGCGGCTGAAGCCATAGGGGGAGGTCACCTTTTTGGCTTTAGACCTTCTAAGTGGTCCTGATAACATTGAGCATGACAAATTCGTGTGTGCAATTTTTTCCATGTCAAAATACTATTTGACTGAATTAAGCTGGAGCTAGATCCGTAAAATCAATCCACCGCAGTCCTGGGAAGAGCTTCTGGTAAGAATATTTTAAGGTCTGCAACTATTTGAAAATTTACACTGGCAATTTGCGATGTGTATGTTACAGTTCTTAACACGGTTGCTGATCGCGCTCATTTTTTACGATTGTTGTGTTTAACAACCTCATTTTCCCTAATTTTAATTATTGTGGCTATGCCCTTGTAAATTTATACTTCATACTTGTACATTGACTGGCGCCCGACAGATTACGAAATAACTTTTTTTCTTATAAACTGCTGGTTACAACCAAGTTATCTAAAGAACTCACGGCCCGCTTCCGAACAGAAGAGCAGCTGTTGAGATTTTCCACTACGATTATCACGTCCCATGAGTCATAGATTGTTCTCATATAGTTATTTTTGTAACAAGTACCTACCCTTTTAGACGAGTCGTAACCGGAATAATTGAGGAGTCCCAAAAAACTGATTTAGGAACGTGTTATAAACAATATATTTTTGTTAAAGGTCCCTAAAACATATTCAAATTTTTTATCAGAGCAAATATTTCTCGAAAATAGTGATCTTTGAATTTTAATTACCATGCGACCATAGTAACCAGAGTGTTTAATTGTTGTATTGAATAATTTTGCTTTATTTATTTAAATAATCCTCAAAAGTTACCATGGCAACATTTTAGGATTGAGTCCGGAAAAGACTCATTTTGCGGACACAAGTGAGTCCCAGAATAGCTATTTTAGGGACCAAATACAAAAAACATATTTCAGAATTATTATTGACATGTAATATTGGATCACATTCTGTAGAAAAGTATTTGTTATATATATATATATATATATATATATATATATATATATATATATAATTTAAAAAGTGACAATTACCTCATTTAAAAAATAATACTGAAAGTATGTAGCAAGGCCTTCATTCATGTATGTTTCACTCCACCAATGAAATGTAACTAAGTTTCCAAACCACTGATGTGTCAATGCATGAGCAATTGCTTCCATAATTTTTTCTTTAGCCTGGTTAGAAGATTCAATTTTATCGTAAAGCAAATCACTTTCCCTGTAAACATTATCTCATTAAGATTATGTAAATATAGATAGCGGTGGCAGAGTAGACTCCAACAAATTGGAAAAGAGAACTGCCTTAGACGGATATGTTTTTTTATTTCACTATTCTCCGAATCAAAAATAATAATCATTTGAAATGAATATATCTGATGAGAGAGAAATAAGTTAAAAAGCGATTATTGAAAAAATGTGCTATAGTTACAATCAATCAATCAAAATATACTTTATTGTCCAGAAGAATAATCTTGTTGACAAAGCATAAAACAAATAAAATTATACTTATATAAAATACAAATATATAAAACTATAAACATAAGATCATACAATAAAACAAGCTACAAATCACATTTTTTAGTCAAACATTAAAAACATAATATATATCTACATCAGAATGTATCATCTAAATATTCCTTTATTTCATAATATGGTTTTTGAAACCCTGATTGGAGACGATGTCCCTAATATGGCCCGGTAAGTGATTATACATTTTAGGACCATTGTAAACCACAGAATCCCGGACAAGTGTAGTTCTTGGGACTGGCATTGTAATATTGCCTACTTGTCGAGTGCTATATGTTGAGGTCGTATAAACATTATTTTTGTACTTATGAATTAAGACTACTGTATTTAATATGAAAATAGATATCACAGTTAGAATTCTGTTGGCTACAAATAGTTCTTTGCAAGAGTCGCGAGTCCTAGCCTTACAAAGATATCTAACGGCACGCTTTTGTGACACAAGTATTTGTTGCAAGAGAAATTTATTACATACGCCCCAAAACGCAATCCCATAACTCAGATGTGATTTGATTAATGAAAAATATACAGCTCTGGCAGCTGAATATCCTAATTCATTTGAAACCACCCTGACTGCGTAGCATCCAGACGCTAGTTTACTATTTAAACCAATAATATGTTCTCTATAGTTTAATTTTCAGTCAATATTTAATCCTAAAAATTTAAAGCACGTTTTGTTTTCAAGTACATGGTTCCCTAGGGATATATCTGGCAAATCACATTTGAAAGTTATTATGTTTGTTTTTCCTATATTGAACGACAGTAAGTTCGAATCACACCAATCTTTGATTTTCTTAATGTCATTGCATATGCTTTCATGCAGATTATTTTTTTCCTTGCTATGCCATAATATTGTAGTACCGTCGGCGATCCTGTGATATTAATAGTAGTTATGTCGTTAATATACAGTAAAAATAGAATTGGACCAAGAACAGAGCCTTGAGGTACCCCACAGTTTATGTAAAGTACGTCAGACCTATTTGGATTTTTAACAATTTGCTTACGGCCTGGCAGATATGATTTAAACCATTCAAGAGTAATGCCTCTGAAACTATAGCGCTTCAATTTTTGCAACAATATTCCATGTTGAACGCAATTAAAGACTTTTGACAGATCGCAAAATATGGCAGCGGCGATCTCCCCTTCATTTAGTTTCGTATAAACAGCATTTAGAAAGGAGAACATTGCGTCGTTAGTGCTTTTATGGCGTTGAAAGCCAAATTGATTGTCACTAAGCAGATTGACAGATAACAAAAACTCAGTAACTCTTTTTTTTATTAGTTTTTCTACAATTTTAGCTAGCGTGGAAATTAATGATATGGGCCGATAGTTGGATGGGTTTTCTACATCCCCGCCTTTATATAGTGGGATAACTAGAGAAGTTTTTAAAAAAGATGGGAAAACTCCTGACTGAAAAGAGCTATTTATAAGACAAACCAGTACATCCAGAGCAGATTCTGGTAGATTTTCAAATATTTTTATAGACATTTCGTCAATACCGGAAGCATTTTTATTTTTTATGTCCTTAATAATTTCTGTCAATTCAACTATATTAGTATCGTACAAATGTAGTATTTGGTTATTATTTATTTACATCATATAACTCAGAGGATCTTTCAAGGGCTTATTTTTTTCAGTTAAGTTATCTGCAACTGAACAATAATAGCTATTCAGGTCATTCGAATTTATAGTTGTTTTTATTGAACAGTGGTTTTTACCTCTAAGCTCGTTTATAATTGCCCAACTCTCTTTGGACTTATTACTTGTTTGTTAAATTCTACTATTGTAATAGTTTTCTTTTGCCGCTTTAATAACTTTTTTGTAAATATTACGGTATTTTGCGCAATAGTTAAAGAAGAATGCCTCATTTGTGTACTTTCCTATGTAGTGTAAAATTCGTATATTTCTTTCAGAGGTTTTTATGCTTTTAGTTATCCAAGGTTTTTTATTTTTTATTTTAATCTTTTGAATGGGAAAAGCCCCACTGAAAGCGTGCATTAAACACTCATAAAACGCATTAAAAGGTTCATCTCTAATAAAGACCCTTCTCCAATCAAACTGTAGGCAGTATTGAAAAAACCTATTGTAATTTGTCCTACTGTACAATCGTCCAAATTTTTCTTTACATTTAGAAGTATTTGAGTCTATCTGTAGAGAACAGTAGACAGCTTCATGATCAGACAAGCCAGGTGAAATAAGTGAGCAGGAAATATTTTGGTTCTCTAAATTACTACAGAGATAATCAATTGTACTATACGAGTGCTGAGAGACGCGAGTATAAGATTTAACATGCATATTGAGACTGAAACAAGTTAAGAGGTTTGTTAGAGTTATTGTGTCGGTTGACTCTTTGTCCCTAAAATTAATGTTAAAATCTCCAGCTAATACAATAGTTGATTTAGTTGATAGATTGAATAAGAGTATTTCAAGCTTATCTAAGAATAGATTAACATCTGTTAAGGGAGATCTATAAATGCATACTATATACATATTAATCATGCTACAATATATAATTGAAAACTCAAACAGTTTTTCTACTAAGGCATCGTCAAATTTATGTATGCTAACAAATGACAAGGAATTCCTCAAGGTATTATTTAACAATATTAGTGTACCCCCATGATTTGAATTAGTTCTGTTATATATTGACAGAACAGAGTAATTCGGTATATAAACCGGTTCATTGGTTTTAAGCCAGTGTTCAGTTATTAAAACTAAGCAAGGAAAGTCAAGGCTTTGCAAAAAGATATACAAATCAATTTTATTACGGATGCACTGAATGTTCAGTAAAACTAAGGTTATTGCGTTGGTATTTTTAACATCAACATCATCAACATTAATTTCTAGGACATTAGATTCAGCTGCGATAGTCTGGGATATAAAAAATGTTCTTGATTATTTATATCATCAACTTGATTTTTACCAGTCATATTTTCCTGTAATCCAATCGCTTCACTGCCAACCACATTGGAGTCCCCATCGTCTACCTCATCTGCGATGTCGATTTCTTTTGCCTGTTGAATTTGCACAGAATCTGTGTTGTTTGGCACCGTGATTGCGCAATGCTCATGTCCCACTACATCAAGTTGCACCACTATAGCACATTCCGAACTTTCCTCCACTATAACACTGTTACCACTTATGCGTGAGCCGTGAACGTTGGTATTGTTGATGCTGCATCGGTGGCTTTGGGATGGCGATGACGAATTGTTTGCCAAAAACAGTTGATTATTGATAGTTCAGAGTTTGTATTACTTTTATTTATTATTTGACATACAAAGCAAAATAAGAGTTCTTCCAAAAAAAGCTTTGAAAACGGAAAGGGACTACTTTCCGAAACATCAGCAAAATACATTATTTCTGTGTTTATTCCGATTTATATTATTTGTAGAAAATAACCTCTGACTGTTCCTTTGACGTAAACGTCACAGGCGCAGAGGCTTTTTCCAATAATTCTATTATTTTGTAGTTCGGTGATTTGTTTTTGAAAAGGATAATAATACATGTGGTGAAAACCCAAATAGTAGGAAAAAATATTCGTAGAATGCTACATATAACTTTCAGACAATAGACAATATATTAAGAAACATATACAACTATACACAGTAGTGTAAATATATGACTGGGCTTAACATGAGTATGCTTCTAGAGGGCAGAATATTAAAACGTTATTTTTCAGTCACAAACTAAAATTCTTATTTTATTATAAGGAATGTAACCAGACTTCAACCAACAGCTACTCTCCGGGCTATGTAATGGACTGGACCGCTAGATGGCGCCCGCCGACTGTTTTGCATGTCGCTATGTTAAGGATATCGAAATGTAGAAAATATTATAATGTGTCGGTCGTCAAAGCCTACCTTGCACTGATGAGAAACTGCAGTCTGCAAGTGGTGTGGGAGGGCTGGCACAAACGCTCCTTTAAGTAGGAATTAGTCTCTCAGTCGGTGTTCGTTGTAATCGAAGCATTAGCGTTCTGTTGGTAATATGTAATTATTACACTTAACGCGCCAGGCTTGTAACTCGTAATTCAACGCTCGGCGGGGCACATGGCCCGGAGAGTATCTGTTGGTTGTAGTCCGGTTACCTTCCTTATATTAAAATGAGGACTTTATAGAGGAGTTTGTGACTGAAATATTACGTTAAAATATATGGTATAGAAGAAAATTTCCATTAGCATTTAAAAAAATTTGTTATCTTCTAGCGGAATCAAGGTTTTTGAATCAACGACAGTGGATAGACGACATCATTCTCTATGATTTGTCAAATTTTGGAACTGATGACTGTGTCAATTAGATGTAAAAATTACACCATTTTCAAGGAACATTGCTTATATTCCCAACTTTAGACATCCAAATTAAATTAGTTACTATTTACTATTTCGCTGATTTCTTCAACAATGAAGTGTCACTTATAGTCTGTGGTTATGAAAGAAGGGATGGTGCATATCTTTTATGGTAGATAATGGGGTAAAGCCAAATTTACTGCACTTCCATCCTCGATCAACTGTATTTTTAGGTTTATTATACCTTAACTGATCTTGATAGTAGGTCCGTAAAGAATGGCAGCATCGCTTGTAGGAGGCGAACTGGCTAGGGTAAATTTGCTTTTTCTAATAGAATTTACAAAATGTCGGTTGCACATAAAATTCAAGACGATGTTATTATTAATGAAGGTATAAAGTGCAATCAAGCATTTTTCTCCCGCATCAATATTTTCATCTTTGAATATTGGATTCAAGTCACACAGTGATTCATAATTCTCAGCCAGGTAAAGAAATATAATTTTAACTTTATTAAAAAGACAAGATGTGGTATCACATCCACTAAATGCGTGTGGAAATAAGATGTTGTCAGCTACAACATCAGTGTAATGTGAACTTCGAGGAGAGTAAATTTCTTCAAGTATTTTTCCTTTCCAAAATCAATTTTTCTTGCAGAGAAACCAGTATTTAATATTTTTCTACCGGCTCCGTTAGCATACGCGTTAGAGCTCCATATGCACGTTACTGACAAATAATACTCCATATTAGAATAAATACTCGATTTTTGCGCGCTGACTCTATAGTTAAGAAACTATTAATCTGAAAAAAAAGGAAGGAGCAATAAGAATAGAGAATCGCATGCTCTACTTTTTTTTGTAATAACGTAGATAGATGCATCTCACACCGACCGTAGATAGTGGTGAAGTTGTAGAGATCACACGATAAAAGAAGGGACGAAAATGTGGGAGTCTGACAATCTTACTGGTATCACTATACATCTTATTATTATTAATATAGGAGAGACAGTGGTTGTTCATTAGAATATTCAGAGGATTCTCTCTAATATAATATACAAGGAAATTTTTAAAGTTACTTATAAACACCCTTTGTTTTTAGAAGATTTTTTATCTATAAAGGCTTTTTATTACTCCGTCTTTTCCAAATAGAGTATAGAGTACATACACGTTTAATTGTTTACAAAACAATTAGCAATCCTTACTTTTCGAATGTCTAGTTTTGTACCAAATTATGGAGGATAATTTGTGCCTGTCCGCCTGCGTACAAAAATTGTTAATTAAAGTTGTTAATAAAAATATATTCCCGACTAATCTCAGTTGACAAAACTTAACTGTTAATTTTCTTTGATATTCTAAATAAATCATAAAAGTACAAATCCATCTAAGACATTACCTGTGTATTATCAATCCCCAGTTCTCCATTGTAAAAGGAGGAAAATCAGGGACAGCAATTAGGTCCAGTTTTCCAATAGAATGACGCTCGTAATTATAGTTGGTGAAGTTATTTATTCTTGCTAAAAGCTTGGGTGTTATATCGAGCGCCAATTCTCTTTTTGATGCAAATTCCTCTCTTGAACAGATTCGTAATGGGATTAGTTCGAAGTCCGCAACAGTGCATGTTAAATCCGAAACAACCAAAGCCAGTATATGAGGCGACATTTTTGGAGTTTGATGAAAATGAACTCTTGTTAAACTGCAAAAATAAAAATATTTTCACTTATAAAATATAATTGACAATATATTTGAAATATTTAACGCAAGAACTTAACCAGTTCCTATAAGCGCTTAAAAATAATCTTGCCCCTGACTTCTTCAACCCAATTGTCTTTATCTGGAATTGTGTCAGTTATATCAAAGTATTACTAACTTAATTTTAGCGTAAAATTCAGTGTTTGTTTTATTTATTTTATTTTATTTTATTTTTATTTATTTAATTACAAAATTCAACAGGCAAAGCCCAATTACAGGTTTAGGTACAGAAGATATAATATCTGCACAAATATATATAAAAATCTAAGTAAAAAAGTGAAAGTGGGGAGTAAAAAGACAAATATACAAGCAAATACTAAGGAACTAACATAGATATAAATGCACATGACAATATAAATAAAAAATATATAAAATATGATAGATATGATAATATAAACTACTTAAAAATGTAATGAAGTATATATACTATAATGATATAATAAATCACCGTCTTAGGAAATATCCATGCCAAAAACAGTTTTTCTAATTGCACTCTCGCTACTAAAAAATATATCAATAATATGTTCAATTTTAGAATAATCGCATACATTCGATAGATTCGTGATGATATAAGGATATTTGTTCGTGGTGTACGCCCTGCAAGTACGTGGTTATGTCGAGCACCAATTCTAGGTACTCTATAATTTATTTGATTTGATAGGAAAATTATGGAGTAAGCATTTCTACGATTGCTGAGACTTTTTAAGTTAAACATTTCCAGCAATTCAGTTTTTGGAAATCCTCTAGGTGGATATTCACCGTAAGTGTGTATACAGCAGATTTTAAGAACCTACGCTGAATTTTCTCTAGTTGTAGAATATTGGAATTGTAAATTGGAGAAGTATATTGCGAGATCTAACAAAAGTTATATAAAGTAGCCGATGGGTGGAAATATTTATAAATACTTTACAATTACGTATCACGAAGCCAAGGAAGCGGAAGCAGTTGTCATTTCTACATGTTTATGAAAAGATTATTTTGGGTCGAAATAAACTCCAAGGTCTTTGATGAATTCAGACCTTTGTAAACTTTCGTTGTCAATGTTATAATTCAACATGTACGTGTTGGTGTTTCAGCCAATGACATTACATTACATTTGCCGGCATTAAGAGGTAAATAGTTGTCATTGCACCATGTATTAATAGTATTTAAGCAGTTTTGAAGATTAATACAGTCATCTATTGAGTCAATCAATCGATATATTTTTAGATCATCTGCGTACAGGAGGGAATGGGTGTTACTATTGAAGCTCTCCAAAATATCATTAATGAACATAACAAAAAAAAAAGCGGACCAAGTATCGATACCGAATTTTTGTAAGAAACTGCCAGATTTATAACCTCGACACTGAACAAATTGATATCGATCCTGCAGATATAATTCAATTAATTGCAATAACGAATAACAAAGACCGAAGATGTTCAGTTTACTAATCAAGGTACTATGTTCTAGCTTGTCAAAAGCCTTGGAGAAGTCCGTGTAGATAATATCAACTTGATCACCTCTATCCAGACTTTCACAAAGAAATTGTCTTTTGCACACAAGGTTTCATAAAACCATGTTGATCGATAAATATTGTGCCAGAGATATGAGAATGTATGGAGGAGTGAAGAATTACTTCAAAAAAATTTCCAAAGTTACGATGGTAATTGGTATATAGTTTATAATCTCGTTCACCTTTTTTAAATACAGGACATACACGTGAAGATTTCCACTTCTGAGGAAAACTTGCACTTCTTAATATTAGATTATATATAATTAATAGTGCTTTGGCAAATACAGTCGCACAATCTTTAATAAGAAATGCAGAAATTATATCGAGACCCATGGTCATAGTGGCTTTAGTTTTTTAATGGCCTCAATGAGGAAGTTGCATGATTTTTTTTTATATCACAGATAGATAGACGACAGAGAAATATGCTTCCTCGTATTTTTCTTTTTTTTTGTTAAAATTGAGGATAAAAAAAATTATATCGGTTGAGAATTGGGAGAATTGAATCATTGGTAACCTGTAGCGTCACGTCATTATTGTTAAAACGTTGAAACATCTAAAAAGAAAGCTGTGGTTATAGATTAACACGTTAGGGATGTTAAGAAATGATTATCCATCATATTAACCAATAATTAATAACAAGATTAAGATTAGCAACGTAAATTAGCAAATTCTGATCAAATTAGTGACGTCAAAATGACGTCAAAGCAATATTACAGCGTTTTCAGTCACGTGGTTTTGTTTGCAGAAAAGTTCAAATTTTAATGTGGCATATTTACGAAGCGAAATTTTCTATGAGTTTCTTTTATTATATTATCAACTTATATACTACATATTATGGAAAAATAATAAAATTAAATATTTTTAAAATCCATGCAACTTCCTCATTATCTCTTCCTCAGTGATAACAGACAGATTTATGAGTTATTCTTAAGTGTATTATCGACGCCGGAATTAGGAGGTGTGAAGGATTTCGAGAGGAAGTCAGCAAAACTATCAACAATTAATTGCGGGTCTTCGATAATTTGATTTCAAAACAACATCTCACAAGTCAAGGAAGCCGTAAAAATGAAAAAAATATCTGAATTTTCCGAATTCTCCTTCTATGTATGAATTTTCGCATTTTTGAACTGTCTTTTTAGAGCAGTATGAATTAATGTTAAGAAATTGTACCGCAAGGACATGTATTGAACCCCTTATTTGCTGTTCACACTGTAAGCTTAAGGTAATCATAAAATATTCTTCCAGTCATCGGTGTGCAGATGATATGCACATTTGCCACTAGTTTAAATTAGATAATAATATATAGACCTAAGTATACAATTCATTAACTAACAGGGATTTGGGCCAATTTTTTCAAATTTCAAAATTTCACGGACTCAAATTAAATGAGAGTAACACACAGTTGCTTATTATTGATAAAAATAAATGTGAAATTATGAATAGTGACAACTTTATCACATACATTAACTTAAATTTTACCGGGTTTTGCAAAAACTTAGAGATATTTTTTGATAATAACACGCGCATTGAATACTATCAAATATCATCAAATATTTTATAGAGAACCTTCGTGAAACTGAGTACCCATTACTTATTTAAGGATTTTTTTTGCGAATATAAAGCTAAAATTATGTGACATGCTTAGGGATAAAAGGAATCTTCGGAAACTTTAGAATAGCTAGCTGTATTAGATATTACTATGGACGAAAAAATTGATATGTTTCTGCTTATGATCAGGAAGCTGAATGGTCTAATCGGAGCAAAGGTTTTGTGGTGCATTTATAATATAAATGTTTTAATCGCGTTCCAGATCACTTCAATGACCCTCTTAAGCCTAGACCTGTGTGAGTAAAGGAGACAGGGCCCTGCAGTTTACAGTTGGATCCGAACCACTTTTTGGAAGATAATTCATAATTGAAAATTGCTTTGCAGTAGGTGGGGCTCGAACCCACCTCGCTAGGTGTACTCAAAGTGCAAGCTAGACGCCCTTACCATCATGGTACCGTCCTCCAAACGTTAATATACAGGGTGAGTCATAAGGAATGAATAATACTTTCCCCTGAGTCTCTATAGCTGAAAAAAATAATTTTTTGCTTAATAACTGGGGGTCAAATATTGATACTTACTAAGATACAGGGTGTCAAAGTTATAAAAGTAAATCAGTAATGTTGTTATATTTCAGTTATTTTTTCACACATGAACACAAAAGTCGCTACAATTAGGTTTTTTGAATTAGCTATAGTTTTTGGTGTATCGCTTAGAGGGCGCACTACGTAAGCTATCTTGGTTTAACAAAATCCGTCACAACTTTTTTGTAATTCGTTTATTTATAATCTCACTGCGAATCATTTATTTAACCATTATTTGTAAACAAAAATGGAATACTTGTTTTATCTTCAGAAAATGCACCTTTATCGAGATATTTACATTTTAGAAAATTCTGTGCACCTATTACTTTTTTTTAACTTTTTTGCAGGATTTTCTGTTTCCTCCTAAATAAATTAAACAATTTAAAACATAAAACTATAATTTATTTATTAATTTGAATGGAAAGAACGAAGTAAAAACAAAATATTTTGAAACTACAAATACTAGTGTTACATCTACTAGTGTTACGGAAAAAATGTTCTACATGGTCACCACCCACTTCAATACAGCGTTTTAGTCGCTTGCTGAATGATTATCTTACAGAAAAGAAAGTGACTAGCTCAGTTCTGATAGTATCAGCAGCTTCCTGAATCCTTCTCCACAATTCTTCGTGAGTATCTATTGTTTTGGAGTAAACAACGGATTTCATGTAGCCCAAGCATAAAAGCCCATTGGGTTAAAATTTGAGCTACGAGGCGGCCAAGGGAACTAAATCCCCCGACCTATCCAGCGGATTGGAAACGTTTCATTCAAGTAGTTTCTTACTGCTAAGAAAAATGCGCTCCATCCTTTATGTACCACATGTTTATTCTTACTATTAGTGGTATCTTATCAGTAAGTTCTAGTAACTGGTTTATAAAAAAAATTATGTAAAATTTCCAATTTAATTTGGAAGGTAGCTCAACTTCACCTAAGAATTTGTCTCCACCATATATTATTCTTAAATTAATATTAAAATGCCTATCCTTGATTAAACGCGAATTTTATAATTGCCTATCATTGGTTGTTTTGTCAATTAAAAACAACTCTCTCGTCTCGTAATTGTAGCTTCGTACGTAAAGAGGATATTTTTGTAAAATGAACTGTCTACATTTTGTTTTCTTTGCACCCTGTGGTAAAAACTGACTTTATTTGGGTAATCCCTTAGAAATAAATTTTGAGCGGGACTAAAATGAAACGGATG
Organism: Leptura quadrifasciata; assembly: GCA_963675555.1. Lineage (NCBI taxonomy): Eukaryota > Metazoa > Arthropoda > Insecta > Coleoptera > Cerambycidae > Leptura > Leptura quadrifasciata. The sequence goes on from OY776681.1 coordinate 66,841,916, forward strand.
AAACCTCTCCTTTTTCAACCATCTTACTACTGAGGACTGACTAATTCCAGCAGCCAATGACAGACGATGTGTACTGGGTTCGGTATCACCAGTTACTTGAACTAAAACTTCATCTTCTTGGCCTATCACAGAATCTGTGGTCAGGTCGTATAATTAGGGGACGTCCTGTATGGTTCTTGGGGCGAAATGAACCCGTTTCGCCTAAACAATTGAACAAATTTTGAAAAATCTTGTAATTAGGCTGTCTTCTACCAGGATATGTTTGTCGATATACTCTAGCTGCAGCATAGAAGGAGGAACTTGTTCTATCATAAACACATATATTTACCCTCATCTCTGCATCAATAAAATCATTATGTCGTGGCATATTCACACCTTTACTTCAACAAAATTTAGAATTAACAAACATCACCAATTCAAATATCACAATAAATATTTGCAGATAGTAAATAAACATATCTGCGTCAGTATGTAGTACTTCTTTCCATAGCATACCCTTTAATAAATCAGGATGTTTGTTTTACTTTAACTAAGTATTATGGACGCCCAGGATTTTCTAAAATGTAAATATCTCGATAAGGGTGCATTTACAGAAGACAAAACAAGTGTCCATTTTTTATGTAAAAGTAATAGTGAAATAAAAAATTTGCAATGAGATTACAAATGAACGAAGTACAAAAAAGTTATATGATGGATTTTTTTAAACCAAGTTAGTATACGTTACGCCCTCTATGCGATACAGCAAAAACAGTAGCTTATTCGATTTTCTCACATCAAATACTTTATTGTAGTTAGTTTTATGTGTATTTGTGAAAAAGTCTGAACATTAATCAATTATTTTTATAACTTTGACACCCTATATCCTGTACCTCAGTAAATATTATTATTTGACCCCCAGTTATTAAGCAAAAAATTAATATTTTCGGCTATAGGATCTGCAGCTAAAATATTACACATTCCTTATGACTTACTCTGTATAATATCGATAAATTTTACCAACCGGTATATCTCTGTAACAAACTTATTAAAGGATCTGACATGCATCTAAGAGGCACCGTTATAATAGTTTATACAATGTTCCCAGGCAAAGAACTGCCGATTTCTTCATACTTTTAGTCATAATGCCCTGAAGACCTTTAATTTTTACCCGCTACTATAAAAACAAGCTCGACAGTTACATCGTTTAAAATGCTTTTAAAAAAATGTGTTAATAATTATTATTGTTATGTGCACGCCTACGCCACTGCCTCATAGAATATACGAGAAAGGCCAGGATAGACTGGAACGTTCGAGAACAAAGCGCTTCAGTATATAAGGTATGAAAGCCATGCACGGGGGACAGTTTGATATTAGACGAACAAGTGAACAGATGGAATACAAACAGTAATAAGTTGTGAATTGTATTAATGTTTATTATATTGTATTATATTTATATCACACGTACTTAGTGTGTTATAATAACGATTAATTATTGTAATTAAGTATTAAATAAAGTAGTGGTTAGTGAAAAGTCTTGTTGCAATCATTTGAACATACGTACAGGGTGTTTACTGGAGATGGTAAACACGTAATAATCGGTGTCACGAGCGAAATTGCAACGAGATTTTTGAAAAATTCGAGGAATTTCGAGAATGTTCTATTTGGAAATCACGGCAGATATTGAATTGTGCACTGGAAAGTGATATAGACATTAGACAGGATTTATTCGTGCTAGTATGAAGAAATTTCTAGAATATTCTATTGGGAAACTAATGCAGTTAGCTGAATTCTGTCAACTAGAAAGTGATATAGATATTAAATAAGACCCATTTGTGATATTTCGACAAAACTTCTGGGACAGTCTATTTCGGAATTTGTAGAAATACTCGAATTATACCTAATATAGAATTATACCTAATATAGACTTGTTATTGCTGTTTTGAGAACTTTTCATGAAATCAAGAAGTATTGCTGCCGAAAAACAAATGCAAGACATGTTCGGAGAATAAGAAAAATGATAGTTCAAATGTGCTTTTAGAGGGCGGAATATTAAAACATAATATTTTTAATCGCAAACTCCTCTACAAAATCCTTATTTTTCTATAAGGAACGTAACCAGACTGCAACCAACAGCTACTCTCCGGGCTATGTGCCCCGCCAAGCGCTGAATTACAAGTTACAAGTCTGGCGCGTTAAGTGTAATAAATGCATATTACCATCAAAACGCTAATGCGCCACTTAACACAACGCTCCAGACTTGTAACTTGTAATTCAGCGCTCGGCGGGGCACATAGCCCGGAGAGTAGCTGTTGGTTGCAGTCTGGTTACGTTCCTTATAGAAAAATAAGGATTTTGTAGAGGAGTTTGCGACTAAAAATATTATGTTTTAAGAAAAATGATGTTAGATCAGAAGGAAGAACGAGAAAGACGTGAAGAAGAAAAATAACACGAGAAAAGAACAATGAAGATGTGAAGAAGAAAAAGAAAGAAGACGTCAAGAAGAAAAAGAAGAACAAGACATGAAGAGGGAAAAAAAAGAAAATGTCAAGAAGAAAAGGAAGAATTGAGAAACTTTTGCACCTGTATAATTATATAGGTGCAACAAGACGCTATCCTGTCAGTCACTAATGAAGTTAAAGAAAAAATAAATAAAGTTGAACAAAAAGTTGGTAACGTCGAAGGAGAAAGTGACATTAAGGGAAAAGTGAGTGATGTCGAAGGGAAGGTAAATTTGATCGAAGAAGAATGACTTAAATGACAGTTTAGAGAGAAAGGTGGCCAGCCAGTAGTATCATCAGGCCTTCGATTAAAAACTCCCTCCTTTGATGGACAAACTTCTTGGTCAACATATAAAAGACAGTTTGAGGTAGCTACATGCGCAGAATTGCCTCAGACAATTCCAATGGCGCAGCAACAGGATTTTCAAGTTTTAGAGGCTGCATTAGATTAGATGAGATATGGCGACCAGCACCTCGTCTAAGTATACCGGACTCAGCGCTCAAATCACGTACACAAGAGGCTGGGAAAAGTTTCCAAGATTTTGAGGCTGCTATTGAGCGACTGACATACTTGGCTTACCCAGATGCACCCAAGGAATTTCAGGAACCATTGACGGTTGGTACTTTCATCGATGGCATAAAAGACGAGAAGATCAGGCGGGTCCTTAGACTATCTAGGCATAAGACTAGTAGTGAAGCATTGATCCATGCACTTGAAGTAGAGGCCGCCTCTATGGATTTCTCATGGTGCAGAGTACGAGCCGTCTCTGTGGAAGAGGCCCAATCAGAGGAAATGATTTTAGACACCAAACTCAAAAATGTATACAAGATGTTTACTTGATTAATGACCAAGACAAGTTTCTCATGAAAACAGGAAAATCGACAAGGTGTAAAGCCTAGCGGATGGATCCGATGTTACTGTCGCAGCAAACCATTGCATAAGATAAGAGATGGAATGGAATCTTGGGGAAGTAAACGCTTCAAGGAAAGAGGGAAAGTGATGGCTATGCTAAAGGACATACAGTAAATGGTCGCACAAATGCTGAACGAATCAAGTTTGCGACGCGAGTAAAACAGAAACCATAAGAGTCGGAACAGGAGCCGAAGCAGCAGCGAAGTGGCGAAAGGCTGACAAAAGGAATCCTCTGTTATAATTGTGGCAAATTGGGGCGTGCAGGAGGTACTGTCGCCAAAGGCACCCTAAGGAAATGAATGCCGAGGATGTAAATATACAGCAGGATGTAGCAAAAGCATAGGCGGTTAAGAGAGAGGTTCCAAAGGGCTGGACAAAGGAAGTTGTAAGGAAAGAACTCAATGACGATGAGATTGGACCCCTACTGAAGTCAAAAGAAAAAGGAATCCGCCCGGAATGGAAGGACATTTCTAGCAGAAGTGTTAGACTGAAGGCTTTGTGGGCGCAATGGGATTCCCTAAGGCTTGAAGACAAACTATTATGGAGAGCATGAAAGAACCCAGATGGGAAGGAAGTTACCAAACGGCTGGTATACCCAGAAGTACCAAAAGTGTTATTATATACGAGAACAATTTTATTGGATGGAGGCTTGGTGTCGCAGATGCAGAATTTGTACGGTTACAGACACCAAGGCGTCACCTGCAAGTAATAGAGACCGAATGAAGGATCGATATGACCGTAATGTTAGTTCAACAGGATTCAAGGTGAAGACCATTGTATGATGTTATATGTTAATTTTTAGTTAATAAAGTCGTGTTATTATCATCATTATTCTTTTAGAAAATGACAGATTTGTGTTTTTTCTTTTTATTTACGTTTAAACTTCCAGTGGTATACGTAGATAATCGTGTAGGTTGAATTTATTATTATCTTGTTTTTATACAGCTGCGTGGGGTTGAAAAACGTAAGTAAATGGCCAATTTTAAGACATTTCACCTCTATATTTCTATTACTTTTCAGAAAATTTCTAGTTTCCATCGCTATAGGAAGGAATATGTTTAGAAATTTGAAATTTTGGTGTTTGATTCTAGCATCAAATGTAAACTTTCTGAGAAAATATTTTTTTACATCAGGCATAAATAAGGAACTGCTTGCAAAGAATTATTGACATAGATATGAATAGTATGACCTCCGATTGAGTTCGCTATAGGTGAAATAGACAAAAAAATTTAGATTCGTATCTGTAGCCGGCGGATTGGCTACAACACGCGGAAGCGGTTGGAAAAGGCACGAGGACTTTTGGTGAAACAGTTTATTTTCCGCAAGCCCTCTCGCCCGCCTCAGTAGTGACTTTTTGCAAGTCACTAGCATCCGTATCCTGTCGAGACAGTGCTATTTGGCGGTTCGCAGCACTGCCGGCGGCTTATCGACGCCCTTTAGGCGTGAACGGCGTTGGCCGCCATATAGTCCATCGCACATTGGATACGGGCTGCGTGTTGCCTCGCCGACCGGATCTTGGCTTCCAGCTTTTGTATGCGCCGCTCCGCCCTCTCATGTGGGGAAGTAGTGTTTCACCTCTCCACCCGAGAAAAACGTTGAACAGCGGCATACACGGCACAGTTTATGTGCCAGAGGTCAGCCCGTTCTGGTAGAGCTGCACTAAGTTCTTTATCCACTCTAGCCAGGTCTTGAGGCCCGGGGGTTTTTTATGTAGTGTAACCCTCGTCTGGTACTGAGACCCTCTGGTCTTGGTGGAACGAGAAGAACTACGTCCTCAACCAGTGAATGTGGCGGCCCTTCGGCTACCTCATTCACCGGTCCAGGAGCAGCCCTCACGTAGCCCCTACAACAAAGGTGGGATACATAGTCACGTAGATTTTGTGGCGTGAAGACGCTATGCTCTGGTAGCCTTTCACACCACAGAGCATGCATCCGCGCCATGTATCCCCTCCGCTCGGGCTCACTGCTCTCATAGCAATGCAAAAGTTCATCTGTCCACTCAAAGGGTCCTTGGCCATTGCCAATATCGTCAACGGTATGTCCGTCCAGTTGGGCCCCATCACCTTGCCCTTGGCTGGATTAAATGGTGGCGCTACTCACCAATGGTTTAAGAGATGAAAGTCAGCCCCACCTGCTTATTAAAAAAAACTGCCTTGTAGCCTTTTTTGGCCGTTTTAGACAAGTTTTAAATGAAAATTTCCTAACCCTAAAAAATGGAAGAAATACCAATGATTTAAAACTTATTTTGTTACCCTGGATACTTTAGAGCATAAAAATTAATCTTAGATTGAAGTTTAAGGCATAAACAAGCTATATCTATAAGGATTTACCTACCTTTTTTACCTACAAGCCTTTTTCGACCGTTTTAGACAAGTTTTCAAGTGAAAATTTCTTAACCCTAAAAAATGGAAGAAATACCAATGATTTAAAACTTATTTTTTTTACCCTGGATACTTCAGAGCATAAAAATTAATCTTAGATTGAAGTTTAAGGTATAAACAAGCCATATCTACAGGGATTCTTTTTTAAATTAGTATTTTATTTAATATTTATGTTTTAATATAGAGTGGAAAAAAATGATAAAGCTTAACTTTCACGTGCAATTTATAAGAAATAAAAATTTTAAAAATGAAAACTAAGTTTACCGTTGGAAAGCTGATTTTTTCGTCTTTAAAATTCTACCTTTTTTTCGTTTTTAATGGGTGCAAATTGTCTTTATTATGTAGCGGCAGTCGAAAAATGCTTCATTTCACTGTGCGACGCGCTTGGAATAGAATAGAATAGAATAGAATAAACTTTATTGCTATAGATTGCATTGTCAGGGTAATTAAATATTAAAAGTTATTACAATACAGTAAAATACACAAAACATATAACATGTATAAAATATATAAAAACAAGGAGAGCAGCAAAAAGAAAACACAACTAAAACAACCCTAAAACTAAAACTGTAGAAAATATTATAATCAGTTGCACTATTGAAGTTACTAACAAAAATTGTATGCATTTAAAAAATCACTGTAAGAGTAAAATGTATTTTTAAGTAAATACAATTTAAGTTGATTTTTGAAGGTATGAATGTTATTAATAGATTTTAATTCTTGTGGTAAGGCATTGTAGGCTTTGATAGCGTTATAACATGGAGTTTTTTCATAAAAACTATTGAGCCGAACTAGCGAACTGTAATAATTTCTCATGCTAAGAGAAACATTTATTAAAAAAAACAAATTTTTATACTATTTGTATATAAAATTTCCCGCTCTTTCACGTGGTGCTATCCGTTTTATTTATTTATTTTTTTTTTATTTATTTTTTTTTACATAAAACCAGTCACCCTACTCTGTGGCTCCGACTCTCACAGATGGGAGCTGGTAGTACCAGTAGCCACTCCTCACGTCCGTGGGGTGACTGACTATTGGGTCCGAGTGTACCCTGAGTAGACGTAACGATCCAAGTAGATCATCGGTCCACTCAAAGCGTCCTTGTAGCTCGCGGTCGTCGTCATTGAGCACTCGATCCGGTTGGGCCCCACCACCTTGCCCGTGACCCCTATCCGAATGGGGTCGATTGTGGGGGCCCTGCCTTTGGTTTGCAGGAACCGGAGTATAGAACTTGTGGGTGGTTAGCCCAGCAAGCCCACGACCGACACCAGAGGGGAAAACGCTTTCCCCTCCCGGGTGCACTAGGGCTGTCGGTTCGATTTTGCACCCCCGGCTGGAGTAAGTGGTGGCGCCACTCACCAAAGGCCTGGCGATGTAGGTCGGCCCCTCCTATTATTATTATTATTATTAGTTTTCGAGATATTAGCAAAAAACTGAATTTTTCCGTTTCAGAGGGTTATGTTTAAGGGTTCGCGGGGGTAGATTTTGGTAAAATTTTTTGGGCCACTTTCTACTAGCAAAAACTAGCCTTTCATGAAACAAATAGCGAGATAACAATTAATTTTGACTCCTGGCAACTGGGCTATTAATTATGGTGGTCAAGAAATTATCAAAATAAACAAAAGTATCTTTCTTAAGATAAGTGAGACAGGGTCGATTTTCGTATGCTACATTAATTAAATTTATTGTATCACGAAGTGAATGCCTACCATAGCACAATTTAATTATTTATACTTTCTCTTCTGTTAAATAAATATCATTTTAACAAGCTAATATTATTTTGAGTGCAATAATACTTAAATTTCGTAAGGTTACCTGAGACTCAAGCCCAACGAAATCTAGTAAATAAAAAATAAATCAATAACATCAACAATCACAGCAGCGCTAACGTACAGCCCATTGGATCGCCCTACCTCAATCACTTTCCATTAGATGAGACTCTCACCCGTATTGTACATGTACATAAGTGTATAGGATAGGAGGTACTGCTAGTTGCCGACCCCAATCTGTATAAGGCTGTCGTAGAATTAATTCAATGAGCATTGGTCAGATGTACTAGTAAGAGATGAGTGTTAAAAAAATAGTCGATAAATTTAAAAGAAGTGGTAATGTATTAAATATTAAGAAATGAAAAAGTATAAAGAAGATGATTCTGGGCACTTTAAATGCGACGGATTTGTTGAGTTAGTTTCCAAAATTATCTCTTAGAAAAAGAGCATCCCAAATTGACATTTCTAAAAGTGTTATACAAAAAATATTCAAGGCCAATAAAATTCTTCCATATAAACCAAAATTTGTACACACTCTTGAAGACAATGACGACGCTAAAAGATTGGATTTCTGTGTATGGATGGGAGAAAATATTTTAAGTGATAGACACTTCCACGAAAATGTATTTTTTTCTGACGAGGCAACATTTTTCGCTAATGGTACAGTACGTTCACAGAATTGTAAATATTGGTCCTCGGAAAATCCCAATTTTCGTATACGTAGTAGACGGCAATATTCCCAGAAATTTAATGTTTGTTGTGCGATTTTATACTTTGGAATAATTGGTCCATATTTCTTTGAAGGGAATGTAAATCAACATTCTTACCTAATATACCCATATTGCAAAGGATAAAAATGTTCCTACAGCAGGAGGGCTGCCCTGCACATTCTGCAATTACTGTCAGAGGATGGTTAGAGCGTCATTTTCCAGAAAGATGGATTGGAAGGTACGAGCCGATTTGTTGGCCTCTTAGAGGTCCGAATCTAACGACAATGGATTTCTACTTATGGGAATTTTTAAAACAAAAATGTTGTGCTTTTAATTTTGACAATGAGAAAAGATTTATTTAAAACCAAAATTAAAGAAACAGTTGTTGATATGCCTCTCCCAGAGATTCAAAACAGTTATAGAGAATTAAGAATTAGACTAAAGCTATGTTTGAAGCTGGTGGCAACAAATTTGAATAATGACGCGACATATTTGTTTATTTCTAGATAATTATAGTAATTTTTTGAATTATCATTTGTTAATAAATTGTCATGTGTATTCATTGGTTTTCTAGCTAAAAATGTTATTTTGTTTCACAATAAAAAATAATAACTAAATATTTTACACAATATTATACACTTGGTAGATCAAACACTTTAGTAAACGGGCATATAATTTTTTTCCGTAAAATGCAATTGTATCAAAAAAATCAAAATTATCAAAACTTTTTATAGGATTATAACTATTTAATCTGAATAACTTTCTTTAATGACATTTTGACATTTTGCTGTATCTGTTACAGAAAAGTACTTTGCCTAATAAAATTCGTATTTACTTAACTGTCTTGGCCTACGTGATTTAAAAAATAAAAGTACACCCAAAATTACTTTTAAAATAAGCAGGGGTGAATCCTATAGCGAACTCAATCGGAGGACACACTGTATATATAACAGCTAGACTAAACGCAGTAATTTATTTATAAAATGTTGGTCATTTTGAGTTTCAATTTAAACAAACAAGGGGAGGAGAATTTAACCCACCCTTGGACTATATGTATCTTAAATAAACTAATAAAATTTTTCTTACCCTTTCTTTAAATCGTGGGTTCTCCTCATTTCTAAAGTGTTGAAAAGCACATTTAAATTAGAGGGGAAAGTAACTACAACATTAAAGTGTGCCTTGTAGTCTGGTTCATCAAAACAAGGGAATACTTTTCGTGCATGTGTAGGGGCCATCTGAGTTGTCAGTAAATATTTAGTTTCTTCATTATGGACGTAACTGCTCTTATACATGCCAACCAATCCATTAGTAGTTACAATTCCGATGTATTCAATGGCAAGGGAATACCGAATATTAGTATTTATAACATTTGCTAAATGAATTGTTAAGATATCAGTTACATTGTTGACTGTATAATTACTAGTGGGTATTTCAACATTCTCGAAAGTAATTTTCTTCAGATTAATCATCTTATAGGAGGAATGTAGGGATATATAGTCAGTTACGTTTCTGGACTCAAAGCCGATTAAAATTTCGCCTGAAAAGTGTGTGACCTTTGGTGTAAATAGCTCAGGAAATAAATGAAGAGTTATTTTATAGTCAATCTGGTCGTATATGTTTGGTAACTTGAAGTCATCCAAGAATAATCTGTAATCTCCGTCAAGTGACGACGACATGATTGTCTTGACTGCCAATAATAATATGAAGATCTTCTTTTCCATTTTGATACCTAAAAGGACAGAACCTATTGAAAATATTATATTTGTATAGCAACGAATTATATTTTGTTTAAATCGTTGAAAAACAAGGACTAATGCATTTTCATAGATTTTTGCGGTAGATAGCGACTGGAACGAATAGGCCAATGGATATCCCCCAATAAGCGGCTTAGAAGTAGCAGATGTGACCCTGCAATCCTAATCGCCAAAACTAGTTAATTCCCATGTTTTGAGGTCGCTGAATACGAATCCAATGTTATTTTAAAAAGAAAAATGGTGCGTCTATGTCTAAATCGACTTTTTGGTAAAAAATTAAGCAAACGATTTTTTATACTGTTTCACTTTCAACTCGCTATATCTCCGGCGGATTTCATGATTTCTTTTTGAAATTTTAAATGCATTTTCCTGATGGCAGTGGCAAAAAAATAAGCCCTATCCGATCCTTTTTTAATATTTGATATTCAAATGACGAATTTTTAAAGTTGCGCGGACGCATTTTTCGAGTGTTTTTATAGAAAAAATATATGAATTTTTAAATTTGAGCGTCGAGTCCGGGCGCTCACGCTTGGCGCGCGGTAATCGCATCGGTAGGCGTATACAAGCGTTTAGGAGAAATTATTAATACGTAATGTTAATAAATTGTGTATTTAAGTATTAATTGAGTTTTATGTTATCATATAGTTTTTTTTTGTTAGTTGTTACTATAACTGTATGACTGATGGTCGAGAGATGAGCGCACTTACCTCTCGCCCAAAAGATCCGTGTTCGATCCCCGGTCGTAGCAGTGGGAAATACTGTGAGAGGGATTTTTCCATTATACACGGATATTGGGTATATGTTCCTTATCTCTAAATGTGTAGCCCCCTCCCACACAAGGCTCTTCTGGAGCCTTCCGGGATAAAGGGGGTTGTCATTACTTGTCATTCAGCATTATTTTATATAAAAAAAAGACTGTCTATGCGACTTTGAAAAACATGTCGAAAGAAGAATTGTTAAATTTAGCCCAAATAACTGATTTGTACATAGATAGTGTCTTTAAAATCGTCAGATTTCTCATAGCAAATGTATACGATTCCAAAAGAAAATCTAAAGCCGATCGCAGTGATATTAATTCGTTACGTTTTAACTTGGCAATCGAAAAAAAATTAAACATCGATAAACTTCCTCCATCCAAACCAGCTATGCTCAAACACTGATTAAGAGCTCTTTGGCAATTAAACGGATGGAAGCAAGTTACTCAATCGACGATTATTTCCGAAGACGCTGTGGATGGTTAGTGGAAGGAGGAAAATTGAAAATTGATTATTATGAGACACCAACTGCAATAGAAACGTTGCAGAAATACATAAAATGTATAGCGTCTAATTTAAAATGCTATGATGTTCGTAATTGTAATGATTCGTGTCAATATATTGCTCAAATAAATGAATAGTTTTATAGTAATGAAAATCGTATTCATTTCAATACAATTTAAATTCTATGCTATATATATATATACAAATTTAAATTATGTAACATTGATGTATACATATACACACACATATATATATATATATATATATCCTATTTATATTTTAAAATGAAGAAGTCAGCAGATAAAAGCAATTACTTTTTCCTAAACAACTTTAAAAATTCATATTTTTTTCCTATAAAACAGTAAAAATGAACAAGTAGAAACGAAGAAGTGGGCAGGAAAGGATTAAAGATTTAAAAGCATGACATTTAGAATAGGTGTGAATAAAACCACTAATCTTTCTTGTCGACACAATAGCCTTCTTGATATTTATGTACGTATATTTACAAAATAAAAAAGGTTAATTGCAACAAATGGAGCAAGAGTATTTATACTCTAGTTTTACCAAAAATAAATGATTGAAATCGGCAACCCCATAGCCGTCTGGTGTCTTTTAAAATTGTGTATTTAATATTACATTATAATTGACTGAAAGATAACGGAGATTTGATGAAAAGTAAGAGCGACCGCAAAAAAGTGTAAATTTTAGCCCGTGTTTGCAACCTCCATAACTTAGAGACGAAGAAAACAAATTTAACGTAAGGCTCTTAAATTAAAGCTAATTAAAAATCTAGACAGGCATATTTTTTATTTTTTTGTATAGGAGTAACTATCCCCTATTTTGAGGGCTGAACAGGAACAGAAAATAAAAAAATATATTGAAACGCCCAGTATATAGGGCATTTACAAATTTAAATTTTTCCTATTTATGTTTCCAAATTCAAGTAATTATTGCAGTTTAATTCATGTTATTTCATCTTGTCATTTATTTAGTCATTAAATATTAAACACAGTAAAGTTACCTGAAATGCAGTTTTAAAATTATATTCTTTTAAAGCAAAGTTAAACGCTACAATTTTGAGACAGAATTTACATAAAATCTAGTCGAGTCGAAGGGTTTGCTTATCGTATATTCAGATAAACGTCAAGTACTTCGTGTATTCCCATAGTATGGAATCGCCTACACGTTTCTAGCTTAAACATAGAAAAAGATAGAAAGTTGAGCGTCGAATATTATAATAGCGTTAAAATAAACATATTTCCACAAGAAACAAGCGGAGATGCATAATCCGGGTAGAAGGGTGACATCAGGAACCATATAAAAGAAGATCAGACTGTTCAGAAGGGGAGATACATTTGGAATCCCACCTAAGGTACTTTGCAGACTTCGGTCAACTGTACTTCGGAAATAACGTTCGTGTTCGTTGTACTTACATCAAAGACAATCTCTGCTTAACGTACACTTTATGAAGTGTCGTTTTAACGTCTCTACGATGCCCTACGAAGATGTTAAACATGTAGAACCTGGGGGAGAGCATTCACGGGCGATATAACGCTATACAGGGCGCACAGAAACTCAGCTGGCATAAATTTCTAAAGGTGATTACTTTCTTATTTCGAGACTCTACTTTATTATTTGCAGTTGCATTCATATTCTGGTTTCGACGGGGTGTAATAGGGGGAATTGACGCATTTGTGGTACTAAAAGAATATTAGATTTTTTTTAAATATTAACTTTGATTTTCAACAAGAAAATATAATATTATATTACCAGTTATTCAGTTATGATTTCATTCAAGAATTTAATTCACAAAATTTCTCTTTCTAAATATCTTACTAGGGAAATTTGCGTTTGCAAAGTAACAAGTTTATATTCAAGAACTATATATTTAGAGCTATGCAATAACAAGGTATTTTATCACAGACTAGCCAAACTTCATGTCTATCATTATTATGCAGTTTTTATAACACAAATAGTGGACTTTCATTTCCACCACATCTCATGTAAGGTTTTTTCAAGAATGCTTTATATTTAAAGTACACTAGGAATACTTTCCTACTGTAACCACAAGGTTTTCTGATTGTTGGACATTTACCTAAAATAAAATATTATAGTTATAGGAATTCGGCGTACTTTGCGTTAACAAAGGTTTGAAACATTGACTACGGCCAATTGGCTGGTTCTGTTCTCCAATTGAGTTCAGTTGCAGCGAGGGATGTCAATATTTCAGGCAGTTGTCTGGTCACTTTTTTCGATTGAAGGGTGATGCAACCGCACTTTCTTACCTTCGCGGATTCGCGGCTTCGTATGTTTGACAATCATAGGCAATCTTCTGGTTGCTTTTCTATTCAATTACTATAGGGAGATTTCCCCAGCATTCTAAAGGATTTTATGTGAGTGTAAATTCTCACCTCTGCAAGATTAATATGATTATCTGAACGATTGTTCCTACTCTAATTTCAATCACTAAACTGTGTATAATTAAAGGATATTTCCTCAACACTCTATGATATGTTACACGAATATTTAATGCTCATTTCTCAACTTAATTTTGATAATGTATAAACATGACATGATTCTTGTCCTTTGTTATGCATTCGATTCATTATTTGGCTATTGCTAACAAATTTAATTATAAATCATTATTATCTAGCGATTGTTAACAACTTTATTTAATTATAAACCATTATTACCTAGCAATTACTAACAGCTCTATCATAGATTATCATTATCAGGCCATTGCCACAACTCTAATTACTATTAAAATAACACAGCATACTTTTGTATCTTAATTCTTGTTATTGCATCAAAACACTCAGCATATCTATAGTATGGCCATTACTATAGCGACGCATATTTTTCTATTATAGTATTTAGACAATTGTCTCAAATATTTGGATTACTTTTGATTTCATGTTCGACTATTGTTGCATCAATTTATATAAAATAAAATGGGTTTTCTTTACTATTTTTTCCCATCAATTATTGTCTTATCCTTTCACCTTTACCTTTTCGTCATATAAGTAATCAACTAAATAAATGTTTTAATTTCCAAAGCAAAATAGAAAACAAACTTCAACTATAAATGTACAGTGCAATCTTGAGTAATAAGATACTACATAAATGACGTATATAATTAACTAGGTCTCTCAATTAATAGACAGTGTGTTCAAGTTTACCAAGTATTCAATTAACAGAGTGGTTAATTTTCTAAGGTACATCTTATCAGACACAAACAAGTAATATTAAACTTTATATAAAAGAACCTGGGAGAATTAAAAAGGGTTACTATACACAGAACGAAATTTGGGGTCTTACACTAACAAAACTAGACGATTACGCAAATGGCCAATCTTATTTGTTTATCCTTCAGATATATAAATAGTAGTTAAATTTCTTGATTACATAATTACCAGTACTTTCTTTTAGTAATTAAATAGGGTGCCCCATAACCATTACAATATGATGTTCCTTTTGTGAAAATAGGCCATGAAATAATTTTTTCAGGGATGATATAACATGTGGTTCGCCTATTATCGAAACTTTTTTAGAAATATAATGATTGGCAATCCTAACGACGAATATATTAAAAATTGTCGATTCTTAAGCGAACCACGAATTATATTTGGGAAGAAAATAAAACTTAGTGCGAAAAAAAAATACAAGAACTATTTACAAATTATATTTGAATTAAGATTATTGCAATTAAAATTTTGAACAAGAAACGTCAAATTGAACTATTAATAATTTATATTTTAATTATTAAGATCATTGAAATTAAAATTTTGAATATCAAGCGTCAAATTGTCAATTTGACGTTTGTGAAAAATTGTCGATTTATTATTAATAAACTTCATAGCTTCATGCGAAAACATTGGTTGCCATGGACACATAGCATATTTTCATCCTGTAATACACATAGAGTTAGAATATACAGGAGAAGCAATCACATAGTCAAAAGTAACATCATATTGTTATCCATTTTTGTCAAAAGTGACAGTTTGCTATCTGCTCATTTTTATTTGTTATCGATGATTTGTGAAGATTTTTTATTAAAAGAACAATGCGTTCATGTACCCAAAGAAGTTGCTGTTCTAGAGACGGTGTTGACAAATAGGAAATCACCGGAACAGCATTTCATCGATTTGTATATAATATAAAAAACACAAAGAGAAATAGAATTCATTTACTTAAATACATTTGATGGTACGGCCATGAGCAAAAAAAAATAGGACAAGTCTTATAACGGTATTTTGCTAAAATCTAGTTGTGTACATCTAACTTTAATTTTTGTGACATTGTCAGTTAGTTATCATAGTTTATTGCAAGTGTGCAAAAAACTAATACGTCTCATATAAGCGATTTAGTTAAATCTGGAGTTATTACTAAAACAGAAGATGGATGGTCAATGAGATAAATTGCACTGCGTTATAATATTGACAAAAATTCTGTGTGTAACATTTTAAGAGGAGAATAAACGGTACGATTAGTAGAAATCCTGGATCATGACGACGAAGGATATCAACTCAACAGCAAGATTTGCAATTGGTAAATGCGTTAGTAGATCATCCAATTTACTCAGTTATTCAGGCTGCTGAGGATACGAATTTTCCTGGATTGAGTAGTACTGGTCGCCGGCGAGTAAGAGAATCGGAGCTACGCTGTCATGCAGCAGCACAGAAATATTTACTTAAAGCTGAACATAAGAAGCTCGAGTAGGATTTGCGCTTGAATTTTTAGCGAATGATGTAAATTTTTGGAACAATGTAACCTTTACAGAAGAAAAAACTTTCCAGTCAAAACACAGCGGCCGTATTCGTGTTTACCGCCCTCCGAATACTCGATTCAATGAGAAATATATATCTAACAATGATGAAAGTGGTAGATTTTCCGTCAATTTGTGGGCTTGGATATCGGCACGTAGTCCTGTTGTTTTGTGGCATATTGAGGAACGATTTAATAGTGAAACCTATATTATGATTTTAGACAATATTATGCTCCCTTCTGTGTCACAATTATTTCCTAATAATGAGTTTATATTTCAACAAGACAACTGCTCTGTTCATACTGCACATACCATAACTAACTGGTTTCAAGATAACATCAATGTTCTTAACTGGCCCAGTCATAGTCCAGATCTTAACCCTGTGGAAGAAGTATGGGGAATACTCCTAAGAAGTATCCAAGAACGAAATGTGAGACCCCGAAATGCCGAAGAATTACTGGAAACAGTAAATAATGCATGGGAAAATATTATTACTAATGATTATTTTATAAGGTTATTTAATTCTACGCCAAACAGACTTATAGAAGTTATAAATAGAAATGGTGCAATAACGAAATATTAATAGTTAGGTTCTTGTTAAGTAGGATATCCTTTGTTCTTTGATCCAGAATTTCTACTAATCGTACCGTTTATTCTCCACTTTCTTAAAATGTTACACACCAAATTTTTGGTAATTTTATAACGCAGTGCAATTTGTCTCATTAACCATCCATCATTTATTATAGCAATAACTATAACATTAAAATAAAAAATAAATTAAAAGTGATATCTGTTTTATTTCGGCTACTCATTACATATTCAAATAGAGACAGCTTTGCCTTAGAAAAAAAAAGTTGTTCTATTTTTTCTGTTCACGATAGTACGTATCATACAGCTGAAAATAAAAAATATATATTTACATAGATATATTTTGTTTTGGGAGCGAGCGTAGTACATACTTCAATATGCGACGTAAAGCAACGTCAGGCGCGGTTAGTAATTGGATGGGTGACCGTTCCAACTGTTGTAGTATATTCCCCATACTACCAAAATGGCCGACCAAAAATATTCAAAATTTGACAAATATATCGTGTGTCAAGGTCAACCTGGCAAACACAAATAAAAAAGTCATTAAGGCACCTACCGTATCAAAAAACCATAGTTTAGCAATTAAAAGTCTGAGAAAATTCAAGTATCTTCGATAATTCACCGACATTCATATTCCATCATCAAATTAGTCAAGACACCCAATTCCGTCAAATTACCGACAAAACTTTACACATAAAATACAGTCCCCTCAACATTTCAAACCACTTTCAAATTATTCCCCAAACTTCAATCCATCATAATTTATTTCACTTCCCAAAACATTCTACGAGCCCCCTTTCTCTTAATTTTCACGTCAAATTCGATTTCCAAAAAATTACCTTTAAACATAATAATAATAATAATAAACGTCTTTATTACACTAAGATACAGGTATAACATACACAGTAACTTGAGTAAAGGGCGAAGTTTAGCTAGTATATCTAGCTATTCTTACACTTAACCCGAAACATCTTTCAATTATCTCCCCGAGCCGCCCATAAAACAGTCTTCTCCATATCAAGACCAGTTTACGTGTTCCCCATGAGTTGCTGGCCACTCGTCACTATCTTCATTTAGTTATCCCACATTCAGCTTCTTTTCCTAAATAAAACTCTAAGTCCAATTTGCTAGTTCCTTTTCGCATGCTGGCAACTCGTCGCCAACTTCACTTCATTACCCTAAATAGGATTTATTGTCACGCCTAGCGCGAGCTGTGAGGGAAAAGTTATTTTAAATTAATAGAAACAGATGTAAACAATAACAACATTTAATTATAACAAATATAACAAAGATACATACAAATAATACCACACATTAATAAATGAAAACACAAACCAATCAAATCAAAGCTCTCGGGGACGGCTCTCAGATCGGCAGGGCGGGCGTGTTTCCCCGCGCCCGCAAATACACAGTCCCCCATATTCATTCACCTCATTCTTTTAATACCTAAGATAAATGATTACATAAACATTTTAAATGCGAGCAATGTCAGTTTATTATGCTGGTAACCTTGCCTGCACCGCAGAAATGCTTGTTTATAAATATTACAAATATACTTGAAGAGCATCAAACCAAAAAGCAAATGGTAACTACGATTGGAATCATAGAAGAACAAGCACAGTGGTAGACGCGTTCCACATATGAGTAGAGTATGAATGTGGAAAGTTATAAATAGATACAACTTTTCGAATTTTGAGGTATTTATATTTCCTTTGTTTTGCTGCAAGTTATGTGTGTGCATACATATTTTATTATTTTTCATTTGCTTCCGAAGGAAATGTAGAGAGAGTAATTTTGTATCGAATGTTATACTTGGAATAAAGGTACGTACCATGTTTATTATTGGGTCTTTTAAGCTAAGATTACCGTAAAAATCTTAGATAAAAAACCAAGGAATTTACAAAATATTCCAAACGGGTGAGGCACAAGTTGGTGACCATTTATTGAAATAGATATTAAAAAAAAAAAGGTTAAAATAGGGTAAAAGATAAGGAAACCTCTAAAATGATGATGTTTACGCAGCAATACTTGATTTTCCTATAAACAAGAAAATGGGGAGGTAAATAATCAAATAAATATTTATTTACTTAGGTGCAACGCACGTTACTGTTTATTATTTTATGATATTTTTATGTTTACACACACGTGTATATAGCAAGCATTTGCTAGTAGTTCTGTTTGCTTAAATATAAAAATCTTAGTAATTGGCCAATTGTGTGGTAAAATGAACTGGGAATCATAAAAATTTGATGATATATTTCTTATATATTTTTAAGCTTATTATCAATGTTGGATCTGTGGACTGTAGTAACTTCTTTTTTTGTAAATTAAAGTGATAGATTAAGTTTTTTGATGTATTTATTCATACGTCAGTATAATAATAATGGTTTCTGTTGACAACAACAAAATACAATATCCAAGTGCAACTTGGTTTATCATAACTACATAAATATAAATACATGTTTTGTCCATGCCCCCCGCCTTGAAAGCCCATGATTTCGAAATCACTAACACGCACTCATAGGTAGAGGACAAATTTTAGCAGATCGACATATAATGCCTTCTGCGGTTCTAATTGATGCCACTCGGCTTATATTGTCCTTCCCTGGAACAACAGCTACAATACGACCCAGTTTCCATTTGGTCGGTGGTAAATTATTCTCTTTGATTAAAACCAGTGCACCAATTTGAAGCTGTCCTTGGCTTTGCTTCCATTTGGAACGCTGCTGCAATTCTGCTACGTATTCTTTGCTCCACCTTTCCCAAAAGCGCTGGTTGAGCAGTTGTAAATGTTGAAAATGAGATAGTTTGTTTTCAGGAATACTCCGCATGTCTGGATCTGGAATCGTCGTTAGCGGCTTTCCGATTAGAAAGTGAGCAGGTGTAAGGGAATTGTAATCACTAGGGTCGGCAGATAGTGGACAAAGTGGACGGGAATTGAGTATACCTTCGACTTGTACAAGCAAGGTATTAAAATCCTCAAATATTAAAGAGGCATTGCCCATGACTCTTTTCAAATGGTGTTTGACACATTTTACACCCGCCTCCCATATACCCCCAAAATGAGGCGAATTGGAAGGAATAAAGTGCCATCTTATTCCCAAATTAGAGGCAAAATCTGTAATTTCAGTAGTGTTATCTACGAGAAAGCTACCTAGCGCTTGCATTTCCTTATTTGCGCCAACAAAATTTGTACCATTATCGGAATAAATATCGGACGGCTTGCCACGGCGAGATGCAAATCGTCGCAATACCTGTATGAAAGCTTCACTGGTTAGGGATGAAACTAATTCTAAGTGCACGGCACTTGTCACGAAACAGACAAATAAAGAAATCCAGCATTTCGTATTTTTACTACCTCTGCCCTTTTTGTCTCTTATATAAAAAGGACCAGCATAGTCGACTCCGGTCGTGGTAAACGGCAGTGTTGGCTTGAGTCGTGACGCAGGTAAGTTACCCATTATTGGTTAAATATTTTTTGGATTGTACCTAGCACATTTTACGCAGTTTCGCACGATCTTTTTTGACATGTTACGGCCGGAGATAGACCAAAAGGTTTCCCTTATGTGAGACAATAACAACAAGGGTCCTGCATGCAAAAGGTTTTTGTGTTCAAATTCAAAAATTAACCTGGTAAGATAATGTTTAGAGGACAGCAGAATAGGGTGTTTCTTGCTGTAAGAGAAATTTGAGTTTGAGAGACGACCGCCTACACGAATAATACCATTTTCGTCTAAGAAAGGATTGAGACTTAAATTTTTGCTATCCGATTTCACTGGCTTGTTATGAGCCAATCTATAATAATCTACAGGGAAGCATTCACGTTGAGATATTTTAATTAGAGCTAGAAATGCCCTTTCTATTTCAATAAAAATGGGTTTGTCGCATGTTACTCGGCGTAGAATATTAAGCTCGTTTAAGTAAGTTAGCTCAGATTGAAAATCGCACCACTTTGTATGTATATGACTAGGTAAAGACTCATCCCATGTCAATTTTTCTGCCCACAATTTTTGGAGCAAAATTTTAGCAATTATGATACAAGGACTCAATAATCCTAAAGGTAATATAGTAGCAATTCGAGATAGAATTGTCCTTTTGCTCACTATAGTCGTCGGTACCTCCGAATTAAAATTAATTTTATACATCAAACTGTCTGATTCGCACGACCATAACAATCCTAATGTTTTGTAATTTTGTTCCTTGTTTAAAGAAAATTCTAAAATATTTGTGCAAGAATCTAAATCTGCTACATCTTGAATTGCACTAGGAATATTCGAGCACCACTTTCTAAGCTCGAACCCACCGCTTTTTAAGATTTTAGAAATTGTTTGACAAATATATTTGGCGTTTTCTGATGTGTCAGTTCCAGTTAATAGATCATCTACATACATGTCAGATGAAATAATTTTTGAAATGTCAGGATACGTAAGTTTGCATTCATTTGCCAATTCCTGAACGCAACGTATGGCTAGATAGGACGCGGACTTAAACCCGTATGTTACTGTATTCAACTTGTAAGTATCCAAGGGAGCGCTTGGGTTTTCGCGCCATATAATTTTTTGTAGAACTCGTTGTTCAGGTTTTATAAGAACCTGTCGATACATCATCCTTATGTCACTGGATATTATGACTGGATGTATGCGAAAACGCAAAATAATGGACATAAGATCTTCCTGAATGACGGGACCGTTCATCTGCAAATCATTCAACGACACCCCAGATGTAGTGGCAGAAGATGCGTTAAACACTACGCGCAATTTCGTGGTGACACTTTTTTCACGTAAAACGCCATGATGTGGCATGTAGTAGTCGGCACCAGCATTTTGATGATTAGTCTGTTTAGTCATATGCCCTAAGGTTTCATATTCCTTTAAAAAGTTTGTATACAAGTTACGTAAATATTCATTTGCTTGAAGCTTTTTCTCCAATTGATAAAAACGTTTTATTGCTATTTCACGTGAATTTCCTAATTTTCCTAATTTATCTTTAAATGGTATTGATACTATAAATCGACCGTCTGGAGCTCGAGTAAAATTTGTAACAAAATGTTGCTCACACAAATTTTCCTCGACCGAAAATGGTTTTCGAGCGTTGATCTCCTCTATCTCCCAGAACTTTGTCAATTGTTCTTGGATATCGACATTTTCACTAAGGTGACAGCGTAATTTATTAGTGAAATTATTGACGGGACCTGCTACTATCCATCCTAGCCTTGTTTTCTGCAAGACCGGATTTTCAGGACCTAAACTAATCTGCCCCACACATAATAAATTCCAAAAAATATCAGCTCCAATCAATAAATCAATTTTATCAGGAATGTGAAATTTTGGGTCAGCTAATTTAATGTTTAGTGGAATTTTCATGTCATATTTGTTTAAATTTAAGTCCGGTAGATTGCCAGTGATATGTTCAATAATGAAGCAAGTAGTATCAATTTTAAAATGATTACGGCTGGATTCTATTTTTACATTGCATTTGTAACGAATGTTTGAAATGGCATTATTTAAACCGGAAACTTCTAACTTCGTTTCGGTTCTAGGCAAGTTTAATAATTTACTTAATTCGTCAGTTATAAAACTCGATTGTAAACCACAATCAAGTAAAGCACGCACTAAATGCTGTTTACCCTTTGTATCGGCTATATAAACTGCAGCAGTCGAAAGCAAAACATTTCCTGTTAAGGCATGTGAGGATAAAGTCGTGGAAGACGGCCCTACCTCTACAGCAGTAGCACTTAGAGTTTCCGACGGACTGCACTTTGACGTTTCTTTGGTCATCGCTGTGGTGCGATTATCGTCATGCAGCAAGGTGTTATGTTTTCCGCGGCATTTTCGACAACCGCGAGATCGACAGTCCCTCGCTTGATGATTACTGCGGAAACAGCTATTACATACTTTTAATTGTTTTATTTTTAACATTCTATCAACTACTGATAAGCGAAGAAAGTCTGGACAATTGTATAAGAGATGATCTTTTGTGCATAAAATGCATGAAAACGTTGACTTTGAATTGGAATTGTAGAGCCCTCTAGTTTGTTCCCTTTTCACAAATCGTTTTTCATGTAAATTCGCTTCTACAGTTTCCAGCAAGTCAGCTCTATTTTTTAGAAAGTCTTTTAAATTTTGTAAGCTGGGTGTTTCATTTAAATCGGCCTTGTGCCTTTCCCACTCTTTAGATGTAACATTATCAAGTTTACTGAAAATTATAAAGATTATTAGCGTGTCCCATGTTTCTACGGACTCTCCCAACTGCTTTAGACTACGTAAATGCTTAGAGACTTCGTCGCTAAGATTTCTAATCTTGTTGGAAGATTCCCGCGTGATACTTTCATGATTAAACAAAGCTTTTACATGATTTTGTATAAGTAGCCGTTTATTATCGAATCGCTCGCATAAAATGTCCCAGGCTAAAGCGTAATTATTTGCGGTTACCTGAATAGCCTTAATTACCTGCGCCGCGCACCCCTCTAATGACGCCCTTAAATATTGAAACTTTGAAGTATCATTTATTTGTCCGTTAGAGTGAATCAACGACTCGAAAATGTCCTTAAATTCCATCCACTGATCGTAAGAACCATCGAATTTAGGTAGCTGTATCGTAGGTAACCTTACATTTTCAAAATGATTCGAATGCGCGTTAACAGGAAACTCTGAAATTGTATTTTTTTGTGATTTTAACGTTGACAATAATGTCCTCGCTCTGGAAATAACAGTACAAAATTTTCTTTCAAATTCTTCACGCTCGTCGTAATGTTCTTCAGGGTTTTCTGCAACGCATTCGATCTCATTTTGTACATTGTCAAAATGTGTGATAATTTGCTCAGCTCTATAAAACCTTTGCTTAAATTCTGCAAATTTTATTTCGCATACATTCTGATCTAAATCTTGCACTGAATTTTCAAATGTATTAGAATAATTTTCAAAAGATGTTAATCGAGCCTTTACAGATGCTCGTTTTTTAATTAAAGTTTTTTGTGGCATCTTGTAAATTATATTTTAACCTCATGGTGAATAATGGAGAGACTGGTACACCAGTATAATTTACCTTATTACTTTTGTGCAATGCTTCTTAATATCAAGGTATTTAGTTTGGTACCTGCTTGCAAAGTCGAAAGATACAATTTTTAGGAAATAAATAATAATGGATCCTCCCTGCTCTTATTTGTATTTGTGTACTGCCTGCTAACAGCCGTTGCTTGAGTTCTTGAACCGCACAGTCTGCTAGAATGTGGGAATTCCGTTCTTCAGTGAGTTATCCTTATTATTATCGTTTCCTTCCTACGTTTTAACACTTGTTAGTTATTATTATCCGTGCTCGTGGGACCATATGTTGGATCTGTGGACTGTAGTAACTTCTTTTTGTGTAAATTAAAGTGATAGATTAAGATTTTTTTATGTATTTATTCATACGTCAGTATAATAATAATGGTTTCTG
Organism: Leptura quadrifasciata; assembly: GCA_963675555.1. Classification (NCBI taxonomy): domain Eukaryota; kingdom Metazoa; phylum Arthropoda; class Insecta; order Coleoptera; family Cerambycidae; genus Leptura; species Leptura quadrifasciata. The sequence goes on from OY776681.1 coordinate 66,865,966, forward strand.
TTGACAACAACAAAATACATTATCCAAGTGCAACTTGGTTTATCATAACTACATAAATATAAATACATGTTTTGTCCAATCAATGTGGTATTACGTTAGAACATAAGTCATTTGAACTAGGGTAGTTAAGATGTAAACATGTAGATTTTGTTGATTTTTATATTTTCCAAATATTTGTTAACTCTAAGATTTCAAATTAATGTAAGTACTTTTGTTGCATGTCCTTCAAATGAGAGACCACACTCCGAAGCGCACACGGAAGTCACTTGTGGACAAAACAACCACCCTCCCCCTCCGCTGATCAACCAAACGACGCCCAATAATGGTTACAAGGATATCCTTTAAAGGGAAAAAGTTTTATAGTCATCTCCGAGCTATCACGAAGAAGCTGCTTCAATGCTTTAGAAGGATGATAGCCTCTCACAGACGAAAACGAGTCGTGACTCCTGGAGGAGCTTGTTCACAGCAGACCGTTTTGTTCTTTGCAAAACTACCTCTGATACACATCCCAGGGCATAAACAATAAGGGCTTTATCATTTGGCAACTTTTCCTTCTGCAAATGCAGAAATTTTTAGCCATCTATTCCAATGCCTTTGCCTATGAAGGAGCATACAATTCCTTCTACCTTCTTTCTACCTCGAATAAAACATCCAATGAAGAGATATCCTTAATACCAATGCCACCCAGTTATGGTTCTGCCACGAATTTACCAATTGGGCAGATACAATCGGAGTCAACCTGCCATTCAAGGAGCAATAAGACTGGCTGGAATGAAGTGCTGCAAATTGGGATTGGATCAGCTACAGGGATTAGCGAAGTCAGTGACAGTGTTATTCGAAACTTGGTATGTGTGCGCTCTAAAACTGTAATAAGTGTGTTGGAACTCTCAAAGACTTTGTTATATTATAATTTATAAATTAGGATTTTTTAAAAGCTGAGGACAGCTTTCAAAGGGCGAGGGAAATGTGTCAAACCTAATTCTTCATTCACCCCATTAATATTATTATTGTAAAAATAGGAGCATGTCATGGCTAAGTTCCTTATCAATATTAATAAACATTATTATTTTGGTTTGATGCTCTTCAAGTATATTTGTAATATTTATAAACAAGCATTTCTGCTGTGCAGGCAAGGTTACCAGCATAATAAACTGACATTGCTCGCATTTAAAATGTTTATGTAATCATTTATCTTAGGTATTAAAAGAATGAGGTGAATGAATATGGGGGTCTGTGTATTTTCGGGCGCGGGGAACACGCCCGCCCTGCCGATCTGAGAGCCGTCCCCGAGAGCTTTGATTTGATTGGTTTGTATTTTCATTTATTAATGTGTGGTATTATTTTTATGTATCTTTGTTATATTTGTTATAATTAAATGTTGTTATTGTTTACATCTGTTTTTATTAATTTAAAATAACTTTTCCCTCACAGCTCGCGCTAGGCGTGACATTATCATGACCTATATAAATTTATTATGACTACATATAGCATCACGTTGTATTAACATGACTTTAATATAACATCAAATATAACATTAATATGGATTAAAGTAGAACCCTCAACGTTACTTCACGGGACTATTTCCAGACATGAGTCATACCCACAATTATCTTGAATATTTCAAAAACCAAATTATATTTCGCTGAGATTTTCATATCAAAATGTTACATTTTTCATAGCCGATTTAGTAGTGTAATATTCAATGAGAAATTCTAAAATTTAAGCAACTATTGCACCATATTTCACAATAATAGTCCAAATGCATGTCGGGTACCCTTTTAATTTTCATCCAGCTCTCGGCCACTTCGTGCCCCGTCGTTTGTTTAAAAAGAGGAGCAATCCAAGCCCCGGGCAAGTTGTGTGCCGGTCTACCTAGCGAATTACTACTATATCTGCGTTACCTTCGGTCGCCACAGTGCCTAAATCCAAATTTCCAGGATATTCAGTACCTAGTGCCGCGTCACCTTCCTAGGCAACCCCTAGTAAAAAATCGGTTTTAATATTATTATTCAGCCCCAGTGCTACATTTTAAATCGCCTTCGTGGCCCTAGTTTTTAGTGAAATAGAATCGTCTTCGTGACCCTAGTTTTTAAGTGAATTAGCTCAGATTTAATAAATTAAAACGAAACCTGCACCGTCTAAGGCAAAATTCTAAGTGTCGATGCGTTACCAAAAAGAAAAATTGTTTAATCTAATTAATATAAATAATCAACTCTGTACTTTTCGCAAAAATAAATAGTTTTAAAATTCGTGTTCTAAATACAGTGTTATTATTGGAAGAAAAATACCTATAGAGTACTCACGTAGGCCCTACCCGATAAACCAAAAAGTGAATAAATCACATCCAGCTTATACAGGGTGAAGCTTTAGACCCTTACAATTAAATAAAAAGCACATTTGCGCTCTGATACTTATACAGGGTGTACCTGTTGGCCGATTCCTTCCGTTTAAGGACATACCACCCCGACCTAACTTTTAAATAAATTAAGAGCACAAACGGCCTCTGGGAGTCTCAGTTGAAGCTAGCCAGCCAAAATACTTTTATTTTCCCAACCACCGAGGCAAGTGCGTGTTCACAACAAAGACCGCATCATCGCCTCACACATCTTCCAGCGGCTTGTATATCAGTGTATGCACGGAAGCTATACAACCTTGGGCGGGGGTTGTATAGGGGATATGCCATCCTTCGGAGGGAATGTAAATCCGTCGGTCCCTTGTCTATTAAATGTTAGGCAAGTAAAAGATCCCTACTTTTCTTAAGAGAAGAGGTTCGGCAAAATTCCTGGTTGGGGGTAGCTCGTCTGCAGGCGTCGGTGTTAGGCGATAGAGAAAATTTTACATGGAGCAACGTGACATAGAAAAATAAGTTTGTTTTGGTGAAACTAAGAATACCCTGAGTTTTCCACTTCGGGTAGGTAGAGGAACCCTGTTTTGCGAAAATGGGGTAAATTGGTCATTTTTAAGAAACCTATTAAAAATATAAATGCTAGTTAAAAAACGAGAATAGTGCCCTTTGTGATAAGCCTTATTTCTCTGCTGGTTAGATATACTATTTTAATAAATACTTATCTTAAATAATAATCATCTTTAGACTTTTATACTTTATTTGATACTTCTTCTATTACAGGTGAAATCGTAATCGTTCTCTTTATTGCCTATTGAAAACATACACTTAATAATTACTTACTAAACATAAAGAATCCTACCTAAGCATAACATTAATTAATTTAACCTACATACTAACTTTCCTAATATCTACAGTGTGGTACCATTATTATACCACCACACCTTATATTATCGATGGTCAAGGAAACTTCAATTCTAATTTCGTGAAAATCGGTTCACCGCCTCCCACGTTATGTATATAAATATACTGAAAAAACGTCAAAAATTAAATTACGGCTAACTTCGCCAAATTAAACAGAATTTGATGAAACTTTAGATAAAACTAACCTGTATAACCAAGAAATAGTTTGCCAAATTCTAGCAAAAAATATCCAACAATTTGGCCGCAATTCCATTTTTAGTCCAAATTTCACAAAATTTCCCCAATTTGCGCAAGTGATCGAACGAATTTTTTTTACCAAAATGAAGTGTCTACTTCCGAATCGGTAACTGGAGTTTGGAATATTTCTTGACCCTTGTCATCGTTAAAGTCGTATACAGCTGAGATATTCTCTGAAGTAGGTACCAAAATTGTCAGGATTTTTTATGGCAGCAAATAACAGTAAATGAACTGATGCCTATAAGGACTGATAAAGCTCCTCTTCCTAATCAATTACTCAATATAATTGTTTGTGATTGTAAGGTCGGTTGCAACACTGAACGTTGCTCATGCAAAACCATTGGCGTTACATGCAGCAATTTATGCCACAATGGAAAGAATACTTTTTGTCAAAATACAGATAATATTGTTAACGAAGCTGTGGTTGATGAAGAGTCTGAGCAATTAGAAATTATTCCTGATATGTATGATATTGAAGAATTCGAAAGATAATAATTATGAAGAAGATGTTTGTACTTCAGGGAATATCTCAGATGTATACGATTTTAGCAATGACGGGGGTGAAGAAATATTCCAAACTCCAGTTACCGATCCAGAAGTAGATACTTCTTGCAGTAGTACAACTGTTATATAGAAAAAAAAACATGAAAAAAATAAAATAAATAAAAGTTTAATAAAAATCAAGTGAATTTTCGAACAATTATATCCTAATTTCGAGAGTTTGAGAGTTTTTTTTTATCTAAATATTTAAAACCTGCTCACCATCACTTTTTATTATTAATATTGAAATTTTTATAATGAATAATTACACGTATAATTGTGCGCGCATGCGTATAATACCAAAAATGACAAAAAATGGACTAAATCAAAAAAAAGTTATGTTTTAGTTACACCACGTGAAATTACATAAGAATACCTTCATTTTGGTATAAAAAAATTCGTTCGACCATTTAGGCAAATTGGGGAAAGTTTTGAAAATTTTGTAGAATTTGGACTAGAAATGGAATTGTGACCAAACTGTTGGATATTCTTTGCTAAAATTTAGCAGGCTATTTCTTAGTTATATAGGTTAGTTTCGTCTAAAATTTCATCAAATTCGGTTTAATGTTAATAATAATATAATATAATATCGTGGGAGGCGGTGAACCGATTTTCACTAAATTTCAACTGAAGGTTCCTTGAGCATCTACAATAAAAAGGTCCAGTGCTCGTTTTTTAGCTGGTATTTTAAAGGGTCCAAAATAAATTAAAACTGAAAAACCACCCTTGAAAATGACCAATTTACCCCTTTTTCGCGAAAAAAAAGGATTCCCCGCCTACTCTAAGTGGAAAACTCAGGGTATTTTTAGTTTTACCAAAACAAACTTATTTTCTTATGTCGCGTTGCTCCATGCAAAATTTTCTCTGAATATCTAATTTTACTCTACTACTTATATCCTTTACACTAATTGATTTTATTAAACCTGTGTTTATTAAAATAGCTTATTTACATTATTATAATTTCAAATAGTCTGGATCTGGCAAGACAACAATTTTGTTACTACACTTAGTCACGCCTACCAGTGTGGTTTTGCATACAAAATTTGTATTGCATAACCTCTCCAGTCTATTCTAACTCTATCGCAATAACACCTAGAGCATTAATACCGGCCTCGAATTACCAAGTAACACACTTTCAGCAATATCTATGACAAAATTTTGAGTATTTATTAATGACAATTAAATTAAATTATTTATTTAAAGCTATAAGTACAATTAGTGCAATCAAATTGTACTTCGACCTGGAAAAAATTGCACACTCGAATTTGTTATATTCAACGTTATCGGGATCGCTTAGAAGGTCTAAAACCAAAAAGGTGACCCCCCACTTTTGCATCAGCCGCCATATTGAAGAAATTTTGAATCGTTTTATCTCGTGTTCTGTTGGTCCCACGGAAAAAGTTACTGAACAAAAAATGTAAATAAAATTCTACACATTTTCAATTACCGCGATGCCGAGAAGTAAATATTTCGAGTGATAGAGGGCGCCGAAGTTACGAAAAAACAGTTTTTTGCAAACAGTGCTGTGAAAGCTGTTCAGGTAAAAATATTAGCCATACACACATATCCAAATAAATTTGATTCCATGGATTTTAGATTTCCAATTAAATTTAAAACTATTTTTTGGTAACTTCGGTGCCCTCTACCGCTCGAAATATTAACTTCTCAACATCGTGGTAATTACCGAAAATATGTAGAATTTTATTTACAATATTTTTTGTTCGATAACTTTTTCCCTGCGATCAATAGAACACGAGATAAAATGATTCAAAAAATTTTCAAGATGGTGGCTGAAGCAAAAAGAGGGAGGTCACCTTTTTAGTTTTAGTTCTTCTAAGTGGTCCTAATAATGTTGAGCATGACAAATTCGAGTGTGCAATTTTTTCCAGGTCATGGAACTTTTTGGTACATTTTTACTGTACTAAATAAATCTAGACCAATTTTTCACATCTTTTGAATTTTATTTCTTAGGGGATAATTTTATGATCAATCGATGTGGAAAAATGTCAGGAACAACATACTGAAATGTTTAAGACTTGGGTATTGTATCGATTTTGTAAATAAATAAAAACTATCAACAAATTGGCCTTGCTCGACTTTAATGCGGTACGACTGTCATAAAATACTTCTAATAATTAAAAGAATATATCGCGTTGTAGAGAAAGAAATTGTCTAGAATTTTGATACGGGAATACCCCTCTACGATGCTTAATTTTTTTTTAAATCAGTTTTTAAGATTTTTCTGCTAAGTTGTTTTCATTTGGTCAGCTCACCGTTGTCGTCACGCACCTTTGCGACATGGCTGAACAACGCGTGCTGCGCGCGCATCCAGAAGCGCTGAATACGCGAGAACTACAGTCCACGCCGCAATAGGGCGTGGCAAAGGTCAGCTGACCGAACGCAAACAACTTGCCAAAAAAATCTTAAAAAATTGATTTAGAAAAAAATTAAGCATCGTAGAGGGGCATTTCGCGTATCAAAATTGTAGACCATTTCTTTCTCTACAACGTGATATATATTTTTTTATTATTAGAAGTATGTTATGGCCGTCGTACTGCGTTAAATTCGAGCAAGGCCAATTTGCTGATAGTTTTTATTTATTTACAAAATTGCAAATTGCTACAACGCTCAAGTCTTAAAATTTCAGTATATTGTTCCTGACATTTTTCCACAACGCTTGATCATAAAATTATCCCCTGAGAAATAAAGTTCAAACGATAGATTAATTTTATTGTACTACTATGTCTAAATGGAACAATTACTATTATGATTAAAGTCTCGAATTTGACAATTTTGACATTTCAAATAATTTGAAAAGACAATAATGGAAAGACAACGCGATAATCACATGGTAATGTATTTGCAATGTAATGATGATTTTATTAGCTATTTTCGCACACGTGATTAGAATTAGATGAATTTGATGGATTTCAATTTCATCAAAAAATGTTCAGTATGGTACCTACAAAATGCATTGCGGTTGTGCATGCTTCTTTACATCACTTTTATCTAAACATTTTATTCTCAGTTATAATGGCAGCAATACTCATTTCAGCCCCATTTTAGAGGGTGGTTATTGCTTAGTGATAAGTTTAGGAGATTTATATTTCCTGCAGTACCATCCTAGTATTTTTCTTATATTTTCGGATTTTGCCTTAGAGTTAAAAGTGATTTTTCAGATTATAATGGCACTAACGTGAATTTCATCAACCTTGTCAGGGTTGGTTGTCGACAAGCGAAAACTTTGGGAGCCATGTAAGTTTCGTGGTATCTTTTTTCAAAGTCATGCCAGGATTCATGTTTACAAGGATGGTAGATTCCCTTACTTATTGTAACCCCCTTTTAGAGAGTGGTTTTTGTTTACTATACAGTATTGGGTTAAGAACATGTTAATACCTGAAATTCTTGACATTTTCATGAATTGAAAATAATAATTTTGTTTTATTTTTAATTAAAAAGTTATTTATTTTAACCCGTTTAACCCACAAAATAGGGGTTAGCAACCCCAAAATAAAAAAGTAGAAAAACATGTGCATCTAGATTTTTAATTAGTTTTAATGTAAGATCTTTAGCGCTAAATTTTAAGGTTTTTAAAGTTATAATAATTAAAAGAAAAGACAAAAATTAAATACGTGATAAAGTGAAATTGTAAAATGGGGGTGGGTGGTGGGTGTGAAATAATGGATTAAATTTCAATGACACAATAATTTAAATAAATAATTATTAAGTGAAACAATTAATTTATTAATATTTTTTTTACAAATTTTGACTCGCTTCATCTTCAGAAAAATATTGTTCATAACTTAAAATATTTTGTATTAATTTGTTATTTATTTAAAAGTTTCAGAATCATTTTCCCCACTTTCTTCAATTAAATTCATTCAACTCTAGTAATATTACATTGAAGTAAATTCTGTAATTGAAATTTAATCCATTATTTACCTAGATAATAAAAAGAAATTGGAAAAATCCGGGATTCGAGGTAATTTTTTTGATTCTTCTCAATTTTAAGCGGTTTCATGAAAAATAAACCATCATGTATATACCATTTTAAAGTACATATTTCATCAGTTAAAATGGGTCAGGATTGAATATTTAAATAATAAAAAACCACCAATAAAGATTTCCGTGGAAGATTTTGTATTTTTTTTTTCTAAGATGTAAATATCTCGGAAACTAGTTGTTTCCCAGATTCCAAAAAATAATGCTTATTCAATGCAAGAAAAGGTATACTTTCACATAATTTCATGCAAATTGAATTATTTTGATGTGAAAAAAAAAATAGAAATCCGAAAAATCGGTTTTCCGCTTTTTCTCAAAAAATTTCAGGTAATGTTGGAAAATGCTTTGAAAGTTTCAGATTTTTTTATTATCTACAAGTTTTGTGAAGGATATTTTCCCCCATTTCATAATTTCACTTTATCTCGTGTTTAATTTATGTTTTATTTATCTCTTACTAATAACTTTAGCTAAATTTTCCGGATAGTCCTTGCCTGTAAATTTTTTTACCTATTCGCCAAATTTACAATAACTTGAAGTAAAAATCTTGACATAAAAATTTATTTATTCCTAAATGGGAAATATTGTCCAAGTTGTCAAGGTCCAATTTCTTTAAACCGATCGCAGTAGCCTCTATTCGTTGAAATATACAGGGTGTCTCACCGGGAATTGAATCGATCAATATAGAAAGAAGTACGAATCAGAAAATTTTGAAAATTTAGATAATTAGTAGTGTCGGTGTGGCCAATCCAACTAAAATAATTACAAGCAGCTGCCACTTCCGCTTGTACCGGAAGTCGATACCAACTTGCTTATTTTAAATGGAACATCCTATATATTTTAGGGTTTTCGAAAAGAGCATAAAATTTTGAGTCGAAAATATGTAGCATATCCTATACATAAACCTAGCTGTTTCAGAGATATTTGACATTTTATAGAAAATTTGACAGGTGCAACGGTTTACAAGAACCGTTATAACTTTCTTCGTGTAAAAGATCCTGATTTGCTTCTTGTCTCATAAAAAGAACACAAGAAGAACTACATTCTACAGCTGAAATATATTCAATAATATCATACCAAGTGTTCCGTTTTTCGCGTTACATTTTGTCAACTTCAAACCGCGAAAACTTGTTTAGGTCAAAATTGAATTCTTTTTTTCTGATATTAGCATTGTGGGGGTTAAAGTTACAACTTTTTGAAATATTTGGGATTTTATTAGAAATTCATGAATTGTTGTAATCATTTCATCAAAATAGCCATGACTAGAAACAATCAGTCATTATCTTATGTCAAAAAATACCAGCACGTTTAAATTACACCCACGAAGACTTTTTAAATTTGTTTATTATTTATGGAGAATGTGATAAAGTAACATCAAGAACTTGCAGTACATTTGCTACTCGATATCCAGAAAAACGAAAACCGTCACCAAACACTGTAAAACGTATACTGAAAATTTTTAAAAATTATGGCTCTGCCAAGGCAAAAATGCAAAGAAGAAAGCCTACTGTTGATGACGAAAACAGAAATAGTCATTCTGGGATATTTTCATGCATTTCCAAGGATGCCATTAAGACAAGCTGCTCTGGAATCGGGACTATGCAAGGATTCAATTCACAGAATCTTATTAAAACATAAGTTTCACCCGTTTTCATTCCATATGGTTCAAGGATTAAAAGAAACAGATTTCCTAAGAAGACAGAATTTTTGTGAGTTTATTCTAATAAGGTCTGAGGGTCACGATTCTAATTTGGGGAATATTATATGGACAGATGAAGCAAAATTTATTAAAAATGGGCTTTTTAATAGACACAATTCGCATTATTGGAGTGACTCAAATCCTCATATGTTCAGAGAGCGAAACTTTCAGGAAAGTTGGCAGTTCAATGTTTACTGCGCCATAAGAAACGATAGAGTGGTGGCATTACAATTTTATCAGGAAAATTTAAACGGTAAATTAAATTTTCTCTTCTGCTAATATGTATAGGTAAATTTTTGTTTTTTTTTTTAGGTGAAAGATACCTGAATATCTTACAAAATTTGAATAATAACTATTTAGAAAATTTACCTCTCGCCGAACATAGAAACATTTTTTATCAGCACGACGGTGCTCCCCCACATAACGCATATTTAATTAATAATTATTTACAAGAAACTTTTTCTGATCAATGGATTGCCAATAATGGACCTTTCTTATGACCTCCTCGCTCACCCGATTTATCAGTTCTGGATTATTTCATTTGAGAAACTATTAAAAATAAAGTTTATAAGAGCCCATTAACAACCATTGAAGACTGTATGCAAAGAGTAAGAAATGCATTTCAAAACATGTCACAGGATTCAATTAGAAGAGCTACCCATGAGGAACTAATCCGAAGGTGCGAAAAATGTGTTGAGGTTCGATGGCGGAATTTTGAGCAATTATTAAATTAAAATGAAATCATATTTTAAATCTTATCTCTGCTATTTCAGTTCATGCCATATCTTCAATTCGATTTATACGCATGTTACAGTGTTAGTGTTATTTTGCGTTTTTGTGGATATCGAGTAGCAAATGTGCTGCAAGTTCTTGATATTATTTTATCACATTCTCCATAAATAATAAACAAATTTAAAAAGTTTTCATTGGTATAATTTAAACATGCTGACATTTTTTGACATAAGATAATGACTGATTGTTTCTAATCATGCCTATTTTGATGAAATGGTTACAAAAACTCATGAATTTCTAATAAAATCGCAAGTATTTCAAAAAGTTGTAACTTTAACCCCCACAATGCTAATATCAGAAAAAAAGGAATTCAATTTTACACAACTTGACGTAAAAAGATACAGTGTGTTCCATTTGACCTAAACAAGTTTTCGCGGTTTGAAATTGACAAAATGTAACGCGAAAAACGGAACACTTGGTATGATATTATTGAATTATTTCAGTTGTAGAACGTAATTTTCCTTATGTTCTTTTTACGTGACAAGAAGCAAATGAGGATCTTTTATACGAAGAGAGTTATAACGGTTCTTGCGAACCGTTGCACCTGTCAAATTTTCTATAAAATGTCAAATATCTCTGAAACGGCTAGGTTTAGTATAGGATATGCTACATATTTTCGACTCAGAATTTTATGCTCTTTTCGAAAACCCTAAAATGTATAGGGTGTTCCATTTGAAATAAGTAAGTTGGTATCGACTTCCGGTATAAGCGGAAGTGCTAGCTGCTTGTAATTATTTTAGTTATATTGGCACACCGACATTAGTAATTATCTAAATTTTAAAAATTTTCTAATGGGTACTTTTCTATATCTCGATTGATTCAATTCCCGGTGAGACACCCTGTATATATATTTTTTTAGTACGGAAACATTCAGTTTGTCGATGATATAATAACTGACAAAAATTTGGAATTATCTGAAAAGAATTAAGGAAGATACGAGTGTGAGGTGAGACACACTGTAGACGTTAAAAAAAACTGTATTGCTGTTATCCTTGTTCACCGATTCCGTATCGAAAAAAGAATAAGTTTTTATGCAAATTGGTGTGAAATTAAGGAACGATTGTTAAATATAATAACAGAATAATTATTTATAAAAGATGCAAGATAAACTAATATTTTTCATGTTGGTATATATTTTAGCAGCATCTACCGAAAAACAAAAGTTAATTTACTTTTCTCATGTAGTGATGATGATAAATACAAATGCAGTAAAAGTACACAACTATCTATTAAAATTAGATAATTACTTACCTACTAGTATATCCAGCAGCAAAACAGTCAACCATGCACCACATGAAATAAAATAATGTCTATACCTATTAATAAATACACTTTGGGCTTTGAACACAGTAAACACAAGTGGGTAGTGGAAGGCTTCTAGGAACGCCACGACTAGCAACGTGCACAAAAACTATGAACTATTAGTAAGGACATAAAGAAATAGTAGGTATTTTGTTAAATGTACAGGGTGTACCGAGATCCCGAGAAATTTATCAGGAAGGATCGCTTGATAAGAGATAACGGTGTAGGCACGTATATGAAAAATCATTTATAGTACAGAATTCTAGCAACTTTTAATAACATTGAACAACTTTTGGTAAATTTTACTATCTTAAACAATAGTTTGTGCAACAGGAGTGGATATGATAGCCATATCGTACGAGAAAGAAGATTAAGCACGACGCCGCAGGCGGAGTACCTCAATCTTTCGAGTACGATATGGATAATCCACTCGTGTTCTGCAGTATAGTTTTTCTACGACCGGATTAAGAGGAAACTAAGCAGTTTTAATCAAGTTTTAATATACAAACTTAGCGTCTGCTTGATCTTATGCTCTAGGTGAAAATATTTTATAGAGGCGTCAACGTACACAAAATAAATTACTAAGACTACTGACAAACTCCAGGAGATACATAACGATCGACGACTTACACAGACAAACGAGACTTCTCAGAGTGCGAGAATTCATTGACGAAACTGCACAAAAAATTTTTAAAACCAAAATCGCCTTCTCCACTCTGACAAGCAACATAACAGCGACTAGACGTTACCACCATACTGGACACACACACAGACTGATATACCAACGACTACCAATATACGACGAACAGATCCCACCAGACTGACCACACTATTCTCCCCCTATCTCTATTCTCCCCCTACACCACTACTTACCTTCTATCACACCCCCTCATCCTCATTTTTTAACTATAGTTTACACACTGTTGTGTGTGCACAAATTTAAGTATTAAATTCAACCCCAGCAATAGTCGTATTCACACCATTTTTTAAAGTAGGTTTTTTGTTATTAGTTTTCCTACAAAACTCAAACATTATTCAAATTAAACAGAAATGTTTGCATATTAATTAGTTGAGATTACGTTGGTAATAAGATCGTTGAAACAAAATATGCCGAATACTTCTGTGAGCGGCTATCATTTCCCTTAAAACTTAAATTTGTCTTATGCATCATTCGAGAACATCCTGCAACTGTGGTGGGTCGATGCCATCCACATTCTGTCACGCCGCAGCACTATATATATATATTGTTAAATACAATAAATCATATACTGAGATATTTAAGACAAAATGACTTGTATATAATTTTAACATTTAATAAATTTCTTTTAATTGGTAATTGGTAATTGGCTGCATTTCCCCATCGAATACAGGAGGTCGTAGGTTCTACCCCACCATATAGCTAGGTTTTTGTCATGTACCTTTAAAATTTTGTCTGTATATAATAATTTCAGCAAAGTTTTATGTGGTATAGCGTTTATCGATTATTCACTGGAATCACTCATTTTTAATCGTCTGCTTAATCTTATGCTCTGGGTGAAAATACTTTACAGAGGCGGCAGTAGCCTAGCGGCTGCATTTACCCTTCGAGTGCAGGAGGTCGTAGGTTCAACCCCACCATATAGCTAGGTTTTTTGCCATGTAACTTTAAAATTTTGTCTGTATATAATAATTTCAGCAAAGTTTTATGTGATATAGAGTTTATCGATTATTCACTGGAATTACTCATTTTTAATTATTTTTTAGCTCAAACTGCACGAATACACACTGTCAATTCCTTTGACAGCTTACGCATCAACTTGAATTTTTTAAAATGAATAGTTGTTGCCTATGTACTTAATACACGAACTGTGATTGGTTGATTTCATATCCATCCTTGAACGTATATGAAATATATCCGCTCAGTTAACTGGAGTGGCCCACTTATTCATTCTACAGACTATACGGAAAACAACAAAGTTACATAAGGGAGTACAAAAAAAAATTATGTTGGTGTCGTGTACCGACCTCCTAACTTAGACTATATTTTTTTATTAACAGAATTAGAAAACACGCCTGCTTTTGAACTGTTACAAGTAGATTATTTGTTCTGTCTTGGAGTTTTCAACATCGATTTATTACAATATAACAATTTATCAACTAGAGCTATGAATAATCTTTTCGAAGGTTAGGTTAGAAGGTCTCACTTAAATTATTGACACCCTCACTAGAACTGCTGGCATTTCTGAATCAATTGTCCTTATACTAACATCTCAGGAATCTCTCATTTTAGAAAAAGGTGTCATTAGTATGAATCAGATATCCAATTATGATTTAATTTATGTTAAATTAAATGTAAATGTAAAAGATGTTCCAAGAGTTGTAACTTACAGAGATTATATAACAACTTATATTACAATTCATTTATGTTACACCTGATTTCACTTCCATTGGTTCGTATAGTCGAATTAAAAAATATTGACGGCAAATTAGAATACTTAAATGAAGGCTTCGAGCCTTCATAATACACATATGCCTATGAATACTTGTCCTCTACGTAAACCATATACGCTTTGGTTAACCGACAACGTAAAGTTGTTGATGACAATCAGGGATACAAAACATAAAAAAGTCAAATCTAGTAGGACTGCTATTAACTGGGAAGATTATAAAATATGGCGCAGCTATAATAATGTTGCCGTAAAATGAAAACAGAAGTTATATTAATTATAAATTCCGAACATTAAAACTAAAAGACACCTGGAAAGAGCTAAAACGAATGAATATTGTTAGCAAATATACTGTTACGACCCTTAAAGAATTACAAGACCCTGATGATATCAAGAATTACTTTGCTAACTCGGTTCAACAAGTCGGTATAGTGAATATGACCGGAATTGAAATCGTATAAAAACTAAAAGCCGGCAAAAGATCCCGACTGTTTTTGCCGGCTTTTAGTTTTTATACGGCTTCACTTCTGGTCGCATTCACTATACCAATAATAAGCAAGATTTTTAATAAATTTTTATAATACACATACAAAGAGTTCTATACCTAACAATTTTACATTCTCCACAGTCAGTGACGATGACATGATAATAAGATTTCTACCAAAGCGACGGTATCCGATGACTTTAATATTACCTTTGTTAAACTGTGTTGCCCTTACATAATTCCGTTAATTACCCACATTATAGATTTCTGTTTAGAAATAGTGTATATTCGTCTTGCTGGAAAGAGGCTTTAATAATGCCAATACCTAAGACCTCTAATTAGATTTTAAAGACCTTAGACCAATTGCAATACTGCCAGTATTATCTAAAACGCTAGAAAGAGTAATTAAAAATCAGCTTAGGATGCATCTTAACAGTAACCACTTATTGCCAATATATCAATCGGGATTTAGACAAAATTATAGTTGCATATCCGCTCTACTAAATATAACAGATGATATTATTGAGGAAATAGATAAAGGGAAAGTAACAGCACTTGTTCTCTTAGACTTCACTAAGTCATTTGATACCCTAGACCACCATATATTGCTTAAAATTTTGCACTACACAGGTTTTACAACTCATTCTATATTATTATTTAAAAACTCATTTTTGGTGGGGAAAAAAAATCATATCTCACAAAATTCTTTTTATTGTGTTACCGGTTTCGTGAACAAAAACTTACTTCACATCTTCAGACACAAGACTACAAGGAAACAATTTAAAAAAGGGAATTAGTGACTGCATGTTGTCAATATATAGTTAAAATAAGTTAATAGAAACTTAATAGGAAATATAAGGTAACAGTACTAAAATCTTATGTATAAAAATTAATATATCTGAAAAAAGGGAAAAAGTTATAACAAAAACTAATATCTAAATAAAAAGTAAAGAGTTATTGGTATTGGAATTTTGAAAACTGTATATAAATCAAATTAATAGGTATCGAAAATTATTGGTAGCGTATGAAATATCTGACTAGGTATAGTTTAAACATATGATAAAATAGGATACTTACATTTTTTTTAAATAAACAAGGATAGTTAAAGTATTCAATGTTTTTCAACATAGTCATGTTATTTGTAACAAGAGGAAAAGTTTGTAAAAATAGCCTAATAAATAAAAATAACTATAAAAATTTTGTAACGTTAAAATTAATTTGCACAACCGACTATCTTTCGACCAATAAATAGAATAAAATGACAAGAAATGATCTAGAAAATTTAAAATGTTAAAGATAAAAAACAGAAGGATGGTGCCCTCTACCGGTTTACTCTTGAAATGCTAGAGTACTGTTGTGCAAAATGTGAAAAGCCTGTATCACCTCATCTACAGGCTTTTCACATTTTGATAAACACCTGGTAGACAATAACCATTCCTTTAACAATAGTCTCAAAATCTTACACCTCATAGGCAAAGGTGCTTTGCTTAATAACCTCGAAAGTCTTGAAATAATAAAAGATTTTAAAAATCCACACACTTTATCTCTTAATTCACAAATAAATTCTCAGTCTTCTCATACCTTTGCTGTAGTCATTTAGTACGAGCTCCTCTCTCTCTCAACAAATTATATCTAATATTATATAGACATGACATTTATTGTTTATATGTTTTTTGACATAGTCGATATTATTAGTAATTTTTCAATCTATTTTTATTAAGTTTGCTTACACTACTTGTCTTCGGTCATATACCGCCACCTACATTTCCCTAGGTATACTCCATATAGATTGATTGTTTTTTACTTTGTCATCTGTACAACAGTACTCTAGCATTTCAAGAGTAAACCGGTAGAGGGCACCATCCTTCTGTTTTTTATCTTTAACATTTTAAATTTTCTAGATCATTTCTTGTCATTTTATTCTATTTATGGGTCGCAAGATAGTCGGTTGTGCAAATTAGTTTTAACGTTACAAAATTTTTTATAATTATTTTTATTTATTAGACTATTTTTACAAACTTTTTCTCTTGTTACAAATAACATGACTATGTTGAAAAACATTGAATACTTTAATTATCCTTGTTTATTTAAAAAAAATTTAAGTATCCTATTTTATCATATGTTTAAACTATACCTAGTCAGATATTTCATACGCTACCAATAATTTTCGATACCTATTAATTTGATTTATATACAGTTTTCAAAATTCCAATACCAACAACTCTTTACTTTTTATTTAGATATTAGTTTTTGTTATAACTTTTTCCCTTTTTTCAGATATATTAATTTTTATACATAAGATTTTAGTACTGTTACCTTATATTTCCTATTAAGTTTCTATTAACTTATTTTAACTATATATTGACAACATGCAGTCACTAATTCCCTTTTTTAAATTGTTTCCTTGTAGTCTTGTGTCTGAAGATGTGAAGTAAGTTTTTGTTCACGAAACCGGTAACACAATAAAAAGAATTTTGTAAGATATGATTCTTTTTTCCCATCAAAAATGAATTACTACTCATATGGGATCAATCTACCTATTTAAAAATTATTTATGTGATCGAGTTCAACGGGTTGTTAATAATGACAAATATTCACTGGTGACTTCTGGAGTTTCGAAAAGCTCAATTCTAGGTTCACACCTATATACTATTTACATAATACATTTTGAAACCTTTATCTTACATTGTAAATATCATTATTATGCAGATGACACCCAATTATATCTCTCGTTTCCACCATCTGACGTTATTGCTGCTTGTCGTATAATTAACGAAGATTAGCTCTAGCCAATATAGTCACGGACCATCCTTAAAACTTCGTACTAAGCCATCAGTCTTGATGATTGGCCTAAAACACTCCATTGCAAGCTTGCAGTTGCTGAAAAGGTCAAGAATCTGGGTGTAACCTCGGACTCCCATTTAAGGCAGGTATTTGTAAATTGTTTGTTAAAAAAGTCATATTGTAACTTGAAACTTTTATGTATTAGTAGACATGTTATCCAAAAAACTTTAAATTATGTTATGTGAGACTGTAGTTTTGTCAGAATTTAATTACTGCGATATTCTTTATAATTCTTGTATTGACATTGTTGACTCCAACAGAATATAAAGAATCCAGAATGCATGTGTTCCGTTTATTTGTGGCATAAAAAAGGTTGGCCATATTTCCCATGAATTTAAAAATTTAAAATGGTTGTCAATGAAAAGTAGACGAAATTATCATGCACTTTATTTTATTACAAACTGATTATCAGCCAGACTCCTTCATATCTATATAATAAAATAAGGTTTAGGACTGACGTACACAAGATTAATATACATAGGTAGTAAAGGTCTGCTTTCTATCCCTATGCACAAAACTGCATTTTTCGAGTGATCATTTTCTTAAAATGTAGTAAAAGACTACAACGAGCGAAATACTTCTTTAAGGTCAAAGTCCATTGATAAGTTTAAGAATTCCCTCAAGTCTAAACTGCTAAGTATTTAGTTAATACATTTTTTTCTCTTTTTATTTTTTTCCCTCTCACGTGGTTCTCGCTTATTTACATAGTATTACTGCTACTGCAAGAAATCATTTATCTTATTTAGGATTCGTGAACAGAAGCTACTTTGACAGTAACTGAGCGTTCTCCTTTTAATCCATTTTTTTCTCTTTCTTTATTATTATTAGACTTAGTAGTGTTCTTATGAACGATCCATATTTTGCGTCTGAAGGACTTTTTATATAATTTTCCAAAAATGAATATTAACGTTCACAAATAAAGGTTCAAAACGACTGTTTCAGACGGAGAATAATACAAAATTTATACTTACTGTTCGTTTATGCTTAACTGCTTCTCTGATGGTATCAATTGGACATCGTAACACTATAAATCTAACACAGTAAGTACTAACACTTTCTTAAAATTAAACCTGAAAGGGAATTTTGAAAACACAAGTAAAAGACAGTATAAAGTTCAAAAATATATATTAAATTTCTTAAAAATTCATGTTTTACAACAACTTGTTTTTATCCAAATGTTTTTTACAAACTATAGTCTGGCCCGTGTACAACACATGAAGAGGAACGGAACTACTTATAGTGTACCAACTACCATCCACTATGCGGTTTTTGAGCTAACGATTACACAAAAAGATTCAAGAAAAGTTCAATGTTTATAAATTTTTGGTGGGCTTTTGCTTGCCTGTCTATTTGCGTATTTACAGTTCAATATCAATTTTGATCGCTCCTCGGAGCTTAAAAATGCTTGAACCGCCGCCACGACTTTGAATTATATTATAGCAATTATAAATTCATACGTTCAGGCAAGGCGGTCCCATGTACATATGAGTACATGGTAAAGATACTTTTCTGACACCGAATCACTGAGGAACCAGTTTAGAGCAAATCCCGTTAAAACCCATCATTTTCCCGTCAAAATCGACTGCTAGGAAATGATGGGGGTCCCTTATCGCTAGAGGTTATTTTCGCTAAAACTCTCGATATACTTTGAATAGAAACTGAATTAACTTGTCCTCATATTTAATACAACGCATGAGTTGCAGTGCTTAACAACGTGGATTCGTAAAAGGGTTTTTAATTTTCAAATTTTGTTACTGTGTCTAAATTTTGATGGTCAGGGCGACATTACATCCCCGTGCAGCGACATTTACTACACTTTCCAAAATTACACTCCTTGATGAGTTATTGAAATTTTTGCATAAAAAAACGTTTCGTAGAGCGAAAATATGATTAAATATATGATAAAATATGAAAACCTCTTCCGACGATATTTTTACGTGAAACACGCTTTTCTTGCGAAAGGATTTTGTTACAGTTTCGAAAAGTACATCGAGGGTTTTATCGTGTTCGCCGTCAAGAAAATCACATAAAATGAATTCCGTGGGGCCCAAAATATTAATAGTTGGTACGTGGCAAAATCGAAAGCTTATGCACTAAATGGCTTAAATTCAAATTTACCCAATAACTATTGTCTAAAATTGTGCAAAAGGAAAAGGGCACTATTAAAATTTTTCGAGTTATTAATTTGAATATCCATTTGACGACAAGTTCTATATTCTGCCAAAATTTTGTCTCACTAGAAAATGCATCGATCGATATAGGGAAAAGTACGCACCAGAAAATTTTAAAAATTTAGGGAGCTAAATAAATACAACCATCTAGTACTTATACCAGAAACCGATACTAACTTGCTTATTTTAAACGGAACACCCTTTATATTTTAGGATTTTCGAAAAGAGCATAAAATTCTGAGCCAAAAGTATGTAGAATACCCTATGCCTAAACCCAGCCATTTGAGAGATATTTGACATTAAAAAAAATTGACAGATGTAATGGTTTATAACTTTCTTCGTGTAAAGGATACTCATTTGCTTTTTAGCACGGTAGATAGAACACACGAAGAGAGCTGTACTCTACAATTGAACTAGATTCAGTAATATTATGCCAAGTATTCCAGTCTTGACGTTACATTTTGTAAACTTCAAACTGCGAAAATTTGTTTAGGTCAAATGAGAACGGTGGACAGGCAAATCAGGGCATATTAAATGAAACTGTCGACAGCAGAGACCTTAGAGAGTAAACGCCGCTGTAACTCAAGAGCCGCAAGAAAATTAAAGGCCAGCACCTTGCTCTGCTGGCTGGGGAACGCGGTGCTTCCAGACAGATGCTGGCTTCCCAGCGTCGAAGAGTTCCAAGCAGTCCGCTGTTGGATGGCTATATAAACAGAAGAAAATAGTCTTCACTATAGACATATGTGCCACGTCATCAATAGCGCGGTCCGGATTTTTATCAGGAATAAAAGTTGATAAAAGCCAAAATGGGTTTGCGTTCGAACAACCACGGAAGACAGGGCAAGAGTTCGTGGAAAAGTCATAGGTTTCTCGTAGCTGACATTACTGATGTTTTCATTTTGGGGTTGGATGTTAACCCACCTCTTCAGAACAGATAATCGAGACCATATTGGAAGGAAACTCTGTTGGATACCGCGTCGGCCTCGTTTAAAAACAGGACTCAAATAAGACAGCAAATATAATTTTAGAAAAACTTTAACCCGGACAAAAGACAAAATCCCGATTAGAGCGGCTAATTCAAATTCCGACTCAGTGGTTCTTAAGGAAAACGAATCAATTGGATTGTATGAACCACTTAAGTGGATAGTAAGGTACGAGGAACAAACAGATAAAAATTGACCAAGCAATGTAGACGGGGAAGTGGTGACTTTGCTTAGTTCCCAATTAGGACACTTACCCAAAAACGAACGTAGAGAGGCAATCAAATTTTTGGAGAAAGAAAGTATGGCATTTGCCAAAGCGTAGACGTCCTTATGAAAACTGATATAGTGCAGCATCGGATTCAGCCGCACTGGCGATTCAGCCGCAATTTGTCAACAACCTAGGAGGCTGCTACTAGCCACACAGGAAGAGGCTTCTACGATGATTCAAAAGATGCTACAGGATGGAGTAGTTGAGGAATCAACCAGTCCCTTCTCATCACCGGTAGTTTTGGTTGCCAAGAAGGATGGAAGTTAAAAATTTTGTATCGACTACCAGAAATTGAATGATGTTACTAAGAGAGACAACTATCCACTACCATGGATTGACGCCACATTGAGTATACTGGCAGGGTCACAATGGGTGGGTACTGGCAGGTGGAGCTTCACCTTGATGATATAGAAAAGACTGTCTTGTTTTCTTAACAGATAGTGATCTGTCTATATCAATTCAGCGTGATGCCCTTTGGACTTATACAATGGGCCAGCTACTTTTGAAATATTGATGAAATTTGTACTCCGAGGACTAACCTGGAAGACATGCTTAGTTGACCTTGATAACATGATGGTTATGGGACGAAACTTTAGGACACATTTGGAAAATATTTAAGAAGTATTTGGGAGAATCTGAAATGCACATCTAAAGTTGATTCCAAAGAAATATCTCCTATTCCAGAAAGAAGTGAAATTCTTTGGATATGTTGTACCTTCGGAGGGAAGTATCTTAGACTACGGGTACCAGATTTCTGTCATACGACATTGGCCAAGACCTTCAAATGTTCACGAATTACGAAGCTTTCTTGGCCTCTGCATTTATTATAGACGTTTTGTGAAAGAATTTGAGGATATTGCGAAAGTACTATACCAGCTAATGGGGGGGAAAGTTAAATATTAGTGGACACCGGAATGCAAAGTATCATGGAAGAAATTGAAGGCAGCATTATGCTGTAGACCCGTGCTAACATATCCCCAATAAATGAGCCTGTATATTCTTGATACGGAATTTCGCAGTTGGATATGTATAATACACATCGAACTCAAATCTAAAATGGAGCGGAAATGTAAACGAGTATTTCAGTAAAATACTGTCCAAACCGGAGAAAAATTATTGGTAACAGGGAAGGAGCTATTGGCCATTGTTAAATCCGTGGTTCATTACAAAAATATCTCTACAGGCAACATGTCAAAATCATGCTGCGTTAAAATGGCTATTGCAGTTGAAAACCCCAGAATGTCAACTAGCTCGCTGGATTGATAGATTGCAGCAGTGTGATTTCAGAATCGCACAGTGGTCCGTGAAATCTCATAAAAATGTAGATGCTCTATCAAGAAGACCGTGCAAAAATGATTGCTAGCACTGCTATCGAATTGAAAAAAGCGCAGGGCATGGTAACGGTGAACACAACACAATCCCAGATGATTGGACAAAAGAAAGTCTAAGGCAAGAACAACTGAATGGCAATGTAATTGATCCTAATTAAAGACAAGAGAAAAAGAAGCGCGACCAAAATGGAAGGATGTTTCGGACAAGGCATTATGGATGCAATGGGATTCCCTGAATGTTATAGATGGATTATTAAAGAGAGCATGGTAAAACCCAGATGGGAAGGAAGTTACCATGCGTCCGGTGATATCCAAGTGCCGGGTCCCGAAAGTACTTCAGGAAATACATTATGGAACGTCCGGGAGACATTTTGGTGTAAATAAGACCCTGACTAAAGTACGGGGCGATTTTATTGAATAAATATCCGTCAAGATGTGGAGGCTTGATGCTGCAAATGCAAGATTTGTGCAGTCACCAAAGGGCCACAGTAGAGGCTAAATTATGCAATATAATATCGGAGCCCCTTTTGAGAGGATTGCTATCAATATAGCGGGTCCATTCCCAGTGGCAGATGATGGCAATAAATGTATCCTGGTGGCTATGAACTATTTTAATAAATGGTCGGAAGCCTATGACATTCAAAAATACGAAGCAATTACTGTTGTTCGAGTTCTGATGGATAACCTCATTTGACGTTTTTATGTATCTCTACAGCTACATTCAGATCAAGAGAGAAACTCTGAGTCCGAGGTGTTACAGAAAATTTGTGAAATATTGGGCATTCACAAGGCTCGAACAACCGCTCTTCCTCCTCAGTCAGGGAGAATGGTAGAGCGACATAACAAAACCATGAAGGAATATCTTTCTAAGTTGGTTCACAGGAACCAGCAAGATTGGGATCAGCAATACCCCATTTTTGTTAATGGCGTACAGGACTACTGTTCATGACACTACTAAACAGACACTCGCTCGTATAATATTTGGGCATGAGATCAGACTGCCATGTGATTTGATGTTTGGCACACTAGATAAGGAGCCACTGTCGGTGGACGACTATGCAGATGAAGTTAGTCAACGGCTAAGGAATGTCCATGGGTTGATTCGAAATCAAGTTAGCATAGCTAATAACAAAATGAAGGCTCGCTATGACCGGAAGTGGACTTCGGCAGGATTCAAGGAGGGATATCTGGTGTTTACTGGAGAGCGTAAACACGTAATAATACGATGTTCTTAAATTTTGTCAACGAATGCGTAATTCATGTTACATCCGAAACGGTTTTTAGTCTGTTAAGAATGTATGTCACAGATTATTATTGAAAATTTTAGTCAATTTTATTCTGTTTTATTTTCAATCAATGTGTAAAGAATATACTTACAATATTTTTTACTTAAAGCTAAATCAGTCTCAGATTGTACTTCTGTCTCAACTATGAAATTAAATTTAAAAATAATGTCATGCTCTTAGCATTGCAACACTTAATTTATATCTTACGAATAACATTATTACAGAACAACATATTAACGATAATAAAATCAGTTGACATCTTAATATACACTAAGTGAAAACAAAGAACTAAAAAGTATTAAAAAAACACTTGCACTAAACATTTCTCCATCTTAAACGCTAGATTGGATAAACAATATTGAAATTTATGAAAAGCTATCTTATCAACATTCTCTCTTAGTGATTCTAATGATAGTGTTTACCCAGAACTTAATTCTTCTGATACAGACAATGATTTGATAAGCTGTCAGTAGATTTTAAAAAATAGAATAGTTGAATTCAATTCCCAATCAAAGTAGAAAATAAATGGGTTTAATAATATCAAACATAATTTTTTATCATCTCATTCTAGCTCAAAGCAAACAAAATTATTTTAGTAGCAATTGGATTCATGGATATATTCCAACGTATTATAAATGTTACTTGCAACTAACATCCAGATTACCCTGAATTCATTTGTATAAAGGAATTAATGTTAGTAACCATTTATAAACGATGCGAGTCAAATCCTACGTTATATTTAATTCTTAGCTCTTAGAAAAAATACATTAAATTAAAATTAATTTAAATTTTAAATTAATTAATATAAATTAAAAAGACAAATGTATTTTAAATACTGATATTACAGTATTTAAAAATCATGTGAACGTGTATAACAGATTAAAATTAAGTAAAAATACAAAATAAAGGATAAATATATTACAAATAAAATATCAAGAAAAATATGCGAGGTGATAAGGGGAAGACAGATCACACATTTAATCATTGGGTTACACCATTTACTCTTTAAGAAAGCTCATGCCTTTACGAACTTTAAGAAAAATATCAAAATGTTAAGGTTTTCATGAGTATTAGATAAACTTCAAAACTATAATTTTTCTACATCATAATAATATGCTTTATTGAAGGAAACCGAACATATTACAACAGCAAAACTGTAAATCGAATTTTGAATGTCATTATTTACTTACAACAATATTGGAACTAATAGTTGAAAACTTAGTGGGTTTAAACAAATTAGTGGTTAATTAAAATAGGTTTTAAAAAATATAACTTAGGCTAGTGCCAGGCTAGACGCACCACAGTAAATAATGCTGATATTTAAGCAAGAGTATTTTATAATTTTCAATAAACTTCTGATACATTTTTTCTTTATACATTTTGGGAGTAAGTCATGAACAGTAAAGTCCATGTTCTATACTACTCGCCTCAGTTGCATAACATTGATTAATTTTAAGTTTTATGAACATATATGTGCGTTCTTCTGGTTACAAGTACCAATGAGTGACCATATTATTAAATGCACTTTCTACTTAAACCCAAACTTGTGAATTATAGGACAATAATTATTTGAGTATGAAAAGTGTATTCACTAAAACCATTAGTTGGGGTACGCGAAGATTTCAGAGTGCTTGTTAAAACACAATATTCTAGCCAATATTGTTGTAGTGATAATTTTATTCCTAAAAGATATTCGATTAGCTATAGAAAAAATCCAGCTGGAGCATTGGCTATTGCGCATATCATAAATAATTAGTCAGTTAAAATATTAAATAAATCATATATAATCCCCAAATTTTGACATTTTATCTCGTTTAATATGGATATCATTGGAGGGGAGCTTCTTCGCCTTATCACGAGTTAATATCGCATAAATATACATAAAATTACTTAAGTAAGTCATATTATTTATAAAAATCTGATTTGATTTGAATGCCAGTAACTACGGTGAAAGTTCAAGGTATAAACGAATTGGGGAAACATTGAAACCTGGAAACTTGTTATTCAACTTATAGCAAATGATGAAAAATATGAAAACCACTTCCTTAATTTAAAAGCATAGCATCCTCTAGATATACAAGTAAGGAAGTATAAAGTAAATAAAAGTATTATCAATATTGTGAGAATAATTAATCTTAGTTAATTTGACAGTTTGTGTCTACAGTTGTTTGTACTTTCTTCGTTCTTTCTTTAAATCATATTTCCCTTTTTGGTAAATTGTAACTAAAAGGCAGTAATTAACCGTTAAATTTAAGTATAAAGTGTACTTCTGAGTTCGCAGCATTGTAACATGAATTGCCAAAATGAAAGTGTCTGCAAAACATTGCGATTTACATAAATAATTAATGATCCCGATTCCATTTGAAATTGGATTAAATTGGACTTTGGCTAAACTGTGTCTGAAAACATATTGAGGACTGGTAATTTTGCTACTACTAACTACTACTAACTAAAGTAGAGCGAGTTAACCAAACTTATCACTATGTAGAAATGCATCGTCTCAGATGACAATCATTATCAAAATAATCCATTTTAATAACAAATCATTGCTTTTAGCGATTGGGATTAAATTTCTAACGTAAGCTTGTGATTATTTGTACGTAAATGGTCAAAAGTTGAGTATCTACCTGCAAAGAGATCCATATTTTTTTTAGTGTCTTAGGCCAGTACTTTAAAAATTTCTTGATTCTTGTTCGATTTCGATATCTGTCCCAGTTTTGCGAGAAAAATTTGGTTTTGCTCCACGCTATGTACTACGGTCGTAATTTTTCAAGTGACAATAGAATTTCACTTGGGAAAAGATCGAAAGAACAGTACCGTCGTTAGTGGTTATTAATAATGTGTCAAAAATACCCGCTATTTAACCTTAAACTTTCTTTTTAGCGGTTCGTGAAATGGCTAGTAAATCGAATTTACGCTTCTATCTTCTCAAAAACTTTATGACTAATAGATCATAGGAATATTCGGCTATTTTATCTTTTCTCGTTTTTCCAATAGATTTCGGGACCCACTCGGTTGAAAGATACAATCCATCAAAATTGAGCTTTCTGTGAAACCCGATATAATTTGTACAGGCCTCGAAAATTGGGTTGTATCTTCGAAACTCCACATGTGTTCAGCAACATTTTTGCGGCTCATTCTGTTTGCGGGATAGTAATAGTTAAAATAAGAAAAGAATCAAATATATTTATATCTTTGAAAACTTTACCTTGAAAAGGTAGGTGAAAAATTTTATTGGAAATTTACCGGTGTATGAATTGATATCGAAGGTATGCGGCGATTTGAATTTCTGAAGCGACGTCAAAATTCGATCAAATCAGCCCCAACGAGTCATATTTTTTCAACTGAGCGATTATCGAAAAGGATTGCATAAATGAAAAAAGCACACGAGCAAAGTTAATGTAAGAGAAGTTATCAGCGAAAATTCGATTCTTTAAAAATTTTACAGGCTGCCAGAAAGAAGTTTGCGTTCAATCAACGGGTACTTTTGGCACATTATTAACAACCGCTAAACGAAGAGACATTCCAATATTTAGCTCGCTTAGACTTTTCCGAAAGAATTCTCTAATATTCTTTACGTAACTACTGCTGTAGTGCACGGCGTGCAGTAGAACAAATTAATTTTTTCCTCTTCCAAACTATGACAGATAGCGAGTTCAACCAAGAGACAAGAAATATTTGAAATAAGAATATCTAGCAACACTTTAAAAAATATGGGCTTTTCTTCCCCAAGATGATCAACTTTTGACCATCTTTTTAAACACCAATAAAAAAATATGTAAAAAAGACTTTTTTCTATCACATATTCATATTCCTAATGGTCCGGCCCTATTTTTGTTTCAGGGATACCTGTTAGCTTCTGGAGCACAGTTTTTATAGGCACCTTATATAATATGCTACACTGTTGCACACATATAGTTTATTGTTTTTTTATACCCTTCTATGTATGTTCTTCAATGCGATTTTCTCTAGTAGTGTAAACTTACAGATATGTTCAATACATTTGCTAAAATTTTCAATGATTTATCGTGCATTTTAGATATATCTTCTACATTGCTGATGACTCTGGGATACACCAATATGCTCAAATATGGACAGCGTTTGCTACTTTTTAGTTGCAAGGAAGGAAAAAATGATATTTCAATAAAATATAAATGATAATTCAGAATGTAAATACAAACAATAACAATATAATTGATGGGATTCCAAGTGTCCATATTTAACCCAAGTCTGCAGCTTAATGCAGTGCGTGTGATGAACCTTATATACCGCTCTATTATTCTATTTATTATTTATAACTTTTTGCATTGTTACATGTACTCGCACATCCAATGTTAATTAAATAGTTCTAAATACCAACAAATGATTTTCTTATAAAATGCAATGTGTTAAAAAAATAATTTTTATTAAAGAATTTAAGACTAGAAAATTAAAAATTGGTGCAAAACTAGTAACCTTAATCGAGTAAATTTTATTATTCGAATTCATTTTAACATTTCAAATGTACTGGAGGACTTGAAAAATCCTAAATGTGAAACTTCTGATCAGAGTAAGTTCATTGTTTTAACGTGTTCAGACGATCAACTTAAGTTTCAGAATCCAGTTTTGTAGTTTCAGAAAGAATTTAAATTTTCTTGAGAATATTTTCTGTCGGCTTTTCTTAAATACCCCGAGTATACCGAGTATATAAATTGAGTATTTTTAAATAAATTATTGGATAAATAAAAATAAAACTTACGAAAATTATACCACGTATAGGAATCAATCTTCACTTAAAATCAAAATACGCATTGAAACAGCTGAAATTATTGCCAATATGTTGCACCCTTGTAAAATCCTGCCATCAAAAGAGTGAAATGTGCACGATGTGAAATTTTATTTTAAGATGACCCAGATAATTTTTTTTCAATTTCTGACCATTATTTTTGAATTTCTAACATTTTTTACTTTTATAGCTCAATAAAAAAGCACACTTTTAAAAAAATAAATTTCGTCTATGCCGTATATTTACCAAAATATTTTAATTTCTGTGTTTTGGCATTGTGTGAAGAAACAAATAAGGTTTTACTTGAAGTTTGAACTAGTTGATTTCAAGTGTTTAAATTTCATCACCAAGAGTCAAAACCATTAAAAACTATTAAATATTGAAAAATTATTGTTAGTCAATTAGATATATAGAGTGTATAAATTTCTGTTACTAACGTAAAGTAAAGGTAGTCGTTCTAAAGATATTTAAAACATTCAGAATGACGTGTACACAAATGAATCCTGATGGATCTGGGGCATTTTAAAGCTGGAATACTGGAGAAGGTTTTTATTTAATATTTCAGGAAAAATTTGTTCCACGCTATGAGATTTAGTGTATTATTTTGAATTACTAAGGGCTGTTATTTCATGGTATTGAGCAAAATTAACTTCAACTGGGGGCTTCTTAATCCAAAATATTGTGTTTCTTTGTTTTAATTCTGGTGCCGAAATATGGTTATGTGATTAAAATTAAGCACAAAGAATCATCTTTGTTAAATAACGTAGTATCAACAATCTTTTATGTAAATTGGTCAGCAAGTGTAATACGCCAGTTTTTATATAAAAACGGTTGGTCCTACATTGTTTAACAAAAAGGATTTTTTGGTGATTTTGATCCGAGAACCATCGTTGCACATTAAAACTTAAAAAGAAAACAGAACAGACATATTTTGGATTAAAAAGCTGGTTGAATTTCGTTTTGCTCAATACCATGAAATCATAGGTATTAATCAATGTAAATAATGTGCCAAATTTCGTATCAGTAGCACAAAGGATCCTTGACCTATTAAACAAAAACCTACTCTAATGTGCCACATTTAAAAGGTATTATCTTTTATCTTCTTTAGGCAGCATCTCCGAATACATGCCAATAGGAATTTTTTTTCATGTTTTTACGGACACAATTCCCAGATATCCAGTGTATCTCATAAGAACTGAATTCACTTTGCATGCGTAATCTCTCACACGTTACGTTACTGTGTTTTTTTAGTTTTCAATAGTATTTTAACAGTTTCGAATTATCGAAATGAGACTAAAGACATTAAGAAACAACTAGTTTGAATTTCTGGTCAAGAAGTTCATTTGTTTCTTAACAAAATGCTTAAATGCAATAGTTCAAATATCTTGGCAAATACATATCATAAGAAAACTTATAATTGTTTTTTATGAGTTTTTAAGATGCCTGAAAATATTTTGTGATAGCTATTTGATTTGTCAAGATTTAGTTTGTTTAGAACCATTTCTTTTTAAATGCAATAGAAATGGGCAAACGTTGAAAGATATAATTTTTCTCTCGTCACCTTAAAGTACTCTCAAAGTGTGATAATATGAGCTGTAGCACACATTTATTTTCCGATGAGATTATTGTTGATGAAGATGAAAATATTGAAGAAGTGGAAATGGAAGAAATAGACGGAGATGAAGAAGTCAGCAAAGAAGAACAAAAATCAACAAAACTATAATATAACTTGTAACCCATGGACTAGGCCTACAGGGGACACTAAGTAAAAAAACGCTCCTTGCATTCTACCTCAAAGGTGGTGCGGAAATGCCCGAGTTTTCTCAGTCCTATATCTCGAAAACTATTGGTTCTACGTAAATATTGTGTAGGACCTTTTTTATGCAGATTTATATCACGAACAAATTTTATAATAACCAAAATTAACGTAAAACCGATAATTTACGAGATATTTGAGAAAAACTAATTTTCGTGACCTTTGACCATCTGTAACTTTTGTAGCTAACCAGTTGGCTTTATGGACCTTTGACAAATTATTTGTGACTCCAAAATAAAAAGAATCCTGCCGGAAAATCTTCAGTTGGATCTTTTAGAGGTTCATGTATAAAGTGATTGGACTATTGTTCAATTTCTTCGGAAAAAACAAGTCTAAAAATGCCTAATTTTGCAATATTGCAATCGAAATGACTTTAATGGGTTTAATATATATGTATTGGATAATCCATAAAATATATATTTTCCATTTTTGTTTGTTCTTCTTAGACTAGTAAAACCCAAAACATTTCAGAACGCTTACCCCAAAAAAATTTACGGTTTAAATAAACAATAATACATCGGCCTAACCGGAAGTACGAAACTGAGCTCTGAACTTAACTTGACCCTCTGAATACGTTAAAATAATGAACTGCCATGGTCAGGCAATGTATATTAAAATCCTAATTTGACTCCTCTAGCCACTTTTGGTTAATTATTTACAGATTTATCGAACATATCAGAGCACAAATATTTGAAGTAAAGGCACATTTTTAGATGAATTACATTTAATAACAAACCTATCCCATTCACGTTTAGTAAAATCCCAAATACTTTTTTAAAATTTCATCCTTACTTGAAATAGAAATTAGAACACAGTATTCTTGTAAAATAAAATTACTTAATGCTGCTGCTAGCTTCCATTCACGACATAAGTAACAAGGTGGTCGACATTTTATACCTTTTATCATAGCCATTGGCATATCAATCAAGCAACATATTTATATAATTTTACCTGCTTTTCTGAAGTCATAAATACACAATTGAAAGTATTATTATTCATAAAAGTAAACAATGCAAGCAAAAATGTCTTTAGTTTGTGTTGCACAAATTAGCGGGGAATCTCCTGCATTGGTATATCGACAGCGGGTCTAGGTCCTCTTCTTCTTCTTCTTCTAGGTCTAGCCATTCTTGCTATTTGATTCCTAATTTGATTGATCGGCCACATGATAAACTCAATACAATGGTTGATAATTCTCCTAATTTGATTGACCGACCACATGACAAACTCACTACAACGGTTGATAATTCTCGCATATATAAATACGCAGATACCCACGAAAAATAGAATAAAAAAACACGCAGTCACAACTTCGTACCATATGTTAATACCATAGTGATAATATAGGTCATCATTATATTTCTCTACCCATTTATTGATTTCGTTAGCTGCTCGATGGGCCATAACACTATAATTTCTAAATTTTTTGAATAGGTGCGGATCTCCTAAACGGCCCCTCAGCTGAAAAAGAAATACTTTTAATGGATCGTATCGAACACGTTCACTCGAAATATTGGCAGGAAGGAAAACGGTACCAAATTCGGTTGGTAGTTAGTAGTTGACATATTGAGTCCTCTCATTTCGGGAAGCGTACATCTTCCACTTTAGGCATACATTTTAAAAATAAAATAAAAAAATCAGAATGCAAATTTTTGAACTACCATCAATTAACCCTTTTTAAAGATTTATATAAAAGCGCGATTTGCGCCGTTTTTATTGATTTCATTGAAAAATTCCTAGAGTAATAAAGTGTTTAGAATGCGATTTTGCATAAGAGAAAAGATTTCCCCCCAGCAGTTTGTAGTAAAAATTTATCGTATTTTTTGGGAAGTTACCCTTTGTTCACCCTCAGTATAGGATGGAAACGATTAGGGTTATTTTTTTTGTTATTTCAATTTTATTAGTTCAATATTATCAAACTATAATAAAATATTTAAAAAAAAATTATTATTGGCAAGAGAAAGGATCAGGCGTAGGAGATTTCCCACGAGGGAGAAACGAAACGGTTAAATAATGTACTTACCAAAATGGTGTATCCTTACGCAAAATGGTATTCTAAGCACTTTTTTACTCTATATATTTTTCAGTAAAATCAATAGAAACGATGTAAATCGGGAATAAATACTTAAAGTCCTACATTTTAGGTCCGCCATTTTGAATTTTCCAATTGTCACTTCGGGTTCGTAATCAGCGACCCTAAGAACTTCCATGAAATGAATTTTAGCCGATTTCGTTTTCGAATTATTGAATTGGGGGTGTAGAATGGAGGCTGCAACCCCCCGGGGCGAGTGCACTAATTTTTAAAGGTATGTTTCATATATTGCCAAAACTTAACATAATACAAAAGGTTTCAAGTCTTTACATTGAAATAGTAACGATTAAGAGCGACTCACTACGTGAGTTAAAGAAAAGCAAGTGGAAGAAACAAAAGAATGGTTTAATTTGAAGCTGAACTACTTAATTTTTGTGAGTTATAACGATATGAAGTGTTCATCTCATACTATTTACTTTATTATCAATATAACAATCGTTATATCGTTAAACAACGAAATGGAATATTACACGAGCCGGTGTCTGTTTAGTAGTCTCATGAATGGCAGCCCTGTATGGCATTAAGAAAAATCGTATGTGCCGATCCCAATCTCGCTGGTTTTTGTGAACCACCTTAGAAAGATGTTTCCTCATGGTTTGGATATATTGTTCCACCATTCCATCTGACTGGGGATGAAGAGCGATTGTGTGAATCTTGTGAATGCCCAATATTTCACAAATTTTCCGAAATACCCCTGACTCAAAGTTTCTCCCTTGATCTGAATGCAGCTCCAGGGTTACACCAAATCGACATACGAGGTTATCCACCAGAACTCGAGCAACAGTAACTGCTTCCTGATTTGGAATGGCATAGGCTTCCGGCCATTTGCTAAACTAGTCCGTATCAACCAGGATGTATTTATTGCGATCGCCTGCCACTGAGAATGGGCCCGCTATACCGATAGCAATTCATTCAAAATGGGTTTCGACATTATATTGCTTCATTTGGCCACTACGCCTTGTCTGTGGCCCTTGGTGGCTACGCAAACCTTCCATTTGCGATACCAAGCCTCCACATCTTGATGGCTATTTATTCAATGAAATCGTTCCCTTATTTTAGTCAAGGTTTTATTTGCCCACCACCCCCCCTCCCCCCGGACATTCCATAATGTATTTTCTGAAGTACTTTCGGGACACGGCACCTGGGTATTACCAGACCCATGGTAACTTCCTTCCCATCTGGGCTTTTCCATGCTCTCCATAATAGTCTATGTTCAAGCCTTAGGGAATCCCATTGCACCCACAAAGCCTTCATCAAACATTTTTACTAGAAACGTCCTTCCATTCCGGGCGGATTTCTTTTCCTTCTGCCTTCAGTAGTGGTTCAATCTCGTCGTCATTCAGTTGTTCCTTCCTCACAACTTCCTTTGTCCAGTCTTTCGGAACCTCAATCTTAACTTCCTTCACTTTTGCTACATCCTGCTGTTTTTTTACATCCTCGGCATTTACTTTCTTAGGGTGCCTCTGGCGTCAGTACCTTTTGACATGCCACAATTTGCTACAATTATAACAGCGGATTCCTTTTGTCAGCGTTTCATTAGTTCGATGTTGCTCCGGCTCCTGTTTCGGTTACAGTTCTATCTCGACACTGATTATGAACGTAATTCGCTCAGTACTTGCGCAACCATTTTCTGTATATCTGTTAGCATCAATCAATCTCATTTTATCGGAGTGGATTTCCTCTTTCTTTGCAGCGCTTACTTTCCCAGAGTTGCATTTTCTATAATCACGCATCATATCCCCTGATTTGCTGCACTAGTAACACCGGATACCTCAGCTGGGCTTTACACCTCCTTGTCGGTTTTCCTATTTTCCTGGAGAACTTGTCTTGGTCATTAATTGAGCAAACATTTTATGTTTATCCTTTAGTTTAGTGTCCAAATTCAATTCCTCTGATTGGGCTTCTTTCACAGAGACGGCTCGTACTCTGTGCGATAAGAAATCCATATAGGCGGCCTCTACCTCAAGTGCAAGGATCGGTGTGTCGCTACTACTCTTATGCCTAGGCACAAGGACCCGCCTGATCTCCTCGTCTTTTACGCCATCAATAAACGCGTCAACTGCCAATTGCTCCTGGAATTGCCTTGGTGCATTCGGGTAAGCTAAGTTTGCCAGTCTCTCTACTGCAGCCTCACATTCTCGTAAGCTGTCGCCAGCTTTTCATATACGTGATTTCAGCTGAGTCCGGTACACTTGGACGAGGTGCTGATCGCGTATCTCAGATCTAATGCAGCATCTGAAATTTTAAAATCTCGTTGCTGCGCCAGTGGAATTATCTGAAGCACTTCTGATGCTTGGCCCCTTAATGCTAAAACTAATACCATAGTCATTATTCCAATTGTTAGCACAAACAAGCTGCCTCAAGTTGTCTTTTGTAGGTTGACCAAGAAATTTCTCCATCAAAGAAAGGCGGTTGTAACCGAGGGCCCGATGATACGACTAGCTAACCTCCGTTTTTTCCCAATCGTCGCTTAAGCCATTCCAGTTTTCCTTCAACCACCTGGAATATTCCTTCAACATCGCTCATCTTTCCTTCGATGTCAGTAACTGTTTGTTTGACTTCGCTTACTTCTTCCACTGTATGAAATTTACCCTCCTTATTTATTACCTTTTCTTCGACGTCAGTAACTTTTCCCTTAATATCACTAACTTCAGGGTTTACAACGCCTATGTCCTCCTTTATTTCGTTTTTTATTGCTTCAGAATAGTATCCTGTTGTGCCTGTATAATTTTCCTCAATTCTTCCTTTTCTTCTTGATGTTTTCTCTATTTTTCTTCTTCGCGTCATTCTTGGTCTTCTTTTTCTTTTTGACGTCTTCTTTCTTTTTCCTCTTTACGTCTTTCTTGTTCCTCTTTTGTCTGTTTTCCTGGACTAACAACATTTTTCTTAGTTCTGCGAGCATGACTTGCATTTGTTTTTCAGCAGGCATGCTTTTTGTTTCCATTAAATTTCTGGAAATGGCACTAATAAGTCTTTTTTAACGTCTATATTGGGTATAATTCAAATATTTACACAAATTCCGAAATAGAATATTCACAAATGTTTGATGTCTACATTACTTTCCATTTGACAGAATTTAGCTAATTGCACTAGTTTCCAAATAGAAGGTTCTGAAATTTTCTCAAAATGTCACAAATAGGTCTTATTTGATGTCTATATCACTTTCCAGTTGACAGAATTTAGCTAATTGCATTAGTTTCCAAATAGAAGGTTCTGGAAATTTCCTCAAACTAGCACAAATAAGCTTTGTCTAATGTCTAGTTCAACTTAAATCGGGGGAAATCAGCGGAAATCAGGAGGAAATCAGGGGCATTGTTCAATGCGTGTAATCGAAATAAAAAATCCAGATTTTTATCAAATTTTGACCAAATTAGCCGTAATTCTTCGGGAAGAAAGGATTACTCCTTGGCGGGAAGTCAATAGCTAACAAGCTAAGCCGGTTATAGAGACTGGCTTGCTTGGGAATCACGGGTGGTTTCCACATAGAACATTCTCGAATTTTCTCGAATTCTTCAGAAATCCTGTTGCAATCCCATTTCGGACACCAATTGTTACGTGTTTACAATCTCCAGTAAACACAATGTAGGTTCAAATAATTGCAATAAGACATTTCACTAACCACAACTTTATTTAATACTTAATTACAATAATTAATCGTTATTATAGCACACTAAGTACAACTATAGACATTAATATAATTCACAACTTATTATTGTTCTTATTCCATCTGTTCACTTGTACGTCTAACAACTGTCCTCCGTGCACGAAATCCATTCCATAAATACACGCGTCGAAAGTACCTGAATTCTTTAGAATCATCCAGCGTTGTTCGCGACCTCCAGCCACTCTCATTTATTCTACGAGGCAGTGACGTAAGCGAGCACATAACAGTTTGGTTAATTACGTGATCATTTAGGCGTTGGATTCCCAAACTTGGAAGTAGGTTTGCACTAGTTCTGTTATTAACTATCGAAATATTAATTTCACCTCGGCCTCATGTATTTTTCACGGAGTATCTATATTTTCCAGCAAGTAGCAAAGCATATTTTACATTGACTGCTTCAGACAACTTCAACATTTTATTTCAAATAACAGCTGAGATTTTTCATAAAAATCGATTTCGTTAACTCAACTTTGTCGCGGCTTTTCAGCAACAAAATCATATGTAAATACGAAGTTTCTAGCCAATGTTGGAACATTAGGGCGATGGTGACGGATTCGAGAATTACTGACTCTCAACCAAAACAGTGACGGCTTTTCGTTTAGCAGCGGTATCTAGACGGTTCTCCTCTCTTCTCACTTCCTGAGTAAAATGCAGTTATTTTGTTTGTTAATACAATACATATTTTTTTAACAGTTAAAAAATAATCAACATTTATCAATGTAATTAGTTCCATTTAGATAAAAAAATGTGGGTTCGCAATGTAGTCCACTTAACAAGGTTCCAAAAAGGCCAAAACATCATAAATTTGTAGAATTCTTTGCAATATATCCCCCATTCCTCGCCGTTTTCGAGGGTGAGAAAAACGATGATGATGGTTTCGAGTTCTGAAACCCTTGAATACTACCCTTATTAAGAAAAAACCAACCCAATTTCCGAGTTCTCAGTTTTGGGCTTGCGAGGGCTCGTTGGATCAGGTTTTTTGGGAATAATAATAAATTCGGTTAATTTACACTAAAATACCCCGAATCAACCGGCGGGGGTTGAACCTACCCCCACCCGTAATATCAACATCCCCAATAAATAAAAAAATACGGATTCTACAAGGTTCTCCATGGGTTTTCGAGAGCAAGGATAACTATGGTGGTGTTATTTTTCACCCTACCTTCCCGTACCACACCTTCACCAAAAACCACCCCCTCTTTCATATCGTCGGTCGGTTCTAGGCATGTGGGGATACGTCGGGTTGAGTTTTTTACTAAACCACATCTGACCTAAGTAACACCCGAAATCACTCGAAAAACGGGATAATGGGCTTCTCGCGGTTTTCGAAGACGAGAATTACAGTGGTGGTATTTTTTTTCACCCTACCCTCGCATAACTACCCCCAACGTATAAAGACCACCCCCCTCTTCCATGCTGTCGGTCCTAGTAATGCTCGGGTTCGTTCCATCGTGTTTTTAAAGAGAATATCAGCTAAATCACTTATCTGAGAAGGTATAAGTTACCAGTGGCTGCATCAAGGCACGACGGTTTTTGTTGAGTTTATGAATTGATTTATCGGGAAAAATAATTTATTATTTAAATATAAATATTTAAGAGTTGGTATGCTCATATGATATTGTTATTTTAAAAAATGGCTGTTGCATGGCTGTGTCACGCCACAAAAGGTTCAGGTACTGTAGTGTTTTAAATGCGCCTTCTTTAATAATTTCGTCTGCCTTTTCATTTCGTGTCTGTCCCTCGTGTTCTAGTACCAATACTAAGGCCACCTTGTTTTGACTTTCTACAGGTTCTGCATGTTCAACCGCGCCGTCTTGGCTCACCATATCACTGATTCCAAAGTATGTTACTATAAATGTTGTAGAATCTAAAATTTAATGTCAATTTCTCACTACACCGTGTGTTCGAAAATACCTATAATTAACTGTGACGATTTAGTACATAAGTTTCGTATCCACAAATGAAAAGTTTTGAAACTTGTATTCAACAATGAGAGACAAAATGTCATCTGGAGATAAATAACATTTAGTTTATGAAATACCCTGGAATTGTGATTCAGTATATATCGGACAAACAAAACAACTGTTAACTAATAGAATTAAGGAACATACCTACTCTTGCAATGAAAGACATAATAATAAATAAGAAAAAACTGCTCTTGCAACACATCATATTGAGACAAACCACGTTTTTAGATTTGCTGACGTAAAGATTTTAGACAAAGAACTGAACTATAAGAAAAAGATTAATTTTTTTTTTTTACATTTATTTAACGTCGGCCTATTTCCGCTACTGAGGCCTAACACCGACGCCTGTAGACGAGCTACCCCCAACCAGGAATTTTTGCCGAACCTCTTCCCTTAAGAAGAGTAGGGATCTTTTACTTGCCTAACATTTAATAGACAATGGACCGACGGCTTTACATCCCCTCCGAAGGATGGTATATCCCCTATACAACCCTCGCCTAAGGTTGTATAGCTTCTGCGCATACACTGATATACAAGCCGCTGGAAGATGTGTGAGGCGAGGACGCGGTCTTCGTTAGAACGGTCACCCATTCCAAGTACTAACCGCGCCTTACGTTGCTTTACATCGCATATCGAAGTATGTACATAGTAAAGACGCACCCACGCTCGCCCCGAAAAAGATTAATAATAATAATCTTTATTTATCCTTTCGATTATAGATAATGATATATGACAAATCAAAATAAAAATAAATATTAATAAATATGTAAAACATAAAACATAAAAATACTAATTCTACACATATATAGATATAAATTATTACAAGTAGCATATGCATAACATATATTATAATTGCCAGTTTTGGCTAATCAGTTTGAAAATAATAAGAATATCAATTAACCAATTCTATACAATAAGTAACATTGGTCAAGTCAATATATGAATAAAAAAATTTACGTATGCAATAAAAAGAATTACAGGGCGTCATACAAACTTATTATACTTATTAACTTTCCGGTTCAAACCAAACATACCTAGTCAGTACAATGACGAATGCAAAAAGCTGGTACAGTGACCAGTCCTTTCTCATTACTATCGCATTCAAACATTCCATTACAAATCAACTTATCTTCATCCTTTATTATTAAAGCATTATATATCAATTCCAACTTATTTCTATTTTTAATCATGGAACCCATTCTACCTTTATCTTTATTATTTTTCATCAAATTATCTGTGTAATAATTCCAATTCATGTTATTTTTCTTAATTTTTGTCAACTTGTTTTTCCTGTCCATTTTAGTTTCCTCTTGAAGTTTCTTCCTCGTACGGAAGTTTCTGTTTTTTTCTTGTTCCCAATCTTTTTATTTTCGTATAAATTTTTCCTTTTCCATATTTCTTTTTATATTTTCCTTGTTTCATGTAAGTTTGTTTTCTTCTTTTTTTTTCTCTTGACTTTATTTTTGTTTTTCTTTATATTTCTTCTTGTTTTTGTAAAATTCGTCCTTCTGTGTTTGCTGATTTTTCTTTTTGATAATTTTTTCATCCTTTATGATTTGCCATGTGTTAAATTTTTCCAGTACCTTATCCTGATACTTTTCCCCCCAATAATTATTCATGAAAAATTTCCCAAACTGTTCACCCTTTCCAAATTTATTTTTTATCATTAATTCCCAAATTTTCACATCTGGTTTTCCACTACTTTGAGAATATAGTATTTAGAATTGCCTGCATCTGAAGTGTTATCGTATTATCCCCAAACAAATAAATGTATTGTTCAACTTTTACCAGTTGATTTATGAGACACGCTTTCCCTGAATCAGTTTTCAGTTTATTCATTTTACCTGTACGTCTTTTATTTTTCCAACACATTTTTCATTGTATATATTTCCCGTTTCTATATTTAATTTATCAATTTCATTATTTTCGCTTCCATTTTTAATTTGTACATCATCTACTATTTTTTTCAAATTCTGCTCAATTTCCAACCTTCTCTTCTTATTTTCACTTATATTACTCTTACTCTAATTTAGTATTTATATCATTTATTTCGGTTTTAACCTCTACTCTGAACTCATTGATATATGTATTTTGTTTATCTAATTTATCGCTTTGTTGGTTTAATTTATCACTTAGTTGGTCTAATTTAGTGTTAATTTCCCTATTCTGACTATCTAAATCTTCCCTCCTTGCCTTATTTTGACTATTTAAATCTTCCCTCATTTTCCTATTTTCCTCCATCATTTCCCTATAATGACTATTTATCTCTTCTCTCATTTCCTTATTCTGACTATTCTGTTTATCAAATTTAGTATTCATATCTTCCCTCATTTCAATTAAAATTTTAGCTAAATCAGATTTACTTATTTGTACTTCTGTTTGTTCATCTGCCATTATAGTTTTGCTAGTTCCTACTTTCATAAACATATATTTTCGTTATGAGAGAAATTTATAGTTTTGTCTATTTTTTTTTTTTTTGAAAATTACTGTCCAGAATATTATTATTCTTGTTTTTAAAACAAACCAAACTAATTAAGCCCGCCCCACGTTTGGCGCCAATAAAAGATATGATATTCTCGTTACCAAGATTACCACTCACTTTTATTTTTGAAAACAAAATAAAATTTTATTGAAAATGTATTTTGGCTTATAACTTTTAATTCAGCGCTCGGCGGGGCACATAGCCCGGAGAGTAGCTGTTGGTTGCAGTCTGGTTACGTTCCTTATAGTAAAATAAGGATTGTATAGAGGAGTTTGCGACTAAAAATATTATGTTTTATATTCCGCCCTCTAAAAGCACATTTGAACTATGCTAAGCCCAGTCAGGCTATTTATTTTTTCGATTGCAACAGACACTGGACCGCTGGATGGCGCCTGTTGACTATTTTACATGTCGCTATTGTAGAAGTACCGGGATGTACCAAATAGTCAAAGGATCCTCTTGCCGGTCGTCGCATGCCTACCTTGCACTGACGAGAGCCAACAGCTCGAAACTGCAGTCTGCAAGTGGCGTGTGACGGCTGGCAAGAGAGCTCCTTTAAGTAGGATCGGTCTTTCGGCTGGTGTTTGTTGCAATCGAAGCATTAGCGTTTTGATGGTAATATGCAATTATTACACTTAACCCGCCGGACTTGTAACTTGTAATTCAGCGCTCGGCGGGGCACATAGCCCGGTGAGTAGCTGTTTGTTGCAGTCTGGTTACGTTCCTTATAGTAAAATAAGGATTGTATAGAGGAGTTTGCGACTAAAAATATTATGTTTTAATATTCCGCCCTCTAAAAGCACATTTGAACTATGCTAAGCCCAGTCAGGCTATTTATTTTTTCGATTGCAATAGACACTGGACCGCTAGATGGCGCCTGCTAACTATTTTACATGTCGCTATTGTAGAAGTACCGGGATGTACCAAATAGTCAAAGGATCCTCGTGCTGGTCGTCGCATGCCTACCTTGCACTGACGAGAGCCAACAGCTCGATACTGCAGTCTGCAAGTGGTGTGTGACGGCTGGCAAGAGAGCTCCTTTAAGTAGGATCAGTCTTTCGGCTGGTGTTTGTTGCAATCGAAGCATTAGCGTTTTGATTGTAATATGCAATTATTACACTTGACGCGCCAGGCTTGTAAGTTGTTATTCAGCGCTCGGCGGGGCACATAGCCCGGAGAGTAGCTGTTTGTTGCAGTCTGGTTACGTTCCTTATAGCAAAATAAGGATTGTATAGAGGAGTTTGCGACTAAAAATATTATGTTTTAATAAACATTATTATTATTATTATTATTATAGTTGAGTGAGGGAGGATATGCTAAAATTCCGACGAAGTAATGTTGTTAATGTTTTGCAATTTGAAAATCTCATTCGACAATTTTACATACTTTGAAATGATAGTGAAACAATACTTACTCTTTCAAGTTCTGGCCATACAAGTCTCTCTGCAATTTCCACGAATATATATTGCACTACAGCAGGCGAAGCATTTCTGTAAAATGTACACATTTTAATAATTAACTGTATCGTACTTACAAATTCACTTACTTTTCCACAAGGTCTTCATTTTTAATTAAAAATTCAAAGGCCACCTTTATAGCCTCTGCGTTGTCTTCCGTTTGCACGAATAATTTTAGGATATCCAGACATCTGACGATAGGTTGGTTTTCACTAATTGACTGCTGGAGATATCTGAAACATACATCAATCAAATTAATTCTGCTAGTAATTTCAAAAATTTGATTAAATCTGATACCAATGGATTTACTCTATACCTCATTGAGATATTTATGGTTCTTATATCTGAAAATGGTAAATGTATGGTAAATAATGAGATGAGTGAAAAATTGTAAAATTGTAAATGTTTCCTTTTCTCTTTTTCTTCTATAGGCAAACTGTTGTAATATGCCTTGCTAAAAATGTCTCTTCCTTTTTTTGGGAAACATATTATTGTTGTTATATTTATTATTATATATTTATGTATTTTGGTAAAT
The DNA here is from genome assembly GCA_963675555.1 of Leptura quadrifasciata. Taxonomy (NCBI): domain Eukaryota; kingdom Metazoa; phylum Arthropoda; class Insecta; order Coleoptera; family Cerambycidae; genus Leptura; species Leptura quadrifasciata. The sequence continues at coordinate 66,908,371 of OY776681.1, forward strand.
AAACATTATTAATATTATCGACAAACCAAAATTCAGATACCTTCAGGCGATACCTTTGGCATTTGGCATTTGTAATCGTACTGATTAAAAGATCAATGATCATTTAATTTCAAATTGGCGATCAGACATAAAGGAGTTGTGACGTGCCATCTTTCGCTGGTTTCCACAAAGTAATAATATTGTTACGTAAGGAGTATTCATATTTTAGGAGAAAACTATAAATCAGCTTTAGTAGGTTACATATTGATACAAATTATTTTTCCAAATTTTAAATTGATATACTTTGCAATAATATTAAACAAATATTGAGAACGAGACCTGACACTGGATTATTAAAAACAAACAATAAATACGAACTTGTACTCAATAGGTAACTTGCTAAGTAAGCAACTAGTAAAATTATAAATACGAATTTTATTAACGCGGGCGACAGTCGAATTCTTAAGACAGTCCTACTCTTAATGTGGTAAGAAGTGCGACTCCTGACGCATTTCCCCACATCAGTGATGTTGGTAAGAGCCCCATTTTGTTACTATTATTGTTGTGCCTGTTGATACTGTGACACTGTTTGTTGTTATTTTGTCGTGACATTTGGTGGAGGCGCCGGCTTCGGCTTTGTAGAAAGGATGATTTGGCTGTCACGGTAGGACCGAGCTTACAATATAAAATTTGTTAAAGTCAATAACCGCGTTGTGTTTTTATTTATTTTATTGTGCATAAAGTACGAGATTTTGTTGTCAGCAAATGAATTTAATTTTCTTATTTTTCAATTATTTTTTGTATGGGATATAATTTTTGGGGTTCTAAGATCGAGTTGTTTGCTTTCCCGGAGGATAATTATTCGAATAATTTGTTTTAAAAAATTCATTATTGTATGTTAGTTACTTTTTATTAAAATATCTACAGTTCCTTTTAAAACTATTTTATTTCATTGCTGACAAACAGAAAAACTAATTATATGCATCATTAACCTAGCAGACGTTGCATAATTGTAGTGAAACTAGACCATGACCAGGATATGTTTATATTTGATAAAATATATTGAGTTATTATGAATGGTATGTCGTTTATTAAATATTGTAATTGTATACATGTGTTACATTATATGGGTAAATATAAATATTGTAGGTTGATTGATTATTGAATATTTTTATTGTGGTTTATGATGTATACATGTATTAAACTGTTTTTTAATATAAATATATATACTTGGATATATAAATAAATATACCGTATAACGTAACAATATACTGGATCATGGTCAGTAAAAAACAAATAGAGTAATTGTGGAGTGTCATATGTACAACAGGTAGAAACAATGAATTTGTATGGGAGTGATCTTGCTGACATCACATGGTGTCGGGGAATGTTGGGATAAGTGATAGTTTAAGTCATTTTTTTCTTTTTCAATAGTAACGTCATAAATTATTTTTCATTCTTCAATATACACATTTAAATTTACAATATTTTAAAAGCCATATTTGATTAGTCGCTTTCAATATTTATTCTTAAATAATAGAAAAGCATTAACGTAAAATATATTGCGGGGAAGTAATCGAAAAATCATTATTTTCCAATTTTCATTATTTTTACTAATTTTCCAGGGGGAAAGGATTCCCTAGTTTCCAATATAAAATTAAATAATTTTTTGAAACTATGAGTAATTTACACCAACGGCAAGACAATGGCCAACGTCGCATACGTTGTTTGTTGAATTGCTCTGTGGATAAAAATAATATGGGAAGGACACTAGATAATAGTAAATTAAAAGTTAGGAAGGCAGAATTAAGTATTTAAAAAAGGACACAGAGAAGAACCACAGTACCAAACAATCGGTGTTAAAGAATTTGTTTTTTGTATGTGCATAGGGAATAACTAACGTCTCAAGAATTATGTATAAAAGTGTACAATGTTGATATTTATGTGGTTTTTGCATGAAGAAATGCAAGTATATTTATGAGGTTTTTGCGTAAAGAAACGCAAGTGTTTTATGGAGTTTATGATGATGAATAATATGAGGTTTATTATGGTGATTATTATGAGGTATATTGATTTTGTGAGGTTTGTTGCACAAAGGGATGCAACGTGACAGATGAGAAAGACGTGGAAGATGGTTTCAGGGTGAAACTGAACGTTAGCCCCATCAATTAAAGTTTTTTTGTACAAAAATACATAAGTGAGACGGGTTTTGTTAATTTTCTTTATATGCAGTAGGTTCAATTTTAACACGAAGGGTACAAATTTGAGTAGGAAGTTGTTTATACAGGAAATAGCCCTAGAAAAGTCAAATTTCATGCCAAAAGATAAAACTAACTTTAAATATACTCGAAGCAGGAAAACATTTTGCATAATTTGTTAAATTAAACTAAAGTAGAAAAATATTTTGATTAATTTAGTAGAACTTCCCCCATTTTTCATTTTTATATACTTGTCTCTAGTGATATAATAAAAACAAAAAAAAAACTTAGATGTACACATATTTCTTCTTTGGGAAATAAACAGTTTCTCCGGAATAATAATGCTTTTATAAAAATATTTATATAATAATGTTTTAAAGAAATTCGTTCCTTAGTAATAATGCTTTTATAAATATATTTATATAATAATGTTTTAAAGAAATTTTTTCCTTAGTAGTAATGCTTTTGTAAAAGTATTTGTATTGTAATGTTTTCTGTATTTTTTTTTTCATGTAATGAAATGCACGAGGGCGAGGCACACTTAGCACTGAAAACCAGAGGATGACAGTTGGCATTGCGAAACCAGTAGGGTTGGATCCTGAGCAGAGCAAGGAATAAACACTTGGACAATCCATAGTATATAGGTCATTGTTAATGTCCAGAGAAGCAACATGAGACCTAAACATTAACCTTCCCCAACCACTACATGGTGGTGACAATGGATTTCCAGTAAGGGCCGTAGGGATAATCCATTCATCTATAGCCAGCCAAGGGCTAAAATTTCTTCTGCAGTTCCCGAAGCTAGCTATCTAGCTATAATGCAGTACATGTTCCCATCATAGCTGCGCTAACTTCCTTCGGACAAATGTTTTGTTTATGGTTTACAAGTGTCAGCAACCCAGGCGTCTGCTACAGCTAACTCAGCGACTTCACCTCCAATCCACTCACTAAGTAATGACTCAGTGTAAGTGCAAAAACACTAGACAAGGTGTGCCCGCAAAAACTATATTTCCTCGTAATGAATTAATTTGTTAATTTATAGAAATTTTTTATTGATGAAGCGTATTTTACCAATTTGTATAATTTTGTTATCTTGAATGATAGTTTTTAAATGAATGAATAAATTTCTGTTTTTTTAGTGTAGGTTGAAACTTTGTTTTTTTTTCTATATTGAGAAATATCTTTTTTAGAGCTAGGGGCTAGCTCTATCTAAAAGGGGGAAATGTGTTACGTAAGGAGTATTCATATTTTAGGAGAAAACTATAAATCAGCTTTAGTAGGTTACATATTGATACAAATTATTTTTCCAAATTTTAAATTGACATACTTTGCAATAATATTAAACAAATATTGAGAACGAGACCTGACACTGGATTATTAAAAGCAAACAATAAATACGAACTTGTACTCAATAGGTAACTTGCTAAGTAAGCAACTAGTAAAATTATAAATACGAATTTTATTAACTCGCGCGACAGTCGAATTCTTAAGACAGTCCGACAGAAGTGCGACTCCCTATCCTGACGCATTTCCCCACATCAGTGGTGTTGGTAAGAGCCCCATTTTGTTACTATTATTGTTGTGCCTGTTGATACTGTGACACTGTTTGTTGCTATTTTGTTAATAAATTATATCTGTTTTAAACTCGTCTTCTACTTTGACTACCCAATCTCCCTCTCTCACAAGCCAACTGGCCGTCAGTCGCGGCTCCCCAAAGGGGGGTCGTGACAATATCAGATTTTAGTCGATGAACTAATCGATCGTAATGAATTACACATTCACCGATAGATTTCACCACGCTCTAATTTTCTATCCAAATTGCCACCTAAATTTAAGCTTTCCGTCAACAGGTGGCTCCCACTAAGAAAATGCACCAATTTATTATATAGATGTGTATATCATAGGATATCTAAAATATATACTATTATCATAATTAGTGTATAAAAATTTCCCATGAAATGATAGGATAAATATAGCTAATGATCGAAAAGTCCTTAAAAATCGATTTAGTTTTTAAAATTTCTCAAGTTTGTACTGTATGACAGTCGATTGCCAAACTGACAGTTTAAGTCAAATGACTTAAGAGGAAATCTCTTGTTTTTCTGTGTTTAGTCCATTTAATGAGGTACAAAAAGGCCAAAACATCAAAAGCTTGTAGGATCTTTTGCAATACATTTCCTCCCCTGTTTTCGAGGGTGAGAGAAACGCTGGTGATGGTTTCGAGTTTTGAAACTCTTGCGTATTACCCCTATCAAGGAAAAACCACCCCTGTTTCCGGCTTCTCGGTCTTGGGATTGTGAGGGATCGTCGAATCGGTTTTTTTGGGGAATAATGATAAATTCAGTTAATTTACATCAGAGTACCCTGGAACCCCCGGGGGTTGAACCTATCCTCAACCATAATAGCAGTATCCCAAAGAATAAGAAAATACGGACTCGATAATTTTTTTATAAGTTCACCCTACCCTCCAGCAACTATCCTCAACGTATAAAACTACCCCCTCTTCCATGTTGTCGGTCCTAGGCATGCAGAGATTCATCGGATCGAGGTTGAAACTACCCTCCTCACAAAACAGAAATCACTCGAAAAGCGGGAAAACGGGCTCCTCACTTGTTTTCAAGGACGGTAAATCACAATGATGGTATATTTTTCACTCTGCCCTCTCTAAACTACCCCCAACGTATAAAATCACCCCCTCTTCCATTCTGTCAGTCCTAATTATACGTGGATTGGTGGGACCGGGATTTTTATGGGAATATCAGGGAAGCTAACCAATACCCATCCACAGTTGACCTAAACAACCCACGGAGGTTGAAACTACCCTGCTCGCAACACCGAAACCACTCACATGTTTTCGAGGGCGGGAATCACAATGCTGGTGTTATTTTTCACCCTACTCCCCCTCCCCTGGAATTAACCTTAACTGTCCTCACTGTTACTGCAATTACCCTCATTGTTACTGTAATTACTCTTATTGTTGCTATAATTACTTTTAATTATCCTTATTCTTACTACCCCATGTATAAAATACCCCCTTTTCTCTAAACTATATGTGTAGCCCCGGGGTTTGCTTAGGTTAACTGTCGTTGAGTAATGGTTAGTTTCCCTGATATTCTCATAAAAACTCTGGTCCAACGAATTCACACGTGCCTAAGACCGACAACATGGAAGAGGGTGTAGTTTTGAGAGGATAGAGTGAACAAAATACCACCATCGTGATCACCACCCTCGAAAACCAGTGAAAAGCCCGCTTACCCGTTTTTCGAGTGATTTCGGTTTTGCGAGCTGAGTAGTTTCAACCCCAAGGGGCTGCTTAGGTCAACTGTGGTTTAGCAATGGTTAGTTTCCCTAATATTCCATAAGAACTCCTATCTGACGAATCCCCGCATGTCTATAGAGCCGACAGCACGGAAGAGGGGGTGATTCTTATACGTTGGGGGTAGTTGCGGGAGGGTAGTTTGAAAAATATCACCTCCATCGTGATCTCTGCCCTCGAAAACCTATAAAAAGACCTTGTCGAGTCCGTATTTTCTTATTTTTTGAAAATATTGCTATTACGGGCGGGGATAGGCTCAACCCCGGGAGGTCGATCCAGGATAGTCTAATGTACATTAATTGAATTTGATATTGTTCCCCCCAAAAAACCGATCCGACGATCCCTCGTAAGCCCAAGACCGGGAAGCCGGAAATTGGGGTGGTTTTTCCTTGATAGGGGTAATATGCAAGAATTTCAGAACTCGAAACCATCACCATCGTTTTTCTCGCCCTTGAGAACAGAGGGGCAAATGTATGATCCTACAAATTTTTATGTTCGGGCCTCGTTAAATGAACTAGTTAGAATGATTATAAATATCACTGAAATTCCTTCAAACTTCCTTTTTGAACAAGAAATTAAGATGAAAACTTTGCTAAGTGATTAATTTAGTTTAAAAGGCATGTGATTGCTACTCGGTTTGGTACCGGGCCAAAAATTAGATTTCACATATTTTCAATTAATATCTTGGATTATTTTAATAGAAATTTCGATTAATCCGGACTTAATTAGCGAGTATCATCCAGAAGTATATTTTGGACGATTTTGGTATGGCTAGATTTCGATTTGGTACAACTAGGATTTGGTACAGCTAGATTTTGAACACAGTTAGAACTTGCTGATTGTTCTATTTTTGGATTATTTGCATTTTGGGCTTTCGGATCATTTGCTTTTCTTTGGTACACAATTTTTGACATATGGTTTTGCCCTCTACAGTAGAGAAACTCTATCTGTGAAGATTTCTGAAAAGCCTTGTTTAATATTGGTGAAGATTTCTGGTAAACTTATTTAATTATTTGTGAAGATTTCTGAAAAACCCTATTGAAGTGAACATACCACTTGCAAATGGAAAGGTGATGGCTCATAGTGTTCAATAAATTATAGATTTTTTTCTGAATTCATTGATATCCATTTTAAATCTATGCTATTCGTTTTTCTATTTTATTTAATTTATTTAAAATTTAAAAATCACTTTCAAAACAATCATAGTGCAAGGGCAATAGCCTTGCACTATGGAATCTCTAATGCTTGCAAAATCAAATTTGGCAAAAAATCGAACAAGTTCCTCTAGCACAATACCGATTGCTATATTTCTAGCAAGATGGAGCACATCCGCGTTGTTATGGATTTGTTTTATAATAATAATAATGTTTATTGTCTGATAAGGAAGAGATATACATATACATAACTTACAAATTAATATAAATTTAACTACAATAAACAAAGTAAATTTTGAAAAGTAATAAAATATTTACGTAGATTATATGAATACAATTCAAAAATAACTAGTGGATAAAATATTTAAATAACAAAACAAAGTAGAAAAGACTAGTACTAATTAACAACAATAATAATAATAATATATACATTATGTCTTTTAAAGTCGTGCACTAAAAGTAAATGTGATTATGCATATTCCTAGGAATATGCATAATCACATTTACTTTTAGTGCACGACTTTAAAAGACATAATGTATATATTAACATATGATAAGAAATATAATTAATATAATAATTATTATTATTAGAAACGCATATTTCATACATATTCAACAGTTATATAAGTATTTAAAATTTTGTAATCAGATGTAAGTAGTTTATTTTATATTAATAAAATCACATCGTCTATTTCTATTCGCCGCACTGTAAGTGCGTATATTTTAATTTGTTTTTTAAATACATATGGGCTTATTGCATTCTTAATTGCAAATGGTAAATGATTGTATAGTTTTGGTCCTAGAAAACTGTTTTGACCTATAGTTTTAAACATAAAAGGAGGTAGGTAACTGTTACTTTTCTTCTAGTATTGTAATTATGTTCGTTTCTTGTTAGGGATGACCTGTTTTGGTGCTGTTTTATAGATTGTAGATTGTTTTACAGGGTCGTTTGCCTTCGAACAGCCTTACTTCACTTCGACCTAAAAGATCTTTTGTGATTTATCCTATGTCTAGTGGTTGCCCAGGATTCCCAGACTTTTTACAAAGCTTGTGATTTTCCTGGGAGCTAATTTCCCTGTCTTCAGGTGTTAATTCCGCCTGTTCTAGAAACACCTTGCATTCGCAAAGTATGTGTTCCGCAGTTTAAATTGCGGTATCACAATATCTTCCTTTATTGTCTACCGCCTTGCCCATATTCTTGAGATGGTATGCCAAGGGACAGTGTCCAGTTAGAAGGCCTGTGATTAACCTTAATTCGGACTTTTCAAGTTCGAGAAGCCTTGTGGCATTCTTTGTAGAATAAGTTATAAACTTTTTCGCTTGTCTTTGGCCTGGAGTATTCCTCCAGTAGGACTTTTTCTGGTCCTTTTCCCATTCTTGGATCTCCTCCGCTGTGTCCCTTGGCTAGGCCACAAAACGGTTTGGGTCCAATGAACGCTGCTTCGCTCCTTTTTTTGCAAGGCTATCAGCATGTTCATTTCCTTGTGCTTCCTCATGCCCTAGCACACACATCAAGGTAACATTGTTATGATTAACCAGTTGCTTCAGGGATTGTCTACATTCTCAGGCAATTTTAGACTCAAAGGTATAGGATCTTAGAGCCTTTAGTGCTGCCTGGCTATAGATAGTATATAGATCTTTGCCCTTCTGATGCCTTTATTTAGTCATACCTGGGCACACTGATCTATGGCATAAATTTCTCTTACTCCTTCAGCCATCTTAGTTTCATCTGTATACCAGATAAGTGACCCTTGTTCCAATCGCAGTGACTCCATCTTGCTCGTCTGACGACTTTCAATTAGCACGTCAATCGGGTAGTCAAAGTCTTATTTGATTGGCATTGAGTCAGTGGGTTGGACTTTAAATGGATTAACTCGAATCTTTAAGCAACCAACCAGATCGCTTGGTTTAAATTTATGTACCTAGTGCAGTCGTAAGGCACTGAGTGCCGCCTCCTTCTTTACATGTAAGTGCAAGGGAAGTAGGTCAAGCATAGCCTCCATAGCTGCTGTGGGACATGAGTGCATTGCTCCTGTAGTCCCTAAACAGGCAAGGCGTTGCAGTTTCTGCAACATTCCCTGTGCTGTTTTTCCTCTGTTTTTGGCCACCATACGCATGATGCTGTCTTATATATTCCAGTGGACAAAAAAGAGTTGACATGCATCCATTAAACCAGCTTCTATATATAAAAGGTCGGTAGGGAAAATATTTTCTTTTTAGTACAATTTTTAATATTCTTTTTTGCATAATCATCAATTTTTTAAATAATGATTTGCCAACACCTCCCCATTTTAATATTCCATATGTAATATGTTCTACTGGTGAATAATATAAAATTTTCGTAAATTTACTATCATGTATTCCTATGAGTTTTTTAAATGTATAGATTAGAGTCTGGAGTCCTCTTAGAACATAATTAATATGTGCATCGCATTTTAAATGTCGATCTATCCTGATTCCCAGATATTTGACTTCTTCAGTAGCCATTATAGAAAACTCGTTATGCACGTTGAGGTGAAAGTCTGGTAACGTTATCCTGTTACAACTTAACGGTAGATAAAATGTCTGTAAGCTGCTTATCGTCAAACCAATCTTTAATTTTGTTTTATCTAAGGTATCTATTAGTAATCTGTTGATTATCTGAATGAAACTTATGGCCCACAACTTTCTTCAAACCAGGGTTTCATAAGGTGACCTGCAAGGTCATCTGATCTAACCCCATTAGACTTCTTTTTTTGGGGTTATATCAAGGATCTCGATTTGAGAATAACAAGAGCTTTTATTAGCATCACTGTGATGGGGATCATTTTGAACAATATTTGACAATTCAAATGCCGTTTACCATTTCTAGGAATTTAATACTTATAATTGTGCGATTTGTACTGGTATAATTGAAGAAAAGAAAAAGACCGATGGCAGGGGCCAGTCGGAAAGGTAGATGTCTTCCTATATTAAATCATGCTCTTTTTTAAAAAAATTCTGTTTTAACAAAAAATGTTTTGAACAAAAGTTGTAGGTTTAAATGAGCACTATCCAGCGATGTATCGCATGCACATATTTGATTCGAAATAAAATGTTGAGAATTTTTTTAGGACTTTGAACCGCCGCCATTTTTGTAATTTTTCCTATGCGTTTTAGCAAAAAATGTTAGACAAAAGTTGTCGGGCTGGATGAGCACTATCCAACGATGTATCACATGTACATGTTTGATTAGAAATAAAATTTTGAGAATTTTTTTACAAATTTGCACTGCCGCCATTTTAAAACGAAGAAGACAATTTGACCCATCTTCGAACTTAATAACCGAGATATGGACCTAAAGTACGTGCGGCTCTGAATGGTATTTTAGTTACCAATTACTAGAAACGCAATAAAGTGTTTATAGCAGATATCGGTAATATATATATATAAAGATATATAAAGAAGAAGGGTAGTCTTGACTGACTAGTTAAGAAAACCAAAATTAAACACACGTAGTGAATCTTGAGGTTGCAGTCAGAGGTGAAAAGTTTACGGCCACAAAACAGAAAAAGAAAAACTCTTTTGTTACTTTGTCAAGCTTTCGGAAATTATTTATTCCCTTTATCAAGACATTAACTTGAGGTTAAAAGTTAAGGTCACATGTATTATAAAATAGTCGCATTTTTAACTTAATATAGACAAATTCATACACAAATTCCTTTAAAGGTACACAATTTAAGGTAAACAATTACTGATTATTTAAAATTAAGGATTAAAGCCATGATTAAAATAGATATAACAAAATGAACATGAATAAATCACCATTATCATTTTGTTATATCTATTTTAATCATGGTTTTAATCCTTAATTTTAAATAATCAGTAATTGTTTACCTTAAATTGTGTACCTTTAAAGGAATTTATGTATGAATTTGTCTATATTAAGTTAAAAATGCGACTATTTTATAATACATGTGACCTTAACTTTTAACCTCAAGTTAATGTCTTGATAAAGGGAATAAATAATTTCTGAAAGCTTGACAAAGTAACAAAAGAGTTTTTCTTTTTCTGTTTTGTGGCCGTAAACTTTTCACCTCTGACTGCAACCTCAAGATTCACTACGTGTGTTTAATTTTGGTTATATATATATATATATATATATATATATATATATATAATTTTTCTGTCGCAAGCTCCACTATAAAATCCTTATTTTACTATAAGGAACGTAACCAGACTGCAATCAACAGCTACTCTACGGGCTATATACCCCGCAGAGCGCTGAATTACAAGTTATAAACCTGGCGCGTTAAGTGTAATAATCGCATATTACCAACAGTTCAGCAGCAGTAGGCAGCTTTCAGTGATAACCTGAAGATGGCAGATGAGATTCTGCCGAAACGTCGTTTAGACAACCGTGACTCTTGGAGGAGTCGATCATCGACGCGGGAGAGCACCCGGAAGTACAATAACACTACATATCTATATCTAGCCCGACAACTTTTGTCTAAAACATTTTTTGCTAAAACGCTTGGGAAAAATTAAGAAAATGGCGGCGGTTCAAAGTCTTAAAAAAATTCTCAAAATTTTATTTCGAATCAAATATGTACATGCGATACATCATTGGATAGTGCTCACCTAGCCTTAAATCTTCTGTTTAAAACATTTTTTGCTAAAACGTATAGGAAAAAATAAAAAAATGGCGGCAATTCAAAGCCTTAAAAAATTCTCAAAATATTATTGAGAATCAAATATGTACATACGATACATCGTTGGATAGTACTCATTTAGACCTGCAACTTTTATCTAAAATATTTTTTGCTAAAACACATAGGAAAAATTTAAAAAATGGCGGCGGTTCAAAAATCTTTAAAAAATTCTCAAAATTTTATTTCGAATCAAATATGTGCATGCCATACATCATTGGATAGTGCTCATTTAGACCTACAACTTTTGTTCAATACATTTTTTGCTAAAACAGAATTTTTTTAAAAAAGGGCATGATTTAATATAGGACGAAATGTACCTTTCCGACTGGCAACTGCAGGATAGTAGCTGAAGGCTGGAAATTGGTACTGATAACTCGATGGTATAAATGGATGATACTAAGGTTGGAAGAAAGTGTTTCCAACCCCATTCCGTTGGTTCCAAGTTTTCTTCTCGCCAAGATTGAATTTGGTATATATAGCCATAAAATTTTGAAATTGTTTATATTTATCGTCCCGTCGAGCTTTGTTAACGGGTATTAAATTCACCAAGCCTCTTTTAACACGCACATTAGTTTGACCTTCTTGAAGCGTGTTTTCATAAATGAGACAATCACCTATTGTCTCCATATCTGCAGAAACACATTCACGCACGTTTAAGTCTATGTAGTAATAACGTATCTGCATATATTTTTATATTTCTTTCAGTCTATCTTTATCGTATTTCCCAAACGTTTCTTATCGTATTATTACACGCACGTTTATTCCACAACTAAAAGGTTCGAGTGCCAAGGTACTCTCAGGCTTAACAAGGAGTCTATTCAGATCTGTGCCATTTCCTTCTTCAATATATCAAAATTCTTCAAACATTTGGTTCTAAGGTCGTTTAAAGTGAATGGTTTATATAAATTATTAAGGTGCATTATGTCACGTATAATTAGAAAATGCGTCTTAATGGAAAAAAAGGGGAAAGAAATAAAATTCACTTGCGTCAAAAACCCGCCAGACATGCATCTTGTAGAGAAAATTCCGCTCTATAAATTCATTCTTGGGTATTTTTCTCGTTAAAATACAAATACCAATTTCCACCTTTCAGCTAGTGTCTTGCAGCTGAAAAAAGGATTGTGGGAAACAATGTGCTCTAATTGCCATAGGCAACGATGTTTAAATTTCAAATTTGAAGAACAGTTCGTCGATGAAGAACCCTCTAATGAGTAAAATTGTACAGAATTTTAGTAGAATAGACCTACAGGGGAAACTAGTTTTAAAAAACCCACCGAGAGTTTTACCTCAAGAGTGGTGTGGAAGCGTAGTCAAATTAAAAACATATCTTTGTGGGAAAAGAAGGGAAAATAAATAAAAATCACTTGCGTCAAAGCCCGCTAGACATGCGTCTTATACAGAAAATTTTACTCTATAAGTTCATTCTTGGACATTTTTCTCGTTAAAGTAAACACTTTTGAGATATTCGCTGTGAAACATCGTGTAAGATCGATTTTTACCTATGCGCTCCAAACTACCTCTCACTTTGAATGCTGTTACTGCGAAATAGGTGGGGATAAGCTACAAAGTCAATACGACATTTTTTATGCAGAATTTAACAACCAAGTTTTTATTTCCTAGACTTTTTCTCTTCCAACGAGCGCTTTACAAGATAAAAGTGAAAAACCAGTGTTAAATCCCCATCAGAGGTGGTTTCTTGCAAAAAAGTGACTTTCCCTTCCTGAATGGGGTGAGAACTTTTTGGATATCTATTTCTAATCCTATCGAGAGTACACATCTCAAATATTATTTCGTTATAAATCATTTCCTCTAGTCATTGTTTTTTAATCTAATTTTTGTATACTAGATGTAGAAATAAATAACTTACCCTTGTAACAAAGTTGTATCTCTGGAGCATGTTAATGCTCTCTGGATATCGTCCTTTTCTGAACCTTCTGCATTATGATAAGCAGTCATTAAAAAGGTCCAGTCAGAATGGTCTTTGGAGTATCTCAATGCGTTGCAGTAGACGACATATCTCAACAAAACTGCTGGCCTAAAATTATAGTGAATTAAAAGTAAAAATTTTCAAAACTGTATGAAGTATTTTTTGATGTTATCTTTTAAAAAGGTTTACCCAATATAAGCCCCACACACACTCACATTGTCTATTGAATGTTGGAATTAAAATATTTTCAACATTAAAAGAGATGTTGAGATTTTTTTTCGAATATTTTGTTACCTCATTACTGAACTCGAGAAAAATAAATAAATAAAATTAAAATAAAACTAAATAAATCAAAATTATAATGATCAAGTCGGTGGTCGCTCAACCAACTTTAATTGATTAGGGAGAAACTCTTGATAGTTAGCCTCCTAAAGCAAATGTAACAAAAAGAAGTATTTTTAGTGCCCCTTCCGTATATGAAATTTATTTCGAAATATTAAAGAAAAAAGGTGCGGAAGCGACACTGACTAGCTCAGTGGGCGGTGGGGTGAGTAAGTGGTCTGCAGGGAGGGACATAGACAAACTTAGACTACGCGACCTACAAGACGAGGTTAACAATAAATTGACAAGTTACAGGGAGGAAGCCTGGAATGAAAAGATAGCGGCCCTGTCACGCCAGGACAACTCCCTGTGGCGAATGACGAAACTGCTAAAAAGACCCTACATACAAATGCTCACCCTTGTCCGGGACGGAGTACCCTATTACTCTGACCTGGACAAGGCTGAGGTTTATGCAACATACTTACAAAATACAAACACGACGACGCCTAACAGTACGCCTGAACATGACCGTATAACTTCTGACGCTAACACAGTACAGGACAGGTATCTTATTCCCCCTGACAAACTAAAAAAATTAATTTGTTCTCCGACCGAGATTAAAAACGTCATTAAATCCTTTCCAAATAATAAAGCTCCAGGAATTGATGGCATTCACAATCTGCTGTTACAAGAATCTTCCAAACAAAGCCTTAGTGCAACTCACTTATATAGTGAATGCTATTATTAAACATCAACATTATCCGGGAGCTTGGAAAATTGGTATAATTGTCCCTCTCCTAAAACCCCGCAAACCTCCCCACCTCCCATCCAGCTATCGCCCCATCTCACTTCATAACACACTATCAAAAGTTACAGATAAAATTATATTGAGAATTCTGAATAAATTCTGTAATAAACATAAAATTCTCCCAAACATTCAGTTCGGATTTCGTGAGGGACACAGAACCACCCTCGCAATTACCAAGGTAGTGCAGAACACCCTGTTAGCATACAATAAGAAAAATTGTAACGTAATGATACTAATCGATATTGAAAAAGCATATGATTCAGTTTGGCTCAACGGTTTAACGTATAAACTTAAAAACATTTGTAAACTTCCTATGTATATGGTGGCGTTAATCAAAAGCTACATTTTTGGCAGATCAATCACTGTGAATATCAATTCAACTTACTCGGCTCTGAAACGAATGTCTGCCGGCGTTCCGCTGGGGGCTATATTGTCACCTATATTATATAATATATACCTCGCGGATACGCCGACAAGTCATTCTACTGATATAATCTTATACGCTGATGATGGCAATTTATGCCAGATCATTTTACGCTGCAACAGCCTTACAAAAAGTAAGATATCACTTAAATAATTTATTAACCTTCCACCAAAAATGGAAAATCAAAATAAATTCCGACAAAACTGAGATTATCACCATGCATAGGAAGTTTACAAATATCAAATTTTTTAATAAACTTAAAATAAATGACAAAGTTATTGAGGAAAAGAGCGCAGGTAAGTACCTGGGGGTAACCCTGGATACGAGACTGCGCTTCGGACCTCATATAACCAGAGTAATAAATAGTACGTATGCTGCCTTAAGTCGACTATTTCCATTAGTCGACAAAAGGAACAAATTAACTAAGGATAACAAATTAACCCTGTATAAAGTTATGCTAAAACTGATCCTTACCTATGCATGCGCGTCTTGGAACACAATTTCAGATGCGCAATGTAATAGACTACAAAGGACACAGAATAAAATTCTTAGATTACTTACACAAACAAACAGGTATACTCCTATAGAAACATTCCATAGAGAGTATAACATCCCTTTAATTAGAGATTATATTATAGAAACTGCACAAAAATTCTTTAAACATAAGATACATAAATCCCCGCTTACCACACATATGGTAGACATTATTATTATTATTTTTATTAGCCTTTACTCGAGTCCGAGTATAAAAAAAAATGTTACAGTCGATAGATTGTGTGTTAACTTGTCGGTGTTTTTTCAACATTCGATGAGGTGTCCCTGTGAGCACCCTCCCCCGGAAATCCGATCGGGAGGGTATTTTACTTCCGGATGATTTTGTCCCACTTGAACGCTCCATCATTTTTTTTTTTTAAGCCTTAATCGACTGAAAACGAAGCTGCATTTGAAGTTTTAGCTGGAGCAGGTATGCAACTGACCAGCTCGGTTGCGGAAGGCGAGTGGTGTGGTCCCATGGCACAGAAGGAGACTGCGACGATGGGGTAACCAAACGATTCCAAAAGCAACCTTTGTGTAGACATACATACGGGAACATCAAAACATTGAACATACACATAAGTTCATACATGAAAATCTTCCGATTTATTCGGAGAGATAACAATAATTTTAAGACTCATAATTTGGCAAAGTCATGTAGAATTTTAGTGAAATGTAACCTGAATGTAAATATGTAAATAAATATGTAAAAAACCTTAAAAAATCTTATCAATTATTATTAATTGTAAATAAAACGAAAATGCATTTATTTTTATTTTCCCTTAGCATTTACACAATCGGTGTATTTTTATTTTTGTAAATAATTTTTTTTAATCAGGTTTCCCTTAGCTAAGTTTCCTGTAAATTATACAACTAATTATATACAATAGAGAGAATTTCTTATTATTTTTATTTTCAAAAACCTTTGGTAGAAAAATTGCTTAATTTGTTAAAACTTTTGGAGAACAATGAAATAGACTAATTTTAATTTATTATTGTCTGGCTATTTTGGCATGTTATCAGCCCCCGCCTCGTTCCTTTGCCATGAGCAAATTGTAACGTGTCGGGTATTAATAATGATTGTATACAGAATGATATAAATGGCATAAATACAATAATAAAAAATTGACATGTACTTATGAAGAAATAAAGATTTTTAAATTGTAATTGTATTGGGGTGAGTATCTAATAAATAAAGTAGTAGCCTTATCACAAAGATCTCATATATATTACAGTACTCAATACTACACATTTTTTTTTGTTTTATAAATATGCGAAGATACAGGTTACGTTACAAGGCAAAAAAAATATTTAGCAAGAGTATATATCTACAAATCAGGAATAATCAATTTAAAAGAAAATAATGTTGCACTATTGTTCTAGCAGGCAAAACTGGTATTTACAGGAGAAATTATACCGCAAGTGATCACTGTTGGTGTACACGACGAAACTTAATAATATTTCAACGATGTTATATATATATTAAAAAGTATGTACACAAATATGTCTAATATAATAACTTTTCCTGTATTTATAGAACTCAGTTATTAAAGAGATAATAATAAAGAGAAAGAGTACTTTAATTGTATTTCAAAAGGGGCCAGATGGACAAATACTTAATTTAACACTTAACTTTTGCAAACTCAAATGGCGCAAAAGCTCTTCCGCTGACGATGACGGTGACGTGGCCCGAATTTTCAATATGGCGGCAGCCGGTAATCTTACACGTGTTTCTTTTCAGTATTCACCCAAAACTTCAATTTTTCTTAAATTTTTCTCCGCATATTTCACAAGTGACATCCACTTCAAGACAGAAATGAGAGATACGAAACGTAGTATAGACCAATTTATCCAATAGACCATTAGCACCACAGAAACGGGAAATATGTACAACAGCAGTAATACGAGCAACATGAAGGAGCGATAGGAGAAAAATATATGTATACACTTAGATATATACGCACAGCCCTAAAAAGGGAAAATTATTTACAAATGTTTGAAGCTACATAATTTAAGGGGCAACGATTACTTAAACTTCAGTTTAAAAAAAGAGATATCAAATAAATATTGGCTTCGATAATAAGCTCTGGAAATTAATATTCTGAATGTAATATTAATTTACCATACCTGTAGGTGTCAGGCGGGCTGTAAATGAAACTTCGCCTTTCGCTTTTAGTAAGCAAGATGAAATTTTCTCCCAGCAATGGAAAAGTGTGCGGCTACTGTCGAATGCAATCTTCAATGCCCAAAAGCCACAACTAACAAATTGTGATGAAATCTGCTTTTCTCCCAAATTGGAAATTAATATAATTGCTCAAATTATACCCCACAAATCACCTTCGCTATACCGATCGCACGACGTTGCTCATCAGAAATAGAAATCGACCAATCTCAAAAGAAGCCTAACAAAAAAACCATTTTATTTTATTATTGCCACATAGTTTAATTGTGTGATATCTAATTAGGAATAATTAATTGTATTAAACTAACATGAAGAAGGAAGTATCTCTCGTAAATTAGCAATTACCCCAATATCACAAAACTACCCTCATGAATATTGAATTTAATAATAAGTTTCTTTAAATAATTTGAACAGAAGGGAAGCATGCGCCTCAGTAATTTAAGTCTTCAGCACTATTTTGGCGAGTACATTTGCTCCTACGTAGTCAGATATACCGAACATTTTCCACAAAATGATAAGTTCTAGTATCAAATAAAGTGAATATTAGAATGGCACATATACTATCTAAATATTATGTTATGTAGACAAAATTGTAATTCCAGCAATCAGAAACTCTGAAAGCAAACTATACATAATCAAGTTAATGACGTTGTCGTTAGACTAATATAGCAGCTTTCAGGATACAACCAACTACTAGGCGCGTGATAGAAAAATGATTAAGCGCTGTCGTACTCGACGGCAACACGAGTTAACCTATATAGGATTTCTGTGACTATACCTGGTTACTACTGTAAACAAATTTTAAATAATAATAGGATTTTAACTTGCATATTAAGGTAGGTTTTAAAACAAAAATATCTTAACCACTATTAAGGGAGTTTTTAAAAAAAAGTGATTATTTTGTGAAAAGCCTTAGGCTCAAAGGTTCTATTTAAATGCGGGCGATCTTCGCTAAAAACAGAGTTTATAACAGGGAGCCTAGTGCGAAAATTACATGTAACAATTTTGTGCAAGAATTATTATTATTTTGACCAATGTTTATTACAGAAGCTTTGCCATGACATTTTCTTAGAGAAGATTCTTTGCACAGACGAAGCCACGTTCACTCGGAATGACGTATTCAACACCCGTAATCGTCCTACATGGGCTCAAGAAAATCCATTTACTATCGAAACGTTTAGATGGGAAAGAAGATTTTCTGTAAATGTTTTGACAGGAATTTTGGGTGACAACTTGATTGATCCATTTTTTTTAGATGGTAGAGTCAATGGAGAAGAATACCTACGCTTTTTGGAAGAAAACAACTTCCTAGATGATGTACCGTACGCCACACAAAGACGGGTCGGAAGAGCACCTCATGTTCCCGTACAATGGTCACCCAGAACTCCAGATCTCGGTCCACTGGGCATTTTGTTTTAGGGTCATAGGAAAGAAATTGTATACGGTTTAAATTACTTAACCTTTGTATAGAAAGGGGGAGAGAACATTTTGAGCAGTTTATTATTTAATAATTTTTAAATTTCTCTTAACACTAATTATTTATTTATGTAAGTATTTATATAATTATGTAATTATTTATTCATTCATTCATTTATTTATTTATTTAGTTATTTAACTATTTGTTTGTTTGTTTGTTTGTGTGTTTGTTTGTGTGTGTGTGTGTGTCTGTCTGCCTGTCTGTTATTGATTTATTTGTCTGTTTGTCTGTTTATTAGTTAGTTAGTTAGTTACTTACTTACTTACTTATTTATTTATTTATAACATCCAATGGGCAGAATCGAATTATATTATGTTAAAGTTGATATTCAATTATCCTGTGTATTTCTTGTTAACTTTAATTTCAATAAAAAACAATAATTTTGTATGTTAACTTTGAACTTTACCGTACCACCATGTATAGGACACATCTTGCATATCAGTACGAACTTGATCTAATGAACCTGTAGCCCATCAAAATAAAGAGCCGGATCCACAATTTGATCATCGTAAGCCAATCCGCTCAAAGGTTATTAGGAGAGAACTGGTTGCCAGTCACCCACTTTAATGAGCTGTAACACGATTAGGAGATGCGGTAGAAAAATTTTACTAGGAAAATCTTAATTTCTGGGGCATCCCAATCTACAGCTGAATTTTATGTACTTATGAAATGTTCTACATGCACTAGTTAAAACAAAGTTCCAAGAATTAAAATGATCCCATGTATTTTATTCTATATCCATATTTTCATCAAGAACATGGGATACAGAACAAAATAGTTTTGATGCAAGTTTAAAATCGTCCAAGGAATATTGTTTAGTTGTTTTCATATAGGCCCACCACATATAGTAGGCAACTTCCAAATCCAAAACCATTGGACCATCCGGAAGGGGGCTATACATAAGAAAAGTGCAGATAACATCTACTATCCATCGACATTGCCAGTGTCAGGGACGGGGATCTAACTCAGAACACAGCAGAGTCTGAGCAAAGCAAATTTGCCACATAATATAGCGCGCTCTAGTTGACTGATCATGCAATTTATATCCCAAGTACTGTATGTCCGTATTGTTTAGATCTTAACAAAATACTGTTTTAAACTTTCATATTCAATTTCCTACAACTCTAGCAAATGACGTATAGAACACTAGAGTTCTGGTTTGACGATTTATATGATTTATTGTAATGTTCTACTCCTAAACAACATGTAAAAGTTACATTGTAACATTCATATAACAGTTTATTATTACTGTTTTTAAGTTTGAACTTTACCAGACCAGTATAGGCCACATCTTGCATATCAGTACGAACTTGATTTAATGAACATGTACCCCATCAAAATAAATGGAAGTGGATAAATATTACAGATTTGTGAAGGTCGTAACGCTAAAGGAATTTTTCGTTTTAACTATAAAGTATGATTTTTTTTCTTAAATTTAAATTAGAGTGGGTGATCAATAAACTGAGTGCCGTGGTTTGAAGTCCACGCTAATCTGTGGATTCCAAAGCACAATGGGTCCCTCTAAGGCCTAGTTGACTAGTAAAAACACTAGCATAATCTACAATTTACACATATTCTTTCCTTTTATTTGGGTTTTCTGTCACATATATTGTTCTCTTCAAAAACGTATCACCGAATCTACAAAATAATAGAATTATTTGAAAAAAGCCTCTGCGCCTGTGACGTTTCCATAGATACTTACTATTAACATAAATAACATAAACAGAATCTTAAAGCTGTTTATTTGACATACACAGTAAATAAGTGTTCTTCAAAAAAAAGCTTTGAAAACGGAAAGAGACTACTTTCCGAAACGTCAGCAAAATACATTATTTCTGTGTTTATTCTGATTTATATTATTTGTAAAAAATGACCTCTGACTATTCCTTTGACGTAAACATCACAGGCGCAGAGGCTTTTTTCCAATAATTCTATTATTTTGTAGATTCGGTGATGTTTTTGAAGAGGACAATACATGTGGTAGAAAACCCAAATAAAAGGAAAGAATATTCGTAGAATGCCACAAATAACTTTCAGACAATATTTACAATTTACACCTCCACTATTACTTTTTTATAAAAAAAATTACCTTTGGTTTTGATGTCTGTAATCTCTAAACAATTGGAGAACATATGCAATAGTTTCTTCGTGACCCAATCTACATGCCCAATCGGTTACTAACTGTTGCGTTAGTGTAAAAAGTTGTTTAATTGGTATTAGGAAGTGAACAGGCCTTGTAAAAATTATATTTTTCATCAGCTTCAACATATGGCTCTGAAAATAAATAAAATAAATTCATATTATTTTGAATTTTCTAATTTCATTAAAATTTGATAACTAGTAGAGACGAAACACGAACGAACAGACGAAATTCAAGGTTTCCTACTATCATTTGTATGTTCCAAGCTGATCTTACTCGCATATTGGAGAAAACTGATCGACTTTGCTGGAAATATAAAGACTGCATTGGTAATTGCATTACAATTAATCAGAGCGATTTGAATAAGTTAATTGAAGATAAAATTAAAATTGCGCTAGAAACCCTTAATTCTACATTTACCTCGCTAAAAGATGAATTCCTGAAGTTGGCGACTAATAAGTTTGCTACTCTCAATGAGATTAAAGTGGTTACGCAACCGAAATATTCTGATGTTCTCAGGAGTAAGTCTCTGCCTGCTGTTATCATTCAGCCTAAAAAACAAAATCAACCAAATGCGCAAACAAAATCCGATATGAATGAAAAAATTAATCCCCTGGAGTCCGATCTGCAGCTGTCCAAAAGTAAAAATATAAAAAACGGTGGTATGTTAATTGGATGTAAAAGTTTAGCTGACAACGAAAAACTTAAAAAACTAGCCCAAGAAAAACTTGGAGACTCGTATGATATTCGTGAGGTTCTTGGTGTCAATCCTAGAATTCGTGTCGTGGGAATTACTGAAAATTATTCTGAAAATGTTTTACTCGATTACTTAAAAAAATTAAATACTGATATCTTTTCTGAAAACTCTGACTGTAAACTAATTAAATTGTATACTACCAAAAAAAATAAAAATATTTATCAGGCAATATTACAAATTGATACGATTTCCTACGATAAAGTCATTCAGGCTGGAAATTTGTTTATAGGCTACGATAGCTCTGTTGTTTTTGATGCGATAGATATTCACCGATGTTTTACATGCAATGAATTCCACGATTCTAAGATTAATTGCGACAAACCAGTGTCATGCCCCAGGTGCGCTCAAAATCATGAGGTTCGTATATGTAAATCTGAAATCTTTATGTTGCAACTGCTTGAAATTAAAACGTGTACCTTCAGATCATGCAGCCTGGGACACAAATAAGTGTACAGCATATATCCTAGCGCGCGACAAACTTCGTACTGTTATGCCTTAGCCTTAACAGTGCAATAGCAATCAACAGTAATCCCTCCCTCTGGAACTCGAGTCGAAGGTGTCAATACCAGTATGCGCAATAAGGAATTTTTAATTTATTACCAAAATATGCGTGGTATCAAAACTAAGACCGCAGAACTTTATAATGCGTCAGTGCGCTCCGAATACTCATCCGCTTCGCATTAACCGACACATGGCTTGATTAACTATTCTGCAAGGAATATAATATTTTTCGCGCTGATAGGAATTTTACTGCCATTAATCGCTCAAGGAGCGGTGGCGTACTATTAGCCGTAAATTCAGAATGTGTTTCTTCTATGGTAAACCTTAACTCTGCAGGTTTTAACGTGCCAGCCATTGACATCTTGGGTGTAAGAATTTCACTTAACTACCGTTCCCTCTATATATTCGTCATTTATGTATCACCAAGTGTGTCTCTGGCTGACTACGAATATTTTTTCGAGACACTAAGTACTTTAAGGTGTCTACAGGATAACAGCAGTGATTCTGCCATCGTCGGTGACTTTAACATTTCCAAATACGCGATTTACTTGAAAGATCTACAACCCAACGGCCAAATCAGAGCCTTAAATAATTTTCTGGACAGTAACAACTTATCTCAGTACAATTTTGTACATAATTCCAATAATAGCATCCTGGACTTATTTTTGCAACAAAAATTGTGACGTAACACAGTCTTTTGATCCGTTAATTACTGAGGATATACATCACCCTGCCTTGGTCATATCAATTGAGATGAACGCCACTAAAAAAACTTACTAATAATTTTCCACCTAATCATAATATTAATTATAATTTTCGCAAATGTGATTTCTTTAAATTATATGTTAACCTCCTTAATGTTGTTGACTGGTCTTTTCTTTCCTCTCTCGTCAACAGTATATGCACTCAGTTCTATGATATACTTGATTTGGAGTTTGAATTGTGTGTACCAAAGAAATCGGCCTCGCGGAATAATAAGTACCCCCCCTTGGTTTAATGGTAGTATTATAAAAAAAATTAGGCTTAAGGAACGTCTCAGAAAAATGTACTCGGAAACCGATGATCTATTTGAGGAGTTTAAAAAGGTCAGACGGGAAGTAAAGAGCGATATTAATACTGCCTACAAAAACTTTGTACAAAATGCCGAAAATAATATAAAAAGCGATCCTAACAAATTCTGGGCGTTCATTAATGACAAGAAAGGATCAACCGGAGTTTCAGATGAAATGTTCCTTGACGGTGCTTCACTTAATAGTCCGCACGATATTTTAGATGCATTTGCCAGATTTTTTAGCTAGTCATATTCTGATTCCTCATTAGACGCCGTGAATAATTCTATCGATAACGATTATCCAAATGATAACCATACTGTTAATATACATTTTTTTCAGGAGGCAGAAGTTCTCCAGGCCTTAAAACGCATTAAGCCTAGAATGACTGCAGGTCCCAACTCCATACCAGCATTTTTATTGAAAGACTGTGCTATTATTTTTGCATATCCTCTAACTCTAATTTTTAACCTTATTTTAAAAAAATGTCAATTTCCGGACTTATGGAATCTTTCCAAAGTCTGTCTTATTTATAAAAAGGGGAATAAATTAGATATAAACTTCAGGCCTATTTCTGTCATCTGTAATTTTTGCAAAGTTTTAGAATTCCTACTTCACGACAGTATTTATCGTTCAATTAAGTCTAAGATATCTATTCACCAACATGTATTCATGAAGGGGCGTTCAACGACGACTAACTTATTCTGTATAACTCAGTATATTTCTGAATCCTTAGATGAACATCGCCAGTCTGATGTCATATATACGGATTTCTCCAAAGCATTTGACAGGTTAGATCATCAGTTACTGTTAATCAAATTAGGGAAAAATAGACTTTCATACTCATTAATTCTCTTATTACAGTCTTATTTAACAAATAGGTTTCAGTATGTTACTCTTAACGGATTCAAGTCAATTGAATTTGCTGCTACCTCTGGTGTTCCCCAGGGATCCATCTTGGGGCCCTTATTTTTTAACATATTTATCAATGATATAACGGACGAAATTGATTTGCCTGTTATATGCTGATGACCTTAAAATTTTCTCAGTTATAAACTATATTCATGATTGTTTTCTACTTCAAGCTTGTCTTGTAAAGTAGACAACTGGTGCTTAGTAAATAAACTACCTTTGAATGCTAATAAATACAACGTAATGTCATTTTCATTGAAAACATCTCCGATTATTTTTGACCATCATTTAGTTAATGATATTCTTCAGAGGCCTACAGCTTTTCGCGACCTAGGCGTAATCTTTGATAGCAAATTATCATTTACCAACCACATTGATACCATAGCCTCTGAAGCCTTTAAGGCTCTTGGATTCATAGCTTGCATACCAATCATTTGTGAGATCGAAACTGGAATATGCATCACTTATTTGGTGTCCCAGTTATGATGTTCATAAGAGCAACCTGGAAGCAGTTCAACGCCGGTTTGTTAAACTACTTTGGTTTAAGTCGGATGGTATCTATCCGTCTATTGGCTTTCCGCAGAGTCAATTGCTTAAAAGGTTCTCGTTGTCTACTCTGGAAGACAGGCGAATGTACGTCTCTCAAGTATTCTTATTTAAAACGCTACACAATGAGCTTGATGTTCCTGGAATAATTTGCGAATTAAATATTCACGTCCCTAGATTAAATTCTCATAATGACGCAAGTTTTTTATTTACCCACTCCACATACAAACTTATTAAAAAATTCGCCTTTGTTCACTGAGTAGATAAGGAATGACAGGGGTTATGAGGGGAGGAGGACCAGGAGCAGTGATCAGTGATCAGTTTAGGGGTGGGAGGCAATTAGTGTGGTGGGGGTAATTAGAATGGTGGGGGATAATTAGATTAGTGAGAAGTAATTAGAGTGATGGGATGTAAGTATGGTGGTGGGAGGTAATTAGACTGATATGATGTAATTAGAGTGGTGGGAGGTAATTAAGGGGCGGGGGCTTAGGTGATGGGACGGGAAGGGCAGGGCCTATGAGAGGTGGTGGTGGGGGGTAACTAGAGTGGCGTGATGTAATTGTAGTGGTGGGAGGTAATTAGAGGTGTGATGTAATTGTAGTGGTGGGGGGGTAACTAGAGTGGCCTGATGTAATTGTAGTGGTGGGGGGCAATTAGTGGAATGATGGGTAATTAGAGTAGTTGGATGATGGATAATTATTGTGGTGGGAGGTAATTAGAATGGTGTGATGTAATTGTAGTGGTGGGGGGGTAACTAGAGTGGCCTGATGTAATTGTAGTGGTGGGGGGCAATTAGTGGAATGATGGGTAATTAAAGTAGTTGGATGATGGATAATTATTGTGGTGGGAGGTAATTAGAATGTTGTGTTGTAATTGTAGTGGTGGGGGGCAATTAGTGGATTGATGGGTAATTAGAGTGGTGGGAGGTAATTAGAATGGTGTGATGTAATTGTAGTGGTGGGGGGCAATTAGTGGAATGATGGGTAATTAGAGTGGTGGGAGGTAATTAGAATGGTGTGATGTAATTGTGGTGGTGGGGGACAATTAGTGGATTGATGGGTAATTAGAGTAGTTGGATGATGGGTAATTATTGTGGTGGGGGTGACTCAATTAGGGTGGTGGGAGGTAATTAGACTGGTGGGAGGTAATTAGAGCGGTGTGATGTAATTGTAGTGGTGTGATGTAATTGTGGTGGTGGAGGGCAATTGCAGTGGTGGAAAGTAATTGAAGTGGCGGGGCGTTAGAGGGCGGGGCCTAGGAGTGGTGTGGTAATTAGAGTGATGGGATGCAATTAGAGTGGTGGGAGGTAATTAAAGTGCTGTGGTAATTAGAGGACAGTTACAGGTAATTTAAGTAAAAATAAAGGTAATTGTAGTAAAAATAATGGTGATTAAAGCAATTATGGTCAATCCATCCGTCTAGCCGTTCGTATGCAGACAGTTAAATAATTATCTATTATGTTGTATTGTCCTATTGCACTTTGTATTTTTTTACGATGAGATAACAAACATTCATTCTTGATTATATCCCTACCACTTTATTTACCTGCCTTATCCTTATGCTGATAAACAATTGCGACCTATCTGTCTTATCTTTATGTCGATCGACAATTATTTTACCTGTCTTATCTTTAGGGACATCTGTCTTATCCTATGCTGATTTATGAGATATACATTTACGACCTGCCTGTCTTATCCACCGAGATTTTTATCAATGAATTTGTGAAAGGGAACATTTACATTGTTATTTCAGTACCTGCAGAGTACCCTCTTTATGGCTTTTGTGTACTTAACATCTTAACATGACAAGTGAGGAGAACGTGTAGCTGTTTATTTTAGTTTTTATTTTTTTAGAATTGAAACACATGATTTACATTTTCATATATTATTTATTACCTATTCTGTCACATTACTATTTCCATACTATTTATTACCTATTCTAATACATTACTAACTAATTGTCTTTTTATTTTATCTTGCACCAAAAAATCCACCTTGAACTGATCCATCCAATGCATTATAGGTCAAGTAGGCATCGTGAAGTATAAGTTCAGGAACTTTGTTTTTAGTGTCTCAAACTCTATTAGTATGTCAACTCTATGGTGTGGTAATAATTAGAATGGTGGGAGGTAATTGCATTCTTCTGATCCATATTTTTTATTTATGTCTAAACAGTTAATGAATATATATTACAAATCAAAATTATCGCGTTCTGATTCAGACTCATCCAAATCAACACTATCCCATCCCGCTTCAGGCTCCTCCATGTTCAAACGTCTAGCGTATTTTAGTAAAATGTCCAACCTCTTTTCACTATTATCTTCATCAAGTCAATGATGCCCCCAAGCCAAAGTATATACATCATCGGGTATAACATACCTCTTGTCATCAGCAGACGATAGGGCTACTTTATTTTTGAGTTCAGTGTGAATGGTATGTAAATCAGATTTAAATATGGCCATTTTACGGAATATTAATCCGCCATTTTCAACAACTTGAACATAATCAGAAAAATTAATTTGATGTTTTACTACACTTTTGGAAACACCTTTTGCCTTTTTCGTAATGTCGCCAGCTTTAACACAGTAGGCTTTCGCACCAGTTCCATAAAAGCATTCTATTGGTCTTTCAGCATACTCATCTTTCATTTTCCCTACTACAGATATAGTTTTAGGCATGTTACGATTGTTGTATGCACCATAATTTGAAGTGTCGAAGAAGTGAATGTTTTTCTTGATATCATGATAAACGTTTTCTGTGAATATTTCTAAAATTAAACTATCAGTGTCTGTGTATAAAACAGTCGCGTCATCTCCATACATGGGTTTAATGTAATCATATAAAAATTCGTAGATTATGGTTTTGGAAATATCTAAAATTGAAAAACCTGCATAAAGTGGTTTATCGTAAACAACTTTTAATTTTTCCAATTGCACTGCCACTAGATTTTCATCAAATACTGAGCAAGACTTAAAATGCGGCTTGGCTATTAACGCTCTGGCGCCCAAAGTACCTTTTCTGTTTTCCCAGCACGAACAGAGTTTAATATTTTGTCTTTTATCGACCATAAGCTTAAATAGGTCCTTTTCAAACTCGTTTCGAGCGGAATTACGAAGTGTTGTATTTAAGTCAATATATGATCCAAGCCAGGCGGACTGAGAGAATTCTATTATCCTATGCACGTTCTTTAATATCAGGCCATATTTCAAACATTGTTTCAGATTTTTGTAGTGAATGATATATTTATGTTTATCTCGTAAGTTTGGAATTAATTTTGGAGCTTTACTTTTGGGAGGAATCATACTCTCTGGGCAAAACGGCAGTTCGTAATGGTCATCGTGCAAGTGTAGAGGATATTCCAAGTCGACTTCTAAAACGTATCCTTTGGGTGAATCTTTTCCAATCAGGGAACAATCAAATTTTTTGATTTCCTCTTTCTCAAGCCATCTGAAGTCACTAGTCGGTAGCATTTCTTTCATAGCTGCTCCGTACAGATTTGTAGCATCAAGATAGACGATGTACGACGATTCTTTGGTGGAGTCATAGTTTGATAGATATTTGTTGTTCGCTATAGACTTTCTCTTTGAACATTGCGATACACCGCCACGAATACCTTTTCTAAAGAAGTGCACAGTATCCACATCAGTCAGAAGTTCCAGTTCGATCTGTGTATGTCGCAACATGGCATCCCAGCTCAAAGAAGGTGCTGTTAAATAATGAGCAGGATCTAACTTGTAGTGCTTCAAACATACCTTTCTAAAATTTTCAAACACATCTGCTAATAAAAATATATCTGATTTCAGGTAGATATCTGCGTATTCTCCCAATGTATTGCATTTAAAGACACTCCACACTTTATTGGCTCGTTTATAATCCTTATCAGAAAGAGATTCGTTGGTTAAGTAGATGTAAAATAGGTCTTTGGACGGTAACTGGGTTTCTTCCAATTTTTCAAAAGAGCTCATTTAATTGTAAGGAAAAACCCCCTTCTGTCTTATTAAATCGAATTCCTCATCGTTTTGAAAATACTTTCTAGTTTCAACACATTGATCGGATACTAAACTCTGACTCAATTTATCGAGGGACCTTGATAAAAATCGAAAAGAGTCCACAAATTTCAACCTCAGGTATGTGTGCGGTATATTGGGATTCGCAGATTTCTCTACAATGATTGACTTTGAGAACGAAATGTATTTCTCCATGGTTTGGGCTATTACGGAAACTTGCTCTTTTTGGGATGCTAACTTCTTAATGAATAAATGACTATCATAGTTTGTCAAATTGTGGAAGAACACAGGTATAAATTTCGGCACTTTATAGTTTAAATTACAAATAGAGTGTGCAGCCGCGCGGAAGCGTCCTGTTAAATGGCAGTGATCACGCACTTTTTTGTCCTCAGGCTTGAAGGGTTTTGTGCAAATATGGCAGCATACCGCATTTTCATATTCGACTTCTTCTTGGGCTGAAAGAGGGAACATCTTTTTCACATGCTTTAAATGATTCTCATACAAGTTTAGAGCCGTTTCATCCAACCTTTTAATGAACACTTCAGCGGCATCAGGTCCTCTGTATGTTACAAATTTTGAGTACTTATCATCGGAATTACATTTTACATAAAAGCCGAAAGAATAGGGTTGGTGTTCACATACTTTAACTGTGAATGACTTATCATCACAAGGTTCATTATGGTCGATGGGTTTCAGTAAACTTTCGAAATCGGCATAAATCACAAATGGCACTGGTAATTGTCTTTCAAAGCTTATAAACTTAAGAATATTTTCAGGTACTGATTCACCATATTTATTTAATTTTTACGTCAGTAGACGGTAGTTTCGTATAGGTATGATTGCAGTCATTTTTTTCATGCATTTTTAGATGTTCTTCTTTTCTAAACGGCTGCAAACACCTATCACAGATATGTAATCGACCATCGTGGTTTGATATTTGTTTTGAAACCAATTTTGATAAATTTTGTATAAGACAATAATGATTGTTACCCACATCATCCGATATAAGTAACAGATTAACGTGTTTGGCTTGGCGATGGGAAGTAAAATGTAATGGTCCCACAACTTCAGTAATAGTATTACTATCTTTGAATCTGATTCAAGGCCAAACACATTCACGGAGATGTTATTAATTTTTTCAAACTTCGCAATGTCCTTCAATTTGACAGGAAATTCAATGTCTCTAAAACTTAACATGGTATCATAATGTGGATATGAACATGTCATCGTTGGAGCACGCTTTACAGGGGAAATGGCTGCAATTACTGACCAAGCAAAGCATGCGTTGTCCCTGTTTTGTATATTTAAAACAGCGCTCTTTTGTTCTATGGCTTTGGGTAGCCTGATATAAGATGACGCCGACATTGATGCAAACTTGTTTATGTTTACATCGAGGAACATTATATGTTTCAGCGTCCACCCCGAATCTTTCTCTTGGAATTCAGAGGCTTGTGTTGTCATCTCATCGCCAAACTCTTCGAAAATCTGATGTAGATCTGTAGAAATGGTGATTATTTTATTTTTGGTATTAAACGATTTGATATCGGATTACTCCTTTTCGGGTATTTCATAAAGCCCAAATATTTCAAAATTTATCTTGAGGGTCTGTTATTTCTGCAAGTATTCCTCGATTATATTCAACACTTTTTGCTCCACTTCTTTCAAAAAATCAGTATAATCGATATGGTTTCTTGGACTGTTAAAACGGTAGCTAGCTATTCTGTCTTTGAAAGCACTATGAAGTTTATCGGCACCATTTCCTAAACTGTTATCAATAGGGCGGTTAATTTTTTTCTGTTAATTAATAGCGTATTTTTCTGACCGTTGCATCTATTATTAATATGACGTTTTAAGTTGAAAGATGATGAAAAGTTCTTTCTACAATATTCACAAGTTTTTGAACCACTCGGAGAATTTTGTTTTCTGTTCATTACAAACATCTCATTCGGCACGGCACATCTGCTATTATTAATATGTCGTTTTAAGTTAAAAGATGATGAAAAATTCTTTCCACAATATAATAAGTTTTTGAACAATTAATACCACTTGTCGAAGGCACACTATTAAACTTTTGCTTCTTGCTTGGTGGTTCACTTCCAATCTCTCGCACTCTACCATCTTTTACAATGGTACAGTATTGGCGAATATGTCGAACTAAATTGCTTTTTGTTGAAAAAACTTTCTCGCAGTAACTACATTTCATTGTTGTATAAGAATTTACACGATACTGATGAATGTGTCTAATCGTCCGCATTATATATCATCCGGAGAACAGAGTGGAGGTGGTGGACGGCAATTGCAGTGGGGGAAGGTAATTGAAGTGGCGGGACGTTAGAGGGCGGGGCCTAGGACTGGTAGTGGGGGTTAATTGAAGTGGCGGGGATAGATAGGCGTTAGTTGAATATACTAATAAGCCACACCTCCTCTACAATTGTATTAACAATAGATGAAGTATTTTATTGTAATATTTTTAGAGGACTTTATATTTCTAAACGTATATTATGTATTACTTTAGAGAATATAAGATTAAAACCAGTCACTTGTGTTTTTATTATTTATTTCATCATATTACTCATAAACATTTAAAGTTATAAAAAAATTACACAAATTCATGAAAATATTATACTATAGAAGTTTTATCGATCCAAGTATTATGGCTATTTGGGAGTAGAAGCCATTTCACAAAAATCTTCTTTCCTCTCTTTTTAAAACCTTCCCCCCAGGTACACATCCGGATACTTAGCTTTTTGCAATTCCATTCCATAAAAGCCTCCCTTTATCGGTTGACCCTGCATATCTTCGATTAAATAAGTCCTGGGGTAGGTTACATTTACTTTAAAGACTTTGAACAGTTCAGTTGAAAAGTTAGGTGTATATCTTTTATCAAATATACCCTTGTATTTGCTTATTCGAACTATGTCGCCAACATGAAATTTAAGTTTTAAAGCAATCTTTATGATAAAACACGTATCAATGAATGTATAGACAATAAATATATTTGTAATTCTCACGACATTTCAACAATAAATACAATAACACATTTAATTAATTACCTTATGTTGTTGAGTAGAGAACATTGCAGCTCCAATGATAATAATAATTTAGATTTTAGACAATAAAGGTGATAAATTCGTGGATCAGTGTTGAAACTGTGCGCGCACTTAACCAATCTAACCTATCATCTTTTAACTTAAAACGACATATTAATAATAGCAGATGTGCCGTGCCGAATGAGATGTTTGTAATGAACAGAAAACAAAATTCTCCGAGTGGTTCAAAAACTTGTGAATATTGTAGAAAGAACTTTTCATCATCTTTCAACTTAAAACGTCATATTAATAATAGATGCAACGGTCAGAAAAATACGTTATTAATTAACAGAAAAAAAATTAACCGCCCTATTGATAACAGTTTAGGAAATGGTGTCGATAAACTTCATAGTGCTTTCAAAGACAGAATAGCTAGCTGCCGTTTTAACAGTCCAAGAAACCATATCGATTATACTGATTTTTTGAAAGAATGGAGCAAAAAGTGTTGAATATAATCGAGGAATACTTGCAGAAATACCAGACCCTCAAGATGAATTTTGAAATATTTAGGCTTTATGAAATACCTGAAAAGGAGTTATCCGATATCAAATCGTTTAATACCAAAAATAAAATAATCACCATTTCTACAGATCTACATCAGATTTTCGAAGAGTTTGGCGATGAGATGACTACACAAGCCCCTTAATTCCAAGAGAAAGATTCGGGGTGGACGCTGAAACATATAATGTTCCTCGATGTAAACATAAATAAGTTTGCATCAATGTCGGCGTCATCTTATATCAGGCTACCCAAAGTCATAGAACAAAAGAGCGCTGTTTTAAATATACAAAACAGGGACAATGCATGCTTTGCTTGGTCAGTAATTGCAGCCATTTCCCCTGTAAAGCGTGCTCCAACGATGACATGTTCATATCCACATTATGATACCATGTTAAGTTTTAGAGACATTGAATTTCCTGTCAAATTGAAGGACATTGCGAAGTTTGAAAAAATTAATAACATCTCCGTGAATGTGTTTGGCCTTGAATCAGAATTCAAAGATGGTAATACTATTACTGAAGTTGTGGGACCATTACATTTTACTTCACATCGCCAAGCCAAACACGTTAATCTGTTACTTATATCGGATGATGTGGGTAACAATCATTATTGTCTTATACAAAATTTATCAAAATTGGTTTCAAAACAAATATCAAACCACGATGGTCGATTACATATCTGTGATGGGTGTTTGCAGCCGTTTAGAAAAGAAGAACATCTAAAAATGCATGAAAAAAATGACTGCAATCATACCTATACGAAACTACCATCTACTGACATAAAAATTAATAAATATGGTGAATCAGTACCTGAAAATATTCTTAAGTTTGTAAACTTTGAAAGACAATAATTACCAGTTCCATTTGTGATTTATGCCGATTTCGAAAGTTTACTGAAACCCATCGACCATAATGAACCTTGTGATGATAAGTCATTCACAGTTAAAGTATGTGAACACCAACCCTATTCTTTCGGCTTTTATGTAAAATGTAATTCCGATGATAAGTACTCAAAATTTGTAACATACAGAGGACCTGATGCCGCTGAAGTGTTCATTAAAAGGTTGGATGAAACGGCTCTACACTTGTATGAGAATCATTTAAAGCATGTGAAAAAGATGTTCCCTCTTTCAGCCCAAGAAGAAGTCGAATATGAAAATGCGGTATGCTGCCATATTTGCACAAAACCCTTCAAGCCTGAGGACAAAAAAGTGCGTGATCACTGCCATTTAACAGGACGCTTCCGCGCGGCTGCACACTCTATTTGTAATTTAAACTATAAAGTGCCGAAATTTATACCTGTGTACTTCCACAATTTGACAAACTATGATAGTCATTTATTCATTAAGAAGTTAGCATCCCAAAAAGAGCAAGTTTCCGTAATAGCCCAAACCAAGGAGAAATACATTTCGTTCTCAAAGCCAATCATTGTAGAGAAATCTGCGAATCCCAATATACCGCACACATACCTGAGGTTGAAATTTGTGCTCTTTTCGATTTTTATCAAGGTCCCTCGATAAATTGAGTCAGAGTTTAGTATCCGATCAATGTGTTGAAACTAGAAAGTATTTTCAAAACGATGAGGAATTCGATTTAATAAGACAGAAGGGGGTTTTTCCTTACAATTATATGAGCTCTTTTGAAAAATTGGAAGAAACCCAGTTACCGTCCAAAGACCTATTTTACAACTACTTAACTAACGAATCTCTTTCTGATAAGGATTATGAATGAGCCAATAAAGTGTGGAGTGTCTTTAAATGCAATACATTGGGAGAATACGCAGATAACTACCTGAAATCAGATATATTTTTATTAGCAGATGTGTTTGAAAATTTTAGAAAGGTATGTTTGAAGCACTACAAGTTAGATCCTGCTCATTATTTAACAGCACCTTCTTTGAGCTGGGATGCCATGTTGCGATATACACAGATCGAACTGGAACTTCTGACTGATGTGGATACTGTGCACTTCTTCGGAGCTGTACGGAGCAGCTATGAAAGAAATGCTACCGACTAGTGACTTCAGATGGCTAGAGAAAGAGGAAATCAAAAAATTTGATTGTTCTCTGATTGGAAAAGATTCACCCAAAGGATACGTTTTAGAAGTCGACTTGGAATATCCTCTACACTTGCACGATGACCATAACGAACTGCCGTTTTGCCCAGAGAGTATGATTCCTCCCAAAAGTAAAGCTCCAAAATTAATTCCAAACTTACGAGATAAACATAAATATATCATTCACTACAAAAATCTGAAACAATGTTTGAAATATGGCCTGATATTAAAGAACGTGCATAGGATAATAGAATTCTCTCAGTCCGCCTGGCTTGGATCATATATTGACTTAAATACAACACTTCGTAATTCCGCTCGAAAGTTTGAAAAGGACCTATTTAAGCTCATGGTCGATAAAAGACAAAATATTAAACCCTGTTCGTGCTGGGAAAACAGAAAAGGTACTTTGGGCGCCAGAGCGTTAATAGCCAAGCCGCATTTTAAGTCTTGCTCAGTATTTGATGAAAATCTAGTGGCAGTGCAATTGGAAAAATTAAAAGTTGTTTACGATAAACCACTTTATGCAGGTTTTTCAATTTTAGATATTTCCAAAACCATAATCTACGAATTTTTATATGGTTACATTAAACCCATGTATGGAGATGACGCCACTGTTTTATACACAGACACTGATAGTTTAATTTTAGAAATATTCACAGAAAACGTTTATGATGATATCAAGAAAAACATTCACTTCTTCGACACCTCAAATTATGGTGCATACAACAATCATAACATGCCTAAAACTATATCTGTAGTAGGGAAAATGAAAGATGAGTATGCTGGAGGACCAATAGAATGCTTTTATGGAACTGGTGCAAAAGCCTACAGTGTTAAAGCTGACGACATTACGAAAAAGGCAAAAGGTGTTTCCAAAAGTGTAGTAAAACATCAAATTAATTTTTCTGATTATGTTCAAGTTGTTGAAAATGGCGGATTAATATTCCGTAAAATGTCCATATTTAAATCTGATTTACATACCATTCACACTGAACTCAAAAATAAAGTAGCCCTATCGTCTGCTGATGACAAGAGGTATGTTATACCCGATGATGTATATACTTTGGCTTGGGGGCATCATCGACTTGATGAAGATAATAGTGAAAAGAGGTTGGACATTTTACTAAAATACGCTAGACGTTTGAACATGGAGGAGCCTGAAGCGGGATGGGATAGTGTTGATTTGGATGAGTCTGAATCAGAACGCGATAATTTTGATTTGTAATATATATTCATTAACTGTTTAGACATAAATAAAAAATATGGATCAGAAGAATGCAATTACCTCCCACCATTCTAATTATTACCACACCATAGAGTTGACATACTAATAGAGTTTGAGACACAAAAAACAAAGTTCCTGAACTTATACTTCACGATGCCTACTTGACCTATAATACATTGGATGGATCAGTTCAAGGTGGATTTTTTGGTGCAAGATAAAATAAAAAGACAATTAGTTAGTAATGTATTAGAATAGGTAATAAATAGTATGAAAATAGTAATGTGACAGAATAGGTAATAAATAATATATGAAAATGTAAATCAAGTGTTTCAATTCTAAAAAAATAAAAACTAAAATAAACAGCTACACGTTCTCCTCACTTGTCATGTTAAGATGTTAAGTACACAAAAGCCATAAAGAGGGTACTCTGCAGGTACTGAAATAACAATGTAAATGTTCCCTTTCACAAATTCATTGATAAAAATCTCGGTGGATAAGACAGGCAGGTCGTAAATGTATATCTCATAAATCAGCATAGGATAAGACAGATGCCCCTAAAGATAAGACAGGTAAAATAGTTGTTGATCGACATAAAGATAAGACAGATAGGTCGCAATTGTTTATCAGCATAAGGATAAGGCAGGTAAATAAAGTGGTAGGTATATAATCAAGAATGAATGTTTGTTATCTCAACGTAAAAAAATACAAAGTGCAATAGGACAATACAACATAATAGATAATTATTTAACTGTCTGCATACGAACGGCTAGACGGATGGATTGACCATAATTTCTTTAATCACCATTATTTTTACTATAATTACCTTTATTTTTACTTAAATTACCTGTAACTGTCCTCTAATTACCACAGCACTTTAATTACCTCCCACCACTCTAATTGAGTTACCTCCACCACAATAATTACCCATCGTCCAACTACTCTAATTACCCATCAATCCACTAATTGCCCCCCACCACCACAATTACGTCACACCTTTCTAATTACCTCCCACCACTCTAATTACCCATCATTCCACTAATTGCCCCCCACCACTACAATTACATCAGGCCACTCTAGTTACCCCCCACCACTGCAATTACATCACACCATTCTAATTACCTCCCACCAGTCTAATTACCTCCCACCACCCTAATTGAGTCACCCCCACCACAATAATTACCCATCGTCCAACTACTCTAATTACCCATCAATCCACTAATTGCCCCCCA